>OY997588.1:32807138-34036403 GCA_963921825.1 Erodium maritimum
CAGGAAAAATAAGATAGAGTCTGGGGTACCGATACCGGAGGGCGACCGGACCGCCCCAAATATCCTGCCAGAAATGAATGCGGTCTCCACATCCCAACCTCCAATGTAAGCTCTGGTTACCAAAAAGATTCCTGAAAGATGGATCATCAGATAAAGCCAACATATGGTGAAAGAGGAAGGAGGAACCTGGTTTATCAAGGGAGGTGAGATCACACTCAGATAAACTCCAACCATACTTTGCACACAAAACCCGCTTCCAAAGAGAGTCTTTTTTCAGAGGCAAAGCGCCATAACCATTTGGCCAATAAACTGTTGTTGACCCTTTCCAAGCCACGAATGCCAAGACCACCTTCAAGCTTTGGTTTGCAAACAGAGGACCAGCGGACCTTACAGAAATCCCTAGACCGAGCCCTGTTATGCTAGAGAAAGCGGCGCCTCCAAGCCTCTAGTTCTCAAATAACTCCCTTTGGAGCCCTAAAAAGAGACATGAAGAAGACAGGCAAAGCAGATAAGGTGGATTTAATCAATACCAACCTACTAGGCATAGACAAGTCCTTAGTCTTCCAAAGAGCAAGGGAATTCTTGAACTTCTGCACGACCGGGGCCCAGAAAGAGATGCGTCTTGGGTTAGCCCCCAAGCTGAATCCAAGGTATTTGATAGGAAGAGTACCCACCAAACAACCCAAAGAAGAAGCCACTGAGTCAGGGGTGAGGGACCGGCCGTTCAGAATAATAGCTGTGGACTTATCGAAGTTGATCTTGAGCCCCGAGCTAAGCTGAAAGGTGAGCAGTGTAATAACCACTCACGGTCAACGCCAGTCAAATCTACGAAAAACGGGAAAGTTTAAAATTTTTAAGACAGACATTTAATTGAACCTATAATTGACCCCGAGGGTCATATCGGACTTAATTTGACCCCGATATCGACCAAAGTGAGTTCCGGGGGACTCAGGGCAACTTTCTGATCAATTTGGGAAATGTTGACTTTTCGCTGGAAAAGTCAACCGAGCGACGTTTTGGTCCATTCGAGGACCGTTTTGGATCCAAAAAGCTTAGCCGTCGTCACAGCGGTCTTAGTTGAGCCGTTTCCTTGTAGCCCGCCAAGTTTCTTAATTTCTTGGAAAAAGTGCCTGTTCGGAGCCCGAAACGTTCGAATTTCGCGAACAGTTTTTCCTTTTCTTGGAAAAAGTGCCCGTTTCCTTTTCTCAAAAGGTGTGGGACCCACTTGACACTTGTCAAATATGTGGTGGTGTTAGGTTTATTGAACAAAACAAAAGATGAGACATGTGAGGGGTAGTTTGTAATTAAGTATTAGTTTTGATTTTTAAAACAAAATAAAAGGAATGGTGGTTGTGATACACGTTCATTTCAAAAAAAGAGAAGACTTGGAGAGAGAAAGTGGTGTTAGAAAGAAGAGAGAAGGAAGAGAGAAAAATAGAAGAGGTTGGGGGAATTTATGACGTTTCTCGTCGATCAAACCGGTGGATCGGCTCAACGATAAAAGAATCGAGCTCACATCGACATTCCCTACGGTGAGAACCTAACCGATTTTCATTTTGGAACGTTTGAATTTTAGGGTTTGTGTTTAAACGGTTTGATTAAGGTTGCGTTTTGTTTAAGATTGGTTTAAAGATAAATGGTTTAGGTTTGGGGTTCGTTAGGAACGTTTTGGGGCAAAAAGGGAATTTTGCCATTGTGGCCGTGTGGGGCCTACATGCCCGGGTATCGGTTTTTCGTGTTCGGGTGGTTTAGGACGTTCTCCAAGTCGTTAATCCACACCCGGGTCGAAATTTGGAATTAAATTGTGAAAGTTGGAATTTCGGGTTTAGAAACTTTAAACGCGAATTAAATCGCTCGGAAGTCGGAAATTGATTCCGTCGATTGCGTTGGAACCCTTGAATTATTCTAAGACTGTAGAAACGAAAACGGGAATTTTCGGAGCCCCGGAAGGGCGTTTCCAAAACCCGGGCAGATTCGCCATGTCGGGCGAATCGGGCTTTTCCGAGCCCTTTATCGACAATGTCGAGTAATTGGGAAGTTTGGGAGTGATCGACATTGTCGGGGTTGAGTTTGGGCATTTAATTCTTTAAATTCGGGTTTCGCATGCTTACTTAAAAAGTGTGTAAATTGTAATAATTGTAGGCCGCGTCGCCTACCGTGGAAAGAGGAGGCTAAGTGGGAAATTTGGAGCATTGTCGGAGAGCGAGCATCGGTTGTGACACGCTTCAAGAGGTAGGGAAAAGTAGCCGGATCTCGGCCCTGACTAGGGAAAGTTAACAGTAGAATTGCATGTGACACTTGGGTGTCGTGGGTTAAGTAGGTTATCGAATATTAGAAATGCATGTGACACTTGGGGTGTCGTGGGTTAAGTGGGTTATCGAAGATTGGAAATGCATGTGACACTTAGTAGTGTCGTAGGAGCAGAGAACTTATCGATGTTAGAATTATTGGAGGCATATGACCATGCCCGGAGGTTGATTGTGAACTTATCGATATTAGGAGTACTGGAGGCATATGACCATGCCCGGAGATTGATTGTGAAACTGTTGATATTAGGACTGCTAGAGGCATTGGTTATGCCCGGAGGTTGTTTGTGAAATTTTTGTCTTGGGTGGCCATGAGAGCCCGTACTTTACTGTTGTGTCTTGGGTGGCCGTGAGTGCCCGTGGGGTTGTTGAACCCGTGTCTTTACTGTTGGTGTCTTGGGTGGCCATGAGTGCCCGTGGGGTTGTTAAAACCGTGTCTTTACTGTTGGTGTCTTGGGTGGCCATGAGTGCCCGTGGGGTTGTGAACCCGTGTCTTTACTGTTGGTGTCTTGGGTGGCCATAAGTGCCCGTGGGGTTGTTGAATCCGTGTCTTTACTGTTGGAGTGTCTTGGGTGGCCATGAGTGCCCGTGGGGTTGTTGCACCCGTGTTTTACTGTTGGTGTGTCTTGGGAGGCCGTGAGTGCCCGTGGGGTTGTTGAACCCTTTTCTCTACTGTTGGTGTGTCTTGGGAGGCCGTGAGTGCCTGTGGGGTTGTTGAACCCGTGTTTTACTGTTGGTGTGTCTTGGGAGGCCGTGAGTGCCTGTGGGGTTATTGAGCCCGTGAGTTATTGTCGGTGTGTCTTGGGTGGCCATGAGTGCATGTGGAGTGTTGAACATGTGTTGTTGCTGTTTGTTGAACTTGCTTGTGATTGTGATTGTGGTTACCTGAGTGAGAGAGGTTACTGAGACAAGTCGACCGCCTGGCCCGACTTTGTGTCGGGGAAGCGCGTGAGTGAGGGAGGTTACTGAGACAGGTCGACCGCCTGGCCTGAGTGGTTCGGCAAAGCGCGTGAGTGAGGGAGGTTACTGAGACAGGTCGACCGCCTGGCCTGAGTGGTTCGGCAAAGCGCGTGAGTGAGGGAGGTTACTGAGACAGGTCGACCGCCTGGCCTGAGTGGTTCGGCAAAGCGCGTGAGTGAGGGAGGTTACTGAGACAGGTCGACCGCCTGCCCTGAGTGGTTCGGCAAAGCGCGTGAGTGAGGGAGATTACTGAGCAGCTGGCGTGCGATCCTTTGTGATCTTGTTTGGTGTGCGATCCTTCGTGATCTTGGGTGTTGCGTGGTTGTCTGTCGTGTCTTTGGAGGAGGTCGTCAATCATTGTGTCAGGTCTACCTTATGTGTCCAGGTGTCGAGTTGGTTGAGGAAGGTCACCGTGTGTGCGTGTTAGTCGGAGTACTTGAGTTGGGGATAGTGATCCCTGGTGTTGAGGTTGTTGGTGTTACCGGCATTGTCTGCTAATTATGCCGTAGTCAGTCTGTTATCCGTGGTGGTGAGCGAACGCTCACCCTAGCTGCTTTTCCTACAGGTACTGATCACAGGACGGACTAGGTGAGCTCTCGAAGCTTGAGGAGCTAGGAGCGGGGTCCGGGTTTTATCTTTTGAGTCTAGTGACGGATACCATGTACATTGTCCAATTGTTGGGACATTTTTGAGTTGTAAATATTTTTTTTGATTAACTAAATGGTAATTTCAAAGTGTTTATTCAAAACAGGTTTCAAGTGTTTTATGATTTTAAATGTTCGCGTCCCGAGTTCGGTTTACTGAAATTGGGGCGTGACAAGCAGGGTGCTCTTGAGCCTCGAGAGATCATCGACAGACCCCTTAACAAATAGTAGGGTGTCATCTGCTAACTGTAAGTGTGAAATAACAGGTCCAGAAGAGCCAACTCGAACCCCAGAAAATTCACCCAACCTGATAGCTTCCTCCAGAACCTGGTGATGACCCTCAGCAGCAATCAGGAAGATAAAAGGTGACAGAGGGCATCCCTGACGAATACCATTAAGGATTGGAAAATCCTTACTAGGTGAACCATTCACAAGAACTGCAACAAAAGCTCTGAAACAAGAGGCCTTCCAAGAGCGCCATTTAGGCCCAAAATCCATGGCGGTCATAACATCATCAATGTAATCCCAATTCACCTTATTGAAGGCCTTCTCAAAATCGAGCTTGAGGACAATGATTTCCTCATTGGATTGTCGGACCATATCAATGACCTCAGAGGCGATCAAGACTCCATCTACTAATTGCCTGCCTGCAACAAAACCTGACTGGGAGTCGCTGGTGATATCATTTAGAACCTGACGAAGCCGATTGGAGAGCACCTTGGCAAGAATTTTATAGGGCCCTGAGATTAGACTGATTGGCCTGAAATCTTGGATTCTGTCAGCATTGGGAATCTTGGGAATCAAGGTAACGAAAGTGGAGTTAAGTCCCTTCCCAATAGTCCCTGAAGCATGGAAGTCCGTAAAGAATCTGATCAAGTCGACCTTGATAATGTCCCAGCAAGCTTTATAAAAGAGCATGGAGAAACCATCCAGGCCCGGGGCTTTGTCAGAGCCACAATCACAAATAGCTGCATAAATCTCATCAACGGAAAAAGGCTCTTCCAGAAAGCATGCATGGAAACCAGATAAACGAGCAAAAGGAAGCCGAGGAAGCGGGGTTCGAGTACCAATAGGTCTTGCGAAACGAAGCCTAAAATGTTCTGCAGCATGATCTTTTAACTCAACAGGATCTGAGAGAGAGGTCGAACTTGAACGAAGGAACAAGATTTTATTCCTAGCGGCCCTCAAGTTAGCTATTTTGTGATAGAAGCGGGAACAAACATCTCCTTGCTTATGCCATCTCAAGCGGGCTTTTGACTCCAAATTCTTGCGAGTACCTTTTGTTTGCGGATCAAAGAAACTCAAAGCAAAGAACGTGAGACACACTCGGCTTCAGACAAGTCTCTACTATCCAAAGCATCATCAAAGGAATTGATATCAGATTCCAAGGCCTCCACTTCTCTATCAACCCGGCCGAAGACCTCAAAGCCCCATCTGTGAAGGTCGGACCTCAACCTCTTTAGTTTATACCATAGCACATAGCTAGCTGAACCTTGGCACTGGTAGGAGTCCCAGAAGGAACGAACATCAGAGACAAAATGTTTGTGCTCCACCCATACGTTTAAGAAACGCATGGGCTTGGGGCCCCAATTCGCATCAGAAGAAGCTAGCGAGACGGGATGATGGTCTGAGAGAGATCGATGATGCCCGAGCTGCTCCAGGTTCGGGAAGAGAAGCGTTGCTGCAGGGGAAATCAAGAAGTGATCCAAACGGGAGGCCTTTGAACCACCTTCGTACCAGGTGAAACGAGCTCCATGGAGAGGAAGGTCGACCAGTTCCATACCCAGGATGAACTCGGAAAACAGAGCGCAATCCGAGAGAGGGGTGGACGTGTTTCGACGCTCGTCTGAGTTTAGAACCGAGTTGAAATCCCCACCTACGAAAACAATATCACCAAAAAGCTCCCTGTCCTGGATTAGAAGCTCTCAAAGGGAGCTACGCTCTGCTGAAGAAGAAGGGTCATATACGTTTATAACAGAAATAACAGAGCTTGAGGGGAGATGCAAACCCGACCAGAATAGAGCCGTACCAATGGGTCTGGAGGAAGAGAGACGAAACACTGAGCACTTCCATGCCGATAAAAGTCCACCCGAAGCCCCATCTGCCGGAATGAAAACGAATTCCCAACCTAGAAACAAGCCACAGTCTCGAAGGAAGCTAGAGGTAATGTCATCAACCTTTGTCTCCTGGATCAATACAAAATCAGGACGAAGTGCAAGGAGAACTCTCATGATATTCCTCCTCTTGTGAGGAGAGTTTGCTCCTCTCACGTTCCATGAGAGGAGCTTCATTGCTCAATCAGAGCGAGAGGAGGCAGAGGAGGCGACACGAGATATCAAGCCTTCACTATCAACATGAACATGATCGGAGAACTCACGGTCTTCAATCAAGAACTTACTACAGATCTCCGCTTCCAAATTCTCGAACTGTTCTTTCACATCTCCACCAGTCGCCAAAGCCTTAAAGCCGAGTTTTTTGACATAATCCCACCTGTTGGAAGAAGAGGGAGGGAGCTTAGAAGGGCCGGAGACACAGAACGCTTTGCCGGAGCGAGACTTGCGTTTCTGCGAAACAGGGGAGATTCCGTGCGGCACACGCAAACCAGGTCTACTCGAATTGATGGGCTTTGCATTCAAGGGTACTACTGATAAGCCCAAGGAAGAGTCAGGGACAACCACGGGACTACCAACACCGAGGAAAGAATCGTCGTAATCCTGGAAACCTTGATCGGATAAGGGCGATCTATCCGGATTCACCTTTGAATTTGAATTTGAAAAGCACGCGTCGAAGAACTCGGGCTGACCGGAGAGGACGCCCTATCTGAAGACGACGAGGAGGGTACCGGTCGGGGCTTGGGCAAGGGAACCAAATGAACAGATATAGGTTCTGCCATCAGATAGAATCGAGCTTCATCTAAGCAAAAAGTGATTTGACAAGGAGATAGAAGGGCCTTGCGATGAACCAGTATGAAGAGCCCCTCGAAGTCCTTGTGCAAGACCTGTAAGACTGTGCCCAAAGCATTTCCAATCAGCTGGAAATTCTCGAAGACCCAACCTGGAATGGGAAGCCCTGAAATCGATATCCATTGAAAAAAGCCCCCTTGAGTGAGGAGCTCGCCGGAGTGATGGACGACGTCGAACCATGGGGCTAAAGAGGACCAATCCACGTCTGAATTTGAAGAGGAGATCATATAGATCCTATTTCCAAATCTTTTTAGATCAAAATGAGTCAGACCGGCGTTCGAAAGAGCTTCGAGCAAAGCTTCCTTGGAGGAAGACGAATGCGCTATACCAACCGCACTGAAGAGGGCCAAATCTTTCAAACTCTCCACCTCCTTACCTGAAACCGATGAAAAAGGACCGGGATGAGGAGGTTCTCCCTTGGGAGGAGCGTGCTCTGTTACGGGAGATGGTTTCCAGGAAGAGCGGTGACGCTGCTGAGGGTCCATCCAGGCCTGAACCACCAGTAGTCGTCTGCCCGAGAATCGTTTGCCGTTGAGGGCTTTGATCATCCGTTGGAAAATCTCGTGAGACTCAACATGAATGAAGAAGAAAGGTCGACCCTTCAAAACTGAGCGTTTGCTGAGGTAAATACCAGAAATCTCTCCATAATCAGAGAAGAGTTTGAAGAGCCATGGTTCCTTGGCTAGCTTTGGGAAATTGGAGACGAAAAGCTTGCGCGAATCCTCCTCGCGGGACCGAGGTTGAGATGCAGAGGCAGAACCCACTTGATCTGCAGCAGTGGAGCGTGTTTCAAACATGTGGATCAAAGAAGCTACTATGGGGTTGGGGACGGTGTAGGGAAGGCCAAGACTAGCGCGATCTCTTTGTGGAGGAGTCGTTGCAGAGTGGCCGGAGATCGTGCTCGAGGCCGGCGTCCAATCGTCGTCGTCGCCGGAGAAGGACCTAACCCTAGAGAGCGTCATCAAGTTTATTGTTTTTTAACTCAAAATTCCTGGTTAAGAAATCATTAAATAAGTATTAATTAAGGAATAACTAAATAGGTATTAATTAAGGAATCATTAAATAGTTTATTAATGGGTTAAATACCTTTTGGTATCCTTATTTTCGGTCCACGGACCTTTTGGTACCCTTATGTTTTTTTTAATACATTTTTGGTACCCTTATGTTCGGTCCACGGACCTTTTGGTACCCTTATGTTTTTTAATACATTTTTGGTACTCTTATGTTCGGTCCCCAGACGTTTTGAGCATACTTAGTTAAAAAACTAGAGGAATATTTCATTCCGTTAGACATGTGACCACATATGCAGTTAAGTGGAGTGTAAAATGACAATTTTATCCTTCTTAAACCGTAATCACTCATTTGATACCTTTGAAATGTCCATTTCACCCTTTTGATATGAAGAAGGTAAAATGGACATTTCAAAGGTATCAAATGAGTGCTTAGGGTTTAAGAAGGGTAAAATTATCATGTCACACTCCACTTAACTGCACATGGAGTCACATGCCTAACGGAATGGAATATTCCGTTATTTTTTAAAGTTCAAATGCTCAAAACGTCTGTTGACCGAACATAAGGGTATCAAAAGGTCTGTGGACCGAACATAAGGGTACCAAAATGTATTTAACCCTTTATTAATTAAGGAAATTCTTAAATAAGTAATATTAAATCGCTGCCACGTGGCGATTCTCCATGTGCCAAAGTTGAAAATTGGATCCAAATCGACGTCGATGATTCACCCGACCGCATATTCAACGCAAAAAATTGATTTCGACGCAACTTTCGGACTTTTGTGTCAGATTCGATGCCCGGTTCGATACGCCACACTCACTGTGGACGGTCTAAGGATAAAGATATGTAATCTTATTATACTAATTAATTAAAATAAAATCAATCACATCGCAACCATCCCTAACGATAAAGAAACTTTTTTTATTTAACTTCTATAATTTTATAATTATTTTTATAATTTTATAAAATCTGATATTTTATTTTATTTTATTTTATTTTATTTTATTGATTAATATTATTATAATAGTTTATTTGAATAGTAAGGGGAATTTTGTCTTTTTAACAGAAATTACTAGAAATTCTAACGGTGATAAATATGTGGTATATACATGTGTCGGATGATAAAATTATAATTTAAGGTATTATTTGCTTTCCACATATACTTATATGGGGCTTTATGACATTAACCTTTTAAGTCTAAAGTTCATTTTCTAAAGTCGGATGATAAAATCTATATTTCGTGGTATTTAGTATCTTCTCTTGATTATATTTTTCATGTTTATGACTTGTTTGACAAAAAAAAAATGTGTAACTAAATTTACAACTCTAGAATCGTAAAGAATTACCATGTCATTCTATGCATTAAATAAAACATATAATTTTGTAAGTGTTATGGCATGACGACTTAGGTGTATGTTCAATTCGTTCATATGTGTGACCAACGTTGTATGTTGGGATACATTTTAAGGATTACGCCTTTGTTAATGGAGGCTATAGTCATTCCCTCAATGTAGTGGTGTTCGACTTCATATAGTGGTTGGTAACTTATCTTAATTATACCTACTATTCGAAAAAGTGAATGTCGTAGTTAGTCTGGAATTTAACATAACTTGGATGTAAATCCTTGAAATAGCAGTTTTTGTACAAATGTAATATCCATAGCCTAATACATTTGAAAATTTAAAACTACCATAAAGCGTGATTAACTTTGGAATCTTCATATCTTATTTGTCTTTCGCAATTGACAAATGTCATGAGATTTACGAGGTTGGATTCCAAGTAGGGTCTTAAAAGGGAAGCTCACCCATATGAGATAGTTTTTGCCCCTATAATGCACCTTCGTTGTAAAATTACTTTTACTTATTACTGAGAATGTAATGTTATGTACCTATGATCCTGAAGTTCTTTTCTATGATCAATAAGCTTTACTTTTAATAGTTTTAAAATTTATGCTCAAAAGTGTTTTCACGTAAACCAAAATCATTACCTAAAAAATAAACAGCTTAGAGCACCTCCAACAGTTGTTGGAGGGATGTTGTTTGGGTGTCGTCGCAAGTCCTACCATAGCGTACCAACGTAGCAGGTCACCTCAAATCCCTTCACCGACGTGACTAGTCGATACAGGCCCAACGGCTACTTGTCGGGCCAACCACACGCCAACACGTGGCAGCGAAAATTAAAAAAAAACAAATCTCCTTATAAATACACTTTGACCCCTACCCAAAAAACACACCCATGCTCTTCTACACACACTCTCTTCTCTTCTTCTCCTTATTCTTCCTACATCGTTTGACAATGGTCGACCCAGGGAACCTCGATTACATCATGGACTCCTTGTATGTTGAGGAGTCGACGCACACGGAAGAAGAGCTCAATTGTCATATCGAATCCTACACCTCCCTCCTCCAACCGACTCAATCCATGTCATCGTAATTCAACTCGCTCCAACATTTCCAATGACCACATTCGCAATTCCCCAATGAGCAACCTACCCAATATGCTCCGTCTAAGCAATCGAGAAGGAAGGCGAAGAACACTGCATTTGCATCGACTATAGGTCTGCGGCTAAAATGAGGCAGCGAGGAGGAGGAACGGTTGGTGGTGGCATGGTTCAACCATTCTCTGGATAGCACCATCAAATGGAAGAGCCAGAAGAGCGACAAGTACTGGGAAAAAATTCGGAGTGAGGTTTCCGCGATGAGGAACCTAGGAGACCCAGAATGGTCGTAGAATAATTGCAAGGACCACTGTCAAAAGTCACTAAATTTCACGAGAAATATCTAGGTATGGATGGAGCGTACCTGTCACGCCCCGAATTCGGTAGAACCGAGCCCGGAACGGGAACGGTGAAACAATAAAGCAATTTTCAAATATTTTAATAAACCGCTTAAAATCACCACTTTGAGTTAATCAAAATAATATTTTACAACTTAAAGTACGTCCAAAACAAGCGGACAAAAACAACCAAAGCGTACGTCGCTAAACTCCTAAAAAGAAACCCGGACTCCCGCTCCCAGCTCTTCAAGCTTCGAGAGTTCCCCTAGTCCGCCTCGCGACCAGTACCTGTAGGAAAAGCAGTTAGGGGTGAGCGTTCGCTCACCACCACGGATACCAGACTGACTACGACATACTAGCAGAAAATGCCGGAAGCACCAACAAAAACCAAAACACCGGGGACTACTATCCCGAAACTCAAATAACCCGACTGTCACACAAAAACGGTTACTTTCCCCAACCAAACTAAACACCCGTACACGTAATGTAGACCCGACACCGTAATGACGACCTCAAAGAACACAACACAGAAGTGATCAAAATCACGCAAACCACAACCACAAGCCTCAGTACTTTACCGATCACGCGCCGGAAGGTGCTACTCACCTGATGGGGACACAGCCCTCTGTTCTTTACCGACCGCGCACCGGAGGGTACGACACACCCCTCGGGAAGAAATCGAGACTTAGCACTTCACCAATCACGCGCCGGAAGGTGCTACTCACCTACGGGGAACACATCCCTCTGCTCTTTACCGACCACGCATTGGAGAGTACGACACACCCCTCGGGCACAACTCTAACCTTAGCACTTTACCGATCACGCGCCGGAAGGTGCTACACAACTACGGGGAACACATCCCTCTGCTCTTTACCGACCGTGCACCGGAGGGTACGACACACCCATCGGGCATAGCTCAACAGTACCACCAGAACAATCACAGTCACAACCAAAGTTCAACAAATAGCGACAACACAGGTTTAACACCCCACAGGCACACATGGCCACCCACGACTCACAAAACAGTAACACACGGGTTCAACAACCCCAAGGCACACCTGACCACCCACGACACACAAACAGAAAAATACGGGTTCAACTCCCCACGGGCACTCATGGCCACCCAAGACACACAAACAGTAAGATACGGGTTCAACTCTCCACGGGCACTCATGGCCACCCAAGACACACAAACCGTAAAATACGGGTTCAACTCCTCACGGGCACTCATGGCCACCCAAGACACAAACAATAAAATACGGGTTCAACTCCCCACGGGCACTCATGGCCACCCAAGACACAAACAATTCAATCAACCTCAAGGCACAACTAAAAGCCACTAGTATTTCTATTGTTCGATACGTTCACTTATCCTACGACACTCCTAAGTGTCACATGCATTTCTATTGTTCAATACGTTCGCGTATCATACGACACCACTAAGTGTCGCCTGCATTTCTATTGTTCGATAAACTTACTTATCCTACGACACCACTAGGTATCACATGCATTTCTACTGTTAACTTTCCCTAGTCAAGGCCGAGATCCGGCTACTTTTCCCTACCTCGTAACGCTTTCACAAAAGTCCACGCCCAAGCTTCGGCGTGCTCGCGATCACTCGCCTAGCTTCCCCTTTCCGCGGTCGGCGGCACGATCTAATATGAACACAATTAAAACACTTTTTAAGTTTGCAGGCAAAGCTGAATTTTAATAAACTTGACGCCCAAATGCAACCCCGACAATGTCGATCACTCCCAAACTTTCCAATTACTCGACATTGTCAATAACGGGCCCGGAAAGGCCCGATTCGCCCGGCTCGGCGAATCTGCCCGGGATTGGAAAACGCCCTTCCGGGGCTCCGAAAATTCCCGTTTTCGTTTCTCCGATCTTAGAATAATTCAAGGGTTCCAATGCAATCAACGAAATCAATTTCCGACTTCCGAGTAATTTAATTTGCATTTAAAGTTTCTAAACCCGTCATTTCCAACTTTTACAAATTAAATCCATAACTCGTTCTAGGTGTGGATTAACGACTTGGGGATCGTCCTAAACCACCCGAACACGAAAACCCGAGACCCGAACACGTGGGCCCCACCCGGCCACCCTTAGCCGTGGGTGGCTGGACCAGTTTTGGACCAGTTCACCACCATGGTGGCCGGTCCTAGCTCCGGCCAGCCACCACCCACGGTGGCCGGAGCTCCCCCGAGCCTCCGGTCACCGGAAACCGATCCTTTTCTCTCCAAAACGTTCCCAACGAACCCTACACCTCGACTCATCCATATTTAACCCGTTTAAACACAAACCCTAACTTTTAAACGTACCAAAACGAAAATCAATTAGGTTCTCACCGTAGGGAATAACGATGGGAGCTCGATTCTTCAACCGTTGAGACGATCCGTTGGTTGGATCGTCGGGAAATCGACATACCCTACCCCTTTCTTCTCTTTTTCTCCCTTTTCTCTTTCTCCTTCTTCTCTCTTCTTTCTCTCTCTATTTTCTCTTTTTTTTTGAATAATGGCCGACCACCCCCATGTGTCTTCCTTTTGTTTTGTTCAAAAATACCTGACACCACCACTTGTGAGACAAGTGGCAAGTGGGTCCCACCTCTTTTAAAGATATCTTTGTAGATATTTTTCTGTCAGATTCGCGAAATTCGGCCGTCTCGGGCCCCGAACGGGCTCATTTTCCAAGAAATTACGAAACTTCACGGGCTACAAGCAAACGGCTCAACTAAGACCGTTGTAACGACGGTTAAGCTTTTTGGATCCAAAACGGACCTCGAACGGACCAAAACGTCGCTCGGTTGACTTTTCCAGCAAAAAGTCAACCTTTCCCAAATTGGTCAGAAAGTTGCCATGAGTCCCCCAGAACTCACTTTGGTCGATATCGGGGTCAACTTAAGTCCGGTATGTAAGAACCGCTCCCGTTCAACGCCAGTCAAATCGGCGAAAAACAAGAAAATTTAAAAAATTTGGACAGACACTTAAATGAACCTAAATTTGAACCCGAGGGTCATACCGGACTTAAGTTGACCCCGATATCGACCAAAGTGAGTTCCGGGGGACTCAGGGCAACTTTCTGACCAATTTGGGAACAGTTGACTTTTTGCTGGAAAAGTCAACTGAGCGACGTTTTGGTCCATTCGAGGCCCGTTTTGGATCCAAAAAGTTTAGCTGTTGTTGCAGCGGTCTTAGTTGAGCCGTTTCCTTGTAGCCCGTGAAGTTTCGTAATTTCTTGGAAAAAGTGCCCGTTAGGGGCCCGAGACGGCCGAATTTCGCGAATCTGATTGAAAAGTATCTACCAAGATATTTTTCTAACTCTTGGGACCCACAAGACACTTGTCACAAAAGTGGTGGTAGTTGGATTTTAAATTAAAGAAAAGGAAAGGATTAGTGTTAGTTTGGTAATTAAGTGTTAGTTGTGTTTTTTGAACAAAACAAAAGGGAGAAGGCATTGAGTGTTCGGCCATAGTTGGAAAAAGGGTAGAATTAGAGAGAGAAAAAGGAGAGAGGAAAGAGAAGGAGAAAATGGAGAAAAAGAGAAGAACAGGTTGGGGCTTTGTGATTTCCCGACGATCCAACCGACGGAGGAAAGGGAAAGCTAGGCGAGTGATCGAGATCACGCCGGAGCTTGATTGTGAGCTTTTGGGGAAAGCATACGAGGTAGGGAAAAGTAGCCGGATCTCGGCCCTGACTAGGGAAAGTTAACAGTAGAAATGCATGTGACACTAGGGTGTCGTGGGTTAAGTAAATTTATCGAACAATAGAAAGGCAGGCGACACCGGGTGCTGTCGTATGATACGGGAACATATCGAACAATAGAAATGCTTGTGACACTTAGTAGTGTCGTAGGAACAGTGAACTTATTGATATTGGAATTACTGGAGGCATTTGGTTATGCCCGGAGGTTGATTGTTTAGTTTGTGTCTTTACTGTTGGTGAGTCTTGGGTGGCCATGAGTGCCCGTGGGGTTGTTGAGCCCGTGTCTTTGCAGTTGGTGTGTCTTGGGTGGCCATGAGTGCCCGTGGGGTTGTTAAGCCTGTGTCTTTACTGTTGGTGTGTCTTGGGTGGCCATGAGTGCCCGTGGGGTTGTTGAGCCCGTGTTTTTACTGTTGGTGTGTCTTGGGTAGCCATGAGTGCCCGTGGGGTTGCTGAGCCTGTGTTTTACCGTTGGTGTCTTGGGTGGCCATGATTGCCCGTGGGGTTGTTGAACCCGTGTTTTACCGTTGGCGTCGTGGGTGGCCATGACTGCCCGTGGGGTTGTTGAACCCGTGTTTTACCGTTGGTGTCTTGGGTGGCCATGAGTGCCTGTGGAGTTTTAAACCGGTGTTGTTGTTGTTGTTGTTGTTGAACTTTGCTTGTGATTGTGATTGTGGTTACCTGGGGTTTGTGAGTGACAGGTCGACAGCCTGATCCGACTTTGTGTCGGGAAAAGTGCGACAGGTCGACCGCCTGATCCAACCGTCGTGTTGGGAAAAGTGCAACAGGTCGACAGCCTATCCGATTGGGTGTCGGGAAAAGTGCGACAGGTCGACAGCCTGATCCAACCTTCGTGTTGGGAAAAGTGCGACAGGTCGGCCGCTTGATCCAACCGTCGTGTTGGGAAAAGGGCAGGGGTATTGAGCAGTTGGAGTGCGATCCTCTGCGATCTTGTTTGGTGTGCGATCCTTTGTGATATTGGGTGTTGCGTGGTTATCTTTCGTGTCCTTAGAGGAAGTCGTAATCGTTGTGTCGGGTCTACATTACGTATCCGAGTGTTGAGTCGGTTGAGGAAAGTAATAGTCGTGTGTCAGTCGGGTTACTTGAGGTTGGGGATAGTAGTCCCCGGTGTTGGGTTTGTTGTTGGTGTTACCGGTATTGTCTGCTAGTATGTCGTAGTCAGTCTGTTATCCGTGGTGGTGAGCGAACGCTCACCCCTAGCTGCTTTTCCTACAGGTACTGGTCGCGGGACGGACTAGGTGAGCTCTCGAAGCTTGAAGAGCTAGGAGCGGGAGTCCGGGTTTCCTTTTTGAGTCTAGCGACGTACGCCTTGTATTTTGTCCGCTTGTTGGGACGTACTTTTGAGTTGTAAATTATTATTTTGATTAACTAATTGGTGGTTTTAAAGCGATTTATTTAAAAGGTTTGAAAATGTTTTATTGTCTTAAACGTTCGCGTTTCGAGTTCGGTTCTACTGAATTTGGGGCGTGACACGGTATGACCCTCGGGGTCAAATTTAGGTTCATTTAAGTATGTCCCAAAATTTTAAATTTTCCTGTTTTTCGCCGCTTTGACTGGCGTTGACCGGGAGTGGTTCTTACAATCTACCCCCTTAAAGGAATTTCGTCCGCGAAATTTAAAACAAACGTACCTCCGGAGTCGAACAGGTCGGGGTACTTCGCGCGAACCTCGTCCTCGCGCTCCCAAGTCGACTCAGCCCCGTGGTGCTGCCACTGAACCTGTACCAGGCGGATAACCTTGTCACGCAGGACCTGCTCCCGTGTGTCCTTGATTCGAACCGGCTGTTCCTCATAAGAGACATCGTCAGCCACCTCGATATCTGCCCACTCAATGACGTGGGAGGGGTCCGCAGTGTACTTCCGCAACTGGGACACGTGGAAGACGTTATGAATCCTCCCAAGTTGCGGTGGCAATGCCAGACGATATGCCACTGCTCCCACTCTGCTCAAGATCTCGAAAGGGACGAGGTACCGCAGGGCTAACCTGCCTCCGCCGCGGCTGAACCGCACCAGTCCCTTCCTCGAGCTCACCTTCAGGAACACGTGTTCACCGACTGCGAACTCGAGAGGTCGGCGTCGTCTGTCGGTGTAGCTCTTCTACCGACTCTGTGTGGTCTTCAACCGCTCGCGTATCAGCGCGACCTTCTCTGTCGTCTCTCGGACAAGCTCTGGCCCCAGCAGGCTCTTGTCTCCCACCTCTGCCCAGCACACTGACGATCGACACGACCTACCATACAACGCTTCGAACGGTGCCATCCCAATAATGGCCTGGAAGTTGTTGTTGTAGGCGAACTCGACTAACGGTAGGTGGGTCTCCCACGACCCCCTAAAGTCTAGCACACATGCCCGCAACATGTCCTCCAAAATCTGAATCGTGCGCTCGGACTGGCCGTCGGTCTTGGGATGGTGTGCTGTACTGAGTAGAACCTCGGTCCTCAACGCGGTCTGCAGACTCGGCCAAAATCTGGACGTGAAACGAGGATCCGTGTTAGACACTATCGACACAGGGACTCCATGGAGACGCACTATCTCTTGAATGTACAGGCTGCTCAACTTGTCGACCGGATCAGTCATCCTCATGGCCAGGAAATGGGCCGACTTGGTCAACCGATCGACTACCACCCATACCGCATCATGTCCCCTCGGCGATCTCGGAAATCCACTCACGAAGTCCATTGTGATGTGCTCCCACTTTCACTGGGCAATCGGCAGTGGCTGCAATAATCCGGCAGGTCGCTGATGTTCGGCCTTCACCTACTAACAGGTGAGACATCTCGACACAAATTCCGCGACCGCTCTCCGCATCCCGCTCCACCAGAAGTGCCGCCTGATGTCGCGGTACATATTGGTGCTACTCGGGTGCACTGTAAGACGCAAATGCTGTGACTCTCGCAACACGTCGTCTCTGTAGTTGCCCGACACGAACAATCCTCCTCGATACCGTAATCCCCAATCAGCACTGAGTTCCCAGCCTTCCGCCTCATCACCGCTGACAACCCTCTCTCGGATCTCTGACGTCTCGACATCCTCCGACTGCGCCTCCAACACTCGGGCAAGTAGTGAGGGCTGAGCCACCAATGAGCACATGGCCACACCACCAGTAACCTCCTCTAGCTCAAGCCCGAACGTGCCCAGTTCCCCCATCATGTCCCACTCTCGGACTGATATGCTAGCAAGACTCGGAACCGACTTCCTACTCAAGGCGTCGGCAACCACGTTCGCCTTACCCGGATGGTAGTGTAGCTCAAAGTCGTACTCCTCAAGTAGCTCCATCCATCGCCGCTGGCGCATGTTCAGGTCTCGTTGGGAAAAGATGTACTTGAGGCTCTTGTGATCCGAGAACACCTGAAATCGCTCGCCGTACAGATAATACCGCCAGCCCTTTAGCGCGAACATGACTGCTGCTAGCTCCAAGTCATGGGTAGGATAGTTGCGCTCGTGTGTCTTCAACTGCCTGGAGCCATAAGCAACAACTCTACCCAACTGCATCAGTACACAGCCTAGTCTTTCCCCGGATGCGTCACAATAGACCTCATACCCGATCCCTCGCTCGGGCACTACCAATACTGGAGCAGTAGTCAGACGAGTCTTCAATTCCGTGAACGCACGTTCACAATCCTCTGTCCACACAAACCCGACTGCCTTGCGCGTCAACAGAGTCATAGGCGCGGCTAGTCGCGCAAAGTCCTGGACAAACCGCCAATAATATCCTGCCAACCCCAGAAAGTTGCGGATCTTGAAGACACTCGTGGGTCGCGCCCACTTCGAAACCGCATCGATCTTCGCCGGATCGACCAGTATACCGTCACGGGATACAATGTGACCGAGGAATTTCACCTCAGCGAGCCAAAACTCGCACTTCTCCAGGTTGGCATATAGCTGATGCGTGCGCAGTAGGGTCAGAACAGTCCTCAGATGCTCCTCATGTGCCGCCTCGTTCTGCGAGTAGATCAAGATGTCGTCTACAAACACCACCACAAATTGGTCTAAGAACGGCCGGAATATACTGTTCATCAGATCCATGAACGATGTAGGTGCGTTCGTCAATCCAAAAGGCATCACCAAGAACTCGTAATGCCCATAGCGTGTCCGGAATGCAGTCTTTGCGACGTCCCCCTCTCGAACTCGCAACTGGTAGTACCCGGATCGCAGATCGATCTTCGAGAAGCATGTCGACCCTGTCAACTGATCGAACAAGTCGTCAATCCTCGGCATCGGGTATCGGTTCTTCACCGTAACCCGGTTCAGCCTCCGGTAGTCTATACACATCCGAAGCTCTCTACTCTTCTTCTTCACGAAGAGTGTTGGTGCTCCCCACGGCGATACGCTCGAACGGATAAACCCTTTCTTCTGGAGCTCCTCGAGCTGACGCTTCAGCTCGGTCAACTCTGCTGACGCGAACATGTAAGGCGCCATCGATATCGCTGCCGTTCCCGGCATCAGGTCAATCCCGAACTCCACCTCACGAACTGGTGGCAATCCGCTCAACTCCTCAGGAAAGACCTCGGGGAACTCGCATACCACTCGCGGAAACTCTCAGCTCTGCACAGTCGATACTTCCTCCACTGCGGACAAAGCCGACAGGAGAACCCCGCTCTTACTACCCAGAATACACGAAACCTTCGTGTTGCCTGCTGACACTGTCACTCGTCGCCTATAGCATTCGATATTGGCTCGGTACTTCGCCAGCCAATCCATTCCCAAGATTACGTCAAAGGTCGTCATTCCCAGCACGAGAAGGTCACTAGGGCAAGGACAGGCTGCGACTCTAACTTCGCAGGCACGACAGACCCTAGTCAACATCACATCACCCCCAACTAGGGTGTCCAGACACAGGGGTGGACTCAACGGCTCTAAACTCAGCCCCAACCTCTCAGCACAACTCAACGAAATAAACGAGTGCGACGCTCCAATATCAAATAAAAATAACGCCCACAAATGATACAATAAGCACCTACCCTGAATGGTCTCACGGTAGGTAGCGGCTCCTGTGGCTCGGGAGTCGGGAACTGCGTACACTCTACCCTGTGACGCCTGCTGCCTCCGACCTGGTGCACTGACTGCTGGCTATCTCGGAACTGGCGCGCTCGTGGACGGCTACGGGAACCTCGACGGCTGACTCTGACGCTGGCGACCCCTGGGTGACTGCACTGTATGCGACTGTTGCGGTCGTTGCGCTGACGTTGCCCCAATCGGATCAGGGCACCTTGCCACTGTGTGCCCAACCCAGCCGCACCGGTAACACCTGAAATTGTTGGCCCTCGGCCCCGTGCCCTGGCCTGTTTGGCTGATCACTGGTAGCGCCACGGGCCCTCCGCCTATCGGACACTCCCGTCGCAGATGGCCCGACTGCCCGCAGGTAAAACATACTGGCACCCGCTCTGAGGTGACTGGCCCTACCGATTCCACCGACCACATCCGCCTCAATCTGCCCTGCTGAACCTGTGGTCGAAAGAACCCCGCAGTCCTCTACCTCCTCGGATCTCGGAACTCGGACGGCCCCGCAACACTGATCGGCCGCTGCCGAACCTCACGGGTCCTCGCTGCCTCTCGGAGACCCCACTCCACTACCGCTGTCGTGTCTACTAGCTCTGTAAACACCCGAATCCTCAGGTCGAGGACTCGATCCCGAATCGTCGGCCTCAGCCCCGCCTCAAACCGCCGGCAACGGTTCAGCTCTGTCGCCACCATTTCTGGTGCAAATCGGGTCAGAGACGTGAATCTGGCCTCATACTCTGCCACTGACGCCCCGTCCTGCTGCAGTTCCAGGAACTACTAATGTCGGTCCGCCCTGGCCGTCTCGGTGAAATACTACTCCAGGAAGACCGTCTCGAAGATACTGTAGTCGTCCCCAACTCTGTCATGTACGCGCCCCCACTAGTGGTAGGCGTTGTCCCTCAGCTGATGAGCTGCAAAGGACACCCTGGTGTGACCGTCCTCTATGCATGATGTGTGCAGGTCCCGAGTGACCTGCTCCAGCCATCTCTCGGCTATGTCGGGGTTCGGTTCCCCGACGAACGTAGGTATGCCCAACTTCAAGAAATCCAGCAGTGCCCGGGCCGTATGGCCCTCGGCCTGAACGGGCCTCGCTGGATCGGCTGCAGCAGCAGCAGCAGATACTGTCTCCAGAGCCGTCGACGCAGACTCCCTACGGGCGATGCTCGCCAACAAGCTCTGCATCTTCCGGGTCAACTCTCTCAGAGTGGCCGCAGTGGACGGGTCTGCGATCGGTGGGACACTGGGCGTGCCCGCAGACGGTCCTGCGTCGTTCCTCTTGTCCTCCCCGACTGGAGTACCCTGGGCTTCCGTGGACTCAGCGGGTTCGACGGTGGGCATCCGTCCCGGTGCCCCAGCTGATCGTCCCCTCCTGCCACGTGTGGGCATCCGTCCTGGTGCCTCAGCCGTTCGTCCTCTCCTACCACGTGCCATGTAGTCGGTATCCTCTACACGGATACACGCAAACGCTTAGTTTGCGAACTTATACAACGACGGCAAGCTCAATATACTAGCGTTCACACCGCCTACGCCTAGTCTAGCGTACTTGTTACTAAAACGCCACACTACTCACGCTATTAACACCTCAATTCCTCGCTCACGTAAGGGAGACCTCAACACGACCCGACACAAACGTGAACAACGTCACTCAATAACAACACCCAAACTGCACACGACTCACAGACAAATTCAAGTCACCCAACCTCAATCACAAGCCGACAAGCCTAACCAATATCAAAACACGCCCACCGGGCCAACAAATTTAAAAACACGCCCACAGGGCCAACCAATTTTAAAACTTTTCTCCCTTTCATCATAAAATCTCATTTTTGACATCACCTAGTTACAACCCGGTCCAGGCGTCCCCGAACAAAATTGTACCCACTTGATATCAGCACCGTCACGTTCGACCACAGGAGCGCTCCTGAGTCGAGTCGCAACAGCTTAAAAAACGTTTCGCGCATCAACACAATCATTATGCCAGTAACAACAGTACTGCACATACACACAACAGCAAACAGGACATATGTCACTACGGGTCTACACACGGTTTCCGACTTGCGCAACCCACGCACGACGGGACTTTTAATGACTCAACTCTCCCCACCTAATTGAAGTACAATCCGAGGTATGAAACCTCGAGCTCTGATACCAAACTGTCATGCCCCGAATTAGATAGAACCGAGCCCGGAACGCGAACGGTGAAACAATAAAGCAATTTTCATATATTTTAATAAACCTCTTAAAATCACCACTTTGAGTTAATCAAAATAATATTTTACAACTTAAAGTACGTCCAAAAAAAGCGGACAAAAACAACCAAAGCGTACGTCGCTAAACTCCCAAAAAGAAACCCGGATTCCCGCTCCCAGCTCTTCAAGATTCGAGAGTTCACCTAGTCCGCCTCACGACCAGTACCTGTAGGAAAAGTAGCTAGGGGTGAGCGTTCGCTCACCACCACGTATACCAGACTGACTACGGCATACTAGCAGAAAATGCCAGAAGCACCATCAACAACCAAAACACCAGGACTACTATCCCCAAACTCAAATAACCCGACTGTCACACGAAAACGGTTACTTTCCCCAACCAAACTAAACACCCGTACATGTAATGTAGACCCGACACCGTAATGACGACCTCAAAGAACACAACACAGAAGTGATCAAAATCACGCAAACCACAACCACAAGCCTCAGCACTTTACCGATCACGCGCCGGAAGGTGCTACTCACCTGATGGGGACACAGCCCTCTGCTCTTTACCGACCGCGCACCGGAGGGTACGACACACCCCTCGGGCAGAAATCGAGACTTAGCACTTCACCAATCACGTGCCGGAAGGTGCTACTCACCTACGGGGAACACATCCCTCTGCTCTTTACCGACCACGCATTGGAGAGTACGACACACCCCTCGGGCACAGCTCTAACCTTAGCACTTTACCGATCACACGCTGGAAGGTGCTACTCACCTACGGGGAACACATCCCTCTGCTCTTTACCGACCGCGCACCAGAGGGTACGACACACCCATCGGGCATACCTAAACAGTACCACCAGAACAATCACAGTCACAACAAAAGTTCAACAAATAGCGACAACACAGGTTTAACACCCCACAGGCACACATGGCCACCCACGACTCACAAAACAGTAACACACGGGTTCAACAACCCCAAGGCACACCTGACCACCATAACACACGGGTCGGCGGCACGATCTAATATGAACACAATTAAAACACTTTTTAAGTTTGCAGGCAAAGCTGAATTTTAATAAACGTGACGCCCAAATGCAACCCCAACAATGTCGATCACTCCCAAACTTCCCAATTACTCGACATTGTCAATAACGGGCCCGGAAAGGCCCGATTCGCCCGGCTCAGCGAATCACGTACCAAAGTGTAAGGAACGACACTGACATCATAACAAGAGCTGAAAGGGCGTACAAGGAAGAGGAGGGGAGCAAGTTTTCTTGGAAGCATGTTTAGAAGAGTATGAGGGAGCAACAAAAGTGGACGAACCTCATGTTCTCTCAATATGACGTTGACATTGAGGTTCCCGAACTCGACGCAAAAAGTGAAGCAAGCAAGCGTACAAGGTTGGATGAGTCTTGCATCTACACATCGCGTGACGGAACCTCGCTTGTATGAGAGGAGCGTCCGACTGGCCAGAAAAAACCAAGGCTATAGTTAGAGGCAAAGGGAAACAAGTGGAGGCGGACCCAATCGTTGCCCCCGAAGTAGTTCAGTTTCTTGAGGACTTTGGCGAGCGTCAGTCCCAAATTACTTTGAGCCAGGATCAAATGACTGAGACCAAAGAAAAGATGCAACAAGATTTTCTTCAAATGTTAGTGGCTGTTCAGAGCCATGACACCACCAATATTATCGTGCATGAACGAGATGCTCGTGCCTCACTCATAGAGAACCTCATAAAACATTTGGGGTCTCTTTGGCTTAACCTCGGATGAATAAAATTTAATTTTCTTATTTTAATTTTTGTTGTTTATCGGATTAATAAAATTAAATGAACAAATGAAGTGTTTTGATTTTTGTATCGAATTCTCAGTGCATTGATTTTTGTGCATGCATACTATTTACGGAATAGTATATGTGTGTGCGTCGATGCTACCACGCCGAGACCCGCTCCCTCCCTCCCTATAAATATCACACACCTCTCCCTTCAATTTCACACCTCTCTCTCAAATTATCTCAAGTCATCCTTTGTTTTTTGTTCTTCTACAATGTCTTCGTCTTCTTGGGAAACTGGTCTAGTGTGGTCGGAAGAGGAGGAGATGCATTTGGTGGTGACATGGCTAACCGTTTCCGAGGTTGAGGGGAAGTACTAGGAAGCAGATGAAGGATCATTTCCTTTGGACGAGCCAAAAGTGCAAGGCCTTAGATGAGATATACCCGGACCATATCAACGCTCCTATAAAAGGAGCAACCGATGAGGAAATATATGCTTCGAGCGTGGCCGATTACGAGAAAAAAAACAAAGCATGGACTAAATGTGATGTGTGAGAGATGCTCAAGTATTAGTCGAAGTGGCGTATGCACATTGGCGCAATTAAAAAGTAGTTGAATGGTCGTCGGGTTTATGGAAATTTCGTATGTTTAATTATCGTTCATAGTTTAATTAGCGTATGTATTTTAAACTTGGTATGAATAAAATAACTTGTTTAATTTGTGGTGGTTTTGAAAATATTAAAAGTGCAAACAATGGCTCCAAACAACTACTAGTTTTTTTTTATCAGCAATTTTTTTTGTATTAAAAACATGATTTTTCGAATTGAAAAAAGCAGGCAAGGGACTAGCCCTCAGATTACAAACCATTGGCCCTAGGCCCACGACTTATCTAGCCCTTTTAGGCAACCTTGTACCACAAGCAAAACACAAAACGGTTCCTTGTACATCAAGCAAAGCTAAGCTAGCAAAACACACCCCAAACCCTAGCTTGTAGATCAAACTCACAAATTTCAGCAACCTACAATTAAACCCCCAAAAAGCTACCCTAATTTTTCTAACCAGAACATAGCCTAAGAAGAACCAACTTACTCCAAATTAACACCATTCTGCGGAGAAAATGCAGAGGCTCCAAACTGCAGAGTCAAAACATAACCCCAACTACAAAAGACTTCAATTGTAGAAGAAATCAGGTGGTTAGAACAGTTCTCAACCCCCGGGTTAACCAATACTGCCAAACATCTTTGGTCCAAGATAAGTAACCCAGCCAAAGATCAACCAGTCAAAGATCAACTATGCCAAACAAAAACAGTTAGGTAGCACCTTCAGTAGAAGGAAACCAAGTGAAGAGAAGTAAAATAAAAACACTCATCTAAAACAATCCTACCCACACTCTCAGAGGCAAACAAAAACAAAAAAACCAGAGGTTCTTACTACTACCCACACTTTAATAAAGATCAACCCAAGGAGAGAAGAGGCCTCACCAAATGACTCACATCAGTCCCCCAACCCACCCCAAAACCACCCACCCAACCCCAAACCCCAGTCAAGTGACCACAGCTACCCTTTGATTGATGAAACACAACTACTAGTTGTTTACCATTGTAGAGGTAGTTGTAGGAGGTGCTTGTTTGGAGGAGAGAGAAACTCAAAATGTGCTCCTACAACCCTTCCAAACAACTACGTTGACTATTACCATTGCAGATGCTCTTAAGTATCGAATCGAGATATCGAGTGATCACCTAGCTTGCTCCTTTGGGTAAAATATTCGGACTTAACCCAGATTTACTACTTGGCGAAAGGTGAACTTTCCACGTGTAAAGCCGTAGGGCATCAATAACTATTGCAAATTTCAAAATTTTACAATGACGAATAAGTTCTTGATTCTAAGAGGATGTGCATAGTTTGTAATCGTCAATGTTGTGATCTCTGATCGTGATCTATATCCATGTTCGTTGTAGAAGATATATTTTCAGAGTTGAAGTTGCATGTTGGTATTAGTTCCGATTCACGATTTTGTTCCCAACATCTCCCCGAGCAACACCGAAGCTCGAAATCAAACATCAAACACCTAATGGGGTGGTGACATGTGGTGGCGGGTTGAATATACAAAATTTACTATTAGTTTGCAATCAGAAAATAAGGTGTTTTAAAAAATATATAAGTTGTAAGAAAATCCATAATTATCGTATAAATACCCAAAAAATTTGCACACTATTCACACATCCAATTTCTCTTCTATTTCAATTCATTCATCTCGTACTACCAACAAATTTAGATATTTATGAAAACAATGTTTTTGAGGTGACAGTGGCTGCAACAATCGCGGAGTTGGAGGCAAAATATGAGTTGATGGCCCAAAAGAGGAGAGAGTCAAGGTGTTGAGGAAAAGAATAGAATCCGAGGAAGGGTCATCGCGGAAAAAGAGGGTGTTTTTACGAAGTCGTGAAGATGGAAAAAAACTCTTGATGTTTGATTAATTTGAAAGGCGTCTAGTATACGATGGCGAGTTGTTTCGACGTCGGTTCTAAATGAGCCAAGACATTTATCTCTACATTATGAGGACAATGACGACACACGATGACTACTTTGTTCAAAAGCTTGACGCTTTCAGGGAACTTAATCAAAGACTTTATACAAAACTTTAAATAAGTCCAAACGATAGACTTCATAGGAAACTGAAGGTCGATCTTATTAAGTACACATGGAATCCCTTTGGTGATCACTAAGTTTAATGTAATTCCCAATTTTTTTGGTTTTGGGTTATGGGGTTCTGTGGTTATCGACGTCGGTTGGTGTGTGGTAGTGTTGGTCCGATTGTCGTCGTCGTGTTGTGGTTTTTGCGTGTTGTGGCGTCTCCTCATTTTATGGCGTCTCCTTGTCCTGCATTCTGCCTGCACCATCGTTGGTTTGATTGTTTCACTACGATCTGTGATTTTCCATTTGTGTTTGCTTGTGGAGATCATTGATCGGGAATAAAGGAGCTCGGAGCGTCGTGTTTTTATCCAAGGTTAGTTTTGTCGATGAGTTGTTCGTTTTCTCTCGGCGTCTTTGTTTCACTGCGTCATAGGGATTCTTCGGTCCATCCTGCGGTCAGAGGATCGTCTTAGCCATCTCGACGTCTTTGTGTTTCGTAGGGGTAATTTATTCAGGCTCTGTGAATAAAGTATCTATGGGTTTCTTCCTCTGCCTGAAGCTCGAAGTCGCCCCGTCCCTGACCAGAGCACCTTGTTGGACTGTCATGGGTCTATTGTGTTTTTTTATCGGAGCTGTGTGGTGTAAATAGTTGTGTAGTCGGAGGTCGTCATCTTCTCCAAATCGGAACATGTACGATGCTGCTTCAGGTTGACATGTAAGACGGTGGCCGCCATCTCCGTGCGATTATCCGTTGTTGTCTAGCTTTCCAGGTCCAAAGTGCTTTTAGGCAGGTTTGAGGCCGAATTCTCTACTGTAATTTCCCGGCCAACTTCTTCTCCTCCTTGCTGCAATGGTCCAGTCAACTGTTCAGTCGTTGTTCCTAACAAGTGAGTCTACTTTCGTTGTGGTTTATAGGAGGTCGAACGACTTGGTACTTCCGTAGTCTGTGGTGTTTTCTCTGGGAAAGCTTTCGTCGCTCGGGTCAGCGTGTTGTATGGGGTGTACCTGCTGTATTTTCTATTTAGAGGGGTGAGCTTTGTTTGGTTAATGGTACTTTTTCTTCTTCGTTCGGTCCTCCTCTGGGATTCGAATGGGTCAATCCAAAGTCCTCTACCGATCGAAACAAGGAGAATTTTGAGACTGTCAAGCTTTTTGTTTCTCATTTTCCTTTTCAATCCATCGATGATTGGCTTTTCAACCTTTTTAATCGGGAAAGAAAAATGTTTAAGGCGGATGCGATTCGAAGGCCTAATCGTGGAGGTAATTATTTCGGTTTTGTGTGGGTGCGTGATGTCGATGTCGATGTCGATGTCATGATCACTAAACTCAATGGAAGTTCGGTTCAGGGATATGTAATTTTGGTTGATGGAGCCTGAGAAAGAGGCAAGTCACGACCTTGCTTTGGTAAGTTTTAGAGGAAGAAACTAAGGCCTTCTTATGTTGCTGGTGAGGAAAATCTGTTGTGTTGTAGATGTTCGACTGTTCCTGAACGTTGTGTTATTGCTTTGTCAGGGTGTTTAGTTGTAGCACGTTCATCTCGTACCTTGGAAGTGATTCAGGCAGATATCGAGAGAGAAGGGGTTTTAGATTTAGAGTTTTAGTCTTCTGGCAACAGGGTGTCTTATTACTTTTTCCAACCTTTTTTTTCAAGCGGCGATGAAGGAGACGAAGTGGCGTTGGCTGGAGAGGTGGTTCATGATAACCAACAGTTCAAGGGATTTAGTGCTCAAGAATGGTTTTTTTTTTCAGTAGGTTGTTGTTGATGGTTTGCCTTTTCATGGTTGGAGCGTCAATAATCTTTTTTCCACCGGAAAGTTGTTTTGCTCTGTCCTTTCGATCCAAGGAGGGGAACTTGGGCCCTCTTCTGGATGCACTTTTGTCTTGATTCACGTTGAGAAGGTTTTGAGGGGTGTGGAGGTGGAGCTGGTTCTTGATGAAACTGTTTTTCGTGTCTTCGTTCAAGACATTTATGAGAGTATAGTCCCTAGTATTTTGACCTCGGGAGATTTGGTCGGTGACCCTATACAGTCTAACGATGTTTCTGAGTCTAATTCATATGTCGGTGCTGTAGGATCGACGTCCTTTGCTGGTGCAGGGTCTAGGGAGTGTGACGATCCTTCAAAATCATCACTTTCTACTCTGGAGCTCCTTGATTCCGTCGACCCAGACGATTTCTTTGTTTCTTCGATAGTGCATCATCGTGTGACAGCTCTGTTTTTTAGGCTTATGACCCTCTCCCGTCTCCCTTCACTAGAAACATGCTTATTGAAGATGATCTAATCGTTGAGGGTCCCAGTTCGGAAGAAGAAGAGGCCTAGAGGTCAAGGGAAGAAGACGTTCACGTAAAATATTGTTTATCAGATCCATCCCAAGTCTTACATCAAGGATAGAGGCGGAGTGGTTTTGATATTTTAGGATGGTTAGGTGGATCAACTTGCCCTAGACTCTTGTTTGTCCATGGGTTTTAATCCCCGGGATACAACCTTGAGTTATGGTGATGTGGTTCGAGGAGAGACCAGAGTTTCGTTTTTCTCCGGTGACGATCCATCTTTTGTTTGATTGGTTTGGCTGGTCTCGTCTCTAGTTTTTTTGCTCCTTGTGGTGGGCGGGATTGTTCTCCAAGTTTTTTTCGTAGCTTGGGTCGTGTTTTTTTGTGGTGGTGGTTTTTTGTGGTTTCTTGTTTGTTTTGTTATGTTCCTCTGTGTGGGAGGTGTTAGCTCGAGTGGGAGTTGTTTTTTGAGCTCTTTTGAGTTTCGTTTTTTTCTTGAGGATGAGGCCCTTTTTCGGGTGCCTCTTTTTTCCTTGTTTTTCCATCTCAGGATAATAAGAGCTTAATAAAAAAAAATATTAAAAAAGTGAATATATATCGTTGTTCGACTGAACATATTCTATTCCACCCTTTACTTAAAAAGGTTCTCTTTATGCATGTTTTTCTAGGAAGTAACTGTGATTTTTCTCTTCAAATTTTGTGGGCTTGTTTTTTGTTTCGTTTTTAATTTACTTATGGTTATCTAACATTGGTTATACTTTGTATCCTTCAGATAGGCCGCTTTATTGCAACTGCTCTCAATGTCACGCAAACTTCTCATTCATCCCTACAATTCGAGACGGGGGATTTTCAAATTTTATCATGGTGTTTGTAGTTTTCATGTCATATATGAGTTTGTTTTAACCAAAGTTTATGTGTGATGTAAAAAATTAAAAGTAATGGAAATTTTCATTAATATTTTACTTAATATTTGTGTCAATATAATTTAGTTTTTACGATGTCTTTTGAAATTGAGTGGTATAATTTTATGGATGAATGACCCATTTTTTGTTGACTTGTTCCCCAAAAGATCAGAAATTACCGTTCTCTGAATATATTTTTTTTATCAGCAATTTTTTTAAACATCCAATCCTTCGAAATGAAAGGAAAGGACAAGGAACTGACGTATCAGTCCTCAGTACAAACACGAGCAGTTTGACAAATCAAACCCTCAACATTACACCAACGGACATATTTTCCAACCAACAATGATGGTCTAATAATCCTATACCATATTTGACAAACAAGAAGAAAACAAGAGTTACAACACAAGAGCACTGGCATCAAGCACAGCCTCAGAACAAGCCCAACAAGGGGAACCAAATACAGGATCTTAGAATTAGAGAATAAAACAATAAGCAAACCTAATGCCATTTTTTTTTGGATAAGCTCGAAAAATTTATTAGAAAAAATTAGATCCAAGCAGGATCTAATCAAAGATAACCATTACAAATAAGATCTCAGAAGGAGCTGCGGGAACAATAACCCGAAACAAAAACCCATGAAGGGAACAAAAATCAACCATCCGTGACCCACTCTTCACCCTCCGATGTTAAAGTCGGATCATCAAAAGCTCTAGCTGAATGAGCTAACTGCTCGACTTTAGTTTGCAAAATCTGCTTCCCAAAGTCCACAGGATTGACAAGTCTCGCACGAGCCAAAGAACGCGATGGTTTGACTTCAACAGTGTAGTAATCCGTTAAAAAAGGTGGAGGTCGACTCTGACGATTCGAAGTTCTAGATGGTTGCTTCGAATGGCGACCCTTAAACGGAGGCGGTTGCAGAAGCACCTCCTTACACGGACTACTCTGATGAACCTCGGTAGATATAGAAGCATGAACCGATGAAGTTGGATCTCGAGTGTTATCCGGATCCAAAACACCCTCCATAGGGCCTGTTGACATATTTCGGCTCAAAATAGGCCCAAAACCAGACCCTATAGAAGCCCCGGGCTCAGTTAAACCAATTGGCCCACTAACAACCTCAGGCCCAATCACCTCAACCGGCCCATCTAAGCCTTCTTCTACCTCACGCACATCACACGGTTCTGAAACAAATCCCACTGAAACCGGCGTTTCTGCAACCAAAGAATCTGAAGCGATCCCACCTATAATCCCACCCGTACCCAACGGAATTGATTGAGTTTCAGAATTTGAATTTGAAATCCCATGAATGACGAGATCTCGGATCGCACCCGAGACCTGTGAACCAGACCCACCCGGAACAACACCGTCGACGACCACCTCCGGCGATCCGACGATCACTAACGGTTGAGGTTCCACTCCGATCTGCATACTCAGCTCTCCCACGCCTAAAAGTCGATCTTTTCGCACCACCTCAGTGCTCTGTTTCAAAGAGCTCACCTCCGGCGTAACCTTCCGACGTCGGGAAATGGCCACAAACAACTTAAACCCATTGATCTTATACCCATTAAGACTGCTTGCTGCCTGAGACGCATCGTCCTGAGATGTAAACCGAACAAACCCAAAGAAATTACCACTTCGGTTCGGACGCCGCAAAACAGAGCAAGACGAAACCTCGCCGTAAGCTCCAAAAATGTTTCTAACCCACTCCGGTTTGGTATCATACGGCAAATTACAGACAAATACTTCATCCCTCTGCAAATCATACTTTGTTTTCTTTGAACGGCGAGTGTGTACACAAGTAGCAGCCCAGAACACCTCGCAAGTAACTCAAACGAAACAAAGAAAGAAACATAACCAAACCGTAAACAAACCACAACAGCCACCGCCCCTAACTTCAACAACCAAAATCGAGCACCCTACCAAGAACAAGTACCACCCCCAAACCAGTCCAACAGGAAATATTAATAGGAAAAAAAGCCAAACAAAGGTGACTACCACCAGCGCACCGAGGATCTCAACCACCACCCTGGTCGGGAAGAGAGAGAAAACCCAGCCGAAACCAAAAAGGAATGGACTCACCGAGGAGGATGTCGACCACCAAGTCACTGATCTGCTACAGTGCACCACCACCAAAATCAGAGCACCGAGAACGATACTTCCCACTGCCAACACTGGTAGGAAAGACAGGGCAGTGTGCATGTGAATAGTAGTTGTGTGTGCACGCGCGTGAAAATGCCACATGTAGCTCTCATGTGTGTCTGCAGTTCTCACAATAAGACCCGGTTCTAATTTAATACCGAGTATATATTATAGGAGTGCAATCAGGTGCGAACTAACTATTACGGTATGAACCTGCGAACTTGTTTGTTTAGTGTATCCGGTTTGAGGAAATAGTATTCCTGGTTTGAGGTGAATATTTTTAGATAAAAAAAATCTCAAACCAGAAACGCTATTTTCTCAAAGTAAAATGTTGTTTTCTCAAAAAAAAAAATTCCTCAAACTGAGATGTTATTTTCTCAAACCATGTTCGTGATTTTCTCAAACTAAATTCGAGGCTCGCAGGTTCACACCGTAGGAGAAGTTTGCACTTGATTGTCCCCTTATATATATAACAGATATTAAATACAAATCGCCCCTTATTCTGCAAACCACGGACGCACAAGAGCCACAAGATGTGTACGCGTTGACGTCATCGGAGCGCACAAGATGTTGTCACGTGTGCGCTTCGCTGTTGATTCGCGCACGAAGCACTGATAGCTTACCTAACAGAGTGCTGATACCTACATACAGAGTGATGATACCTACATACAGAGTGTTGATACTACGAGAAAGTGTTGATAGCTTACCTAACGCGGTACTAATACCTTACCTTGCATGGTATTATTACCATACAGAGTACTGATACTATACAGACAACTGGTACCATACGTGTTGCGCGCGTTGTCAAAGGCACGCGCGGAAAAGGCCACGTGTCAACGTCGTGCGCGCTCTGATGACGTCATCTTGGTTGCATCCTGTGGCTCTCGTGCGTCTGTAGTTTGCACCATAAGAGTGGTTAGTATTGGATATCATCCCTATATATGTATATGTATATATATAGGGATGATATCCAGTACAAACCACCATTATCGTTTCAACTACAAACCAATCTAAGCCACAGGATGCGGCCAAGATGACGTCATCAGAGCGCGTGAAATGTTGACACGTGGCCTTTACCGCGTGCATCTTTGACCGCGCGCAGCGCGTGTTGACCATACGAGCAACACGCTTGGTACCAGCAGTCTGTATAACATCAACACTCTGTATGGTACCAGTAACGTGTAAGGTAAGATATCAGTATCGTGTTAGGTAAGCTACCAGCACTTTGCATAATATCAACACTCTGCATGTGGGTATCAACACTCTGTATGAAGGTATCAACATTGTGTTAGGTAAACTACCAGTACTTGGTGCGTGCATCAGCAGCGAAGTGCACACGTGTCAGCATCTTGTGTGCTTCGATGACGTCAGTGCGCGCTAACTATGGCTCAAATATGTCCGTAGTTTGCACAATAAGAGGTGGTTTGTATTTGATACCTATTTTATATATATTTATAAATCATTTAGCTAAAAACCTAATAAATAAACGAAGTGTTTTTTTTTGTTAAAAATGAGAGTTTGAGAAAGAGAGGTACATTAAAGAAAAGATATTTTTGTGTTTTAAACTCATTAAGGGTATTCTATTCTTTTCAACTTCAAAATACCTTTTTAACTTAAAAACTAAGAGAGAGAAAATTCGGCAAATTTTGAAAGTTTCAGGTGCATTATTGAAAGGAATATAAGAACTCCCTCGTATGAACAAAAAAAGATACTACATTATCACCATCAAATTCATAGTCTGAAGGACATATGAACTGATCGTATTTTTTAGAATCCAACCGTAGCTTCAGGGAGAAGTCGAAAACATCGACGTCAACAATGTCGAAGGCATCATAGTGTGGTACGGTAGCATCGACTCAACCCAAAAGTTCATCTCCACAGGGTTCCTTCATCGGAGAACCAAATCAGAACTCGTTTTTGCTTCTAATCAAATCTAATAAATAAATGCATCTAAAATGTATCTGTATATACCTGACAGAGCGTTGCAGGAGGGCCTTTAAGGTGGTCGTACGGAGCGGTGAGCGAGGAATGATGGTGGAGCACGGGAGCACGCGTACAGACGGAGGAGTACGAGCATGGGCGGAGGAAGACGAGTTTGCAGAGAGAGAGAGGGGGGGGGGGGGGTTGTGACTGAGGAGTTATGTTCTCATTAATGGATCTTTATCTAACCAGTTTCCCATTCTTTGAGGCGTTCACCAAAGGTGTCTTACACCTCTCTTTTTTTCTTTATTGTCTTCTTTGAACATGGTATTTGACTGTGGGGTTTGGGTTGGAGCTGACATCTATGTTTCCCATCTTTAGTTTGCGTATGACACTTTACTTCTTCTTTTTTTAGGCTGGCCCCGTGCAGTTATATCATATTTGCTTGTTACTTCATTGTTTTGAGTTGATTTCTGGGTTGCGAACCAATTTTGACAAGTCAATTCTCCTAGCCTTTGTTATTGACACATCCTCCAGCTTTTTTTCTTCTACGACCTTGAACTACGACTTAGGTTACCTCCCCATTACTTACCTGGGTCTTCAATTTGGTGCTAACCTAAGACATGTCTCTGTTAGCCAAGTTTTGGGCGATGCTTGGGGTGCGGTAAGCGCGTCTTCTCTCATTCAGGTCGCCTCACATTGATTCGTTCTACTTTATTCGGCCTCCAGATCTTCTATACGTCAATTTTTTAGCACCGAAACAGGTTGTATTTCTTATGGAGAAGATTCAACGATGTCTCCTTTTGGCTTCCTCTTCGACTGGAGGTTCCTTGACCAAAGTCAGTTGGGATATAATTTGTCGCTCTAAGTTCGCAAGGGGTCTTGGTGTTCACAATTTAAAGGCGGTTAACAAGAGCTTGCTCTTGAAGTGGTGGTGTCGTTCGCCATTGAGCGAACTTCCTTATGGGGGAGGGTTTTTTGTGCTCGTCATGGCTAGATCGAGTCTGAGTGGAATCTCTCATGTCTCCCGCTTGTTCATCGATCATTATCTTTGGTTTTTTGGCATATTGTTCAAATGGCTCAAGATCCCTGTTTTCTAGATATTTTTGGCTCAACCAAGATTCGATGGGTGTTAGGATCAGGTTGTTTCATCCGTTTTTCGAAGGATGTCTGGATCATAGATGTTCCTTTTTCGACTTTTTTCCCCTAACTTTTTAGATTGTTAGTGGAACAAGGTCAGTCAGTTATTCATTTCAAGGCAAGTAGTGGTTAAAACTTCATTTTCAGACGTCTTTTTCTAGATAGAGAGCTCCTCTCTTTAGAAGGCCTTTGTGCCTTTCTCTTGGGCGTCAGTCTCGATTTCTCCTGCCCTGACAAGTTTATCCTGGTCTCTGGATTCCCGTGGTTTCTTGTGTTCGAGATATTTTGATGTATTTTCTAGCACTATCGAGTTAAACTCGGTTAGTCGTGCTTCTTCCATTTGGAAAAGTGTTGCTCCGCCTAAGTTCCAATATTTTGTTTGGCTAGTCGCTCTCGAGGCCATCCCAACTAGATATTTCTTGATGTTAATAGGTTTCCCAATCCTTGTGGGTTTATGGATGTGTCTCATGTGTGGTAGACACGTTGAGGACACCTCCCACCTACTCATTACTTGTAGTTGGGCTTGGCATGTATGGTCTCTGGTTATCTAATGGTGGGGGTTTTCTTCAACTCTCCCTTCATATCTATCTTTGTTCATCTCTTCTTTGCCTTCTATATGTGGAGTGCGTCGGTTGCCCAAGTCTTGGGCTCGTCTCAGTCTTATAGGATTATGGCTTATTTGGGTAGCTCGGAACGCCAGGATTTTTTAGGGAGCTCTGGTCCCTAATCCGACTATCATTCTGAGGAGAATCCAGTTTGCAACTCTTACTTTGACGCAGGCGGAAGGGCAAGCTCCGTCTCCGACTTCCTGGATGGTTTCGCCGACTACTACTACTACTTCTCAACCTGCTTGAGCTCTTCCTCTCTTTTTTCGTGCCCCTCCCATTTTGAGCAGTGTTCTTGTTATTTTTTTTCCAGCTTTTCAAAGCTTTGTTTGGTTTAATTGTTGATTAGTGGTTTGTGGTTTCCTTCTTGGAACCCATGCCATTTTTAATGCATTATTTTTATTTTTAATTAAAAAAAAGTGAAAGAGAGAAGAGGCTGAAACCTTTATATCTTTGTCCGGTTTTAACAGCGACTAAATTTTAGTTAGTCTCTCTTGAAGAGTTAAACGACATCATTTCTTAACAGCGACTAAATTTTGATTCGGTTGCTACTGAATATTCAATGGTCGAATCCCGCATTTGAGTAAACAGTGTCCATAATCTAAAATTGTATATTCATTTTTTTTAAACGAGGGTTGAAGAACTTTTTTTTGGAAGAAAATATTGAGAACTTCTTTTAGAGTATTGAGTTTTTTTATTAATATAATAGATAAAATTATCGAGAATATATGAAATCAAAGCAGATAAAAGAGTATATATAAAAGAAAATTAGGTGGTAATTGATATAAAGAAGATGATTTCGGCATACTTATGATCTTTTCATAGTGTATAGAACAAGATGATGAATAAAGAAGATAACTCATGAATGATACAGAAATATTGTACACATGAAAGAAGAAGAAGAAGAAGAAGAAGAAGAAGAAGAAGAAGAAGAAGAAGAAGAAGAAGAAGAAGAACTATGATGACTATGTGATGAAAAAAAGAAAAAGAATGAATCAAATAATGACTATGTGATGAAAAAGAAGAAGTATTATGATATAAAAGTATGATAATCATCAATAGAGATTGATTGTTTGAGGAAAAAAATATTATCTTTGCTCTAAATTGTCTTGCATACCCGTTAGAATCATAAGTTAACGAGTGGGAAAAGTTATAAATTCACAAAAACTTGATCAAAGATCGTAACCGATAGAACTGATACTATGAAAGAATAATAATAATTCTCATTAATATTTGCGTTATAATACTGAGTATATATAGTGGTAGCGTACATAAATGACTAGAAGACTGCTATGATATAACAATCACATTGTTTTATAGGAAACGAGGCAATATATTATAAATCAAAAGAGGACATAACATCAATAAAAACAATCTCTAACATCATGGGGGAAGAAAACAGATAGGAAAATAAATTCTTATTGGCTGAAACGCTTCACTAGGCTGTCCAGAAGGTGATACTGCGATAACTTCTAAAGAAACCGGTACAATGAATCTAAACGAGAAGCTAGGACAGAGCGGGCCCCTTTCTAGATGATTGACACCGAAACTCTGGGAAGTGCTTCAAGAATAAACTGCGTTAGTGATCGAGACCACCGGAACATTCACTGAAGCCCGAGAGTGACGGTGTGGACAGTCCTATAATCAGGGACTAGAGTGGCTCAATTGGACTAAACATCCTCCCGTGAAACCAGCTTTGAATACGTAAAGTTGCTGGTTCCCGATCTGGTAAGAGAATGTCGCACCGATACTTGGTGGAACCGATGCCACCCTACGTCCAGTGAGGCGGAATTACTGGTAGACCCCCCACTAGACCACGAAGTCCTCATTGATCGAGGCGAGGGTGCGTTTTGCCCCTCGCCTGTTGAAATGTCCGACCATTGGACCCCGTTGGTCCCTTTGAGTCAATGCTCAGAATTCGTATCGGATCAGAAATCATCCAAGTGCTTACAACAGACATGTACAAACTGTAGCCGACTGAGAAAAATGTCCATACGGTACATGTCCACTCTACAGTCAAGCGAACAACAGTTTTGGATCGAAGCACCGGTCGACTACTCCCGCCGCCTCCACTTTGTCCTCTGCCATTATTATCGTCGTTGTCTTGCCTATCTGAGATCACCACTACGTAGCCACGACCAACGACGTCCCGATGATCTGTAGAACATGTCACAATCGATGACTGGTCAACCGAACACCTCCTCATCCCACCACACACCGAGTTCGGAGCCTCTTTATCGAAACTCGTCGGAGACATCTCAACATCGCTCCGACTCCCGCTTGCCAATCGGAAAAGGTCGTAGCCGACGTCGTGATGACAAACTAGAATCGAAACCAATCCATGGTCCGCCCCCGCCTGCATAAATGAACGAGGTCGGGTATGGTGCTTAAGCACGGCCCGTCCCCAACCCCCCAAACGACCGTACACCTCTTGATCGTCGTCCACCATACCGTTTTAGGCGGAAACATGAGCAACAAACACATCCTACACCACGAGAAGCATACGTACAAGATGGTGATAGAAAATTTACCAAATACAACCATAGAAATAACCTGAAAAATAGGTTATCCAAGCCTTTTGCCCTTGTGCATATGAACTTTCTTCGTCGATCGAAGCTTACGGATAAGTAGTATTGCAGAAGCAACATACATAACTCACTGTGGATTGGTCCCATGGAAGAGCCATGGTGATCAATCACCAAAATCAGAAGCAAGCAGCGGCAGACAAGCTACCTTAGCCGCCACTCACACTATTTCACTATACATCTCTATACATTGAATCTAGGGAGTAAAATTATATAAAACCTTATTTCGGGTACAAACCTTATTTCGGGTCAGAATATAGAACTAATCCGGGCCATTGATTACCCAGATCGGATGGCCACCAAAATTCAAGGGGGTGGGGATTGATTACGAAATCAATTATAAGATATACATTAATTAAAAAAATATTAAAAGATATGCATTAAATCTGGGTCTTTAATTCTAAGATCCAAGGGCCCAGATTGAAAGTTCTACGTTCTGACGAAGATGTAGAGTTTGTACCTGATTGTTATCCTATATATATATATATATATATATATATATATATATATATATATATAGGAGTGTGCTCACGTGTTACCCCATGCTTAAATTGTTACATGTTACCTATTTTTAGACCTTTAGATCTTATTGATCCAAAGGTTGAGTAATCAGTGGCAACAACTATAATTATATCGACTTTCATTTTTTTTTTCCGTAATTCTGTACTAACTAAGGGTACAAAAGACATTTTAAACTCTCAGCATTTACCTAACCCTAAAAGTTTTCCTTCCCCAACCCAACCCCATTTCTCTCTCAAATCTGAGTTCGACCGTTGTGGGCTCAACATGCGCCGTCCATCCTTTCGCTAGGCCGGAGCTCTTCCGGCGTTGTTCGTGGCAGCAGTCGGTGGAGATTTGGAGCTCGCCTCGCCGGAATCGCGACGCTTCTTGCTTCTCCTCCTTGTGGTCCAACTCTGCCTTCGTGAGCCACGAGCTTCGGTCACGACGTCGTGCTCCGCCGTGGGGAAGAAAGCCGATGTGGGGGGAGGACGACGTCTCCTTCTTCGGCGAGGAAATCATCGCGCAGTCGATGTCCATCCGCACTCGAGCGTAGATCTGGCGCAGCTCGACTTCAACAAGCTTCTCCCTCGTCGGCAGCCTCGACCTAGCATGCTCTTACTCGGACGGTCATGGAGGTCGATTCGAACTCTAGTTCTCTACCCCGCCAAGCTCACCCCGAGTAAGGTTCTCTATACCAGTATCTCAACAAGCTTCTCCATCCCCAGATTTGACATTTTTTCTGGTATTGTTAGGGTTGTATAAATTTCTAAAAAAAAATTAATTTGCAGGTGGTCGGCTGTCTATCTACCAAATCTGACCCCAAGCAAAGCTAGAGCAGCTTTGGGGCTGTTGTATTTTAATTCTAGGTTCTGTAATTCCATGGGTGGATTTTTGTTACTTTATTTTTTGGGCTAGGTTTTTGAAACCAGATCTGAGTAGGAATAATCTTGGAGATTTATGGAATTTTCCTTGTAACTGTTATATAGTTTTCTGTAATTTTTGAAGTATTTTTTGTAACTACTAATATAGCTTTATGTAGTTTTTTATGTATTTTCTGTAACTATTAGTAAAACTATCTGTAATTTTTTATGTCTCTTTTGTAACTAGTAATATAGCTTTCTGTAATTTGAATTAATAATATACAGATCTGATCAATGTTGTAATAGGTAGGGTAGTATTATGTAAAACTTTCGATAGTGATCAATGTTGTAATAGTTAGGGTAGTATTATGTAAAACTTTGGATAGTGATCAATGTTTTAATAATGTAATTGTCACGTCCCAATTTCAGTAAACCGAACTCGGGACGCGAACGTTTTAAAAACAATAAAACAATGAAACCTGTTTTGGATAAACACTTTAAAATCTCCATTTAATTAATCAAAAATAATATTTACAACTTAAAAAGACGTCCCAACACGTGGACAAAAGTACAAGGTATCCGTCACTAGACTCAAAAGACTGAACCCGGACTTCGCTCCTAGCTCCACAAGATTCGAGAGCTCACCTAGTCCGTCCTGTGATCAGTGCCTGTAGGAAAAGCAGCTAGGGGTGAGTGTTCGCTCACCACCACAGATAACAGACTGACTACGGCATAATTAGCAGACAATGCCGGTAACACCAACAACAAACTCAACTCCGGGGATCACTGTCCCCAACTCAAGTACTCTGACTGACAAACACCCACGGTGACCTTCCTCGAACGACTCAACATTCAAACATGTAAGTAGACCGACACAACGATTACGACTTCCTCCAAGGACACGAAAGATAACCACGCAACACCCAAGATCACAAAGGATCGCACACCAAACAAGATCACAAAGGATCGCAAACCAGTTGCTCAGTAACCAATTCTGTTTCTCTCGCCCTTTCCGATCTCAGTCGGGCCAGGCGGTCGACCTGTCTCAGTAACCTCTTTGTCCTTCGCCCTTTCCGATCCCAGTCGGTCCAGGCGGTCGACCTGTCTTACAACTTCTCTGTCCCTCGCTCTTTCCGATCCCAGTCGGTCCAGGCAGTCGACCTGTCTTACAACTTCCCTCACTCACGCGCTTCCCCGACACAAAGTCGGGCCAGACGGTCGACCTGTCTTAGTAACCTCTCTCACTCAGGTAACCACAATCACAATCACAAGCAAGTTCAACAAACAGCAACAACACAGGTTCAGCACTCCACAGGCACTCATGGCCACCCAAGACACCAACCATAAAACACGGACTCAACAGCACCACAAGCACTAACGGCCTCCCAAGACACACCAACAGTAACTCACGGCTCAACAACCCCACGGGCACTCACGACCTCCCAAGACACACCAACGATAAAGACACGGGTTCAACAACCCCACAGGCACTCACGGCCTCCCAAGACACACCAACAGTAACTCACGAGCTCAACAACCCCACGGACACTCACGGGCACTCAAACCATCAACAGTAAAGACACGGGTTCACAACCCCACGGGCACTCACGACCTCCCAAGACACACCAACGATAAAGACACGGGTTCAACAACCCCACAGGCACTCACGGCCTCCCAAGACACACCAACAGTAACTCACGGGCTCAACAACCCCACGGGCACTCACGGCCACTCAAACCATCAACAGTAAAGACACGGGTTCACAACCCCACGGGAACTCACGACCTCCCAAGACACACCAACGATAAAGACACGGGTTCAACAACCCCACAGGCACTCACGGCCTCCCAAGACACACCAACAGTAACTCACGGGCTCAACAACCCCACGGGCACTCACGACCACTCAAACCATCAACAGTAAAGACACGGGTTCACAACCCCACGGGCACTCACGACCTCCCAAGACACACCAACGATAAAGACACGGGTTCAACAACCCCACATGCACTCACGGCCTCCCAAGACACACCAACAGTAACTCACGGGCTCAACAACCCCACGGGCACTCACGGCCACTCAAACCATCAACAGTAAAGACAGGGGTTCACAACCCCACGGGCACTCATGGCCACCCAAAACACCAATAATAACACACGCTCGCAATTTACCGAGACTCTAACTCGTAAGCCAGCCAAAGAATGCTCGCAACCCCCCGAGACGCTAACTCGGTCAGGCCAGCCAAGGACACCAACCTTAGTACACGGGCTCTCATAGCCACCCAAGACTCAACAATAATAGCACGGGCTCTCAAGGCCACCCAAACACAAATAATAACACGGGCTCTCATGGCCACCCAAGACTCAACAATAACAGTACGGGCTCTCAAGGCCACCCAAACACAATTAAACAAGTCAACCTCCGGCTTAACCAAAGCCTCCAACAGTCCTAATATCAACAGTTTCTCAATCAACCTCCGGGCATGGTCATATGCCTCCAGTACTCCTAATATCGATAAGTTCGCAATCAACCTCCGGGCATGGTCATATGCCTCCAGTAATTCTAACATCGCTAAGTTCTCTGCTCCTACGACACTACTAAGTGTCACATGCTTTTCTCATATTCGCTACATTCCCGTATCATGCTTTTCTAATATTCGATAACCTAAACAACCCACGACACCCCGGTGTCACATGCAATTCTACAGTTAACTTTCCCTAGTCAGGGCCGAGATCCGGCTACTTTTCCCTACCTCGTGCGTGTTCTCCCAAAAGCCAAACAACGAGCTCCGGTGATGATCTCAGTCACTCACCCAGCTTTCCCTTGCCTCGGTCCGTGGCACGATCTAAAAGAACACAATTTAAAGGCACTTAACAACTTGCAGGAATAAAATGAAAATCATTAAACTCGATGCCCAAACTTAACCCCGACGATGTCGATCACTCCCAAACTTCCCAATTACTCGACATTGTCGATAAGGGACCCATCAAGGCCCGATTCGCCCGACATGGCGAATCTTCCCGGGTTTTGTAAATGCCCTTCCGGGGCTCCAAAAATTCCCGTTTTCATTTCTACGGTCTTAGAATAAATCAAGGGTCCCCATGTACTTGACGGAATCGAATTCCGACTTCCGAGTCAATTAAATGACGTTTAAAGTTTCTAAACCCGATAAATTACAACTTCTCCAATTTAATTCCAAAATTCGATTCGGTTATGGATAAATGGTCCGGGGAACGTTTTAAACCACCCGAACACAAAACCCGAGCACCCGAGTACGTGGGCCCCACCCGGACCAACCTAGCCGTGGGCCCTAGGGCTTAAATGAGGCTCGGCCACCATGGTGGTGGCCGGCCCTAGCTCCGGCCAACCACCTCCTATGGTGGCCGGGGATTCTCCCGAGCCTCAGGTCGCCGGAAAACGTTCAATCAAACCTCCAACACCTCTAAAACGTCTCCAACAAATACCCCAACATCAAAACCACCTCAAACTAATAGTTTTACAAAAACCTAACTTCCAAAAGTTAACGAAACGAAGATCGGGTTAGGTCTTACCAACGAGGAAGACGAGGGGAAGACGATTTCTCTTTGTCTTGAGACGATCCAAAGGCTTGAAACTCTCCAAACCCTAGCTTTCCCTCTCTTCTCTCTTCTTCTTCTTCTTCTTCTCCTTCTCTCTCTAAACACTCTCTTCCTTTCTATTTCAAATAAACTAACTCATTTTCTATTTTTTTTTTCTTTTAACCCTATATGGCCGGCCACCTTATGTCCCCTCATCTTTTCCCCCAAAACTAACACCACCACAAAGTGGACAAGTGTCAAGGTGGGTCCCACACCTTTTAGAAAATATCTACTTGATATTTTCCAATCAGATTCACGAAAAACGGACGTTTCGGGCCCCGAACGGGCACTTTTCCCAAGAAATTACGAAACTTGACGGGCTACAAGGAAACGGCTCAACTAAGACCGATGCGACGACGGCTAAGCTTTTTGGATCCAAAACGGTCCTCGAATGGACCAAAACGTCGCTCGGTTGACTTTTCCAGCGAAAAGTCAACTTTTCCCAAATTGATCAGAAAGTTGCCCTGAGTCCCCCGGAACTCACTTTGGTCAATAACGGGGTCAACTTAAGTCCGGTATGACACTCGGGGTCATTTTAGGTTCACTTAACTGTCAGTCTTAAATTTTTTAAATTTTTCCTGTTTTTCGTAGGTTTGACTGGCGTTGACCGGGAGTGGTTATTACAGTAATAGTTAAGGTAGTATTTTGTAATAATTATTGATAGTTTTGTAGTTGATTTAGTTCTGTAACCTTTTTTGTTGTATTATGTAATAGGGTTTATGATTTTCTGTAACTTTTCGATGAATTTTTGTAACATTTAATATATAATTCTATAACTTTAGTGTAGTAATCTAGAACACGTTTTATGTATTTAAACACTAATTCAAAATCTGAAATATCGAGATAAAATATATGTAACATTATGTATAAATTTGTGGAATATTGTACATGACATTTTGTAACTTGTACGAAATTTGGATAACGATAAAAAATTAAAATAAAAAATAATATTAATTTTTAAAAATAAAATATTAAAAAATTAAGCAGTAAAAATAAATTATGTAGTAATTTTTTCTAAGGATAAGAAATTACCAAATTACCCTTTTGTTGTTTTTTCTATTTAATTTGTGAACAATTGAAATAGAAAATCTACCGCCATTAGATTTCAAAATTCAATGGTTTAGATTTGGGTAACAAGTAGCAACTTAAGCATGGGTAACACGTGAGCGTGCCCCTATATATATATATATATATAAGTACAAACCCTATTTCGGGTCAGAACGTAGAACTAATCTGGGCCATTGATTATCCAGATCGGATGGCCACCGAAATTCAGGGGGGGTGGGGGTGATTGATTACGAAATCAATTACAAGATATGCATTAATGAAAAAGATATTAAAAGATATGCATTAAATCTGGGCCATTAATTCTACGATCCAAGGACCCGGATTGATAATTCTACGTTCTGACGAAAGATACAAGTTTGTATATATATATATATAGGATAACAATCAGGTACAAACTTGTATCTTTCGTCAGAACGTAGAATTATCAATCCGGGTCCTTGGATCGTAGAATTAATGGCCCCGATTTAATGCATATCTTTTAATATCTTTTTCATTAATGCATATCTTGTAATTGATTTCGTAATCAATCACCCCCACCCCCCTGAATTTCGGTGGCCATCCGATTTGGATAATCAATGGTCCAGATTAGTTCTACGTTCTGACCCGAAACAAGGTTTGTACTCGATAGCCCCCTATATATATATATATATATATATATATATATATAATTACATTCAGGTACGAATTAACCAATTTTTTGCGAAATACGAACCAATTCCCAGCCTTGGAATCGCATGCTGATTTTTTTTCCACCAAGTTCCTTATTTTGATCTTTCCCGCTTCGTTTCAACTCCGATTTAATTTTTTCTTGCGCCAAAATTCTTCTTTTTTCAAGATCTATCTATCAAGTGGCATATTGAATATGTTTTGAAGCAAAAAAAACATGTACAAGAAAAAACACAAATTGTTAACCGTGCATTAATGTATGTGCTTGCAACTGCATTTGTATGAATAAGCTAATCGTAATGTATGTTTTGTATATATGTTTTTACAACTGCGTGTTTTGTAATTTTCAGTTGTATGTGTACGCTAAACTTAATGTATGTTTATGCAATTTTCAATATATGTTCTTGCCTTTTTTATTTGTACGTGTAAGCCAACCTTAATGCATGTTATTTTTAGTTGTATGTGTACGCTAAACGTAATGTATGCTCTTACTATTTTCATTTGTATGTGTACGTTGAACTTAATATATGTATTTACCATTTTCATCTGTATGTGTAAGTTAACCTTAATATATGTGTTCGCAACTGCATTTGTATGTATAAGCTAATCTTAATGTATGTTTTGTACGTGTAAGCTAATAAATTAAGATTAGCTTACACATACATTAATATTAGCTTATTCATACAAATACAGTTGCAAACACATACATAATGCACGGTTAACAATTTGTTTTTTTGCTTGTACATGTTTTTTTTATTCAAAACATTTTTAATATGCTACTTGATAGATAGATCTGGAAAAAAGAAGAATTTTGGCGCAAGAAAAAATTAAATCGGAGTTGAAACGAAGCGGGAAAGATCAAAATAAGAAACTTGGTGAAAAAAAATCAGCCATGCGAAAATCGCAGCCCTTGGGCAATATGCGATTCCAAAGTTGGGCAATATATATATATATATATATATATATATATATATATATAGGTATGTATTCATGCATTACATGTATGTCTCTTTGTTACTTGTTACCTGATTATAAACCATTGGATCAGCTGAAATCAATGGTTCTAAATATAATGGTACACAAATGTAAATAAATTGAACTTATATATTAGTTATGTAATTTTAACAGGTTTAAGGGTATTTATGTCATTTCCATTTTGCTTTAACCTTACCCTACTACTCATGCCTATCGTCATTTACATCTATTTCAAACCCTAACACGCTGCCCTCCCTTGAACTGAGCCGCAACTCCGCACCGGAGCCCCTCTTGCGTTCCTCTCGCCGGCGCACGAACCAGGAGAAGATGGCGCCGAGATCTCCCTCTCCTGTACTCATGTCCAGTCGCCATCGCGAACGGAGAAGATCTCCTACGTCGAATCTGAGCAGCGAGCTCAGATCCACCACCACGTTCGTCGAGGAGAGGCTGTGGAAGCCACCGCCGAATTCCTCGCGCGGCCATGTCCTGATATCCACGTCGCCTGCTCCAGAATTGGAACGTGAGCCTCAACCGTGCAGCACAACCGAGTCTCATCGCTTGATACGACCTCGGCGTTAACCCGAAGACCTGCAGATGTCGTACACACGTTTTCATCTGCTCCGCCCTTTGTTCGGTTCAGATTCAATTTTTTTGTTTGTTTCTTAGATTGATTTTGCATTCAATTTGAGTTTATGTTGAGCAGAACATGTTGAACCTGTTTGGTTTTTATGCATTCAATTGAATTTTTGTTTGATAAAGTTATTTTTGTTTGATCTAAAACAATAGAGTAAAAATCTGTAACATCGCATACTTATTCTAGTGTTATGATCTGAAACATAACATGTTTTGTTGAGTTTTGTTTTATGTTTTGAGTTAATCTGAATTTTTATTTGGGTGAGTTTATTTTGATTTTTGATTTGCAGATCTGGTTCTTAGTCAGGGTTTGTAATTTTTGGGATTTGTAATTTTGTTATATCGATTCTGTAACATTTATATGTCAATTATGTAAATTATAGTCTTGGTTTAATTTGAGTTTAGGACAAATAGATTTTTTTGTTATTGTATTATTCTGTAAATTTTGTTGTTCATTATGTAATATGTAGAGAAGTATTATGTAATATATGGTGGTTTTTTGAAATTAATTTGTAATATTTTGGATAGCTTTTTTATTTCTATAAGTTTTGGTATTTGATTTTGTAACATACCGACTTTATTTTTGTAACTTTAAGCATGTAGGTTACGTGGGTCAATACGATAAAATTGGATTTAGAAAAACTGAAATTTTGCAACGTTGGTTAAAATGTTTTGGAATATGACTTACAAAACTATGTAACATTCGACAAAAAATTATGTAACATTCGTTAAAATATTATGTAACATTCGATAAAAAATTATGTAACTTGATTCAAAATCCGGAACACAAGTATAAACGTTCTGTATCATTTGATATAAATATTTGTAATATTATATATATATAATATTCTGTAATAATAATTACGAAATATTGGAAAACAATCGAAATTTTAAATTAGTTTTTAAAAAAAAATATTAAAAAATCAGATTGAGGCAATAAAAAAATCTGCAATATCTTATAAGAGATATGAAGTTACCAAACTACCCTTTTGTTGATTTTTACATTTTATTTGTGGATAATTAAACATGAAAATTTATGACCATTAGCTTTTATAATTGAATGGTTTAGATTTTGGTAACAAGTAACAAAACTCGTTGTAGTAACGCATGAAAGTGCCCCTATATATATATATATATATATATATATATATTGTGCAAACTACGAACCAATCTGAGCCATAGGATCCCCAAAGTGATGTCAGCAGAGCGCACCAGATGCTGACACGTGTGCAATTAAATATATAAAACACCACACCTTATTGTGCAAACTACGAACTCACCAGATGCTGACAAATGGGTGTGCGCGCTGCTGGTGCGCGCGCGCAAAGTGCTGATAGTTTGCATAGCCCGGTGGTGCACGCGCGCGCCACGTGTCAGCATCTGGGGCGTTCTGCTGACGTCACTTTGACTGCATCCTGTGGCTTAGATTGGTTCGTAGTTTGCACGATAAGGGTGGTTTTTACTAGATAGCTACCCTATATATATATATATATATATATATATATATATATATATATACATGAGTTACGGTGCGAACATGCGAACTCAACCAGATTGCGCCATGTGTCGCGCTCAGAAAATGCCCCACTTTTTTTATAATCAAGTTTATTAATTCGATTTTTCCCGTTTCGTTTCAACTCCGATTTCATTTTTTCTTGTGCCAATATTCTTATTTTTTCAAGAGCTTTCTAACAAGTAGTGGATTGCATATATTTTAATATGTTTTTGAATAAGTGTGTGGATGTGTGAATATGAGTGCGAAAAGTGTGATGTGTTTTGCAAATTTAGTGTATATGGTTTGCGGATTTAGTGTATATGGTTTGCGGATTTAATGTATATGTTTTGCGAAGTTTGTGTGTTTTGCAAATTTAGTGTATATGGTTTGCGGCTTTAGTGTATATGGTTTGCGGATTTAGTGTATATGGTTTGCGAATTTAGTGTATATGGTTTGCGAATTTAGTGTATATCCTAAGTTATGAAAGAGAAGACACGAAAACTCAAGTGTTGGGTGTGTAATTCTTTTAGGCCTTAGATAGTTGTTCTTGTAACTTGTAGTAGTCACAGAAGTAGTCGATCTTTCCATGGCCTCTGTTTATAATTATCAAGTGTGCATTGTAGATACTCATCTTACATGCAACATGTTGATTAATGATCTGCGTTCTTTATGGTTTTAATTAACACTGAAGACAGATGCATGCATGCACATATGTTAGATGATCTCTTCTGTTAGTTATATAATACACAGTACAATTGGTTATACAATACACATTACAATTGGTCTCAATTTCCTTATGGTTCTTTATGCTTTTGATGATCTCTTCTGTTAGTTATACAATACACAGTACAATTGGTTATCAACTTTTTTGGCAAATCTATCTACTTTCTAATTGTAATATTCAAACCACATATACTACATTTACAAATCATATACACTAAATTCGCAAACCATATACACTATATTCGCAAACCATATACACTAAATCCGCAAACCATATACACTAAATTTGCAAAACACATCACACTTTTTCGCACTCATATTCACACATCCACACACGTATTCAAAAACACATCAAAATATATGCAATCCACTACTTGTTAGAAAGCTCTTGAAAAAATAAGAATATTGGTGCAAAAAAAAATTAAATCGGAGTTGAAACGAAGCGGGAAAAATTAAATTAATAAAGTTGGTGGGGAAAAAAAGATGAGTATTTCTAAGCGCGACACGTGTCATGTTGTTGTTTAGTTCGCATATTCACATTTTAAGAGGGGTTCGCACCTGATTGCTTCCCTATATATATATATAATTAAAGACCTAGATTTAATGCATATCTTTTTAATATCTTTTTAATATCTTTTTAATTAATGCATATCTTGTAATTGATTTCGTAATCAATCACCACCACCCCCTTGAATTTCGGTGGCCATCCGATCTAGGTAATCAATGACCCAGATTGGTTCTACGTTCTGACCCGAAATAAGGTTTGTACTTGATAGCCCCTATGTATATAGGATAACTATCAGGAACAAACTTTATAACTTCGTCAGAACGTAGAACTATCAATCTGGGCCCTTGGATCGTAGAATTAAGTGCCTAGATTTAATGCATATCTTTGTAATTAATGGATATCTTGTAATTGATTTTGTAATCAATCACCACCCACCCCCTGAATTTCGGTGGCCATCCGATTTGAGTAATCAATGGCCTAGATTAGTTCTACGTTTGTACCTAAAAATAGGTTTGTACTCGCCTCTTATTGTGCAAACTTCGAACGCACGAGAGCCACAGGATGCGGTCAAAGTGACGTCAGCAGAGCGCCCCAGATGCTGACACGTGGGCGCGGGCGCACACAGTACTGATAGTTTACATAGCATGGTGCCGATAGTTTAGTACAAATGTGCTGATAGGTTGTTATCAGCACATTTGTACTAAACTATCAGCACCGTGTTATGTAAACTATCAGCATTGTGCGCGCGCGCACCAGCAACGCGCGCGCCCACGTGTCAATATCTGGTGAGTTCGTAGTTTGCACAATAAGGTGTTGTGTTTTTATATTTAATTGTCCATGTGTCAGCATCTGATGCGCTCTACTGACATCACTTTGGGGGGATCTTATGGCTCAGATTGGTTCGTAATTTGCACAATAAGGGGTGGTTTGTACCTGATACCAGCTATATATATATATATATATATATATATATAAGTAGTAATATAATCTAAAATATAATGTCTTGGTTTAGAAAAAAAACATTGATTTATAATTTGAATCGAGAAACTAAACGGCGACTGAATTTGGATTCGGTCGCTGTTGAATATCCATCGAATTAGAACCTACCATTGAGGAAATAATGTCCATAATTTATAATTTTATACTCATTAGATTGATATTGTCGTAAAACAATTATATAATATCTTTGATCACAAAAAGAGAATTGATTTACATTTTAAATCGAAGAGACGGACAGAAAAATTGAGTGTTTGTTCTCTGTTCGGTTTCAATAGCGACTAAATTTTAATTATTTCGTTGTTGAAACAAAATAGGGTATTTTTTTTTGTTCTGGACCATGTTCGAAACTGTAACGATGTTGTGTTCAATCATTACTTGTTTATTACAATACAAGTTATGTTTGGTTACAATGTACATACAAGACAAGTTATTCATCGTTAGACGATCAGTAATTTGATAGATACAATTGTTCTTCATCATCATCCGACATCTCGTCATCGTCGAACTCTTCTTCATTATTAGGCTGCCAAACGTCGTCATATTGCTCTTCATCATCATCCTCGATATCAAACACTGTCATCATCGACATTTGTATGGAGATTATCTTATTCAGTAACTAGTAACGATCGAAATGTTCCAGGGGTTGTTTGGGTGTTACTTAACGATGTTCGTAGAAAAGACCGAGGTAAAGTTTGATGTTCTTCGCATATTTCTTATGAATATAGGCCTCGGCGATACAACTCTAGGGGTAAAACATGTTGAAGAGATGATGATTTTTGGGTTCTCGAATTTAAACTATAATACCGACCCAAAAAGATTTAGTCGGTATTGGAACTTTCAATAACGACCAAATTATAATTTGGTTGTTATTGAATTTTGCAATACCGACTAAAAAAATTTGGCCTGAATTATTGATAACATTCAATACTGATCAACTTGTAATTAGGTCGACATTCACAGTTTCAGTACTGACTGAATTTTTTTTAAGCGGCGTTGAAAGTTTCAACACCGACCAAATTACTAGTTGATCGTTATTTAATGTTTCAATACCGACCAAAAAAAAATAGTCGGCGTTGAATGTTTCAACAACGACCATCGATTTCGGTTTATTCGCTAATATAAGTTTTTGGTGTAGTTTTTACAGAGGAAAAATCGGCTAGAAACTCCTCTTATCCTAAAAACTGTGAGAACTCATCTTAGTCACACACACCTATGATCCAACATTCACTAAGATGCCACATCATCACCCCAATTTCATCCAAAATACACGCCACTTTCAGCCTTTCTCACACAAGTAAGGGCATAATTGTAACAGCATGGTGTCATGTGAACAAGTGTCTATTTTTTTATCAATTGACTAATTTAATTTCTCCCCCTTCATTTGAACTCTAATTAGCTTCAAACTTGCGCCAATATTTTTTTTTCCAAGGGTTATCTATCAAGTAGCATATTGAATATATTTTGAAGCACGAAAATAAAAAATTATATTTGGGTGATAAAATAATGTTGAGTGTTGATAAATCTTTATTAATAAGTGTTTTATATCCGATTATCAACTAGTGCTAAATGTAGATAAAAAAAACATGTACTAGGGTTATAGAAAACAAGTGATGGAGTGATATGTTCAATTTTGATAATCAATGCGATAAACTAGATTTTAGTGTTGATTAAAAAAACATGTGTTGAATGATAAAACGCATGTAATTTAGTGATAAACATAGTGGTTAGTGTTGATAAAACTAGCGTTCGGTGTTCATAAAAAAACACGCGATGAGGTGATAAAAATCATCTTCAGTTTTGGAAAATGAGGTGATAAACCTAATGTCTAGTGTTGATAAAATCAGTGTAAATTTTTTATAAAAGCGGTGTAAAGTGTTGATAAAATTTACCCCCATATAATTTTTGTTAAATCAGCCCCGAAATAATTTTTTTTGCTTCAAAATATATTCATGACTAATCTTGATATAAAGCCCTTGAAAAAACAAAAATATTGGCGCAAGTTTGAAGCAATCTGAGTTCAAACAAAGCGAAAAAATTAAATTAATGAATTGGTAAAAAAAAGTGATATGATAGTTTTACTAAAAAAAACCCTACCATTTATCAAAGAGTTTTTTTTTTGCAGTCAACAACTCAATTGCATCTCATTCATTCATTTATGAAATAGATATCTTGGATGGGTTCACACGGTTTTTAGGTTAAGGATAAGTTTTATTTGATTTCTCCTCAGTTTTCACATAATAATAATAATAATAAAAAGTTGTATATGGTTTTTTTGAAATTTTTGGTAGTTGTAATAACACCCGCGTTTAGAGTCGTTCAGATGATCCAATGCTGGTCACGTCCAAACTTAAAGTTGACCGAGGTCAAATCACTTCGCGAGGCACCCACACAAGGCTGAAGGAGTTGTTGATTTCAGCCAACAACTAGATCAGCCGTCTGATTTTATTGATACTTAGACCATCCATCCTATTTTGACAACCGATTTCTTTCCTCTCTCTTATGACTTATCTCAGCTCCCCGCCCTCTCTCACAACCGTAAGTAACCACCTGGATGCCACCTTCATCTCTATGTCGACTTTAAGTAAAGTTTTGAAATTAGGATAGTTCTGTGTAAAAAGATTGATATACATGATAACTATATAGAATTAACCTTCACCCAAATCTTTTCATCTGTATACTTATTTTAGGACAAGTTCACCTGTAAGGGGAAACATTTCCTTGAAATTGGATATCCTCAAAAGATATTTATATCTTTAGTTACAACTGGGTATCTTGTGGCCTGTCCGAAACCTCTTGACCCTTCCTAATCCTCTCACCTTCATCCTCCTTTTCTCTCCTTTTCGTCTGCAACCTGCCTTCAGTCTTCTCTCAGGATCAATTCTTTGATTTTTTCTCTGATTTTGGTACGGTGAGCCGCGCCTTTATCCCCTCCAAACTCACCAAATCCGGGAGGCGTTTCGGGTTTGTGTTCTTCCTCAACTGTTCTGATACTGCTTCTGTTGTTTCTTCCAAGCATGGATCTTGGCTTGAGTCTGCTCGTCTCATAGTCGATTACGGTGCTTTCCCTGCTCGGAGCTCGAGTCGTCAACCAGCAACTCCCTTGGCTCAGCCCCTCTTTGGTCCTCGTGAATCCCGTTCAAGCTCTCGCTCCTTCAATTACGTCGTTGCCAATTTACAGGCAAAAACGCCTCCCAAGGCAGCCCTCTCTTGCTCAAGTTCCCCCAACTCCAACTACACGTCCCTGCTTGCTTCCTCCATCATCGAAATTGCATCGGCCTGTCGAACAACCGCTTCTATCTGGGCTTCCTTCTATCCTTCCTTGCGCAAGCAAATCTGTTTGACTGAGCTTGGAGACAGGGCTTTTCTGATTACCTTCCATGCGGTTGAATCACTCAAGGACGAGGCCTCTAAAATTTGGGTTGAACTCCGAGCTTGCTTCGTCGAGTTCTCCGCCGATGTTAGGTCAGTGCTCTCTGGTGGCCGTTTCCTTTGGGTCACCTTCGCCGGAATCCCCCTCTCTCGGGATGGTCCTTACCGATCGTTCGAAGCCTCGCGACGACTGTTTCTCTTGCCTGGATTTAGCTTTCGTGCTCGTCTTCTCCCACACCCTAGCTCCGGTAGATCGTTTAATCGAGTAGACGATCAACAACTCCAAATTCACGATAAAAGGGCTCGGAGATTGTTTCCCATATCGTCCCCGACATAGTCCTTTCCTCGGAGCTGGAGTTGGATGGTCTTGAAGCGGCCACAGACTCGTCGAGCCTTTCAGATCCGGCATCGTCTCGAAGCTCCTCAATTCCCTCGTCGGCGCACTGTTGCCCTAGCCTCTCAGGGAATTTTTTGGCTTCGTTGAGATTGAGTCAGGAAGATGAGGGGTCTGAGAATCTCGAAAGTTCCCCTGATGCGTGGTATTCTCAAGTTGCCGTCGTGGGTCGGTGTGAGAAGCGATCTCCTTTTCTGGAAGACGGTGAAATCGTGCTCGAGGACAATAAGGTTGAGGAGGATCTGGCTGGATCAAACTGGTCCGTAGACTTTCACCCGTCCGGCGAGGCTTTAGACCTCCGTGGCCGCCGCCTTGGTCGCGTCGCCTCGACTCCTTCATTGGTTCTTCCTGAGGCCCTCACCTCAGTTCTCCTCGTGACCGCTTCACCACGCTTGTATTGCTTCCCGAGGCGTCTTTTTCTCTTCTTACTTCATCCAGGATTTTTTCTGGGCTTAGACCTGACCTGAATGCTAGCCTTTTAGCGAATGGGCCTCAGGTCCATCCCACCCGGCCTACTGGTTCCACTGCAAGCAAGGCTAAGCCCAATCCGAAGAGCCTAACTCCTTCCTTGGGCTCCAAGCCTAGCTCCTCTAGGGTCCTCCCTCCCTCGTTCTCGTCCTCCATTACTGATCTTCACTCCCCTTTGGTGGACCCAGAATCGCGGCTTCCTCGACCTAAACGGAAAAACAAGCGAGTTAGAAACGGTCGTCTCAAGCACCTAAAAGCACTTAAAGATGGTAGCCCTTCTCGCTCTCTTCGTAAGAAGTCGGAAGCTAAGCGAGCATGAACGTTGTACAAGTCGATGAGGTTCTCATCCTCTCACAGTGATAAAGTCACCATTATAATGTTTCAGGATCGTATCTAAGAGGGCCTTTACACCCTGCTGTTATTCGCTCTCTTCTTCCCTCGATTGTGTAATTCTCCCTTGGAATGTATTGTTGGGTTGAATAAAATTGTTGTTTTTGCTAATAAAAAAAATCTGTCTGGAGTTCAAAGTTCACAGAAGCATTATTGATATTTCAAACTCAAACTGACAACATATGCATGAATATTACATTAGCATTTCAGAATCTCTATTCACATAACAAAACTCCTTTCCTTACTCATTACCCTGACCCGAATATGTGCACGTGGTCCTCGAAGGATTGGCGTGTGTGTTGTCAATGCTGCACATCACAAAATCAGGCATGTGCATTGCCAGATTCAACCAGTCCTGACCAACAACCGGTGCAGTTGCGTCCAACACAACGTGCCACTGGTTCCTATGAGCTTCTGAGATCCAATGCATAGAGTAACGAGTCCCATTCACATCAGCTGGGTAAGAAAAGAGGCCTTTGGGGCTGTGCTTGCACTTCCTCCTGAAATACTGGCTCAACTGTGACCCTTTGATCCTCAGATCCAACCATGTCTCAGGAGCCAGGATCACTTTTGATTCTTTGTAACTAGAAAACTCCCTCACACAGTCTTGCTCTTCTCCTATCACTGTCATATACATGTTTCCTCTGAAGAAAGGATAGCTCTCTCCTATCAGCTTCATAGCATCCATGTAACTTGGAGTGAAGAGCACAAGATACTCCTGATCCGGCAACCCGCAGTGCTTCAAGACTTTGTTCTGAGCTTTGATTTCGGGGATTGAGATGAAACTTCCTGGGAAAGATGATTTCTTGGTGAGGATGTCAAGCAGTCTTGAAGGCTCCAACTGGGTTCTGTCCAAGTCCGGGAGATTGCTCCCAGAGGACAGTGATGAGGCTTCTCTGAACCCTCCCCTTGGAGACTTCTTTCTGTCATCAAAGGTGGGCTCTAGAGCTTCCTCGCTGATGCAAAGACTTGAGAGATCGATCTTTTCTCCTTACAGACCGTAGTACTGAGGGTAGTACTTTGCCAAGATGTATTGCTCTACATATTGCATTTCTGTCAGCGTGATAGGACCTGACCATCTCAGGTCAAGAACATGGAGTGTGGATATGGCTTCAGCCACAATATGTGCAGGAATTACTGTGTGCGCTTTCTGTCCATTAGTACAAAATTGCATCCTAATTAGAGAGATTCTCTTAAGAGTGGTTTGGCAGATTTGAAAATGAATTTTATAAATTTACCTTAACAACCATGCTGCTTGGTCTGCCATTTGGTATCGGTGATTTGGGTATAGAAGCAAAAGGAGATTCTTGATATTCACCTTCCATCAAGCCCTGATTAATACATGTAGTCAACTGCATATCGGTATCTTCTATTGTTTCAGGTATGAAAAACTTGTCACTAACAGGATAAAACAAAGTTGAATACTTAAAACAATACTATAAAATGACAGCATCCCAGCAAACATATTCCATTGGAGGTGAAATGTCATACTGAAATTATAATATGCTGGATCGAAAATGACCCTTTTGAGTCTCTTTGGTTCAAAGTCTGGGGAATGCAAATCATGGGGCTAAGAGCTAGGAATAGGGTAATCTTGATTTGATCGTACGGTGATGGTAGGAATAGTTCATGACATCATAGCAGAAAAATGAGAATGGTTAATTCATCGTGGAGGATGGATGGGTTCAAGTTCAACAACAGCCTCAGTATAATTTTTTTTTTAAAATTAACGACCACAATGGCTGACCATGACAGCTTGTGTTGTGATAAGTTTATTTGCCAGAAACTAGCTACCTGATTAAGGCAATAAGAATTCTACTTCTGAAATGGTAAATACTGTACAACTAAGAAGGACTTGTCATTGTTAAAAACTAGCTTAACTTATGAGGGTACAACAGAACTTTGTTCTGTAAGTGAATTTCGAAGAAATCCTTCTGAGTGTAGCTCTTGGTATTTTCTGTTTTGCAGATTTACCTCTGCATGTAAACAAAAATTGTGCTATGATGATAAACAAAATGCAGAAGGAAGTGACAAGGGTTTCTTTCAGTTTCGGTAAAAACAAGGTTGAGAGAGGAGAGGATGATGATGCTCTCTAGAGATGCCTCTAAAACAAGAGGTTACATACAGACAAGGTCAGAATAAGAGCATATTATAAGTACAAATTGAGATTAGAATAATGAATAAAATATTATGCATTAATTAAGCAAGATTAGTGGGAAATATTAAGCAATACATACATTAGGTGAGACCTTCCGTGAAGCTCCTCTTGAATACGACTGCAAACCTAAACAAATGTTGAGCCCTGTAATTTCAGGCCTGTTTCATGTCATGCTTAGCAATCAGCATATGCAAAAGGCAACATCCAAATCGGAAGACAAAGATTTGAGAAAGTCAAGCTAATTGAAAATAACCCTTTAACTAACTTATCATTAGTTGCATTCTTCAACTTTACTCATATATACCAAACTACCCTGAATTAGTCCAAGTCTAAAGAAGAAAAAGAAACCAATATTCTGTAGTTCCAACGGACAAGCCATCATCAGAAAATAGTTGAAAACCACCTTTCCTTATCCTTTCCCACTGAGATTATATGTTCATATGAAAATATGTCCTCAAATAGCCATAGAAATTAGGTGATAATAGATGACAGCTTTTATAATGAAAAGCAACACTTCAAATAAAAGCAAACCCAGTTCCTTATTTCTCACTCAAGAATACATCAATACAACCATAACAAATAACAACTTAAAACATCAAAGCCCCACTATGATTGGCATTACCCTGTGAACAGTATAGTATTCGATCGCTGTTTTGGTGCTGCTGTAAGGAAAGTTCAAGGGAGGAAGGGAGAAACATGCCCCCAGAAGTACCTGATTGCCCTCGTCTCGTGACTCGCTCAGTTCAATTCTTTTCCCCAGTTTCACCTGAATCGATACTCAAACTCAATCTACCTTTCAGTGGGAAGCATTGCAGAGGAACAAAAAGAATGAATGTTACTGCAAGAAAGCTCATACCTATTGTTGTTTTCTTCCTGTCAAGCATCTCTGTCCTAAGATTTATTAGAATCACAATTACTACTACTTCCTCTCCACTTCATGCTCTGCCTCCAACTCTAGGACATGCATGTTCATCTCCAGCCTGCAATAAAGCTCCTGCAAGTCACCAAGAGACCTCTGCAAACATGCTCACAGAAAAGGAATTCAGATTCCTATCGAAGCTCATTACTAGTAAAGCTCCATGCAATCTCCTATTTTTTGGGTTTGAAACACAATACCTTGTTCTTTCATCAATCAATGCAGGCGGCGTAACCATCTTCCTGGAGAACGACACTCACAAGATTAGCACAATTGAAGCAAATTCAAACACCTCCAAAGTCTACAAAGTCGAACACAATACACCTGCAAAAGAGGCATACAAGCTGCTTCAGCATGCCAGGCAAAACCCAGGTTGTAGACCTGGCACAGGACTGCATATAGAATCAACATGTCAACTAGCACTTGGAAACTTACCCAGGGAAGTCCATGAGCATAAATGGGATGTTGTTTTGGTGGATGGACCGAGTGGAGACACGCCAGAGTCACCTGGAAGAATGGAAGCAATTTACACTGCCAGTATATTAGCAAGGGCTGGGGGTACAACAAATGTGGTGGTTCATGACGTCGATAGAATGATTGAGAAGTGGTTTTCCTGGGAGTTTCTCTGTGATGAGAACTTGGTTTCTTCTAAAGGGAGATTGTGGAATTTCAGAATATCAGGTCAAGAAAATTCTACAAGATTTTGCTCACCCACAACAGCAACATGATTCTTCTCTCGGGGCAAGATCCATGCAAGTATGAACAACATTATACATGAGCAACTTCCAAGTGAGTTGCTCCAAACAGCTTAGTAAGCAACTTTAGAAAGTACCAGCATAGATGAAACAGTATATATCTTTACATATAGTTTCATCTAGGCAGCTGCTTTCTTCTCTCTCAACACGAGGAAGCTATAGAATTTGCATCACAATTATGTATCTGTAAATTGAGAAGCCACTAATAAAAGACAAATGTTAGTTTCAGTTGCCTTTGCCCTTTGGCTATAGCTTGCACCTGAATATGATTGTGCTCCTAGAACACAAGAAAGAAATATTTTATGTCAAAATTAAATCAATGGGTACACTCAGATTCCATCTCAGCAGAGGATAAATCGATGTTGCTGATGTCCTTAAGAGTTGGAATTCAAAGGTTCAGCATCAAAATAGAGGTCCAACCAACAGTAAACACTTGCTAAAATTTATGAACATGGCACTTGTTGCTATTCTTCTGATGAGTGGTTACATGACCTAGAGAAACTTATATATATCATACTATATTGCTTCAACCATAATGTTCAGACTTGGAATAGAAACTAGATACAGTAACAATTGATTTTTGCAAGTTTGTAGCATGCACCAACAAAACTGAGGATATCCACACCTAAACAACCTAACCTGACAAAAGACATTGGATAATAATATACACCATACACAACTATAGCCTATCCAAAATTTCAAAGTCCGGCGCTTTGCCAGCATGACCATCAAGAACCAACACTTTCACGTGATCGCCACTGGAATCATCATCAACTTGCATCTCCTCGCTGCAATGTTAGGGGAGAGAAATAGGTAAGTTTCAAGATCATGTTGATCAATACAGCAGCACACTACCATAAATCAAAGTTCAATAAATATTTTACAAATTAAATTATCAAGAAATCTATATCAAGCCGATAAAAAAAGCTATGTCAGAGCTAAGACTATGACGCTATCTTTTGCCCATTTGGAGGCCATTATACAAACTTGAATCAATGTCACTAAGATACTGATCATGCTAATCACACCAAGAAAAACAAATAAATAATAATATCATAGTGATCAACAAGGAGGGAAACAATGAGCCAAGCCCAATAAATGCTTAAGCTCTGACCAAGAATTTCTGATTAGCATGGTCATTCAAGCTTTCACTAAGGTTTATGAATTAAATAGGCTTGCCATATGAACTTTGGTCTGTTTGTGTTCTGATATTGAAAACCATGCTTGGGTTTGGCTCATCAACCCATTGATGACACAGATGTAAGCTCGGATTATTTATAGCCCTATTCATCATGAAGTTAAACTGATATTTACTCACTATCTTACCTTAAAAGAGATAGTATAAACTCGAAATAAAATGCATGACATTGTCAGCTTACCATTCGTTTGCTGATGTAAGGCTGTATCTTGATTGGCATATCAGATTGACTTTCAGTCTGAACTAGTTTTTGCTTCTCTACCTCGAACTCTTTTCTAGATTGTTTTCGACTACCTGATTGCCAAACCCTACCAAAATTGGGAAGCCAGTCAGCATTGCAATTACTTTTAGCGATCTCTCCTCTCTTCTCCATCTCCAGCTCAAGCTTTCTTCTTTCTGCCCAAGCAGCTCCCACCCGTTTTGGATTTAGTTTATGTGACTTGCCCGACTTAACAGGTTTTAGTTGAATATCCAGCTGCTTGTCTTTGAGGGCCTCAAACCAAGGTGGAGGTGCTCCAGAATGCACATTTCCTGCAGAGTCTCCCTGAGCTATTGAAGAAACTTGTGTAAGCTTCTGCAACCCTGGATAGAAAGTATATAAATGATGGAATACATGTGAGATATACAGTTCCAATCAATCACCCTTCCGAACCAAATTATCAAGATATGTCTACGTGTTTTGTACAATATCCATAGCTTCATTTCTGACAGCATGTGCCACTTAAAATGTCTGTACGAACTGTATAGCATCTGGACAATTATTGGGAAAAAAATAAAGGGAGAATTGCTGAAATGTGTCCATATGAATTGGACACTGGACAGAAAATTGCCCAAATAAAAAAGGGTTAACTGCCAAAAGTTACTCTCATGTATTGCCCATGCTTTGAAACTACCGTATCGTTTGACCACGGTCGTCTGTTAGGTTTTTCAACGAAATTACTACCCTTATGTATTGTCCACGTGCGAAAACTACCCTTATGTATTGTCCACATCCCTAATTTTTCATCCATTTTAACGGAATATCCAAAATTTGATCCATAAATGGAACATTCCAAATTTGTCAGTAAACGACTGTGGGCAAAAGATAGGGTAGTTTAAAAGCATGGACAATACAAATGTAGGTTTCTGCATGTGGACAATACATAAGAGTAACTTTTGGCAATTAACCCTAAAAAAGTGATAACACCTGTTCCTAACTAGAGCATAGGTCGTTTTTTACGTCCTAACTACACTCGACCTTTCGTTGCATGTCTTACCACGTAAACTTTCCAAAATTGTACTGAAAATGACAATCCAAAAGGTCAACGTAGTTAGAACCCGTAAATTTGACGTCATTTTCAGTATAAAGAAATATGTTGTCATGTTTCATCCATTTTAACGGAATGTTTAAGTTTTCAACAATAAAGCCCTCTGTAACAACTTTTATTGGGCAGTTTTCCATCCGTGCCCAATTCATATGGGCACATTTCAGCAATAGCCCCAAAAATAAATGAGTAAAAGAAAGAAATTGAAACATGTGGCCAAAGATGAATACCCTGAGAACTGCTTTCTCCATTTACCATTCTTCCATCTTGATACAACTGGAAAATTTGTGTAAGAGAAATATTACAAGTTCATAGATACATTACTTCACAGTCATGTGACAGGCAATTCCGAACATAAGACATGTAAAAAAGAAAGTGGTATTGACATAGAAAAAAACATGAAAATGTAAGTGCGGTCAAGGGCATGGGGGTGCAAGTTTAAACCTATGCAATTATTGAACTCATGGACGATATACCCCGTTAGTAAAATGTTTCAATGAGGTATAGCGATTCGATACTGTAATGACTTGAAAGGAAGAATAAAAACATATTACCAGAAAGGCATAACATGTAAATGTGTCTATTTCCCCACCCAGACACACAAATATTTCCAAGGGATGATTGTCAAAACATGCACTAATGTTTCGTCCACAAACGAAATAGTGCACAATGTTTTGTCCACGTCGTCTGGCTACCCTTATGAATCGTCCACGCACAGCAGAACCTGAATTGACAGTTTTGCCCTTTTGGTTTGAAATTCAAAAATAAGAATGAGTTAAAAGACTGATATACCCTCAATTTTGCCCTTTTGGTTTGAAATTCAAAAATTCATATTTTAATTTAAAAAATAAAAAAAATCAGAGTTTTTTAAAAAAAATACAAAAAATCAGTTTTTTTTAAAATTTAATTAATTTTTTTATTATATAATTAAAAATGAATTAAATAAAAAAATTAAATATAATTAAATAATAATTAAATAAAAAACCTGATTTTTATGTATTTTAAAAAAAAACTGATTTTTATGTATTTTTTAAATTAAAATCTGAATTTTTGAAAATAAAAATAATTTTTATAAATAAAAACTGAATTTATAAAAAAAAAACTGATTTCTATGTATTTTTTTAAATTAAAATCTGAATTTTTGAAAATAAAAATAATTTTTATAAAAAAACTGATTTTATAAAAAAAATTATTTTATTTATTTATTTTTTAATTTGTTTTTTTATTAGAAAGGGTAGAATGGTAATGTCTCATGCAAAAGTCAAAAGTCAAAAGATTCATGATAAGGATAAAATGGTCATTTCAGTTATACTTTAACTGCACATGTATAACAGAAATGGAATATTCCGTTAATTTTTCTAACAGAAGTGCGTGGACGATTCATAGGGTAGCCAGATGACGTGGACAAAACATTGTGCACTATTTCGTTTGTGGACGAAACATTAGTGCATGTTTTGACAATTATCCCTATTTCCAAATCATGTACACAAAACTCACCGTGATTATAGAGGACTTACAAACAAATGTAATTAGTGAACTAATGCAAAGTAAAACAGATATAAAGAAGAATGATAAGGAACCAGATGCTCATGCTTAAATTATCCTTCAGGCATAAGATAAATCTTAAAATGGTTTTGATTCCCTTGAGCAGACTTTGCAAAATAACCATAAAACTGTGGTTTTCGGGGGAACTTTTAAAATAAGCAATCTAAATAGCCAGAACTTGTAAATGAATAGGCCAAAATAGATTAAGAAATAAAATACCAATGTCATGTTTTCAAATAACTTTAGCTCACTTATAAATTAAAATTTTGATAGTTCCATATGGATGATCAACTTACCCCTCCTTTGCTAAGAAAACCAGCAGCTGAGCATTTCCCACTGCTAATGGGAGGTTGTTCACTGTTTTTAGCTGGGTCATAAATATAGAAGACGTGACAAGAGTAACATAAATATTCAAGTTCATCAGCACAAACCTACACCATCATATCAAATGTATCTATATATCGTTTCAAAAAGAAAATAGTGTATATGCATACCTATTAAATAATTTGTATTCAACGAGCTCGTACCAGAGCATGCAGCTGCAGGCAAAGAGGTAACATCATACCCCACATTTGCAACATCGGAGATACCTGAATTGGATACCTGATACTCATTCGTATAATACTGTAAAGGCATAACACCATTTGAAATTTTTGATCTAAGAGGGTGGATATCACATTTTTCAAAAGTATGTATATTTCCATAGTTGTATTCATTGTGGATATCATTTGGAGGTCCACCAATTGGAGCATGAGCTCCTTTTGTAGATGACGTCAATTCTTTGTTCAGTGATTGACACTTCTTCTCCCACTGCAATCACAATGAAACAACAGAAGTTTTTAATTTGTGAATATAAGTGTTGAGTTTTCTGTAGTTGTTCAGTCTAATGTTGCTACACGTATTTGAATGACATATCAAGCAAGAGTCTACCTTAGCAGCATCAGCTTCCAGGATCCTGAAAGTATCTACGCGATCCATCCCACCACCATGTTTCCACATAAAATGCTTCAGATTCTTCAGGTGACCTTCACTTGCCAAATGTGTAATAGCATTGTTACTGCTCACAAAATTAAAAACAACACTTTCAGCGTAGGAAAACATTAGCACGCCACAATCTATAACTAATTACTCAACTATACTTTAAAATGGCCAGAATCAGGGAAATTTGCTTCCAAAATCCAAACCATTATAATTCATAATTCTGATACTCATCCTATTTCAACAATTTACTTGGCTGTCAAACACAAAAATTGATTCACAAGCCCAATTTTCTTTCTACGTATCCAAATTCTTCATCACAAAATAAAATCAAACTAAATTACCAGGCGAAGGAGCTCCCGAGCTCGTCGACATCGGTGTCGCAGAAGACGCACCAGAGGCGATTTCGAGAGGCGTGCTCAGGGCGGAGAGCGGTAGGGTTTTTGAGGAAGAAGCGAATGTCGGTGAGTTTGTTTTGGAACCGAGAGAGGAAGGAAGATAGAGACTTCTTGTGGCTAGGAAAATACTTGTGGCGCGGCCCTTGGTCGTGGTTCAGATTGCATACCTTACAGAGCTCGTATTCGCTCTTCTCTTTATCATTCTTCTTCTTCTTCTTTGAGTTGCGACTATTTTCATTGCCTGTATGGTTAGGATCTGCCATTCTCGTTTGGACGATTCTAAGCCGTTTTGCAGAAAATACGAGTGAGGGCCTGAAACCCAAATTTGGGAGAGAAACAGTACAGGGCAGGCGCTTGGCAAACTGTTCCGTTCCAAAACGGCCTTTTTCAAATAGTGCCGTGGCTTTAGTAGAAGTAAAAATTTCATGGTATGAAAGTTTAATTTACAAATTGTTTTTGTATTAATGTTTTTTTAAGCTAATCAATGTCAACTTTATTGATAAAAAAAGCCATGGAACACCACATACATGATTTAGGAGATATTTACTAAGAGCGTACACAATGACCGTACTTTTTCACGCGTATTCAGATCATGTACATGTGGTATGGTGTTTTGGAGATCGGGGTTCGAACGGTATAGCGTGTTTGAACCGCAGACCCCTAACCCGCGGATCGTACATCCAAGTGCGACCCATGATCGAGAAGGTAGCGCCTTAACCTCAAAGCCATCACCGCGCGTCCTAGGAAGCTCCTCCATGGGTGCCTTCCCCTTCGCCGGGTCTCGCTATAGAGGCAGTACCCTACTAGGGCTAGAGCCCGAGGCACCACCACCGGCAGTAGTCACTACCTTAGCCCATGTATCCTTAGTGGGGGAAACCAAGCCAATGTCATGATGTGAGGGAGAAGGAACCCTAGAGAGGGTTGGAGGGGAACCGGCTGTCGGCAGAACCCTAGGACCCGCACCGCCCTGTAAAGGAGGAGCTAGAGTGAGGTCATGGATATTGTGGGAGAGGGGGCAGTGAACTGGGGTTCGGAGGGGGAGAGCGAGGAGGGCGTTTCGGGGAGAAGAAGCCATCGAGGGGCGGCGTGAAGGTCTCCCTCGCCTCGGTTTTGCGATTGGATCCCGAGAGGTTGATCCTAATGAGAAGGATACTCCATCCGAGATCGCTCCTAGAGGAGGGAGAGTCGGCGTCGACAGTACGAGTAGAGATGAAGAGGGAGCCAAGAGAGCGGTTTGAGCTTTCGCCGATGTCGGCTCTTGTCTCCAGCACCGAGAGCGGGTTGCAGAGGGCAAGGTAACGCAATGGGAGCATCACCAACAGGAGCAACGGCGCCAGCCACAGGCGGAGCCACGACAGCGAGCATGTCGACAGTAGGGGTGGAGGAGAGCACCATAGCTGCCGATCGGCTAGGGCTAAGAGGGGATCTCAAAAGTTGAGAGAGTGATACGAGACTATTAGTATATTTATTAATTATCATTATTATTTTTTATCTAATTATTTTTCTATATTTATTAATTATATTTTCAGTTTTTAATAAATAAATATTCATTTTTGTAATTTTTTAAGTATTTTAAAAATTCTTTTACTACTTTTTAAAATTTTCATTAATCTTTTTATAAAAAAAAATCAATAGTTTCTTATATGCTTTTAATTAATTTTGATTAGTAAAGAATTTAATAAATAAAAATTAACGATTTTTTGATGTACAAGTCATAACATTAATATTCTACCTCTAAGCATCTCTCCATGCATCTCACCATTGTATTCAAGTTTAATTTGCATTTTAGTTAATTTATTTATTAATTAATTTTATGTATTTTGATTTTATTTAGTATTTAGTTAATTAAATATGAATTTAACAAATTCAGCAAAAGCATAATTAATTATTCAGTCAACACTTATGCAAACCATGATCCTCATACCTGACCCCCTTGATGTGGAACACTATTAGTTTTAGGGGAGAAGATCACAATTCATCCTAGTCAACACAAGGATCTTACACCCTGTATCCTACCCCCCTTGATGTATATGCTCTAAGATCCATAGTGTAATCTAATATTTCTACAAATAGGTGGTGTAACAATAATTGTTTTGCTTCGTAGCGGAGAGATTCAATAAACCACATAACAAAATCCTAGGTGTATACGTAGGGGATTTGACCTTATTTTTATGAGGGGCGCATAGATTGCTTTTCCCATCTCGGTTTGATTTTGCCTGAGTTGCACCTTAGTTTTATAGTAAGGACCAGTGGGCGGAGGAGAGGAGTATTTCACGTGGCCGAAGAGTTTCCTGTGTAAAAGATGAGGAAACCCCGCAAAAAAATTCGAACTTGTTAACCTGAAATCGGGAGACATGTCGAGAAAGCCCCAAAAGAGATAACGATAACAATATCGTGAGAGAGATTACCAAGAGAATATAAAGGATCAGAGTGGAAGAACCACCGCCAGAGACGACGACGAGTAGGATTTGTGGGGGTTCTCTCAATCTAGAAAGAGTTTTCATATTCTTTGTTCTGTTTTTGTTTTTAGATTAATGTTAGTTTATTGTTTTGATTCTCTTCTTTTAAACAGCGACAATGGAATTCTATTAATCATGCCAATAAATAATTACATAACATGTGTTGGAGACCTTAGGTTACATAATGTGTCCGGAACCCCGTAAGTAACTCGTCTCACTTGGACCCACAGACTAAGTCTAATTTTCATCTTAGACAAACATAAAGTAATCCGCCATTTGTCCAAGACCTAAACCAGAAACATAACTAGACAAACAAAAGTCTGGAAACTAAACAAAACATTAAAAAAAATAACCATTTGCTTCCCCGAGGTAGGCTATCAAGATCCAACCCAAGATCATGGGGGGTAGGCCACCACCTTCCTACCTCCCCCGGTCCGAGGGAAAATTGTTGCTTATGGCGGGGCTATTTGGCAGCCTTTGCTTGGAGGAAGTCCTCTTCCCCGTCATCCAATAATTGTTGGTCTGTGGTAGTGATTATGATACCTGCCAGACTGAGTGCCCGCTTCAACTTGTAGGCTCGGGTGTAGAACTAACCCGACATCCCCCGCCCTTTTCGCCTTCCAACTATTCGCCTTTTTGGGCCATAGACCGTCTGTTTGCTCCCGAGGCTCTTTCCGCTTTCCTAACATGTGATGTTCTTCCATTCCCCACAACTGATACTCCAGTGTTGGTGATCTCGATCGGGTACGAAACTCGGAGGAAACTGGCAGTGGAAACCACTTCAGGAGCTTCGGGTCCTTGAGCCACATTAGCCAAATCACAGGTCTTTGTGATCCCCGATGTGCTTAGATGCGATCCTGGATGCGCCCACTGAACTCATAGAGCCACAATATCGGGGTGCTCCTTATCCAAATCACAATTCTTCAGAAAACCTCCCTTGTCACCGAAGGTAACAGCGTAGGAAATCTCAGACGGGGGCCAGAGTCAGCATGGTCCCTCCCTTTGTTTTCTTATGCTCAAAGGAAAATTTGGAAGCATTCTCCTCGCTTGAGGGGGCTCCTATTCCATGTTGAGGACATGCTCTATGTCCATCCCCATCGGGGCTTATAATGATGCATCAAATCGAATATCCTTCGGCTTACTCCTTGGATGCGTGTTTGACATTTCCCTATGTAGTGATTGACTCTCTCGCATCTGACACATATGTATGTGGATTCCAACTGGCCTAAGAAACGAAGACGAACTCTCCAGCGAACAGGTCGATCTATGTCCAGGCTGATACTAAACCATAGATAGTCATTCTATCACATGTGGGTCGAAAATGGTGCCGACTGGACCTTAGTGCCCAGTGTGTTGGCGAGAAGGGACTTGAAGGGGGTTGTTCAAGCATTACCCGATATGTTGAATATTTAGACCTTTATTTCCATGAATTGAAACGGAATGGCACTCGACTGTGTGTAAGGGGTGACACTATAATTAGAAAATAGCCACTGAACGCCCATGGTCCTCTATGTCGAACATCCTCTATAGTCTCATTGGAGGAGAAGTAGAAGAAGGCTACATCCTGAAATAGGCATTCGACCTCTAAGCCTCTAACCTTCCATCTCTTGAACATAACCCCACACACAATACTTTTTATTTAGGAATAAAAATCATCCTAAGATATTGATTTTTTTTATGTAAAATAATTATAAAAATAAATCATAAACTTGTCTTTTTGTTGTAATTTATGTAGAATGGTGATTAAAACCTACTATTCGCTTCTGTCGAGACCCCCCCCCCCTCCTCGCTTTTGTCGAGACGTAACCCTAACTTATGGAGTTAGCCCATGTTCCCGCCGCGTCCTCTATGCAGAGCTCTATGGAGATCATGTCGGTGGCGTGGTCTTCTCTGTTTCCCTTGTCGGCGTCCTCTCGTCAAGTCTCATCCTCCCATGTCACCGTGCAGAGCTCCTCGTAGATCGCGTCGGCTATAGGATCTTCTGCCTCTCCCCCGAGCGTGATAGTTATCTCCTCGGCCAACTCATCCTCTTCCTTCCCGTCATCCTCTCCATCGCCGATGCATCGTTACCACCCGTCCTCTCCACCCTCGCCGCCCTCTCCATGGGTTACGCGCCGTCGACGCTCGGTTATGGAGACGGTACCCCTTCGGGAGCGGTTGGGTAGGGCGACCTTCCCACCACGCCACCGTGGAAGCCTATCCCCGGTACTAGTGGTCTTCCTCGTACTCAGCGGCCACGTTTCAAGGATCTTGTGACCCATGACCTTGCTTTGGGTCGTCGAAGGATACAAGGACAGCCCGGTCATCGGGCGGGTTTTCGTCGATCTCCAGATCGCTCTTGGGTTTTGAGGGGCTAGCCCGAGACTCCAATAAATTCTTCTGCTTGGTTCTCTTCGACCACCCGGGTATATCGCTCTCATTGAGCCTATGTCCCGGCGAGGGGGTCTCGTTCCTCTGGATGACCGGACTTTCCGGCTAGTGTCCGGGGGCAGGGCGCGGGTGGCAATGGGCGACCCCTTCTGGTGGAGCCCCTGGCATACTATGACCATGTATAGAATATCCAGACGGGGCTGGTGGTAAGACCTCGGCCTTGGCCAGGACGTCCGGGGCCATGACGGCGTGGAGTTGCTAGGTTTGGGGGTCGTCCGATCAACTTTGTCCCTGATCCTTTACCTAAGTTTGGATTAGGTCGTGGATTGGGTGACAGTGTATCCGTGGAGCCTTTACCTAGCCTGGGGCCTGGTCCTCTGTGGACATTGGATCCCTTGGGGTGCTTTGTACACAAACATATCCGGGAGAATTTGGCATGGGATCAGCTGATGCCTGCCCCGCTGGCTATGATCCTGGGACCTGGTGGAGGGTTCGGGGGTAGAGGTCGGGCATCAGTTGGAGCTCGTCTTGCTGCAGTTCCCAGGCCCACTACTGGGGTAGGCTGTCTGAGCCAGCAGGTTGTGGAGGATTGGGGGGTGCAGCGAGTAACAGGACATGCGAGGGCTAAGTACCAGCCCCGTCATTTCACATGAGTCCCCAGGCTGGCCCCGGAGGCAGGATGGAGTGTCTAGGGATGGCCCGTCAGCCTTCCCCCACTGACGGTCACAGGTTCGGTAGCATCAATGAAGCAGAGCGTCGCCCTCGGTTGACCCAGCGGTATCCAAACCCCACCTTGAGCAGAGATCGTCGGGGGGTTTTCATTACCCTGTTTTTCAATTTATCGTTATTAGATTTGGTTGTCTGTTTCTTTATTACTCTAGTTATTTCTTTTTGGTTGTCATTTTTAGTCGTCATTATGGCACATCAACAACACGTCTCCAACGTTATAGTAGTTACAGGGTTTCTCTGCTTATCCCAGCTGGGATTTTAAACATGTATTAACTCTTTTAATGGAATGAAATACCAGTTTTAGTCAAAAAAATATAAATGATGATTTAATCTTTATAATTTATATATTTTTGAATAAAACTTATTTTCTTCAATTTTCTTCCTCGTTAAGTGAATATGAAATTTCAAGTTTTTTGTTCTTTAATTATTATTTTTTACTTATAACTGTCAAGATAAAATCATTAGCTTATAAAATAAAAAATCGTACAAAGTACAACAAAAAATAAATCCAAGACATATTTTTCAATTATAAAAAGGGTAAACTACAAATACCTACCTCAAACTTGTAGCGTTTAACTGATACATACCTTAAAAAAATTTAACTGATACATACTCAGATGTTTAGTTATATAACAAATAGCCAAATCCGTTAGCTAAAATGACGAAAATACCCTCAACTACACTTCTGTAATTATTTTAAAATTTTATTTTAAAAAATCACTTTTGTTAGATATATATATATATACTTATTAAATCACTTTAGTTTTATTTAAAAAATCACTTCAGCTTTATTCCAAAAAAATTATTTAAAAAATAACTGGGGCATTTTTGTCATTTTAGCTGACAGATTGACTATTTCTTATATAAACCAAACATCTTAATAGATATCAGTTAAAAGAAACTTTAGAATATGTATCAGTTAAACGCTACAAGTTTGGGGTAGGTATTTTGTAATTTACCCTTATAAAAAAATCTAAGTTAGAGAGAGTTTATATCTAGGGTTATTATTATACGAGTACCCTAAAAATACTTGGTTTTCATCCGAGTACCCTAAAAATACTTTGTGACAGATAAGTACCCAAACGTAACATTGTGTTTCAAATTAGTACCCGCCGTTAGTTTTCCATCCATTTTGGATGGAAAATGGTCATGTGTCTGGCACATGCCCCCATTTTTTAAAAAAAATACCCAAAGTACCCCTTATTTCTTTTAACCCCCAATTTTTAATAAAATAACAATAATAAAAAAACATTTAAAAACCATCTCTCATCTCATTTTAATTCCCCAAATTAATTTTAACCTAACCTAATCCTCTCATCTCATCTCTCACAAACACAGCAGCCCCATGCTCGTCGAGCTCTCCAAGTCCCATGACACCGCCGTCGGAGACGGAACCACCATCGTCGTCGTCATCGTCGGTGCTCTCCTCAAGCAGTGCCGATTCGCTCCACAAGGTCTCCACCAAGGCCGTCGAGTGCTCACCGCCATGGCTGTCCCCGCCGAGCTCACGGATCGTGACTCGCTCGTCAAATCTGCTAGCACTTCTCTTAATAGCAAGGTGGTGAGTTAGTACTCGACGTTGCTTGCTCCTCTTGTTGTTGATGATGTGCTTTCTGGTATCGATCCGACGAAGCCAGAGGTGGTGGATCTCAGGGACATTAAGATTGTGAAGAAACTTGGTTGAAATGGGGATGGATTTGGAGTAACACAAATTTGGGGTTAGGGTTTGTGATGTTTGATATTGGGGGAGATGGTTTCAGCGATTTTGAAAAAAAAACTTTTTTTTATAAAATAAATAAGTAAAAAGAAAATTTGAAATTCAATGGCATGGGTTTGAAAATTTGAGTGTTGGGAAGGGGTATTTTGGACTTTTTAATGTTTTGGATGGAAAAATGGATGGAAAATAGATAGAAACTAACGGCGGGTATTGATTTGAAACACAATATTTCGTTTGGATATTTATCTGTCACAAAGTATTTTTAGAGTACTCAAAAACCACCAAGTATTTTTAGGGTACTCGTATGATAATAACCTTATATCTACTTATATTTTTGCAATTACTTCTAGTTAGTGGTTAGCACAGTAGCACTTGAGCCAGCTCTGGTGAAGTTCCCGCCAAGCTGCAAACGAGGAACCCTAAATTTGCAAGAGCAGTTGTCGAGATTCAGCTCGTAATTCCAGATTTTGTCCTCCATTTCACCTCGCATCGGCTTCAAATGCTCATTGTGCTCGGCGTTTCAACCCCAAACCCACCATTGATTTCCATCAGAAACACAGACTGGAGTGAGTTTACAGAACCTTACATACGTTTTATGCGCACCGTGTTCATTGATTTCTTAATCACTAGTGATACATATAATTGCACAGAATCAATTGTTCGATTTCAAGTTGAATTTACTTCCGGGCTTAGTTGATTTTCTGCCATTTTCAACAACTTTCACCCAATTGGTAAAGCATGAATTAGTATGTTAGTTCTCAGGATTGATAAATTGTTGAAAAGCATTTCATTTAGAATCATCATAGGCTCCCTACTCCTTGTTAAATAGATGACATTGTGATGGTCTCTATACCCTTTTAGCCTCCTTTGTTGAAAATCAGTAACTTGTGGTGCTATGGTGTGATTCAAAATTTCACATGGTGTGGTTGCAGTAGTTTGAGTCCCACCATGATCTGTTACTGTCTTCCCTTCAAAAGTGACCCACCTTTTGTTCCTCTCGATTGCTTTAGAAATGACTTGACTGGACAATCTCAACATCTCTATAATTCAACATCTTTCTTCTTTTTGTTACCTAGACAGAGATGGGCAACAGTCTATTGTTTCTGGAAATTTGTAACGTCCAACATGACCTCGTCAGTCTTATCATGCATCATTGAAACCCAACTTAACCAATCCACTCATGATACCGTGAAACTCCGCCATTTGATGTTTCCCCTTACCACTTGGTGCCTCACTGCTCTCTTCCAAGTTTTAATTGCTTCTTCTGAATCGGTTTTTAGTGTACCCTTTACATGGAAGTGGAATCTCATACATCTTTTTTTTTATAAGCGCTGAACTTTTATTAGAGAAATACCCCTCCAAGGAGGTGAATGCAAAACCAAAAACGATTACAAAAATACTCCGAAAAGGAGAAACAAGGGAAGATGTCCCTAACAAAGCAAAAACATTACAAACCAACGCGAGGGCGACGAAACTTTCACCTCAAAAACAAGGGAATCTCATGAATCTTGATATCTCCATGTTTGAGACAATGGTAAAAAGAAAACTTTATGGGCTGTATCTACCTATATTAACCTCCTGTACAGTGTAGAAATGAAGAGATGTATGTTCCAAAATATACTACTTTAGCATTTCTTGTCCCTGTCAGCTAGCCCACCTCTTTTTTAGTTTCAGTATCAAGTGACTTGAGAAAGAAAAAATATGATATGTCAGCTCTTCTCCTATGCGGAACTGTAAGGTCGTGGGGATATATGCTGTTCATTTGTTCATAAAAGCCATGATATATACGTCAAACTCAAGTAGAAATACAGCATCACTTGACAAACATATGAAGACAATGTGAAAAGACAAATGTTAAGGTTTTGTCATAATGACTGCATTGATGATTGTTCACCAAGCGTGTCCTACATGTTTTATCCTGCTGTTCAATGTTCTGAAACAGTATCGATGGTTCTGTATTCATCTGAGTGTATCCATATAAAAGGTAAAAGACAAATTACATATAATGGGAGTGGCCCTTTGTATGCTGTGGTTCAACATGAACATGATAGCGAGGTGAATTTTCCATCTGGATGCTTTCAACAGGCACGTATGCTTAAAATAGCAATGAGAAGGTTTACATTTCCATGTTTGGTATGTATGTGAATTAACTATGGTTTATAGCTTAACTGTTTTTATTTACCAAATCCTAAAGGCATAAAAGTGTGCTAAACAAGATCCAAGTGGGGTTTTTATCTTATGGCCGGATATCTAGAACCCTTTAAAGTTATGCTGGCAAGATTTGATTTTGATGGGAAAAGTGGGAAAATTTGTGGGTAGGGGGGTTTCTTTGTATCCTTAATTAGGTCCTTACGCATGACTGATTAAGTGTTTATTTGAGTAACATGTTTGGAGGTTGCTGGCAAATCAAGCTAATTCCATTATCGTGACACCTAAGAAGATCACTATCCACGAGCCTTGAGTGGTGCATTCAACAGAGTGATCTTATCCCAAATTGTTTCTTTAGGGTTGGATCCCAGACAAGGATGGTGGATGTTCTGAGCAAAAGTTAAGAAGTTGAATACAAGTGGATACAGATAGCCTGTCTTCTTGTTGATCAAATTTCTTGCTTTTTGTTTGGATTCATTTGCCTTTCTTTGGACATCAAGGGTTCTGAACTTGACCCTGGTTGTGTCAGTCTTTGACTGGTTTAAGTCTCATGGACGCATCATCACTGACTTGTATATTTCCATAAATTTCACTTCTTGATGAAAATCGTTCATAACTTGGTTCAAATTTCAATTCTGGACACGAGTCCTGAGTTCAAGAACATGACTAAACTTCCCTATGATACATCCGTCTTTATTCTGGCTAATCCCCTTTGCTCTTGATTGTTAAGGTTCTCATACCTCAGTTGTGCTGTGTCTTATATAAGCCTTAAAATGAACAAAACCTTGATAATTCTTAGGCAACTGGTCTACATAGTTAACAACATTATGCATGTATGTTTGTGTGATCTGTCTGAAACTACTGTGCCAGTATATATATATGGTTGGTGTCTGAGATCTTGATTCATTACCTGGTCTGGTGGAATAGCTTTAACTTTCAAGATTAACTGATATGATACTGCAGACATGCCTAACAATTTGTGCAGATCCCATGCCATTACAATGTTTACAAACTGGCGTTATTCCAAATATCTTACACTTAACTATTTAGATACTGATTAATAAACATTTGTATTTTATGTAGAAATTTAGTAAGTTTCAGTAGTGATGGGTACAGTGGAGATGGATAAATACAAAAGTGGAAACTGTCAAGATACTTACTATATGCTGCAGTAACAATCTCAAAGGGACTACTTGTTATCAACCTCTTGAGTCTTGTTCACATACCAAAAAATCTTGTGTGTTGATGATGATTATACTGTATTATGTGTAGACATGCCCTGCTGGAAAATTTAGGAATCTCCCAAAAGTGTATTTTATCATGATTACTAGAGCAAGATAACACAATTATATATGTCCTCTTCTTTTGTTTTTCAAAACTGTGCAGAAAAAAGAGAGGTAAATAATTGAATTGTACTGGGTGACAAGTTGAATATGCTTTTGATGAATGTGGAGAGGCAATAATTCAGTTAATTATTCATTCATGATACACTCTGAGCATATATTAGATTCTAAGGTCGGAACCTTTGGTGGCAAGAATGGCACGTGATCTCCATGATGCAGGAAGAGCCAGGACCATCGATCCGGCGAGTGGAGCGCTCCTTCAGCCTGTCGGCCCTCTCCACCTCCTGCCGAGCTCTCTCCCACACGTGTCGGGCCCGTGCGAACTCCGACTGGGCCAGCTCCATCTCTCTCCTCGTCAGCTCCCTCACGCGCTCCGCATAAGCCTTTTCCAGTGTAGCCAGCCGGATTTGCTCCGCGGCCTGCCACTTGAGCGCCTGGATGTAGCCGTTGTTATCGGAGTTGTGCTGCTGTTGCCGGAGAGGGTTTACCAGGCTGATGGAGAGTTGCAGGTCGGGTGCGGAGATGCTAAGGTTGTTTCTGGCTCGGCGGTCGGAGGAGGAGGCCACCGTGGAGTGCGGTGGGGTGCTGGGGAGGAGCTGCAGCTCTATGTGGTCTTCGTCTTCCATTGGAAGAGAATAGACCAAGAAGTGGAGTCTGTGGGGTGGCAGAACTGGTGCCTATATATAATAAACAGGCATGTGAGTATTTCCCATAATGCCCCTGCTCCCCTTCTATGAGGGTAAGGTTGTTTTGGTAAATTAGGTGTTTTTGAAGTGTGGGGATTTAATTTCCGTTTCAATGGGAAGCAAAATGGATTGGGAAATAACGGATTAGGGTTATTGGGGTATGATTGGCGAATTGTATTTAATTTCATATTAATTAAAATGGACTTTTTAATAGCTTGTTTCATGATTCAAGGGTGCTTTTGGGATATGTGGCAATAATTACAGTGACACGGCGTAGAGAGTGGTGTGATGACAGACTTGGAAGGACCCTCACAAAAAGGAGAGAAAAAAAGGGTTCTCTCCAGTCCGGGAAGTAGAACTGTGCAGATTGGCACGTGGGGGTGAGATCTCTCCGATATCACTTGTTGTTCTAAGTTTGTAACTGACGAGCACGAGAGTATTGTTCCTTGATCGGATTTATATTTTGGCTTAAATTGTCGAGGGAATTGTGTCGGTGAAATGGTACGTACAAAATAGTTTTGACTAAAGATAACTCTTTGGACGAATAGTTTGTCGGCCCGCTATAAAATTGAAATTTCCTAAGTATTAAAACTAAATTATCGTCTTCTTACACCCTTACAAACTGTTAAAAGCACGAGTCACGCATGGGGAGTGGTGAAAATGAGGGTTTGGGTTGGGGTACTTGGGTCGCATCCCCACGTTGATCTCATTCTGTTCTCGCCTCACTGGAGGCGGGGATTCCCTAACCTAACCAGAATAAAAAGCACATGCTTAAAAGTTATAATATATCTTGGATTTGATCAAATAGAGTAATCCATCTAATTCTTAATAAAAGATTACAATGCCACTGACTTTTATTCAACATTTCTCAATCCATAATTCTAAACAAACAAAATGATATCAAACAAAGGGATGGATTAGGGGAAATATGAGGAAAATATATTTTTTAAACTACTAGCATCAAGGAGGGGAATGCTCGCACCGCCTGAACGGTTCTTAAACACCGGGTTCTATAAGGTCGGGTTGTTTTGCCATCCCGAATGAAACTATAATAGTGCAATCAAAAATTGACACGGATTGGGCTTCCGCCGTATGGGCCTGCAGGATCTTATTTCATATCGGGCTCAGTATCAGTTCAGCTCCTTTCTCATCTATGTCTTTTGCGTCATCTGATAATTTCTTTTGATCTTCCTTCTCTACATTAACAGTATTATATATAATATAAAAATGGTAATAGAACAACAGGGGTGGTGGCGCAGTTGGCTAGCGCGTAGGTCTCATAGCTAAAGAGTGATCCTGAGGTCGAGAGTTCGAGCCTCTCTCACCCCAAATTATTTTTTATGCTTCCATTCAATTTATACGGGCTTAAATATTTTCATTAATATCGTTGTAAACTTTATGTGCACTTAACCAACAATAATGATGTTTTTTTTATCGATAAACATGAGTACGAGATTTTATGGGATCTCTGTACATTAAAATATAGTTATTAATTTGTAGTCAACATTAATTAAACATGGTAACATCAAACTGGTACGAAGCTAAGTGGTGTGAATCCTTGTAGCTTAAAATTGAAAAAAGAAGAAGTTGAATCTTAGTAACTTGGGAGAAGTACAAGTAGTTCCAATCCGAGATATAAAGTCAAGTTGAAGGGTTACGCAATCTAAGATTTGACCCAACCACCAACAACAACAACACAAGCTCTCGCTCAAGAGAAATGGAGTTGAGCCAATATGCATGCACACTTCCATAATCATGATGAGGATATGGCTTCACGTTAAAGGCTAAGAACAAGATGCTCAAATAAAACCCATTGACTGGATCAATTTGGATAAGCTCGACCTCCAGCTCCACGAATAATCAATTGGGTCGGGCCCATTTGTGGTGGAGCCCCATAGATATCTACCATGTACCAAACCTGTGTTCATCCACGCCCATAATATACAAAGGAAGGGGTTTGTTGTGCCCTCCCTTCTTCATGCAAACCTTACTTGTATGGATGCTTCTGATCGGACTGTACTCTCAAGTTCAATTAAAGCAACCCTTTTTACTTCTTTTCAGCGTAAGGAAAGTTTTATTGAAGTTTAAAAGGCGTATAGATATAGGATTGAACAAATAACAACATAAAAGGAAAGAACATCAGAATCAACAAAATAAATGAGTGAGACTGGAGGCGTGATCCGTAGGAACCAGACACTAACTCAATAACATGACACCCGGCTAATCCAGGGGTAAGCTAACAGTGGATTAAATCCACATGAGAGGCAACAAGGGGTGTTTGAGGGGACAACGGGCAGTTAGGGAGAACTCCGATAATGGGGGGAAGGGGTCATCGGACTTGCACCGACGTTAGCAGAGCGAGGCGTGCATCCCCATACACACCTCAATGCTCGGTGGTCCAGTCATTGTCCTAGGCGGGGTTGTTGAGTAGTCCCCGCCTGAGAGATTCATGTATAAGACGATGCCTTAGCTAGTAGCACGTCCAGATGTTGAGAGCGCACAAGAAGCTTCTCCTGGTTAGGCAGGAGATCTTGTGTTGCACCATCTACACTTGGCCTTGCGATCTCTGGGATGTCAGGTAGTGGTACCGAGTAGAGGCACACATGTTTCATGCACCGCGGGTGTGCCGTCGTGGTAGGTAGGAGATATTGGCTTCCAATCCCGATCATCCGTCCCAGCGAGGCGGGGAGCCATCTCTTGGTCGACCAGGAGATCATTTGGAAAGCCCTTAGTATTCTTCGTGGACCTAGAGCGGCCAACCATAGTAGGGTGGTCGATGGATGATGAGTCTAGCCTGCCATCTAGTGGAGGCGTCCCCGATTTCGTGACGTCCATGCATTTTTCAGTTGGCAGAATGGTGGACTATGTAGGGTGGCCAAGCGGAAGGTCCTAGAGATAGGAGCATCGCCAGCATGCCAAGGGCCGAGAACGAGCTTTCGGAGCTTCCTCCCTTTGAGGTGGATAGGTGAGACCGTGTGCCTTCGCACTAGCGGTGGCTCCAGATGGTCGGGTCACTAACGGGGGAGGGTGGACAGTCACACAGTCACAAGATCAGGCAGAGAAATTCGAGCAGGAGCAGGTTGTTCTCTGTCCCCGACCTGATGTTCCTCGGCTGCGTTGTTAGTGAGAGTTGCAGGAGCCCTCTCAGGTGCACCCAAAGCAGAGGCGGTGGGGGTGATGTTGTTCTCTGTTGGTAAAATGAAGGGAGGAGAAAACAGTGGTGGCGGCGGTCTCGAGGATGACAAAGGGCGCGGTGGGCGATCTCTTAGTCTCCTCGACCATATTGTCTTTATAAATAAACGAGGTAGGGCCGACGACATTACACGGGGAGAGGATGACACCACGTGGAAGGGAAACGACTTAGTCATGATAGTGGTAGGTGGAGGTGTCTCGGGACTTACTATGGAAAACGGGAAGCATGAAGGCGGCGCTGGCATGGGTAGTCGGAGCGGTGAGTGGTTGGGAGGGGGTTGGATTCCCGATAAAGCCGATCCAGGTGCAGGTGGGGATGCGACGGGATAGGAGAAACGTGTAGAGAGAGGAGGAACTTTAAAGGACGATGTTTACTTCTAAATACTAAGTTCACGTTTGATTGATACAAATGATCATTTAATTACTTTTTGAGGTAGAAACGATGATATCATAAATTTAAAGCATTCTGATGCCCACGAACGTAGGAATCACCATACAGAAACCAAACTAACAGAATTGGAAAGACAATTGCAGAAAAATAAATTTTGCTCTTAGACATAATGGCGGTCGGGGGGCGGGACTGCGGTAGCAACCATGACACCGATACAGTATACTCCAACCAAAAGAAACTGATCGAGCAGATCAGAGGATAAACATGCAGTGGTGGACCGATTACTCCCTCGGTAAGTCAGCGTGCGTCGTCCTCCCTTGACTGATAATGGTAGGGCTCTTGAACGCGGGATTGCTGACTCTGAAGTGGTAGAGAAGTAACTCATCAACTGTTGGTGGTATCAATGCCACCTATACACCAGGGAAAAGGTACAGCCGACCAAACCTTCCCTGGCCCCTTCCATACTCATTCCTTGAGGCGAGGGTGCTTGAAGCCCCCCGCCGCTGCAGATGACGCCCCATTCGATGCCGCAGATTCTTCGTCCTCCTCAGGATCCTCCTCCCACATTGCCCTCTTATTTCGAGATAATGATGGCGTCGGATCCCGTGGTAACCAACCCACCGGCCCCTCCTCCTCCCCTGCTTCCTGATGTCCCCACCACCTTTTTCCTTCCTGCCTTGGCGGTGTCCTTGGTACCCCCTTAGAGTGGCCTCCTTTTTCCGACCGCCCTAAGTAAGTCCAGTTCGTCCCTGGAACGGCCTTCCCATGTTTCGCTTTCTGTAGCGCTGACCTCGGATCCCCGGAGGGAGGTCAGGGAGGACCCCCGGACTCCCCCAACCACCGGACAAACTGGGAAGAGGTGTCCCGCACAACAACACCCAAAACAGTGCTCAGGTAAATGTTCATACGAAATATTTAGACGCGTTCTTACCTGAGAGGCGGAAAGACGGAACCAGAGCTGACTCTGCAGAGGGACTCGGATATCCGCCCTGATTCTGACCTTCATAACCCCCCCCCCCCCCCAGCAGAGGTCATCCTTATCCACATCCACGCCTTGACAGACTCCCAACGTGTTGCCTACCCTGAATCCCACATCTCTCGTCCAAGCCCCTACTAGTAAATTTGACACCCGCGCCCTGACCGAGAAATGGCGGAATTGTAGGTCTTGAACCTGCATGTGGGCCCTCAGATCCGTAAATAGGACTAGGGAGTCCCAAAAGGACCATGGTTCACCCAGTAGAACTATTTCCTTCTCCTTAGCTGAACGGAAGAAAAAAGCGACCAGACCTCCTTCCAGGGGTTTAGCCTCGATCTTCATTCCCCAGACATTCTCCATCCGCGCCACCACTGACTTCCAGAAAACCTTCCTGATAGTCAAGACCTTGGCTGCCAACGCGAATATATACGAATTCCCACGGCTTGTGACCTCTTGGACTGGCACAACTACCTTCTTAATCCTCATCGCGCCCATTTGGGAATCCAATGCTCCGACCTGTTCCCCCTGAGAACCCCAAACTCCGTACGGTGGATTGCCCCTATGCTTCGGATCCCCCTGACCCGATTGAGCCACTCGAACCGGCGAGTTCGGATCGTACCCATAACCCTGTCCCGACCCGGGCATCGCACCGACCCGCCCCCCGCTCCGGTCCGCTGTCCACCCGACCCGTCCGCCGGATCCCGACCTGACCCGTACCGAGCTGCCCACCGGGCTATGTCCCCATCTCCTCCCCTGGTCCAGCCCGGATAATGACCCAGTCCAGCCCAAGATATTCCTCCAGCCCATCGGGCATCCCCCATTAAGCCCCGTCCCAGGCCCACTTCGTCCCCGGCTCGAACCCCCAAAACCCTAGCAACATCTGGCGCCGTCGGCTCCTTCCCCTTTCTTCGTCTCCAAGCAATCGCCTCTGGCGTCTCCTCCGGCGTGATCTCCGAGCCCGATGAGACTGGGATCGGGTTAAGCCCCTCTCCCTTGTTCGCCGGCAAAGCGGGTGCCAGTCCCCTACCACCGTCATCCCGAGCCACACCCCGCCGTCCTGCCCCACTACCCAGACGTCTAGGCCTCGGCGCTCTCGTCGGCGTACGACGGAGGCCAGCCGGCCCCGATCGGACCCGCCTCCCACCACCCAGCCGTCTTCCTACTCGGGACAGGCCGAGAAACACATCACCGGCGACTCTGCAACCCGCTCCGTCATCACCCCCTCCGAGATCGCCAGGCTTTCCTCCCGCTCCGACTCCTCCTCCGGCCACGAGATCTTCGCACCCGCTGTCTCCTCTGCCGGCTCCACCAAACCAGGCTCGTGAGACCCGTCCCGGTCATCGTGAGACACGTCCCCGTCATCTTGCTCCGACAGGTGAGGCCCTCAATGCACCCCGCCGTCGCAGCTGCTCTCCCCGCCCTCTATCTTGCTCGAAAACTCCATGAAACGCGATGAACTCACAAAACTGCTCTAGACCCTAACAGAGCAAAAGAGAAGTTGCGTCTAGATCATGATTTTCTTTCTTTAAACCCAAATGATCATTTAATTATTAAATCCAACATAACATAAATAATTGGTTTTTAATTAAAATTATGTTTATAATTGATTGTAGTATGCCATTGATTATGCAAGTATTTATATATGTATGATGATATCCTAGATATACATGGATACATATTTGAAATAAAAATATATAATTCAAATACACAATATTATCTTAACAATAATATCTAACACTCCCACTCGTTCGGAACGGGCGCCTGACAAATTTTCAGGCTAGAGCGAAAGTCATCGAAGAGAACTTTAAGCAGAACCTTAATGAAGATATCAGCCAACTGAGAATGAGAAGGAACATAAAGGACTCTAATCTGGCTTATAGAAACCTTCTCACGAACAAAGTGAATGTTCATTTCAATTTGCTTTGTACGCTGATGGTTACCTGGATACTCAGCAAGATAAATGGCACTGACGTTATCGTAGTAGGAAATAGTAGCACGACGAATCGGATATTGAAGTTCAAGAAGCAAGTTGTGGATCCAACAAGACTCAAACACAACATTGGCAATACTAGGATATTCAACTTCAGTACTCGAGTGGGACAATGTGGCATAGCGCTTCGACGACCAAAAGAGAATATTGTCGCCCATAAACACACAATAATCAAAGTTGGACCGGCGGGTGTGAGGACAACCACCCCAATCAGTAATAGTGAAAGCAGACAAAGAGTCAGTCGTCGAGCGATAGAGTGAAGACCCAAGCTTAGCGCACTCTGAACATAACAGATCACCCGTTTAAGAGCATGAATTGAGCATCCCTAGGATCGTGCATGTGAAGACAAAGCTGGTGAATAACATAAGAGAGATCTGGACGGGTGAACGTCAAATATTGTAAGGCACCAGTAAGGATTTGATATAAAGAGGGATCAGTAACCGGCTCGCCATCCGACACACTAAGTTTAGACTTGGTGTCAACATTAATTGCAATGGGAGAGCAAGAATACATACCTGCACAAGATACAATAGATTCAGCATAAGTCCGTTGGGAAAGAAACAATCCCCAGTGGAGATGAGACACTACAATACCCAAAAAAGAGTTAAGGCTCCCCAAATCTGTCATATCAAACTCATAGTTGAAAAGAGACATAATAGACAAACGAATTTCCTCGGTAAAGGTGGTGAGTATAATATCATCCACGTTTAAAAGAAGGTACGCAAGGTCCATATCCTATATATAAATGAACAAATAATGATCAGAGGTGTTGTGTCGAAACCCAATCATTTCAGCATAATCTGTGAACCGTTAATACCACACACAATGTGCTTGCTTTAAACTAAAAAAAAAAAATAAGCGTGGTCGAGAAGAAAAGAATTAAGAAATTCCAAGGGATGATGCATATAGATCGTCTCAGAAAAATGATCATGGAGAAACGTGATCTTGACATCCAGTTGGTGAATGAGCCTCAAACATGAAATCGCAATACTAAGAACGGTACAAATGGTCGAAGGCTTGACTACCGGACAAAACGTCTCATCACAATCAACTCCCATGTGCTGAGACCTGCCATCACCAACAAGACGGGCCTTATAGCGCTTAAAAGAACAGTCATCACACTTTTTATGACAAAAATTCAAAATACATGGAATAACATAAGTATTAGGAGGACGAGGGACCAATTCCCACGTCCCACAACTAATAAGATATGAATACTCATCATGTAGGGCGTCTTTCTAATTCGGGACAAGGAGGGTTGTCCGGGGGTGAGAGGCAAATGAGAGAGGTCGCAAGAAACAAACAAGTTAAAAAGTTGTTTGAGGCGAATGATAATGCGCTTCCCATGAGTATTCATGGTGTGGACATTCAGAGGATCAACACGGGGAGGCAATGAGGTGAGTACGACCGATGGAGTAGGGGTGGGGCAAGTGATTCGGACAGGTTGGGAAGTAGGAAGGTTGGAGCTCAAATCCAGAGTGGGGTGCGATATAGGTGACAGGGTGGACGTCGGTATGGGAGCTAGATTGGGTTCATTAAAAAAGACAGGATCATGGGTAGGCAATGAGGAAACAAGTGAGTCAAAAATAATTGGGTCTGAGTCAGGGTAATAATCGCAGAAAAAGGGAAATTGGACTCATAAAAAACAACATGTCGTTAGATAAGAATCTTGCCCGTCGAGATGTCAAAATAGTTGTAGCCTCGGTGGTTGGAAGGGAACCCCAAGAAAACAAAATGAGCAGACCATTAAGCGAGTTTATAAATAGTGTCTAGAGGAAATAGCGGATAACACAAACACCCGAAGACATGAAGATGATCATAAATGGGATCCCAATTATAAAGAACCTTAGTCGGAGAAACAAAATTTAAAGTGCGACTTGGAGTAATATTGAGAAGGTATGTTGTCATAGAAAGAGAATGGTGCCAAAATTATGTAGGAACCAAGAAATGACTAAGAATGGTCCGCGTGATATTATTAATTGAACGAATCTTCCGTTCAGCCCGACAATTTTGGGAGGATGTGGGGGACATAAAAACCTGAAAACCATCTTGTTAGTAAAATAAAACTTGCGAAACAAATGACTATCAAATTCTTTGCCATTTCCACATAGAAAAGAATTAATTTTGCATCTGAATTGAGTGGAAATAAGGGCATGAAAAAAATGAAAGACTGAGAACACATGCGATTTAACAACATAGGAAAAGTGCGCAAATTTTTTGAATAATCATCCAAAAAAACACATAATACTTATGATCAGAAGAGCTTAAAATGGGAGACGTCCATAGATCACAATGAATAATATCAAACTAGGGTAATTTAGATCAAATGGAATCCATAAAAGGCAGCCGACTTGTTTACCATAAACACAAGCCAGATAAACAAAGTCCAATGTTTTATTATATGAAATAAAGTTCTGTGAACAAATAGATCTAAACACGGCAGGGCAAGGATGTCCTAACCGATTATGCCAAATAGAAGACGAAACAACAACTAAAGCAACATGAGGTGATGAAGGAGACAACGAGGAAATGGGGTACATATCCCCGAACTATTCCATGGCATGATTGGGGTTCTCGTCTGTAAATCCTCCACATAAAATCCACAAGGGTCCAACTCAATCGATACATTATTATCACAGACAAATCGACAAACATAAACAAGATTCTTAATCAAATTGGGGGCATGAATTACTCTTTTTAGAACTAAAGGTGGATTCGGGTGAGGTAAAATTGTGTGGCCTTGACTATGAATTGGAATTAAGGAACCATTGTCAACAACAATATTAATAGAATTGCTCGAATTAGTGTAGGACGTGAGCGTACCCGAGTTAGAGGTCATGTGAATGGTCGCCCCCGAGTCCATATGCCAAGTATTATCCCGCGTATGCATGGATAAATTCTCCATAGCAAGCTCGATGTCCGTCGGAACGTGGGAAGGAGTTGTTGTTGTCATGTAGGCCCTTTGAGGATGATAGGCCTACTACTGATGGGCCTGCAAATACTGTTGAGGAGTGCATGACCCAGAAGCCCAAGAAGGGTGTTGGCCCGATTAAGGGCTGAAGCCTAAGGAGGCATATGCGCATGAAATGGGAAAAGTGAGGTTAATCAGCCACCTTGTGTTGAAAATGGCTACTACGATGGGTAGTTGGTCCACCCTTGATACTAGAGGTGCTGTGACCACAGAGGAGGTCGTTGTTATTGTGAATGGGTGACTTTCTGGATACCATTCCGGTATTACATGTTGTTGCTGCCTTGGCCACGAGACGAGTCGCCACAAGAACCTTGTTGAGTATGGCATTGTTTGCGGTCCAAGGGCACTCCGGAAATCTCGAGCATCCTCAACTAATGCTTGGAGATTTATACTTGCAACGACAGTAGTCGTGTAGGCTTGTAGCACTTTCCGGGTCTCCTCAAGAATGAGGTTGGACCGAGCCTCATGAAACAGTGGGATCGGTTAGATATGTTAGATGATGGTGCAAACATCGTCATAGCTTTCCGAGAGATCCTTCACAAGTTGGCTCACCAATCGTTTATTGGTGAGAGGGCCACCAACATTTGCGAGCTAATCAGCCAGCCTTTTAAAATCCTGACAATAAGAGGATACATTAGAAAAATCATACAATCGAATCAACGAGAATTGACTTTTCAAATAGGCAACTCGTGAGTTTTTGTTGTCTTGGAAAATACTTTGAATTGCTTCCCAAGCTAATAAGGCAGTGGCACCCGAGGTGATAATGGTTTGGAGGTGGTCACCCGAGATTGGGTCGTATATCCATTGAAGGACGAATGCATCGAGCCTTTTCCTTAAGGTGTACCGAGCGGTCAGGGCAACAATCGTGGTGATATTGGTTACAATCGACGCAATAGCCGTGGTGGACACGGGAGAAACAGTTGGATCAATGTGATCGAGGACATCGTAGAGTTGGTAGTGGACATGGAATAACTCTGACCATGACACATATTGTCCCTTCTCGAGCTTGAAGATCACCGAAATGTGAAACTTAATATTTGATACTGTCAAGGCGGCATGGAATTTTAGGTGGTCTTGGGTTAAGGGGGTTGGAGGAGATAAATGTGGCTTTATTGGCGAAATGGTGGTGGCGCTTTGCCACTTCCACAGATTCTCTATGGAAAATGTTGATTTGCATTAAGTTGCGTTGGTCTATTGAGGAGTGAGACTTGGCTCGACTAGATAGGAATGCTAAGTATTATCTTTTCCATCACATTCTCGGTCTTTATTGTGATCCAGTTTTTTGTAGCATGTTTGGCAATCAAGTGTGAGGTGGAACTTGTGGAGAGGTGATCAGGTCTCCTTTTGGTATGATGTGTGGTTAGGTGATGCTCCACTCCGACTTAGGTTCTCAACAACGTATTCGATGGCTATGGTCAGGCTTGGGAAAATGGTAAAGTTTTGGAATGGTTCGGGTTGGACAATGGAGTTTATGAGAGATGGTTGGGACTGGGAGAGTGTGCAGTTGGATACCTTCATAGTTTCTCTTTCCCAAGGTGTGGTTTCCCAAGATTTGGAGGATTGGTTGGTTTGGAGAAAGCATCGTATGGGTTTCTCAATACCTAGTCCTTACTCGTTTCTTATGTGTTATGGGTCAGTGGCATTCCACCTAAACATTGTGTCCATATTTTTTTGACATCTCAGAGAGCATTACACACGACGGTGTTTCTAAAATCTCGTGGTTTACCCTTGACTATAAAATAGATGTTATGTTCTTTGTGTAAGCCAGAGGTATGGGGACTTCTGAGCATCTTTTGCTTCATTGTTTGGTGTCTTGGTGGGTGTGGCGACGTGCGTCCGCTTGGTGGGGAGTAATATGGATTATGCCACGGTCTTTTGGTGACATCCTTTGTTTGCGGAAAGACTTGGATTCGAACCATTAATGGAAGGTCTGGATAAGGGTTTGCTACATCACCATTTGTCACATTTGGCTTCTTCGTAATGAAGCATTTTTTTAATGGTTTTTTTAGTATGGTGATGTTGTGTTTGGAAATATTCAGAATCATTCATTCTGTACATTGTGGCAAGCTGGATCTTTGCGAGCTTCTATCTCCTTTTCCGATTAGCAGTATTGTCCTGGGTTGTGTATTCGTCCTAAGAAGCGTGGAAGGAGGGTCCTGGGTCGTTCTTGACCTTGTATGATCTGTCAGTTCCGATGAGTTTCCGTTCACGTGTCAGTCCTAGTTATGCCTGTTCCCATTTAGGTCCGGTGAGTACTCATGGGGTCGATCTGTTGTTTGAGCGGAAGGCACGAATTACATAGTCCTTATGAAACTAGAGGATTCACCCTAAGGTACCGTTCATCGGTCTGGACGGGACGCCTGACTTCTGGTCTCCTGAGTTACTGTTCATCGGTCTATTTTGTTTTAGTTTTGTTAGGTTTGTTGTTTTTCTAGGGATTGTTCTCGCAATTCCTATGTAGAACTTCCTTGTTATGGTCTTTATTGATTTGATCCTCCTTGGATCTTATCTCTTCATCAAAAAAAGTTTTAGAGCTTATCCAAAATAAATGGCATGGAATTTGGTGGGTCGGTCATGGCTGTTGTTGTAACAAAGAAAGCAGAAGAATACACGGCAAGCAAAAATAGCAAAGCGAAGAACAAAAGGTAATAAAGTTGTTCTAGGGTTCTAATTTTGCTCTGATACCATATCGTTGATAATTGATTGACGTATGTCATTGATTGAGTAATGTATTTGTACATATATGATAGTATCCTCGATATATATATATATATATATATATATATATATATATATATATATATGTAGGGTTGGTATTAGGTACAAACCCCCCTTATTGTGCAAACTACGAACCAATCTGAACCATAGGATCCCCCCAAAGTGATGTCAGCAGAGCGCACTAGATGCTGACACGTGGAAAATAAATATATAAAACACTGCACCTTATTGTGCAACCTACGAACTCACCAGCACTGACACGTGGGCGCGCGCGCTGCTGGTGCGCGCGCGCACAATACTGATAGTTTGCGTAGCACGATGCTGATAGTTTGCGCGCACAGTGCTGATAGTTTGCATTTGTGCTAAACTATCAGCACCGTGCTTGTAAACTATCAGCACTCGCGCGCGCGCGTGGTAAACACGCGCATGCACGCGGGCAGAGGCGCGCGCAAAGCGGCCACGTGTCAGCATCGCGTGCGCTCTACTGACTTCACTTTGACCGCATCCTGTGGCTTAGATTGGTTCGTAGTTTGCACAATAAGGATGGTTTTTACTGGATAGCTACCCTATATATAGGATTACAATCAGGTACAAACTTCTATCTTTCGTCAGAACGTAGAACTATCAATCTGGGCCATTGGATCGTATAATTAAAGGCTCGGATTTAATGCATATCTTTTTAACTAATGCATATCTTGTAATTGATTTCGTAATCAATAACCCCCACCCCCTATTTTCGGGTCAGAACGTAGAATCAATCTGGACCATTGATTACCTAAATCGGATGACCACTGATTACGAAATCAATCACAAGATGTGCATTAATTAAAAAGATATGCATTAAATATGAGTCTTTAATTTTACGATCCAATGGCCCAGATTGAAAGTTCTACGTTATATATATATATTCAGGTACAACCATGTCAATTTTTTTGCGGAATACAAACCAATTCCCAGCCTTGGAATCGCAATTCGCAAGGTTGAATTTTTTTTCACAAAGTTTCTTATTTTGATCTTTCCCGCTTCGTTTCAACTCCGATTTAATGTTTTCTTGCGCCAAAAACTTTCTTTTTTCAACATCTATCTATCAAGTAGCATTTGAATATGTTTTGAAGCAAAAAAAAGACATATAGAAGCAAAAACACAAATTGTTAACCGCACATTAATGTCTGTGTTTGCAACTGTATTTGTATGAATAAGCTAATCGTAATGTATGTTTTTGTATATATGTTTTTGCAACTGCATGTTTTGTAATTTTCGGTTATATGTGTACGCTAAACTTAATATATGTTTATGCATTTTTCAATGTATGTTCTTGTCATTTTCATTTGTATGTGTAAGCCAACCTTAATGCATGTTGTTTCAGTTGTATGTATACGTTAAACTTAATATATGTTCTTACTATTTTTATTTGTATGTGTATCTATGTTTTGTACGTGTAAGCTAATAAATTAAGATTAGCTTACACATACATTAAGATTAGCTTATTCATACAAATGCAATTGCAAACACATACATTAATGCACTGTTGACAATTTGTGTTTTTTCTTGTACATGTTTTTTTTTGCTTCAAAACATATTCAATATGCTACCTGATAGATAGATCTTGAAAAAAGAAAGTTTTTGGCGCAAGAAAAAATTAAATCGGATTTAAAACAAAGCGGGAAAGATTAAAATACGAAACTTTGGTGAAAAAAAAATCAGCCTTGCGAAATCGCTGCCCTTGGGATTTCTACGATTCCAAAGTTGGGATTAATTCGTATTTCGTATCTAAAGATTGGTTCGTACCTGAAATTTCACTTTTATATATATATATATATACATATTTGAAATACAAATACAAAATTAAAATACACAATATTATCTTAACAATAAATTCGGACAAAAATTTGCAGCTTCACTTGTTTTTTTAAACGAATAAACTGGGGATGTGCATTACTGTGAAATATAAACCATACAAAATAAGGCGTAAAAGCTCTAAGTTCCAGAATATTGTCCGGCCTGACCGTAGCCAGCACAGCTCTCATGGACCCGTAGAAATAATCTACTTTGGATCGTAGACACTACCTCAAGAGATCCCCTTACAAGCATTTCAAAGGAACAAAACAGAAAAGAAAAGGTCCAACCCGAGTACTTCAAACTAAGAACAAGAAGATAGTAGGAGTGAAAATATAAAAAGCAATAAATATGCGCTACTCCAATTGCTTTTCCGAGACGTCCCAACACCGCCCGCCCCAGATCTCATCTTATCGTCCCACCCCCGGATCCCAAACCCACCGATAGGGTTGCTCTAAGACCTTCTTCAGTCGACTCGTGTACATGTTCGGTTGCTCTAAGATCCAGTTTGTGTTCGATTCAACGTCTCGGTAGTTCCAAACCATGAGCATGGTCATCGAAACCTCAAAACACCAGTGCAAAAAAACTAGAAGACGGAGATATGTCGATAGTACTGCTTACATGGAGAAAATGATTTTGGAGTAGATTTAATCTCAGACTCGGCTTGATCGACGACGGGAGTGGTGGAAATCCCTTGATGGCGTCTAGGGTTTTCCCTTTTGGTGGCTAGGATTTTCCCCTTTAGTGGTTAGAAACCTAAGAGTCAGAGAGAAACCTTAAGGTTCAGAGAGAAAATTTTGGGCCAGAGATTTTACGTAGCTTCAGTTGTTAACTATGTACTCTATCCATTATTCCTTTAATAAAATCCACAAAATATGGGTGATTTGTAGTCAATTGGTCTATTCGTTCAAATGGTCGACTGATACACATTTGATTTTAAAGTTGAACATAGATATGAATTTATCGTACAAATCAATCAAGTAATAATTCACAAATAAAATTTTGATTCTAATATTTAATTTCAAGCAACTTAGAATCCGTTTAAGTGAATTAAAATCATTTGCAATTTTAATAATGTTTTTTTTGACTTATTGGGTTTTTGACTGAATAAATGCAGATTTTATTAATAATATAAGAGTCAATACAACTAAAGAGTCCTCGGGGGTCTTAGAACACATAACTCTAAGACGATATAACCGTTATAGACGATACTGAACTCGCCACACAGGCATACAGGATGGGTGGGGGTTGGAAAACGGAACTAAGAATATTGTTCAAGGTATGGTCTAAACGCTACATAAGAAGTGTGAAGCGACCGAACCTGAACTCCACAATAGTATGAGGCATGGCTTTCACTAGGGACCCCTCCCAAGACAAGTTCCTAAAGCCAGAGTGTCCTAACATTCCTCATGGCGAGGCTGTTTTCAACCCTTGCCTGATCTTCACAGGGTTCTCCAACTGACCCCCTCTTCACGCCTCTAGCTCCAACCGGAAAGGAACTTGAAACTTCGGTTTCCTTTCCTTCGGAGAGCTGGTCGACCACCAAGTTTTTCCAGCCGGGATCACCTCCCCTGACTAGGATACCTACTCGTTGTCCTGTACCGTTAGGTAAAATGTTCGAGGATACTATCGTTCCATTAACTCAATGTGAGGCACCCTTAGTTATAGTGTTCGCGGATAGGGGCCCGAAATCTGGTGGGACGTCTAGAGACACCTTATCCTCCCAGTCGTTTGTGTACTACTTGGCCTTCTGATCCTTCTGAAACTCCATAATCGAGGCATCCAAGCGCGAGGTACCACGCAACTCCAGGCTGCACTCCCGAACTCCATGTTCGATCCTCCCACAGGTGAAGCAAAATGTGGGGAGCTTCGTGTAGGTGAGCGAAACACTAACAGGGTCCGGGAACTCCCTAAAACGCAACATTAGGTGGCGACAAAGAGGGCGCTCCACGGGGTGTCAGAAACTAACCTTCACCACCCCTAACTAGTATAGGCCCCATTGATCACATGGAACCTCCACACAGGCACCTAATTTTGCGACGATCGTTTCCCTAGTCAACCTCGTCCGGACCAGTGGAGGGAGACCATAACAATGGACCCAAAACTGCAGACGATTTAGGGCAGGGAGGTCCTTGGCCAATGAGTCAATGTCCCAAAGTAGAAGAAGACGGTTATCAAAGCACCAAGGCTCATTTACCTGGACCCATGCTCAAGTCTTTGCCGATTCAAGTATAACCCAAAGACCCTCGGGCCTATATTGTAATAACCACTCCCGGTCAACGCCAGTCAAACCTGCGAAAAACAGGAAAATTTAAAATTTTTAAGACAGATACTTAATTGAACCTAAAATGACCCCGAGGGTCATACCGGACTTAAGTTGACCTCGGTATCGACCAAAGTGAGTTCCGGGGGACTCAGGGCAACTTTCTGATCAATTTGGGAAATGTTGACTTTTCGCTGGAAAAGTCAACCAAGCGACGTTTTGGTCCATTCGAGGACCGTTTTGGATCCAAAAAGCTTAGCCGTCGTCGCAGCGATCTTAGTTGAGCCGTTTACTTGTAGCCCGTCAAGTTTCGTAATTTCTTGGAAAAAGTGCCTGTTCGGGGCCCGAAACGTCTGATATTCGCGAATCTGATTGGAAAATATCTAGTAGATATTTTCCAAAAGGTGTGGGACCCACCTTGCCACTTGTCCAACAAGTGGTGGTGTTAGTTTTTTGGGGGGGGGGGAATGAAGAGAGATATTAGAGGGGGGTTCGGCCATTAATCAAAAAAAAGAGAAAAATAGAGAAAGGAAAGAGAGAAGTTAGAGAGAGAAGGAGAAGAGAGAAAGGGAGAAGAAGAGAGTTAGGGTTAGGGTTTGGCTACTATTCACGAAGCTTCAACCTTTGGATCGTCTCATCGTTGCAAGAATCGAACTCCCCTCGTCTTCCTCTACGGTTAGTACTAAACCGATCGTCGATTTGGTTAATTTCAAAAGCTAGGGTTTTGTTAAAATCAATGGTTTAGGGTTGTATTGAGGTTGGGGAAGTGTTGGAGACGTTTTGGAGGTTTTTGGAGGTGAATTTTCACGTTTTCCGGTGACCGGAAGCTTGGGAGGAGCTACGACCACCGTGGGTGGTGGCCGGCCGGCCATGGGGTGGCTGGCCGGAGCTGGGACCAGCCACTACCATGGTGGCCGGGCCCCAAGGAACCCTATCCACCCACGGCCTAGCTTGGCCGGGTGGGGCCCACGTGCTCGGGTGCTCGGGTTTAGTGTTCGGGTCGTTTAAAACGTTCCCCAGACCATTTATCTATAACCGAATCGAAAATTGGAATTAAATTGGAAAAGTTGTAATTAAGGGTTTTAGAAACTTGAAACGTTAATTATTTGACTCGGAAGTCGAAATTCGATTCCGTCAAGGGCGTAGGAACCCTTGAATTATTCTAAGACCGTAGAAACGAAAACGGGAATTTTTGGAGCCCCGGAAGGGCATTTATAAAACCCGGGCAGATTTGCCATACCGGGCGAATCGGGCCTTTCCGAGTCCTTTATCGACAATGTCGAGTATTTGGGGAGTTTGGGAGTGATCGATATTGTCGGGGTTACGTTTGGGCGTTAAGCTTATTGAATTTCAGTTTATTCCTGCGAGTTGTTAAGTGCCTTAAAATTGTGTTCTTTTAGATCGTGCCGCGGACCGAGGCAAGGGAAAGCTGGGTGAGTGACTGAGATCACACCGGAGCTCATTGGTTGGCTTTTGGAGAACTTATACGAGGTAGGGAAAAGTAGCCGGATCTCGGCCCTGACTAGGGAAAGTTAACAGTAGAATTGCATGTGACACCGGGGTGTCGTGGGTTAATTAGGTTTATCGAATATTAGAAAGGCATGATACGGGAACGTAGCGTTTATGAGAAAAGCATGTGACACTTAGCAGTGTCGTAGGAGCAGAGAACTTAGCGATATTAGAATTACTGGAGGCATATGACCATGCCCGGAGGTTGACTGTTTAATTTATGTCTTGGGTGGCCATGAGAGCCCATGTTTTATTGTTGGTGTCTTGGGTGGCCATGAGAGCCCGTGTATTATTGTTGGTGTCTTGGGTGGCCATGAGAGCCCGTGTATTATTGTTGGTGTCTTGGGTGGCCGTGAGAGCCCGTGTTTTATTGTTGGTGTCTTGGGTGGCCATGAGAGCCCGTGTATTATTGTTAGTGTCTTGGGTGGCCATGAGAGCCCGTGTTTTATTGTTGGTGTCTTGGGTGGCCATGAGAGCCCGTGTATTATTGTTAGTGTCTTGGGTGGCCATGAGAGCCCGTGTTTTTATTGTTGGTGTCTTGGGTGGCCATGAGAGCCCGTGTTTTACTGTTGGGATGTCTTGGGAGGCCATGAGTGCCCGTGGGGTTGTTGAGCCCGTGAGTTACTGTTGGTGTGTCTTGGGAGGCCATGAGGGCCCGTGGGGTTGTTGAACCCGAGTTTTTACCGTTGGAGTCTTGAGTGGCCATGAGTGCCTGTGGAGTATTGAACTGGTCTTGTTACTGTTTGTTGAACCTTTCTTGTAATTGTGATTGCGAATCCCGGTAGGTTGAGAGCATTCTTTGGCTGGCCTGACCAAGTTCGAGTCTCGGCAGGTTGTGAGCATTCTTTGGCTAGCCTGATCCGTGATCGAGTCCCGGCAGGTTGTGAGCATTCTTTGGCTAGCCTGATCCGGGTTCGCGTGATTGAGGGAGGTTACTGAGCAGCTGGTATGCGATCCTTTGTGATCTTGTTTGGTGTGCGATCCTTTGTGATCTTGGGTGTTGCGTGGTGGTCTTTTGAGTCCTTGGAAGAGGTCGTGATCGTTGTGTCGGGTCTACTTTACGTGTCAGGGTGTTGAGTTGGTCAAGGAAGGTAACAGTGAGTGTGTGTTCAGTCGGAGTACTTGGGTTGGGGATAGTGTTCCTCGGTGTTGAGTTTGTTGTTGGTGTTACCGGCTTTGTCTGCTAATTATGCCGTAGTCAGTCTGTTATCCGTGGTGGTGAGCGAACGCTCACACCTAGCTGCTTTTCCTACAGGTACTTGTCGCAGGTCGGACTAGGTGAGCTTCTGAAGCTTGAAGAGCTAGGGGCGGGAGTCCGGGTTACTTTTTAGTCTAGCGACAGATACCTCGCATTTTGTCCGCTTGTGGGACGTTTTATTTTGAGTTGTAATTATTATTTTGTTGAACAAAACTGGTATTTTAAAGTGATTTAATGGAAAAGGTTTCAAAGTGTTTATTATTTTAAATGTTCGCGTCCCGAGTTCGGTTCACTGAAATTGGTGCGTGACATATATCCTTGATGACTAGACCCATTGATGACCGTCTCCAAGCATTGGTGATGATACACAACAAGACTTCCTTCTAGGGAGGCCTTGGAGCCTAAAGCTTACCCACCATGCCAAATAGTTGGCATGCCAACACCGACGGGTTGACCGATGAGTCAGGAACTACGAACTATGTTTCCTCTTCCACCTCGAGGGAGCATGAGGAGAGGAAATTCTAGAGGTTTTCCATGGTGGACACAGGAAAACTCGACAACACCGAATCCTCTAGAGTTAAGGTTTCCTCCAGGGGTAGCATTGTTCATTGTCGTCGAACCATACATGCAGGAATAGTTAGCAAAGATGGGATCACTGGGATCCAATCAGCATTGGGGGTCGAGAGACCAACATGTAGGGGCGCCTCCAACTCCGTTCTCCGGCCGACGTTGATGGGAGCCTTTCCTCGACTAGGATCCCAACGCAGCGGAGGAAAAGACTCAGGGCCGTCTCTGGGAGGAGGAAGAATGGTTGGTGGTGAGTTGCATGGAGCCAAAGTTAAGGCCACACCTTTCACCGGACGCCCCCTCTATGGTTGCAGTAGTGGCGGCGTGGGCGATGTGGTGAGCCCTGGAGAGAAAACCCCAATCGCCGCGGACAATACTGGCGATAGGGGTAATCCGGAGGATGGTTGCGATGGAAAAAGGACGGCTAGGGTTGGCTTCGACTTCATCCTACGTCGTACCTTTAATGAGCTTGAGACCTCAAGAGAAGGACAAGGGGGTGGAGCTGCAAAGAATTGCATAGTAGGGGACAACAACCATACAAGAGCGACTGAAATCACAATATTGTCGACGATAGTGGTAGGGAGAGGGAGCATCGTATGTATGGGTAGGATTTTTTCGGGATAACACGGAAGAAAACATTATTTTTTGAGAAAGATCCAGCACAATCCTTGAATTGTTGGGTTGGTTTCACTATTCATTGAAGTGTTGGGTTGATTGTACTATTTATTGACGATTTTAGATTCTTCAAAATAGTCCGACGATAAAAAACAGAATGAATTTTCAATTTCTTTTACTAAAAGGTGCAAATTTTATTGATATTAGATCAGAACAGAGATGTGCGTTAGGAAACAGGCTCCCTGACCACTAGAAAAGAACATACATCGAACATAAAGTTCATCGTTCTTTTTATCCATATAACCGTCACAGATGGTTTTGAAACTAGAAATAGAACATGTAGAAACAGGTATCAGGATGCCCCGACGGCCACCATAAAGGCATGAATGAAAGGTGGGAGGTGAGAAGACGGAACTGGAAGTCCTTCTTAAAGATCCAAGTGTGGACTGCATCAGTTGTATTGGGAGGATGTACGTGAAACAGAGTTCCCTCATAGAAAAAGTCCCTGAATCTCTGCTCGCTAGGGTTCAAGCCTGCAAAAAAAAATCAGAGAAAATAAAAGGATCCACTCGATTAGCCAAAATCGAGAGAGGGGTCGAGGAAGGTGCGGTGGTGGAGGCCAGAGGGATGGACGCGTCGGCGAAGGCTTCAGAGACGGCGGCGGGTACAGAGGCAACTTCAGAGGCGGGTTCAGAATCGGCTTCAAGGGCGGGTTCAGAGTCGGCTTCAGAGGCGCCTGCAGAGATGGCGGTGGCTTGAGAAACGAAGAGGGACGATAAGAGGGCGGTAGAGATTGCTAAAGCGAATGAGACGTAGTCGCTGGAGATCGAAGAGTTACCGGGAGACTTTGACAAGGGAGATCGCAAGGTTGAGAAGACCACCATGAAGGAGGAGTAGAGGACCCGGGACGACGCCAGGAGGACCTTGATCGGCTAAACGGGAGTGGTTCGCGAGGAGGCCACACTAAAACCCTAGCAGAACTCTTACGCATCATTGTAAACTACGTTTGACCTGAAAAAATAAACTGTTAATGCAACATGAGTGACGTTTTAATTAATATTTTAAATTCAAAAACATATCTTCTAATTTTACATATAACTTGATTGATAAGTGTCAACATATCGACCCCATTATAGTCTATATCTTGATGTACAAGTTATCATACTGAACCACTATCATTCATCACCCAAGCATGTACGATGGAAAGACACTTAGTGAGTCCTGAGTCCCGTATACTGACTGGACAAAATAGTGGGACTTGGTACTCAGAATAATGGGTGTTTTGCAGTGAGAGGCTCACTATTGTTAGTGGATGCTGACTGGATGCTGAGTGGTTAATTAATTGATATTTTGTTATTTTATTAAAAAAATTATCAGAAACAGTTTAAATTATATAAATTTTAAATAAATGTGAAAATAATAATTAATAATAATTAATAATTATTATTAATAATAATAAATAAGAAATAAATTTAACACAAATAAAAATGTATTAAATTGATAATATATATTTTATGGTATGATTATGTGTATTTTATGTTATGTATATACATATTAATTTTATTATACACTATATTATAAAACTAAAAAGTATACGTAATTATATATGAAACTTATAAATATGTAATGATTTTATTATATATTATGTTACAAAATTTAAAAGTATATTATATATAGAAGTGGCAGCACAGGCTGGGTCGATGAATCAATCAACACTCAATAACTTCAGTAATTTTTAGAGTCCCATATCGATAGGAAATTGAAATGTACTCACCCAGTATAATCAAGGGAAATTTCATAAAATATGCCTCATAATGCTATAAATTTGATTTCTATACTAGTATAGTTCAAAATTTGAAAAATATGCTTTTCAATTGTTTTAAGACAATAATACCCTCATTATAATTTAAACAAGATAATTCATAGTTTATTAATTCATTTAAATTTATTTTCAAAATAAATATTTAGCTTTTAAATAAAATATTTTTAGATTATATTTATTTCTTAAAAATAAATTTTTTTGATAAATATTTTTAAAAATAGAATTCAACGATAATTTTTCAAACAAAAATATTATACTTCATTATTTTTTTTCAGTTTTATTAATTATTATATTCCGATTTTAATTTCTATTTTTTAAAATCGGATTATATTGATAAATATAATTTGAAAGATAATTCAATTTTATAAAAATAAAATTTATTAGTTACCTCATTCATAATTTAATTTTAATATAATTTAAAAAATAAACTAAAATCCGACTTTCATAATTAGAAAAATATGAATGTAGTAACTTATAAAATTGAACAAAATATTATTTTTATAAAAATCAATTTTATTAGTTACTAAATTCATATTTTACTTTTAATATAATTTGAAAAATAAATTAAAATCTGATTTTTATAGTTAATAAAATATATTATAAATTTAATTATCTTTATAAAATTATTATCAGAGTATTCTGTTTTTTAAATAAATTCAAATCTGATTTTTATAAATACTAATATCAACAAAATTTCTTTTCTAATATATAAATATATAAAGGGACAGAATATTCTTTATACAAAAATATTTTTTTCTATATTATTAATTATTAAAATCAAATCTGAATGTATTTTTATTTTAAAAAAACAGATTATTTGATAAATAAATTTTAAAGATAATTAAATTTATAATATATTTTATTAATTATGAAAATAATATTTTAAATTTTAATTTATTTTTCAAATTAAAATTTAAAAAATAAAATACTAATTGAATTACTAACAAAATTGTATAAAATATATTTTATTATAAAATCGAAATTATTTTTCGAAAGTTATAAAATTTAATAATGTTTCAAATTATATTTATCAAAATAATCCGATTTGTAAAAAATAGAATTTAATAATTAATAAAACTGAAAAAAAATAATGAAGTATAATATTTTTGTTTGAAAATTTGTCGTTGAATTATATTTTAAAAAATATTTATCAAAATAATTTGATTTTTAAGAAAATAAAATATAATTTTAATAATTTATAACATTTATAAAATATTTTATTTAAAAGCTGAATATTTATTTTGAAAATAGATTTAAATGAATTAATAAACTATGAATTATCTTGTTTAAATTAAAATGAGGGTATTATTGTCCTAAAACAATTGGAAAGCATATTTTTCAAATTTTGAGTTATACTAGCATAGAAAACAAATTTATGCCATTATAAGGCATATTTTATGAAATTTCCCTATAATCAATTGTCACAGCAATGCAGATTGGCCATAAAAAATGGATATAAATCAGGTATAAATGCAATAAGAGCATTGTATTTATTTTTTTTTTATTTTGTAATTCCTTCGCATCACCACGTGGCAAGCCACGAGTGGCTAGCGGCGGGACGCGGGCCGCATCCTCCAAAACCCTTTCTCCTCGTTCTCTCTATCGCCTTTGCTGGCCTCCGCCGGTGATGCGCAAGGTCACTCCCGACCTTTGAGCTCACCGGCGGGGGCTTCCTATTCCCCCCTCTTCACCTTGAAGCCTAGATCTGCCTTCCCCTTCCCTTTCTCTTTCTTCTCCGCTGCTCCTCCTTGCCCTTTCCTTCCCGGTTCGTTTTGGTAGCAGTAGGGCTCAGATCCGACCGTGGGACATCTTTTCCCACCGTTCACGGCGTGGATTGTTTTGGATCTGACCTTATTTTGCTATTTCGGCGGTGGCCCCCTCGTTCTCGCGGTGGAGGACCCCTTCTTTAGATCCTGGCGTCTCGGTTTAGCTCCGGAGGTGGGACGCGTTTCCGGCTCTTGGATCGTCGCGGGGCTTTCTCAGGCGTTGCTGTTGACGGTGGCTTCCTCTCGGCGGAGACGCTCGCAGATCTGTCCTCTTCGACCTCTGCGGCTTCTGACCTCGCTCCTCTGAGTTTGGGTAAATCTCTTCTCCCCTTTCTAAGTCTGGTTCTTTTTTTCTCTCCCTTCCCTGTCCTCCCTCTCGCCGTAGGGTCGCTTCGATTCCCGACCACATTGTGGCTCGGGCTCGCCGGATCGATGTTGGCCACCGGCGAGTTCATTGGCTAGTAAGCCTTCGAAAGACCCTTGGCTCCTGTGGTTGGATCAGTGGGTTTCGGTGGGTGCCGCCAGAATGTCTCTACCGTCGCGGTGTTGGCCGCCGGTATTAACAAGAGCTGGGTTCCGTGGAACTCTGGTTCTTTGAGCTGGGATTGATTTTAGACCAGATTTGGTTAGGGTTGAGGAGATTCGGTTGTGGGTGCTGTTGTTCCTTTTGGGCTTTGTATTGTTTTTATTTAGGTTTGCAAGACCTGTTTTTTCTGTAGCTTAATGTTGGGTAAACCTGGATGTTTAGATATTTAATTTTTGCCCCTTTCATGTAAGCCCTTCTTGGGTTGTTATGTGGTGTTTCATTTGTTGGTTTCTTTGTTCATCTGGTTCCTGTAAGCCTCAATCTGTTGAGGTCCTGTTGTCTGAGCTTCCTATTAGAGTGGAAGGCTCTAGACTGTTCATCTTCCCCTGCTCTTTATTTCAAAGGGCAGATTTTACATAATGCTTTGCTGATAAAAAAAAGCACGAACCGAACCTCAGGATCGGCCGTTGTTCTTGCTCTAATAACCTTAAAATCCATCTTCCTAGTTCATGCATAAATGCATTGAAATATCAAGGTCTATAGTACAAGTCAGTGGCTAAAATCTTGGAACTGAATAAATTTTGTATTGGTCTTGAGCTAGATGCCGGCATAGATACACACAAAATCAAAGGGATATTTATGTATTGATTGGACTTGTCATCTCTAAAACTGTATTTATTATTACAGGTATGTGGAACCTCTCTTTTGATCTCATGTACGCAAAACATTATCCAAATTCCAATAGTACGAGCACTCCAACGATGACGACAACTCGATTATCTTTGGTCGGGTCTCTTTGTCATGCTATCTCTTCGATTCAACGATCAGATCTGCACCTAGCTTCAGTCGGAACACCGCAGTCGAAGCTGTTCAGTGCTCCTGCTTTTCGTGTTTACCCGACCAGTCCCGTGCACCAGCCCCTAGCGGTTCGGATCTGTATCCTCGCCTTGATCCCAAACCCGCACTTCAGATGTTGGCCACTAGTAGTTTTTGGTTGTCGCTGTTGTTTATTTTGTTTGTTTTATTTGGTTTTTGTCTTGTCCTCCCTACCGGGATCTCGGATATCCGGCAGGTGTAGCTGCTGCCTCTCGTGACGCGTCCGGTCGGGACTCTTTATCGGTGGATCCCCTCGGGGGGCCGATATGGAGGATCGACCTGGTAGTTGTTTGTTATCTTGGCGATGCGTTGCCCTTCTCGGGAGCTATTCATCTTGCTGATCATTTTTCAGATTTCCGAAAACGACTTGTGGATACAACGCTTGTATGGTTTGATTTGTTTTCGATGTGTAAGATTTATTAATTTATTAATAAATCTTTCCGTTCAAAAGAAATAGTACCCTTGTGTGAGTCATAGTGTATACTTGACAACCTCTACACATCCTTCAATTAATGCGTCTATTCAGAAATCTCCATACACTACATCTACATGTATAGTTTCTTCACTTCACTTCCCAATTCCCATGCCTGTATTATGTATAGCCACCATTATTATTATTATTATATTATATACGTACATACGATGATCTTGCCGTGCAAGCCAAGAAAGACACTTCCCGGCCTCTCAAATCGTGACATTGCATGTCACTTTGATAAGGAAGCATGTACATTTTTTATAATACTCGATAATTCGAATTTTCAGTTTTTGAGAAATAAGTTTTTTCAATATACAGAAATAACAATAAAGATAATGGATCTTAGTTTGAACGGGATTGGACTCCCCCCTCGACAAAGGTTCAATCAATTTAGTGATTTGCAAGTGAGTCCATAGTCTTTATTATTAGAGCATGTACAGCAGAAAGGCCTTTGATAAGGCCGTGGGTCTGAGGCCCTTATGCTGACTGGACAAAAGTGAGGCCCAAGGTAGGGGTGGGCAAAAAAAAACGAAACCGCTAAAACCAACCGCAAACCACACCGGAAAACTTGAAACCGGAAAGTTAACGGTTGGTTGCGGGTTCTTGACGATCGAACCGGAAAGTTAACGGTTGGTTGTCGGTTCTTGAAATGCCAAACCATCGGTTAACCAATCAAACCGGTATTGTTCACCATATACATGTGGCTTCATAATAACCACTAATCTGATAAAGATGAATGACCCATGAACACTCTTTTGTGTCACACGGATGACTAACATAGAACACAATGAATTATATGTAATTTTTCTTTTGTTTTGGAGAATGTAGTAATATGTTTTGCCTTGAAATAGAAATATGTGTATGGTTATTGGTATCTAAATTTGTACTTACATGTAGCAACGTGGTTGGTTGGTTAAAACCACTAACCAACCGGTTAATAAACTGGTTGGTTTCACTGCAAAAAAATGGTTTATGGGTTGGGGCTGGTTTCAAGATATGTCAAACCGATAATATCGGGTTGGGTTCGTAAAGGGTTCCATTGGGTGGTTAACCACCCAATGCCCACCCCTAGCCCTAGGGCTGAAGAATAGTGGGCGTTTTGCAATTGAGAGGCCCTCTGAGACCCTAGGGCTGAGGCTCTGTGCTGACTGGATGCTAACTGGATTATTAATTGATATTTTGCTGTTTTATTTAATTCTTTATCAGAAACCATTTAAATTATATAAAAAAATGTGAAAAAAATAATTAATGACAATAAAAAAATACATTTAACACGAATAAAAATGAACTTTTTAATAATGGCAAAGAAATCAATAAAAAATGTATATGGAATAATATGGTCAACTATGCAATATTCATAGTAGTTGCTATAACGAAAAATCTTTGAGTCGGACCGGATATAAATACACACAAAAATGATAATATGGTCAAATATATATTACATAAATATGTTATTTTATTTGAAATATCATCCAATACTAAATTATATAATATATGATCTATTAGAAAGAAGATTTGATTTTAAATTTTAATATGCATTTCACTCCAAAATTAAAAGTATATCATATTAATTATAATGAAACATAGTAACAAAAGCCTATCTAGCTCAATGGTAGAACACAAGGCTTTAAGCCTTGAGGTTGGGGGTTCAAATCCCATACTTGACAAAAACTTTTGTTTAAAAAAACGTTGTGGGATGCAAGGTGTCGGCCCGAGAGAGGGCCAGCGTGGCCGAGGAGCGAGGGGTGCGATCCCGGCCCGCGATTGAGGAGCGAGGGGCGAGGCCCGAACCCAGGGCCGCGTTTTTCAGGGCCGCGGACCGCGTGAAAACCAGCCCACAGTGGGTCGGCCCAAGGGTTGCGGAACGCGCGCGCGCGGGTCGGGGGCGAGGGCCGGCCCGTTGTACATGCTCTTAGTCCAAGAAATATTCGGTGGTCAAGCGTCATAAAAAATAATCTCACCGTTCATCAAAACAAGTATCTTAAAAGAGTACTAGACTAACTTTTACCAAAGAAAAAGTGTTCTAGAACTCGATTCACGCAATCGTCTGAGCGTTGGTTTTTACCACTGACCCAAGTATGTACTTATATTTATCTCAATATGTACAATATGAGTTATTACTTGATAAACATCATAAAGTTAGAAAATTGTATCTCTGATGCGACATTTCGAAGCTAGAGAGTTAGGGTTCCGCCGCTTGTTTTGTGCGGAGAAAGTCATCGACGCTAAGTCCGGTTTTGGGGTTCGCGGTCAACAATTAACGAGCCTGCGGATGAGAGTGTGGAAGATGGACGAGATTCAGGAGAAGTTGAAGGGAGTGGTAATCGATAGTGAGGACGATGAAGAAATGCAGATTCCTGAGGAGTTGTTGAATCAAGTCGACGATAAGTACAAGTTCGGTTTAACAACTAAGGTAAATGAGAAGAAATACATGGAGGATGTGTTCCGATCAGTGATAAAGAACGCGTGGAATCTGAAGGAGGAGGTAGTGATGCAAACCCTAACGCCGACCTCAACATGTTTCTTCTTTGCGTCTGAAAGATAGAGGAATAAGGTCCTAGAGATGGAGCCATGGCCAAGGGTGAACAAGGAAGGAGTAGGGATGAAGGAAGCTGATAAGACTGTCAAAGATTCAAGGAAGCGAAATGTTGAGTTGATGAGTCAGACTCTGGAGTCTTGAACACTTATTGCAACAGAGACGGACTCTTCATTGGTATTGGCGAGGGCTGCAAAACAGCCCCGCCAGGAGTAATGTTAGCATTGGCCTGGAACTGTCGGGGGATTGGGATCCCCTGGAAGACATAGTTCATTGATGAGCTCATTGCTCAAAAGAAACCCGAGATTGTCTTCTTGAGCGAGACAAAGTCAGAGGAGGGAGTTATTCAAGGTATAAGGAGACGTGTTGGCATGGAAGGTGCATTCATAGTACCGGCTAGAGGTGAAGTTGGGGGTAATGCGATGTTATGGAGGAATAAGGAAAGGGGTACCTTGCGTACTTACTCCCCGAATCATGTGGATTTAAGTTATAGAGTTGATGCTAATGTGAGTTTTCGGGTGACGGGAATTTATGGTCAACCGAGAAGGGATATGATGCACCTGACTTGGGCGTTGATGAGGGCATTGGCGATTGAACCGCTAATGACATGGTTGATGCTGGGAGATTTTAATAATGTAGTGAGTCAGTTTGACGTGCGGGGATGGAGGCCGTACCCACTGGCCCTACTAACAGGGTTTAGTCAAGCTTTGTCAGATAGTGGTCTGAGAGATTTGTTCATAAATGGTCAAATGTATACCTGGGAGACAGGGAGGCACAGGATTGATGGTATGGAGGCTCAGTTAGACAGAGCAGCAGTCAATAGGAAATGGGAGATGGCGTTTCCTGACACTAGATTGGTGCATGAAGGACTTTCTCCATCTGACCATGCACCTATTTTCGTTTATGCAGAGAAGGATGAATTACGAAGAGGCCCGAGACAATTCAAATTTGAACAAGGATGGGTAGGAGATGATGGGTCTGAGGCGGTGTTGAAAAAGGCTTGGGAAAGGTTCAAGCATTTTTCGGTCAGTGAAAGGGGCGAAGGGTAGCAGCTGAGTTGCAGAACTGGGCTCGCGAGCGGTACAGGGAGTTGGATAATGAGATCAAGCAAAGGCAACGAGAGCTAAACAATATTCTTGGTCCGTGGGACTTGGGTGAGGGATTCGGATCCAACAACTTAGGGGGTTTTAAATGAACTTAGAAGGAGGGAAATGTGGCTTGGAGACAAAGAGCAAAGCAGTTTTGGTTGGCCAAGGGAGATGCCAACACAAATTTTTTCCATGCTGAAGCTTCTGGAGAAGGAGAAGAAACAGGATCAGAAGATTGAAGGACGATAGGGGGGTGAGGGAATGGGGAATGGACTGGAATAGGTTCTTAAAGATTACTTTGGTAACTTGTTTCGGAAGGAGGGGGTCTAGAGGACGAAGTAAGCGGGTTGATTCCCTAGTCGATCAGTCAGGGGGACAATGTGGAGTTGCTCAGGCCGGTCTTGATGGAAGAGTTTCGGCGAGAGGTGTTCAGTGTGAAGGCTCTAAAATCGCCATGCCCGGATGGATTTAATCTGGGATTCTATCAAGCTTTGGGGGGGACGGTAGGACATGAAGTAGTGGGGATGGTCCGCGATTTTTTCAGGACAGGTCGTCTTCCGGATGAGTTGAATGATACGAACTTGGTGTTGATTCCAAAGACGGGAAATCCGGAAAAGGTTAGTGATTATAGACCTATAGCCTTGTGTAATGTCCTCTACAAATTAATTATCAAGGTTATGATCAATAGAATGAAAGGGTTATTGTGTAAGGTGATTTCTGAGTCCCAAAGTGCATTTATGCATGGGACACTAATTATTGATAACATTATATTATTAGGAGAGATTTTGCATTTTATCAAGAATCAGAGGTTGGAGAGAAATGATCATATGGCCATGAAAGTGGACATGTAGAAAGCCTATGACAGGGTGGAGTGGCCCTATTTGGAGAAGGTACTTATTCGAATGGGGTTCAAAGCTAGATGGGTAACAATGATTATGGAATGTGTCCAATCGACCAGGTTATGGGTTTCGGCTGAGGGAAGACGGATTGGACCGTTAGTAGTGGAAAGGAGTTTACGGCAAGGGGGCCTTTGTCCCTGCATCTGTTTATTATATGTGATGAATGGCTATAGCTCTTAATTGCCAAGGAGGAGAGGGATGGCCAGTTACGGGGCTGCAAAATGGCTAGACGGGCTCCCTCTATTTCGCACCTGTTTTTTGCGGATGATAGCTACTTTTTTCTAAGGTAACAGTATTGGAGGCGCTGGCATGGAAGAATTTACTAAGGAAATATGAGGTTGCTTCGGGACAGATGATAAATGTCAATAAGTCCTCAGTAACTTTTAGCTCTTGTGTTACGGAGGAGTGCAAGCAAGAGGTGAAAGTAGTGCTAGGGATGACAAAGGTAGGCAACCTGGGGCTGTATTTGGGGTTACCGGCCATTGTGCAACGTAGTAGGTATAGATCCTTTTATTTTATTAAGGACATGATTGTGCGAAGGTTGCAGGGGTGGGATGAATTGTTGTTGAGTAAAGAAGAGAAGGAGGTGTTATTAAAATCAGTGATTCAAGCCTTACCAACGTATACAATGAGGGTTTATAAATTGCCCGAGAGGTTAGTTGAGGAGATAAAAGTAATTATGAATCATTACTGGTGGTGTCATGATGCCAAAACATGATTAGGTATTCGATGGAAGAGGTGGAGAAGATTATGTGAGCACAAAAACAAAGGTGGTATGGGTTTAAATACCTATTAGATTTAATCGAGCTTTCTTGGGGAAGCAGGTATGACGTCTCCTCACCTGTCTGGATAGCTTAGTGGAGAGGGTACTCAAATCCAAGTACTATCCGGAGGGTGACTTCCTAACTGCGACCCCAAGACAAGGTTGTAGCTATTTGTGGTCTAGCATTTTGGAGGCTTAGGCGCTGGTCCGGGAAGGGGCGAGACGTCGAGTGCGTGATGGGGAGTCAATTTTGATAGTTGGAGGTCATAAGTGGATTCCTTCGGCTACGGGTCACATACGAGATGTACGTCAAAATATGGAGGGGATGACAGTTGACCGGTTGTTGGTGGTGAATGAAAGAAAATGGGACTGGGAAAATTTGGATAGGATTTTTTATCCGGTTTCGGCCTCGGAGATAGCAGTTATCCCACTGGACCAACGAGGGGGTAAGGACGAATGGTTTTGGTGGGAATCTAGATATGGGCGTTACCGGGTTAAGGAGGCTTACAAGTTGTTACAAAGACTAGAAGGACGTTGGGAGGTGAATGGAGATGAAGAATTTTGGAGGAAGCTTTGGCGACTGAAAGTTCCTCATAAGGCCATTCATTTAGCTTGGAGGGTGATCACGGGAACTCTACCGATTAATGAGAATCTTTGAAGGAAGTTTGTTCTAGAGTGGTTGTGTGAGATGTGGGTAGAGCAAAACGGAGGTAGATGTGTTCTTTGGGTGCCTTGATACAAAACAAATTTGGGGTCATTTAGATCTGGTTCCATGTGATTGGTTGAAAGAGGGTTGGAATAAGGGGACTAAAGGGTTGGTGGAAAATATAGTGATGGTATGGTGGGAGATGTGGAAGGCTCGGAACCAGTTTGCTTGGAATCAGGTATTCGGGAACGCAAAAAACAATTTGGAGGATGGCTAGGACTCATTTGATGGAATGGACGGAGGCCCGGACCAAGGAGGAGACAGTGAATGGCTCGGGCTTTTCCGCTCGGCCGAGTGAGGTCCGGACATGGGTGAAGCCAGCTCATGGGGAGGTCAAAATCAATACAGATGGTGCAGTTTTGGCTAACGAACTGGGAGGTGGAGGAATGGTATGCGGAAATCATGATGGTATGACTATTACTGCTAAGTGTTTTATTACTCCAGACCAACAGAATCTAGAGGTGATCGAGGTAATAACTATTTCAGAATCACTTACTTGGATTTATGAGGCCGGTTGGACTCAGGGAGTAGTGGAGTTAGACTGTCTAAGGGCGGTTCAAGCCATAAACGAAACGGCTGAGATGATTTCTCCTTTTGGTTGATTGATTATGGACTGCAGAGCGAAGCTGAAAGCTTTACAGGGTTTGTCCCCACAGTACGTTCGTAGAGAGGCGAATTCAGTTGTGCATGTCTTGGCTCGAAAAGCAGCCGATTGGGATGTTATTGATTGGACTATAACTCCGATTTCGGGTGATTTTCTTGTAGCCTTTAATAGTGATTTATTGAATCAATGAATTACCTCAAAAAAAAACATCATAAAGTTTATACTTTGGTGAATTGAAATTTGTATGTCCCATGGAGCTTTAACAACAACAACACACACATATATATATATACACCATGAAGAGAAGTTGGCAATAAATATAGGGGTAACCATGAGATCTAACCCTCCTTGAGGTTTGCTTTGTCGATCCTAATTGGGGTTGACCTTTCCTTATACTTTCCAACTGCGACCTTCCCATTTTTTGAGCAAACTAACATTTTCCGTCTATTTTGACGATTCCGTTAGAAAAATGCTACCGTGCACGTGACCAACACATGTCCAAAAAAACTAACGGAATCGTTAAAATAGATGAAAAATGTTAGTTTTTGAAGAAAAAAAATAATGGAAAGCTCACATTTGGGAAGTGCAAGGACAAGTCAAACCCAGTTAAAATCGACAAAATAAACCTCAAGGAAGACTAGGACCCATGGTTTCCCCTCAATACAGTAGTAGGCAAGTGTTTAGCCTCGGGGCGGACAACATGAAAGCAAAGCAAGAGGTAGAGGTAGTTGATATAATATAATTGAGCGAGTGACGCCAAAACCTATCGAGTGTGTTGTCGTGCATGGCAGTAGCATACTCCTTCGGGGAGGATCATGATTCGGCCTCCAAAAGTGGGGCATGATGTGATTTCCTCATCCATGTAAGAACTGGAGTCGCTATGATGTGGGTTTCCGAATCAACCAACAAGTAAGCGCTAGAAAAGGTGTTTGGGTCAATCCGGCAATCCTTGAGCTCTCAGCAATCACCATTTATTTTAACTTGTGACTTGTAACTTGTGATGAAGAGCAATCATGTCTCTCTCTCGACTCCCCTAAACACACACAATTACACTACTTGTTTCCCTGTAGGGTTCATGCTTTTTATTCAAGTTTGACCTCTCCAAGCATCCAACCAATCATTTCTTTCTCTTAAAAATAAAATGTCATTTCTAGTCGCACGAAATCATGTTAAAATCCGATCCAATCAACGATCGTCCTAACCACTATAATCATAATCAATGGTTTGTTTATGAATGTCCTTCTCTTTACTTGCACCAAACAATAACTATACAGTACTTTGTAGTCATGTTACTGTTTATCGTCTCAAGTCTGCTAGCTAAGCAAGCCAAGTAACTTGTGAGTTGTGATCCATTTTGTATTATGAACTTCTTAAAGGATCTCAAAATATCAATCAATCATGCACATAATGTATGTATATGCACACATTTATAGAGTCTATATAATAGGTTTCACTTCAAAACTATTTTTTTTTTACTAAATGATGCAAATTTTATTAATTAAAAAGCATAACAGAGATGTGTATCGAGAAACAGATTTTTTGACCACTAAAAAAGAACAGACATCGAACACAATATCCATAGTTCTTTTTTCCAATATAACCGTCACAGATGGTTTTGAAAACATAAGTGAAACTAAATATCGGGATGCCCCGACGGCCGCCATAAAGGCATGAAGGAAAGGTATGGGGGGAGATGACGATACTGGAAGTCCTAACCCAATCCATAGAACAGGACTATATCAGTAAAAGGAGGTACAACCTATAACAAGGACCCCTCCAAAGTCGGTCCCTGAGGTCCTTGGTGTCTAACATCCAACTTGGCGAGGCTGTTTCCCAGTCCTTGCCTGATCGTCCCTAGGCACATCTGCAGCAGCCCGCTTGACCCTAACCCTGAGATCCGTTTTATCCGACGCCGATAGACCAGAAGAAAACCCAGGGTCCCAAGTACGCTGCAAACCCAAATTAGACACTGTCGGAATTTTTGAATGTGGCAGAGGGGTCACCAGAGAGAGCACATCCGACCTTACCGGAGATAAGGGTCGCGACACGGGACCAGGCCGGGAGATCAGGAGACGCCAAAGGCGGCGCCTCCACGAGGAGGGATAAACCTTAGCAGGAGAGGGGATATCATCCTAACCAGGATCGGAGGAGAGCGGGGAGGAAGCGAGAGGGAGAATACCTTGGGTGAAAGAGCACTGACAGAGACCAGGCTGGGAGATCGAGACACACCGAGGGCGGCGGCAGTAAGAGGAGGGATAAACCCTAGCAGAGAGAACTCAGGGCATACTGAAAATAAGAAACGTTGGACATCCTTCAAAACTATTTTTAGTTTGGTTGTTGAAGTAAAACACTAATTGAAAGAAATCATTAATCACATGGATTAAAATTATAAAATTTTGAATTTAATTTATAATTAGAACCATCACAAATTTTGTAAGAACCGCCCCTGGTCGATCCCGGTCGAACCGGAGGTTTTCGGCGAGAGTTGACTTTTTGCCGAAAAAGTCAACCGATGACTTGGAGAGTCATTCGAGACCTTTCCGGGGCCCAAAAAGCTTAGTCGTCATTACGGTTGGCTTAGTTGGGCCGTTTCCTTTCAATCGACTACAATATTGGGTAAAGTCAACTCGGGGTCTTTTTCGGTCAAACGCGGTCCAATTAGGAACTAAACCCGATTATTTAAGTGAGGTGGATTTATTTGAGCTGGAAGTTGTCCCCACATGGACATGTGTCCATGCTAGCTTGGAAGGGAAGAAATAGGTGTGTTATGACCCTTATACCCTCAATAGATGTTTTTGGGAAGAGATAAACCAAATGGGTATTTTGGGCACTATCCCCTCTAGGTTTAAAGCACCATTTGGTGCATATTTTAGCACATTTCCCAAGGTAGCCGAATTTGGAGAGAGGGTGGAGAGAGAGTAAAGCTTGAAGCTTGAAGAAAGCAGAAAGGAGAGAAAAGATGGAGTTTTGGGGTCATTTCTTCACCAAAGGGCTTGATTCTTCCATTTTCTTCTTCTACTCACCATTTCCGAGGCGAGCACCTAATCCCTTTTCGTTTTTATGGATTTTGGTTCATGGGTTTTGAAGAAAACATGAACAACTTGGTTGGGTTTGAGATTGTGAATGGTGGATGATGATTTTTGGGAGGAAAAGGAGTGTAGATGAATGATTTAACTTGGTTTTGTGGAGTTTTGATGAAAACCCATGATGGGTATTGGTTGATTGACGATTTGGGAGCTGTTTTGGAGGTTTGGGAATGTCAAAAATGGAGTTTTGGAGTTAATTTTGTGAAAACCCGAGGCTGGAAGGAAGAAGACGATGAACAGTGCCAGACCGTCACGGATCCGTGACGGACACCGTGACGGGAGGCGTCACAGCTCCGTGAGGGAGACCGTGACGGCGTTTGTCACGGTTCTGTGAGGAGAACCGTGACGGTTCAGCCCACGGATCTGTGACCCAAACCGTGACAGACCCGGATTGGGCCTCTTTCCGGCCCATTTCCCGTTTTGGCCTATGTTGGACTTTCAGTCTAAATTTAGTTGTTTCCCGTTCTTTTTGCAACTAAATTAGTATTGATTCAAGTACTTGTTTTGTGATCCAAGACTTTGGACCCGAGCGTGACGGAGGAGGAGGCTTTTGGACATCGAGAAGTGGAGGAGGAAGCTAGCCAGGTCGTCAGCAGCTAGGAGTTGGAGTTGTTTACTTTTGAGATAGGGATTGTAGCGAATACCGGTTGAATTACGGAAAGTTACTAGCATGCTTTTAGAATAATAATAACCGGAAAGGTCCTAGCTCGCATATAGGATGTGATTCACTAGAATAATCGCTTTCAATTACTTAATAACCGGGCGAGTCTTAGTTTGCATGTAGGATGTGATTCACTAGATTAATCGCTTTCAATTCTTGAGAAATTTCCGTGCTGGTAGAATGGTCATGTCGAGCCTTAGGTTGTGTGCTGATTGAAATGACATGATCTTTGATTGAGATTCATGTTGTGTGACTTAGTGTCGATAAGATTAAGAATCATGTTATGATATACCCGGTGTAGCATGATGTGGCTATGTGTGGGCAAGTGTGCCGTGTTTGATGCGATGTGAACCTTTGGTTGCGATATGATCGGGTGAGTGATAGACCGATTTGTGTGATATGGTGAGTTGGCTCGGTTGGTATACTGTGGTCGAACTATGGCGTTGTGATGCGTGTTATTCTCTTGATGTGTGTTCTAAGAGGAGTTGTGTCCGGTAGAATACCTACAATGAGAGAGTATGTCGGTGTAGAGTATCGAGGACGAGGACGGTTTAACAATTGCCTTGATGCTATGTGGTCCGGGAAGGCGTACGACCGAGGTATGTGCCGGTCCGTTATGCGTTAGGCCCCGAGTCTCCGTGACGGGAAGACATCCGACTGAATGTATTGCCGGTCAGGTATGTTACCCCGAGTCTCGGTGACGGGAAGATGTCGGGACCGATGCTCTGTGTTCCGGTACGATATAAGTGGGACGGGCTGTGATAGCCGGTGATATTGAGGACGGTTGTATTAAATTATGTATTGTTCTGCTGTGTGTGTTGTGCGTGCTGATTGGCTTGTGCGTTGTATTATTTGTGATTTTGATCCTATGAGGGTGATTATTGGTTGGTACTTTCTCCGTGGGCGTTGTTGATAGCTATGCTTTGCTAGTATGCCCTAATTGGACGGTTACTCGTGGTATTGAACTGATGTTCATAACCTTAACTACTTTTCCTACTGAGCAAAAGCTCACCCCTTTACCTTGTTGTCTTTCAGGTGTTGAGCGGGATGTGTACTAGCTGGATGCTCGATGCTTGAGAGCTAGCGAGAGTCCTAGGATAGATTGTCTAGAGACGTACCGTTTTCTTTATCGAACTCTTTTACTGTGTGATTTTACCGAGCTGTTGACTCGTATTGTTATTTGAAGTTTAAATGGTTATTTTGAGACTCGCTTTGGTATTAAAACGTTTTATTTATTATTTATTTAAGCTCACGTCTCGAGTCCGGTCAAAACCGGATTTGGGGCGTGACAAATTTACAAGGCATTGATAACTGACATAATCATCCAAATAAATTCAATTTTTAAAAATATAAATGTAACCATATATTAGCAAAATAAATAAATAAACTTAAACTAAATTGGACAAACCGCAGTTCAAACGTTAAAGTACTGAATAACATATCATAACACTAAGGAGCCAAAAGGAACTAGAAACTAAGAGCTGAATATAAATGCTCAATTACTACAGTGCTTCACTGAGATATACAGAAGGTAATATTGTGATAGCGTCCGAAGAAACCGATACAACGAATTCAAACAGAAAGCTAGAACAGAGTCAGCCCATTTCTAGAGTGGCGCCTAGGCGGATTGTATACTCTCTCAAGGTACCAGCGTGTGTCGTCCTCCCTGAAATGATATAGTAGGGTTCCAAGAACACGAGAGTGTTGGCCCCCAAGGTGGTTGGAGAGTAACATATCAGAACTTGGTGGAACCACTGCCACCATACGTCAAGTGAGGCAATGTTATTGGTCGACCCCCTGGACCACGAGCACCTTATTGATAGAGGAGATGGTGCATGTCGCCCTAATTGGTTTTCCAACTAACTCATCGGGCTCCGTAATGCCCCTTGACCTCGTGCTTACGCCAGTTTACGTCCACCTCCCTCTGCCACAATCGTGACAAAAATCAACCACAATCCACTCACGATCTCCCTTTTTCCACGAGCAACCCCAAACACCGGCGAACCACATTGAATCGGGTGAGTGTCGATCGCATTCTCTGTCTCATCCATGCCTTCTGATCTGCTCCAACAATCAGGTACCACTCTTAACGTCGTTTCCCACCACATCAGATTGGTCGTGCACACTGAGAAAAGTCGGAAGGAACCCTACCACTGCTATGGTCACACACACTAGAGATTGGGTAAATAATGGACGCGCCAGCAACGAGCCTCCTTTCCCCCTCCCACACCGCTATTGAACTCGTCTTCGTCGCCCAGAGACTTCGAAAATGCAAGCCATAACACTCAAGCACCATGACCCCCAGGTGGTCGTGCACAAATGAACGACACCGCTTACCCTATAACTATGAATGAATTCAACGATGGAATAGATATTCCATCCACAACTACCAAAGCCTGAGACATATGCTCCTGTCATCTTCTTGTCGCCAAGTAGAACCTGTAACAATTTATCGAACACAAAACAAACCACGGATCAAACGCACAAAACATGATGATCCATCATCAAATAAGTTAGCGGTTATCCATCACCAAACAAGTCATCGGTACGAACCGAACCCTAACTGCTAGCCTTGGAAACCAATCAAATAAATTATATTTAATTTATAATATAAACTAATACGAGTTTCATCCCATTTATATTACATATATATAATTATTTGTTCCAGGTATGATTTAGACAGGGGCTACCCATTTTAAAATGTCATATTATAACTCAAAGTATAAGACTAATAGCAAGTAGTTGTCAATGTCATGCACAGAAAGAAAGCCACGGTAATCCCCAGAATTTTATGATGAGTTATTGTGAAAGCAGCGGAAATCGAAAAAAATAACAATTGTATCATGAATCACGATGTGATGTTTGCTTGTAGTTGTGCCCATGGTTCATTAGTAAAATGTTCGTATTTTTTGAGTCGGTAATAACAAAATAAATATCTTTACCAAATACTATATCATTGTCGTGACAAGTCTTAAGCAAAATATCAGTAGCACACTTGTTTTAATCTTCAGTTTGCACAAGCTCATTGTAACCACTTCTACTTACCCAGAAAACTAACCTAAAACTTTCCGTAATTGGTGAAAATTAATGTTTCTCGATAATTTGAATATGAAATATTCAATCGAGTTATCTTCGGATAACCCCCAAAACCACGCTATACTCACCTTATATTTTTGTTATCAGCAAGACAAATATATAATTAAAACTTCTTCATGATAAACCATGATCTAGCTACAGATCACAAAAACCCAAAAATGTACGAGTCATATGTAAGGGCACAACTGAAACATTGAAAACAGACATGAGAATGAACCAACAAACAGACTCGAGCGTTGGCATGACAGCTCAACCTCATGACGATCCCTATAAGAGGAATAACTAGGAACATGAAAGAGCATTTCTATACAAGGAACCTCGGCTTCCCAAACAGGGAGCAAACCAGGCAAAGGTCTAAAACCCATATTTTACAACCATGAAGCGCAAAAAAAAGGAAAAGTAAAAGGTCGTAACACCTAGATTTTACAACCATGAAGCTCTCAAAATGAAATAGGTCTCTAACCCCGATCTTCCAACCATTAAGCACAAGAGATACTAACTATAAACCAACCAACAACCTAAGCAAGTAGAATACCCTGTCTCATTAGGACCATCCTCCTGTCACATAGATTGGAAGACGAACACTAACACGTTGACGGCCAACACCACAAGCGACAGAGACGATTCTGGTAAGTAAAACCCACCCGAACCTAGTAACTCCAAAAACTAATCTGAAAGTAAACAACTGAAAGGCACAGAGGCCTAAACACTCACCAGCGGCCAACACCTTAAACCGGAGAGTCCTAACCATAAAAGTGGAAGGAAGCAATTGCATAACAAACAGAAATCGTTAAAGGGGCAAAGTGGGGACACAAAACTTAAGCCGAAAAGATGGATATATCAGTATCAGAACCTCGACGACCCGCTAGATCCACGACGATCACACCCATGAGGATTAAGAAACGCGTCTCACGACCAGAACTTGCGCGAAACATCAGGCCAGTAGACGAGCCAACAGAAGCAAGTCGAGCAGCTCCGCAACGATCCACTTCATGAAGGATAAAGAAGTGTGTCCCACCACGACCAGAGCTGGATCTAGACACCTCCAAAGACCCGAAAGACGATCCACTGTCAAGACCGCGAGGATGGAGTAGACATTGAAGCTCGTAATCGGTCCTCCGAATCCTAAAACGGTCAACACCGAGAAGGCCTGAAGGGGAGGACCGATATTTCTGCCCAGTACGAGCTCAGCCTTCCAAGCAGGCAACAGAAAGTCAAACCTCTCGAAGATGCGAAACTAGAAGTCAAGTTGAGCGTTCGAAAACCCTCAATGGTTACTCCTCACTGATGAAAACCAACGAGAAACCGATGGGAAATGCCTGCAATAATACTAAGTCAAGCCAATCCAAACCTAAAAAAAACTGACACAATTACTAGTACAGAAGAGCAACGCCACAAGAAAACCGCACCACCAAACATGCGGACTTCCCTTGCAATAAAAAACTACAAATGACCTTTTTACTTTGCAAAACCAACGACTAGATTTTATTAGAGAAAATTGAGATGTCAAAACGGTTGATTTTCAGTATTAAAGGTGAAAGTGGGTGTGTTACTTACATAATAATTGTATCATTAATTTTTTTTTCTTTGAAAACGTTCTCTTTTGCTATATATCATACATCAACGTGAATATATACATAATTGTATCATTGACTAATAACGTGATGATCCTAAACATGATGACATGTAATAACCTCTAGACTTGCGAGATTTTTCTTTTTTCAAGAAAATATTAGTCTATTTTCTTGTCGTCGATTTGATTGTTGTCTCTACCGTCTATCACATCCATTCACAGCCCCATATGGTGCAGCACACGCCACATGTGCCACCACCACACCTTTTCTCGGAGGTCACGCCCCATATCAAACCAAGACGGAACCGGAAGCAAAAACACAAAGCTACGGCTTTGGTTTCCCTCCCTTCTTCTTCCACAGGCCGTATCTCGATTTCATCGGTAGAAGCGTCGCCGGTCTTTGCTCTGGGTTCTTCCGAGCCACTGGTGAAGCCACGACGGGGCCGTCCTACTAAGCCCAAAACCCTAACGTCTCCTCAAAGTCTGGTTAGGGTTTCGAAGCTTTCCTCATCCATTTTCAGCCCTCCCGCCTCGCCTCTATCCTGACCTTTGGCGACTGATTCAACTCCTCAACTACCTCCGGAACCTCGAGTGTTTGGCACGCTGCAATCGCGGGTGTCTCCGCCGCCTACGTTGCCATACATTCTTCTAATTGGCGTCATGGAACCGGGGGTTTCAGGGTCGGCCATTCTGTCTGAGTCTCCTGCAGGGGAGGGAAACTCCTCTCGTCATGTGACAGTCGCCCACTCTTTTCCCCAACCCTAGCTTCTGCCCCAAGCTACGTTAGGGTATTGGAGGTTCTCGCCTACATCCCACCGCCTCTACTGATAAGGGATCCGGCTCGGGGGAAGGCTCTCATAGTAGACACGGAGAGGAAGGAACCGGGCCGGAAGGAGTTGGAATCTCTATTTGATAGGCTCATCGTTCCCAATAGGGATCGGGTGCTGGTGATTCCGGAACTTCTCTCTCCTCCGTCTGGAATGATCCACTACCGCAGAGCTTTTAAACCCAAGGGATCCGGGACCGCCGAGAAGACGTCGGAGCTTCTGGTGACACTGGAGTCCAACCTTCTCAACATTCAAGATGGCCTCTCGGATTGCTTACTGGACGAGGAGGAATAGGACGTGGTTGAGGTCCTGTACCTTCTGGTGAGCCCGTCGGTCCTTGCCCGACAACAGTTTTCCATGTTGGGCAAACTATGGACTGCCAAGCCACCCCGCAAGGAGACCCTCCTCCGGATAATCTCTCGAGTTTAAGGGAAGTTGGTTGAGCGGTTTTTCATCAAGGACATCGGGCCGGGGGTGTTCGGGTTCTATTTCGACATGTTGACGACACGGTTATGGGTTCGGCGGAACGAGCCATGGTGTTTCGACGGTCGATCCCTATTGTTGGCTGATCTGGATCCCATGGCTAGGGAACCTCCAGCTCTAGACCGCCTACAGCTATGGGTGCATGCCCACGACCTCCCTCCAGTAGTGCGCACAAAGACCACGCGGGAGATGATCAGATCGACACTAGGGCTATGTGCCGAGGTCTCATGTGACCAGTGGGGTATCTATTGGGGCGGCGTAGTGAAAGTACGCTTTTGTCACCTCGTGGAGTGCCTCATCCGCCGCTAACTTCTGCTTAGATTCTGGGAATTTCCCGAGCTGATTTGTGTCACTCTTACCTATACCAAATTTCCCATGTTTTTCTTTAAATACAGTCTGATTGGTCACATGATGGCTGATTGTGATCAAGATTTGGTGGGTAAGCCAAAACTGGACTCATCCGTCTTGGAGTATCAGAATGATCGCCAACCGAAGATGTATGCGACGGACTGGAACGATCAGACTCCTCGTTGACCAGTGTCCTTGACTTCTACACCTCAGGATCCCTTGTCTCGGGGCAGGGGACCAATTGTATCCTCGGCTACTGCACCTCGGGGGGGGGGGGGGTCGTCGGGTTTACCAAATGCAGGTCGGTGATCCATCTTGGAAGAACTTGGTGATCGGCCAACCAGCCAAGGGCAGTCCAGCCGAACCCCCACGCCTTCATGTGCACAAAGATAGTATTGGACTTGGAGCTAGAGCTGAGTATAGTAGTGGAGTGGGAGGTGGGGGAGTGAAACGGGGTTCTGTTGGGAAACCCCGAGATGACTAAGACCGGGCCGAAAAGATGGCCCAAATAGAAGAATGAAAGGGATTCAGTGCTCTAGGGACTATCCCTAGGAGGGGTCCTTAGGAAGAGCTCTACCTCCTTTGGAAACTGGTGTCAACAGGTTCGGTAGCAGCCATCAAAATATACAGTAGTCAGCCATGACCTTGAGCATCAGACACCAGTTTCATTGTTATTTACATTTTGTTCGCCTTTATATTGCCCCAACATACCGACTGTGTCGGTTTTTTTGTCAAATAGTTATGAGTAGGAAGACCTTAAGGACCTGATACATTGTAATAGTTCTTCTACTATGATCAGGAGTTTTCCTGATGCACGTTGTTTGATTGAATTCTAAATTAATAAAATTGCAACTTTTAGTAAAAAGAAAAAGTAATAACGTGATGAAAACCTTGAAAAGTATACAAGTTTCAACAATGAAATACAGCTATTCTATAAAAACAATGAAATAGAGATGATTTGACAAATTCAAGTTGAGGTCACAAGTTTGATTTCGGGATTTACATAATAATACAATGAATGAGAAGTGCTAAAACGAGAAGTAACACTAAACAATTAGGTTTGTAAAAAATTACCTATCAATCAAAAATAATAATTAATTAATTACCCAGCTAGCTTGCAAGAAATGCTTCAGTTTGGCTTATCGTACTGGATAAGAGCCCAAACATCATTTGACATCGTGTTTCGAGGCGTTTTGTCGCGCAACTTGCAGCTATGTACATATCTAATTCTTTATTGCTCCATTTCTAATTATATAGTATAGCAAGTTAATATATTAACCCAATTTATTCAGTCGGTCATTTCTATTCTCCCATTATATATTTACCAAAACCACTATGATATAGACAAGTAAAGAGTTACGAGCTCTCCACCCAAACTCTCTGAGGTCACCTTCTATCCTATTTGGGTTGTCGTCGCCGTCGCATTTGCTCAGCCCGCTCCGGCCACCGGTCACCGGCCTCGCCACCGTTCACACGATCTATCAGAGGGTCACCGCCCCCTGTTTCAGAACCGTACCCCTGATCTCTCTCACTAGGCTCGGGAATCGATCCCAGCGATCCCCGATTCGATTGGTCGTCCCACACGACAGCGTCCTCCGGGTCTCTTCTGGATCCCGACGGCCCGTCGTGCCAACTCTGCTCGGATTCGCCACAACGCCGCGTACTGTTCCGGTGACTTTAACTACTATCTCGCGCTCACCGGTACCTGCTCGCCCACCGCTGGTCAACCGAGGAAGACTTGGCGGACGCAACAGGCCGGAAGCTCTCCTCCCCCATCAGGGCGACGACAGGTATTTCTACCACTTTTAGGGTTTCTGATATTGCTATTATGCCGACCCTACTGGCCTGGAATTGTAGAGGTCTAGGCACGGACCATAACCGGCGCCAATTGAAGGATTTGGTGACTCGGTATAAACCTGATATTGTATTCCTGACGGAGACCCATCACGTGGAATCCCGGAACTCGAGATCGCGTCTCGCTATCCTGTGCAGAACGCTAGGTTTTCATGGGGGTACGGGCATCCCGGGCTTTATACCACATGCCATACCGGGATCCGGCTCCCCGACAAATAAAGGGGGTGTTATGATGTTGTGGGGTGAACAGTGCAAGGTTACGGTCTTATCGATGCAACAATCACATATCGATACGACCGTGCAGTTCGGTCAAGAAGCACCTTTTCGTTTCACAGTTATCTATGGGGAACCGGTATGGGAGCGTCGGCATTTGACATGGGCCAATTTGAGACATCTGGCCACAACCCTGGCGCCGGTTGATTGGATCCTAATGGGGGATTTTAACGGAATCCTACGTCCGTCAGAAAAGTGGGGTGGGGGTATACCCACTACCCCTTATGTAAGGCTTCCAGCAGGCCATATCAGATATTGGAGTGGAAGAGGTGCCATTGCAAGGATACAAATTCACGTGGGCCCGGGGTCAGGATGCTAAGTCGCTAGTGGAAAGCCAGCTGGACAGAGCCTTCATCTCCCCGCAGGCTCGAGATCGTTTCAGGGATGTGGCGTTATAGAACCTGGGCATCTCGACATCGGACCACAAACCCATCCTTCTCCAACTCCAGAAGGACCCAGTGGAACGCCGGCCCCGTCAGTTTCGTTTTGAGAATATGTGGATTGATCACCCGGAGTGTGGTACATTGATTCAGACAGAGTGGGGTCAGCCGGGGAGTCGTCACATCAAGCATCATATTAAGGACATCGGGGTCTCTCTGGATGATTGGGGCCAGACGATCTTTCGGGACAACATTAACCAGATCCGACGGCTACAACGGGCGCTTGCTGAGTTGAATGGTCGTACAGATAGACAGGGCATCAAGCCAAGATTGGCAATTCAAAGACAGTATAACAGGGACACAGGAACAGTTCTGGCGTCAGAGAGTGAAACAACATTGGCTTAGGGAAGGTGACCGGAACACAGGTTTCTTTCAGAGATCGTCCACCAAGCGCCAGGTGAAAAACAAGCTCAAGTCTCTGATAAATGACGAAGGAGTGGAAGTGCAATGAAATACAAGAATGAGTGACCTGCTCCACTCGTATTTTGCTAATATCTTCACAGCGAGCGATATCGAAGACTATGACCTCCCCATGTCGGTCCCGAGTATGATCACCTCGGCACAAAACTTACAACTCACCCAGAGGGTAACGGATCAGGAGGTACACCACGCAGTGTTCCAAATGGGCCCGTCGAAATCCCCTTGCCCGGACGGACTCAATCCAAAAATTTTCCAACATTATTGGGACACCTTGTCTCCGGAGGTCATTGACTTTGTCCGCACTGCAGTTTTGACTTGCACCATTGATCATGATATCAATAAGACCACCCTGATTATGATTCCGAAGGTTTCGGGGGCGAAGAAGATTGCGGAACTGAGGCCAATAGCTTTATGCAACGTGATCTTTAGAATCCTCTCTAAGGTCCTAGCCAATCGGATCAAACCCCTTCTGGATCCGATAATTTCAATGAACCAGGGGGCTTTTGTCCTGGGAAGACACATTCAGGACGATGTCATCATCTCCTATGAGATTATTCATACCCTCAGGCGTAAAACACAGGGACAACCTGGATTTATGGCTTTGAAGCTAGATATGAGTAAGGCCTACGACAGAGTGGAGTGGTCTTTCTTGCTCTCCATGATGGGAGCGTTTGGTTTTGATATGGGATGGCGGGCGATGGTGCTCGCTTGTATGAGATCAATCGAATATACGGTCAGTTCTGACGGGAAGCATACGACCCCGTTTACAGCAGGAAGGGGTATCAGACAAGGTGACCCTCTATCGCCGTATCTGTTTCTCTTCTGTATGGAGGGCCTATCTCGGATGCTCAGTCAGGCAGAAAGGGCTGGACATATTCATGGGGTCTCAGTAGCTCGAGGGGCTCCGCTGGTCTCTCATATATTCTTTGCGGACGACTGCTACATATTCTGCAGGGCGGATCAAGAAGAGGCGACCCATCTGAGTAATATCCTTCAAACTTTTGGCCGCCTTTCGGGTCAAGTCATCAATAAAGTTAAACCGTCCATATTCTTCAGTACTAATACAACTCCGGCCAACAGAGCGGCATGCTGTAACATACTGGGGATTTAGGAAATTTCGGGGTCGACTAAGTACTTGGGAGTCCCCAATATGCTGGGCTGGAAAAAAGGCCAGAGCCTCCAATTTTTATGCGACCGGATTGTGGCCAAAATTGGGACATGGGATGGTCAGATGTTGTCGGCAGGAGAGAAGGAGGTGATGATAAAATCAGTCCTCCAGGCCATGCCAATCTACGCGATGAGTGTGTTCATGTTTCCAAGGGAATCAATCAATAAGATCCACGTCGCACTAGCTCGGTACTGGTGGATGGGTACTCCCAGGGGAACAAGACCGATTATTTGGCAGGACTGGGCGAAACTGTGTAGGCCGAAGGAGGATGGAGGGATGGGCTTCAAAGACATGAGGGATATGAATATTGCAATGCTGGAAAAAATGGGGTGGAAATTGGTTACTCAACCCGACTGTCTGGTGGCTCGCATTCTTAAGGCACGGTACTACCCACAGGGTGACTTCTTGTGGGCGAGAGGGGGGAATGGACCCAGTCAAATCTAGTCGGGTCTTCGTGGCACTTAGGGCCTGCTTCGAGGGGGTCTGATCCGTACTATTGGTGACGGTCGCACTACTATGGTTGAGGGACCCCCATGGATCTTGGGGGATAACCCGGTCATCCCCATGCACACGTGTATCACATCGGCCCTTATGGTGTCGGATCTATCCACCGTCGACCATGAATGGGATGTGCAGAAGATTCAATTGATTCTCCCTCCGGCTATTGCTGAGGATGTCCTTCAGGTGCCCCCGCCTCTTCCCCGGCATACAGATAAATGGTCCTGAAAGTACAACATCAGAGGTGAGTATTCAGTCAAAGAGGGTTATAGGGCACTGTCCAGAGAGAACGGCCGATGGCACGTCTCTACAGGGACAACGGTATGGACGGGTATCTGGGATCAGGATATTCAACCAGGAATCAAGGTTTTCATATGGCGAGCTGTCTCAGGTACACTGCAGGTTGCAATGAATCTCCGTACTAAGTTTGTCCCAATTCCGGCCACCTGCCCAATGTGTCAATCAGACCCAAAAACTACGGACCATCTTTTGCTGTCCTGCCCCTTTGCGAAGTCGGTTTGGGACAAAGCGGGTTTACCTATTCCTGACCATTTATCGTCTTCCTTGACTGTCTGGCTCTCGGCTCTCTTCTTGATACCGGAGGCTGTGACCCGGAGTAAAGCCTGCCTCGTGCTTTAGGAGATATGGAAAGCGAGAAACGCTATGGTCTGAGACCAGGTCACCTCCACCCTACAAGAGTTGGTTGCCACGGTTCTTAGTACCAGCATAGCTGGTCGGAAGCACAATCGGGCCTCCCGAAGCCCGCCACTATCCCCCGACCCACGCAGACTAAATGGAAACCCCCTCCCCCTGACTGGCTTTTGATCAATGTTGACGGGGCGACCTTTGCGGCCTCAGGACAGTTTGGTTGGGGTTGGATTTGCCGCACAGACACGGGAGGGGTCCGGGAAGCACGGAATGGTTATGGAAGTGAGGCACTCAACCCCGAATACTCGGAGGCAATGGCGATCTGGCAGGCCCTGGAATGGATACACGCTTCGCACTCATCCAGGGTCATTATACAGAGTGACGCTCAGTACATGGTACATCTGATTCAAGGCACGCACCAGGTCTTCTCCCCACTGGGCCGGTTGGTCGACGACTGTAGGTCCCTGCTCACTACTCTCGAGGATGTCAAACTCGAGTACATTTCTAAGTCAGCGAACGGTGCAACCCATTGGCTAGCCCGGGAAGCCCGTTCTTTACCTGTCCTCTCGTGGTCTGGATTCACCATTCCGGACGCGTTTATGTCTATCTTACAAAAGTTCAATTAATAAAGCTCATACTTCGTTTCAAAAAAAGACAAGCAAAGAGTTATATTTGTTTATGCATATACTTTTCAAAACTAATATCATACATGAAAATTATGTCATGACCTGATATATATATGGATGGTATAAATAAAAACCGTTTTGTTGTACAAACAACGGACTCATAAGATGATGATTGACGACACATGTCCTTTTCGCGAGCGTGCAGTACTGGTTGCGCACGCGCACAATACTGGTACCCCTCATGCAAATTGTTGGTACCTTGCACACACAAATACTGTTAACTTACATACACAAGTACATATATTGTATTTTTAATTCAAAAAAAATGATATACAATCAAAGACTCATGTGCTTGTACGGCGAAACTAAACTCCAACGTCCTAATACAATAATGAAACTAATCCCAAAGTCCTAACACGAATAAAGGAAATCTGAAAACCACAAAACAAAGCGGAAATAAACACATTGACTTGAAATGTACGAGTTTGACCCCCTAGATGACCCCGGATGGCCGAAAAATATCGTACGCCATGGTAAAGCTATGTGTTTTGCTCGGGAGGCTGTTTAGACCCATAAAATGGTAGGAGTTTATCGAATTCCGACACTGTCTTCTTTTTGGGTTCTCCCATTGCCGCATCAATACGTCTACGATACGGACTGTATCACATACACAAGTGTTGGCACCTTACATACACATCCACAAGTGTTGGTACTTTATATATACGGGTGATGGTCCCAACATGCAAGGGTGTGATGGTGCCACATACCAGCACTTTGTATAAGAGAAAAAGGACATGTGTCGGCATTCTATGGAAGGTACCATTTCTTTGTATGAGGGTAGTGATGGTATATTACATGCACAAGTGCTGGTACTTTATATACATGGATGTTGGTACCACATGTACCAGCATTTTAACGTTGGTACCAACACTTTGTATGCACGTAAAAAGGACATGTGTCATCATTTGTACGGAAGGGTACCATCGCTTTGAATGAGGAGTACCAGAGCGCGTGCGATGGTGAACATGAGTTTTGCGTGCGTGAACAAGAGTTGTGTGTGCGTGCGAAAATGACAAGTGCCGCCCTCTTGTGAGTATATAGTTTGCACAATATATATGGGGACTATCATGTACAAACCCTTTCTTACATACAAACGCAGAACTAATCTGGGTCATTGATTGACTAGATCGAATGACCATCGAACTTTAGGAGGTGGTGGTGATTGATTATAAAATTAATTACAAAGATATGCATTAAATCTGGGTCTTTTATTTCACGATTCAAGGGCCCAGATTAATAGATTGTAGTTCTTATGAAAGATATATAAGTTTGTCCTTATAGTTATCCTATATATATAGTCTATTTATTTAAAATAAAATTGTGTATTTAATTAATAATGGAAAATATTCATTACATCGTTTGGGCCCCAAAAAGTCCCCTAAAAAAACTATGAGACAAGTTGGTCATTTAAAACGGTTTATAAAGAGATATATATAGGCGAACAAAAATTAAATTACGAATCTGAAGAGGACTACTCAAGGTGGTGCCTACATTTTGCTTGATCCAATGCAGGTGACTCTTTTTGTCGTGTGGAGTGCGACCGAACCTAAACTCATCAGTAACACGTGAATGATAGGCTTTAGCCAGAGACCCCTCCTTAGGTTGGTCCTTGAAGCCACGAGTGTCTATCATTCCTTCTAGTAGGGTTGTTTTCCATCCTTCGCTTTGTCTTTACGAGACTCTCTCGTAGTGTCCATCTTCAAGCCTAGCGTCCCAGGTGGGACAAGCAGCTTCCCTGATGGGACATGTATCCTCACAAATGAGCCAATACCCCTCCCAAATGGGTTAGGCCCAACACCTCCTCCCATGGACTTCACCTTGTGCATCCCATGTTGTTCCACCCCTACTTGAGGGTTAGTTAGGGTATCTGGGGTTACAATTTCCCCACTTCCCCGAGACAACACGTCCTAAGTAGAGTATCTGAGGTCAAAGGCTCGAAACCAGGGGGTGGAGTGGTGCTTTCCCCTAGTCCGTAGCATATGACTTCTCAATCTTCGCAGGTTTGAACTCTAGAAGGGAGTCGTCAAACCGTTGGATCCTGGCATCTATAGGTCACGCGGTTATGGACTAAATGTCCGATCCGAACATAATTGAAGTAGAAAGTGGGGAACCGATCATAGGTCAATGTGACATGAATCAGCTCCTGAAATTCCTAAAACTTCATGATCATGGACCGGCGAAGGGTATAGTGAAGCTCCAACCAGAATCTGACCTTGACGGTCCCACCCCAGCATAAGCCCCACCGATCAAAGGGAAAGTCCACATATCCCCCAAGTATAGCTCCAATGAATTATCATGTGGCCTTCGTAATAATTGGATCCGATCCAATTTGGGAAGGTCTCGAACCATCGGGTGCAGGATATCCCCTAGAAGTAATGGGTAACCATTGAAGCACCAGGGTTCGTTGTTCCGAACCCATGTCTGAGCCTCCTAACAGTCGAAGTAGAACCTGTACGTACCAGGCTCCAGGTCCTTCACCACTAACCATGACGTCGATCGTCCTCATTCCCGTGTGATAACCTTGAGCATGAAGTCCTTTCAGGGTAGTTTTGGGGACAATAGACGATCGACCATGCCGTATTTATGGCGAGCGGTAATTGTGGGATCTATCGGGGTGTAAGGCACCATGATATCCATTATCTCTTCCTCGAAGAGGGAGAAAGCCGAGAAGCTGTCCTGGAGGTTCACCATGGATTGTCCAGAGTCTCTAGGAGGGCCACCAACCCTAGGTGCAATTGAGCGCACAAAATCAGGACCTTTCGAGGTCGGTGACGCAGTAAGGTGAAGCGATGAGATGGAATTAAGGTTGTTACCTTAAAACCCGTTGATCCCCCGGAAACATGTCATTCTGGGGTCCATGGTGCAACAAGGCGAGGCAATGAAGCAGAGATAACCTTCAAAGGAACACCTCGTTTTGGTCTGCTCGGGCCAGAGTGCGTTGAGTCTGTTCCCGAGAAAAAAACCACCAAAGTTGAGGATGGCATGGACAAGTGTTATGGGGAAGAAAGCATCGATGAAGGGCTGATCAGTGGAGGAGAAGTGAAAGTGGGTTGATCGATGGTAGATACTTTAGGCTTTCACTTCTTCTTCTCTCTCACTGGACGGATGAATCCGAAAGGGTGTGGAGACATTATCAAAGCCACCAAGGGGACAGGCACTCCAGAGGACGCGACGAGCTCCATTGGCGACGTGACAATAAAAGTTACAAGTATCACCATCAATAAAAGAGGCTAGGACTAGAATTTTCTAGGAGAACACACGAGAACGTAGAGATTTTCGATGCCCTTTATATATGTAGTCTATTGTTACAGTATAATGTTTCGATTTTTCAATTTATGAATTATTGAATAATATTTTTATATTATCATCATGTAATTTAAATTTTGAACAACATATTAAATATTCAGATAATTGACCTATAAATAAGTGTTTTTTTTTCATTCATTACTGGTATTTAGTATACAAATAAAAGTACTACAAATTTTATATCTAATACACTTAAGTTGTCACATGGTAATTCTTTCATGATTTTTATATAATCAAACTTAGCCCGGAAGTGAGTAAGACTCAAGGAACCATACTCTAACGCTCTCTAGCTACAGTAATCTTGCTACAGTAGTTCTTCTTCCTTCGCGATTTGCAGTTCATCTTTTTCTTCACTTCTCTTCTTGGTTTTCTGGGGGTTTGTGGTTCAGCTTAACCTTTATTGGGGTGTTGTGTCCAGGGTGATCTCACACAGATCATCCGACCACCCGTGGTTTGTCTCTTTTCTCCACTCGCCCTTGCTGAGAAAAGATTTGGACGGTGTATACATCTGGGTCTTCTTTGTGACTATGGCTTCTTCGTCAGCCACGGGACCTCCGCCGGGTTTTGAACCAACTTCTGGGGGTGTGTTGGGCGTTCAAAGAAGATTGGACTCGGTGATTGTTTCTACACACAATCGTTTCGAAGGTTTACAAGATCATGCTCTGGAACAGGAAACTCAAATTTACAAACTGTTTGTTCATAATTTGCCACCCAGAACGTCTTCTCAATGGCTACAAAATCTCTTTATGGAGTGTAGTGAGGTTCTAAGGACTGAAACACCAAACAATCCTAATAGTAGGGGGAGGTGGTTTGGTTTTGTCACTTTCAAAACCTTGGAAGCTCGATCCAATGGGATTAGGATTTTCAATGGCTATATTCTCAAAGGCTATAAGTTGTTCGTTGCCATTGTGTGGGATAAAAGACCCGAACAACACAGAGATGAGCATCTTAGTTGGAAGAAGAAGACCTTGGTGCCTCAAATCGGTGTTAAAGGAAAGAGATATAATGATCATGTGGTCTCTTTTCCTAAAGGCAAGGTGGTTGATAAGTATAAACCTTGGTTGGAGAAGGGCCATCTAGTTGTACTAAACGAAGATTACCCGGTGGAGATGATTATGGAAAATTTTCAAGCTGAGAGAGATGGGGAAATTTGTGTCAAAGCATTGGGAAACAGAGTGGTCATTTTGTTTTTTCCTTAAGAACAAGTAGAAAAGGAGGCTCTGAAGGAAGATGCAGATAGGTTGAGGTGTTGGATGACTGTCTTGGTTGACAAGGTTCACCTATGCAGAAAAGGGGGGAAGTTTACCTGGGTAGCACTTCATGGCATCCCCATTGTCGGTTGGAGTGCTGAAACATTTGAAGCAGCCTGTGAAGATCTTGGCTCGGTGGTTTGGATTCACCCTCAGTCCTTAAATGGCTCTTCTTTGGAGGTGGCTTTCATCTTAATGCATTCTCAAGATTATCTAAGGGTGTACAAGGAATCTGGGTTATTACTTGAAGACAAGGAGTACAATTTTATGGCTAGCTCTGTCAATATTGGGGTGGTACCAACAGTGGAGTATTTGGTTACCAACATCACATCTTCAGACACTTCTTCTTCAGAAAAAAGGTACCAGAGAATCCTCGGTTTCAAAGGATCTTAATGATACTACTTCAGAGTTGGGACACACTGTTGAGGATGTGGCAAGAGCATATGAGGAAGTGGGGATTTTGTTAGCAGTTAATGAACCTGTGGTTGAACTGGTTCATGGGATTGATTTGGGAATTCCCGAGTCACCTGGTGTCTCAGTGGTTAATTCTAAGATCATTGAAGGCTTATCATTGACCTCATCTAATGGCATATAAGCATTGATAGTTCCAGATTCGTTGGGGAAAGAAAATTCAGCCTCCCTTGTTACTGTTCCGGTGACCAACACTGGTCTTCTGAGTATTGTTCCTATGTTGGACTCTGAAGTAAATCTATTAGATACTATACCTGAGAAGGAGGGGACATCTTTGGAAGTACAAAGACAAAAGGGTGCCTTGGTTTTGGGGGATATTAATGAGATTGAAAGTCTTAATACATCTATAGCAGTTTTGGGGCCTATTAACCAGCTCACCTTGGTTAATTTTTCTGTTTTGGGGGGAAATGAGGTTTCAAATCCAAGTTTAACTCCTATTAGGAGTTTAAACCCTACACCTGGCACAAGGAGTCTTGGGAAGAAAAGGATTGTACAGGAGGGTTATAGTGTTGCCTATAATACCAGATCAAAAGCCAAGACTATATTGGCAAAACTCAAACCAATCACACACAAGAAAAGTGAGACTGGAAGGCAAGTCTTCAGATCAGATGGGGCTGGAACTCTGGATTATTGCAAGGCTCTAGGCTTAAATGCTTACTTAACAGATGATTTAATAGCTGAACAATTCGACAAGCTTGAGCAAGAAGTGAATCAGACAGTAGATTTTGAAACTAATACTGAGGATGAGTATTGTGATCTAGAGGATTTGGAGGAGGGTGAAATTGAGGCGGGGAGATCCATCACTCCTCATTGTTTGTCCTCACCATGAGGCTGTTGTCATGGAACATTCGGGGGGCTACTTCAAGACAAAAGAGGAGAGCCATCCGAAACGTGTGTTCCAAGCAATTGGTGGAGATGGTGTTAATTCAGGAAACAAAGTTGTCTGATCTACCTATTTATTTTATTTCTTCTTGTGGTCTCAATTCAAACTGGGAGGGCATTTGCAGTCCATCTAATGGGGCTTCTAGGGGCCTATTCACCTTGTGGGATAAAGGGGTTTTTGAAATGCATCAACACTTCTGTGGTGTAAATGCTATCTATTGGACTGGTGTTCATTTGCCTCTGCAGATTTCTATATCAGTGATTAACATTTATGCCCCATGTTCTGTTAGAGCTAGGACTGCCCTTTGGGATGAAGTTGGGGAAGTAGCTTCTTCATTACATAATAATCTTGTGGTAGCTGGTGATTTTAATGCCATACTTGACCCTGGAGAAAAAACAGGTTCTAATTACTCCTCCTCAAGTTTGAGAAATTTCAGAAGCTTTGTGGATGATCAGGGTCTATTGGATCTTCAACTGGAAGGAGGGAAATACACTTGGTTTAATTCTAGGAATATGGCCTCTAGAATTGACAGGTTTTTAGTATCAACTTCAGTCATGACCATTTTCAATAACCTACAACAAACTTGCCTACCCAGAGTTTTATCAGATCATAAGCCTATTGTTTTATCCAATCCAGTGGTTGATTGGGGCCTCAGGCCTTTCAAATTTATTAATGCCTGGGTCAACCATCCTCTATTCCTACAGCATACTAAAGAGTTTTGGAACAATATACAGGTTGCAGGGTCACCTACTTATAAACTCCATGCCAAACTCAAGGCTCTTAAAAGTTTTTATAGAACTTGGAATATCAATGTCTTTGGTTGATTAGATAAACAGATTGAAGGACTGAAAGGGGAGATTGGGGAATTGGATGATCAGTTTGAAGATAGGGGGCTCAGTCCATTGGAAATCTCTCAAAGGGCTCTATTGAATGCTAGGCTGATACAGAAGCTAAAAACTCAGGCTAAAGTGTGGTGCCAGAAGGCTAGACACAAGTGGACTACTGATGGAGATCGGTGTACTAATTATTATCACATTGTGGCAAAAATTAACCAGGCAAGATTGAAAATCACCAGCATTGTTGAAGGGGGTATAATCCATAAGACTCCTTTATTGATCAAAGAGGTTGCTTCTGTGCATTTTGCAAAGAGATTTCTAGGGTCCACTTCTATTTGTTTAAACTTATCCTCTCTACCATTTAAATCCATTTCTCAGATGCAGGTTAAAAGTTTAGAAGTACCTTTCACTGAAGAGGAAATTCTTGGGGCAATTAAAGCTTGTAATGGGGATAAATCACCTGGTCCTGATGGATTCACAATGTTATTCTATCAGTCTTGTTGGGAGATTGTTAAAGGGGAGATCCTTGATGTCTTTGATCATTTCCATCATGGTGGGCAGTTGGGAAGGGTCTAAACTCCTCCTTCATCACTTTAATTCCAAAAAATGGGGCTCTTGAGACTTTTGAAGATTTCAGACCTATCAGCCTCATACATAGCATTTACAAGATAATTTCCAAAGTCTTTGCCATAAAACTGAAGCCCTTGATGAGGTTATTGGTTCATGATACACAGACTGGTTTTATAGCTGGAAGACAAATTATGGATGGAGTTTTGATTGCAACTAAGATCATTCATCACATTAAAAAGGTGGGGCAGGAGGTTATTGTTCTAAAACTTGATTTTGAAAAGGCATATGATCACATTGATTGGCTTGCCTTGAAGAGTGTTTTATCTGTTATGGGCTTTGGAGACAAATGGAAAGACTGGATAACAACTTGTTTACAGGCTTGGTCTTCAGTTTTAATTAATGGTTCACCTTCTGGTGACTTCCCACTCAAGAGAGGTCTTAGACAAGGGTGCTCTATCTCCCCACTTCTATTTGCTATGGTAGCTGAGAGCCTGCATCAATTAATGGTTCAAGGGACCCTTACAAAAATGTTCTCAGGGGTAATGTGTTGTGAGAATGGCCCAGAGATCACACATCTTCAGTTTGCTGATGATACATTAATCTTTATTCAAGCTGGTAGACAACAAGCCATCAACCTGAAGCACACCCTTAAATGTCTACAAAAGCTACTGGTTTGAGGATAAATTTCAATAAATCACAAGTCTTGCTACTTAATCTTATTGTAACATCCCGCCGTCCCACACAGGGCCCCACGCGCGGCGATGTTAGGTTTGCAGCCCAATACACCCCAACCCCTCTGGTGTATTGTCCACAGACAAATACCAACCTAGGTTGTTGGTGAGACTTGAACCCAAGACCTCACCCTTTATAGCATTTCCTTGAGTGATGCTATCACCAATTGAGCTGCAGCTCAATTGGTGATAGCATCACTCAAGGAAATGCTATAAAGGGTGAGGTCTTGGGTTCAAGTCTCACCAAACCTAGGTTGGTATTTGTCTGTGGACAATACACCAGAGGGGTTGGGGTGTATTGGGCTGCAAACCTAACATCGTCGCGCGTGGGGCCCTGGTGATAGCATCACTCAAGGAAATGCTATAAAGGGTGAGGTCTTGGGTTCAAGTCTCACCAACAACCTAGGTTGGTATTTGTCTGTGGACAGTACACCAGAGGGGTTGGGGTGTATTGGGCTGCAGACCTAACATCGCCGCGCGTGGGGCCCTGTGTAGGACGGCGGGATGTTACACCTATGTTCATGAATATTCAAGAGGTAACTGACATTTTAGGTTGCAGATCAATGCAACTACCTTTTGATTACTTGGGTTTGAAGTTGGGTGCTAGTCCCAGAAGAGCAAAAACCTGGGAACCAGTAGTTAATAAGTTCAAGAACAATCTATCCTTATGGCAAGCAAAGAACAAAACTCTGGGTGGAAGGATAACTCTTATCAAATCCTCATTGACTTCTCCCCCCTTGTACTATATGTCTTTGTATAAAGCTCCCAAAGTAGTTATAAGAGAAATGGAAAAATAGCAAAAAAAAGGTTCTTGTGGAGTGGAAAATTGAACAAAAAGAGCCTACACAAGGTTAGATGGGAAAATGTGTGTAAGCCAAAGAGTGTAGGTGGTTTGGGAATTTTGAGGTTGGAAACCATGAATAAAGCTTTATTGGCCAAGTGGTGGTGGAGGTTTGCTCTTGAAGAAGACTCTCTATGGAAAAAATTGCTTTGTTCTAAATATGACTGGGATTCCTCAGCTTGGGACCTCTATAAATTTCTATTAGGGACAAATCAGATCTTCTTGAGACATGTTGGCTCACTACTAGACTGTCCTAGATTTGTTGCTGCATTTGGGGCAGTGGGGCTTCAATGGTCTGTGAACTCTGGAAGATCAATCCTTTTCTGGGAAGATACTTGGATCACACAGGTTCCACTCAAGTTGCTGTTTCAAAGATTATTTCATCTTAGTCATCAAAAGAAGGCTTTGGTTGCACAGTTTTGTTTGGAGGGTGATTGGGTTTTAATCTTCAGAAGGGAGCTGAGGGGGTGGGAAGAAGACATATTTGAAATTTTAAGTGTCAAACTCAATGCTCTTGCACCATTAAATAATGAAGCTGATAAGGTTGTGTGGGTAATTGATCAAAAGGGTTTCTCTGTACAGAGAATGTACAAATATCTTGAGAACATTTCTGAAGAGGATCTCATATGGCCTGCCCTCCTTTGGGAGCCCAAACTACCCCCCAAAATTGCTGCTTTTATATGGTTGTTATGTCTACAAGCTGTACCTACTAAATGTTTCTTACTCACCAGAGGTATCTACTCCATAAACATTTGGTGTCCCTTCTGCAATGAAGAGCCAGAGGAGATGGATCATCTTTTCTTGGGATGCTCTTTCTCTTGGTTGGTCTGGTCAATGGTTTTGGATTGGTGGCAAATTAAAACAGCCTGTCCTAAGGGAATTAAGAATTGGTCCATCTCTTGGAAGTCATTGGGAGCATTCTCATCTAAATCCCCTTGGAAATTTGTGGTTTCATTTACAATTTGGAGGCTTTGGTTATGCAGAAACAATTTGGTGTTTAATCTTATTTCACACAGCTTTGAAGAGGTGTTGCAGCAGGTTCAAAATGATGTGTACCAACTGGTTTGGGCCAACTCACAGAGGAGAGATTTTTTCTCATTCTTGGAATGGATCAACAATCCAGAATCTTGTATCAGAAAGAAAAGCAGTAGAAAGTAACCCACTTTTTAGCCTTGGAAGTATCTCAGCTATGTGAGTTTCTTATGGCTTTGGTGGACTTGGTTTTGAACTTGGGGATGGGAAGGGTTTGGGTGGGGGCTGGTGGTGAGTTTAGAATTGGTAAGGATAGGTGAGTGTTCTTTGGGGTTCTGAACTTTCTCTGGTGTGTGGGTTCTGGGACTTTTGTTTTGTCCTCTTCTCCTTCCTCCTTTACTTTTCTTGAGTGGGGATTTAGTTTCTAGGAGAGTGTTTTTGTTTTTTTCTTAATTGGTGATTTTCTATCTGGTTTTAGTTTCAATCCTATAGACTTTAGTTCCTTTTGGTTTTTGGGTACACTTGTGCTACTGCTGGTTTATTTCACAGTTCAGAGAGTTAATACTGCATCTCAGGTTATGGGTGGGAAAGGTATGTCTGCAGAAGTAATGCACAGATCATGTTTCAACAAAGATCACCAGTTTGGTTGATTAAGAGCATGAAGTTATACCAGCCTGCAACCTTATTTGTTTTGAGACTGGTACTACAGATGGTTTTGGTGGGTTGAAATTGTTGAGGATCATTAGGTTTCAACACAAGGGCTCACAAGTTTTCTGGATAATTGATTTAGTCTCTTTAGGTTAGATGCTTTGATCATTTAGGAGGTTCTAAGACTTGTTGGGGTTAGTTTTCTGGTACAAAATCCTTTGTAATGTGAGGGGTTAATTCTGGCTTGTATTTGAAGGCTTGGTGAAACGTGAGGAGCAAGCAAAGGGTAGTTAGTAAGGTTCAAAAGGTTGTTAGAAGCTTGAACAACAAGTAACCGGTTGTGGTGTGTCTTTAAGAATTGGGTTGTTATGATTTGGAGGTTTCATCCCTTATCCTTGGTTTTCATTTCGAAAACGAGGTTTTAATAAACACAAAATTGCTGATCAAAAAAAACTTAGCCCGGAAGTTTTGATAAAGGACGAAAGCAAAATCTAATACCTAATAGTATCCAGATCAAGTTATCGCTAAGGGGATGACAGCTCAGTTGATGATATGTTGGGGGATAGGCGTCGATGAGAAACAACACTGCGAGGATGTTTGGCCAACAATATAAAGTTTCCCACTTTTTTTGTTCCGACCATGCATAATATGTCTTATTTCTTATTTTTCATGCATTCAAATCACTATTTTTTTCTCATTTAACAAAATTTCAACAACTAACTATATTTAGTGACATTTTTAATCAGCGAATACAAATTTGAAATAAAACATCTCAAGAGGTAAGAGATGAGTATAAGCCAATCTACCTACAGACTTTGAGAGTGACACCATGAACAGACTCGAGCGTTGATATGATAACAAAGCCTCATGAGAACCCCAACAAGGGGAGTGAACAAATGAAAGAGCATTCTTATACAAGGAACCTCGGCATCCCAACATGGGACTAACCAGACAAATAATGGTCTACATAACCAGATATTACAACCGTAAAGCGCTAAACTAGTAACTAAAGAAGGTCTTCCACCCAGATTTTCCAATCATGAAGCACACAAAAAAGGGTCTGAAACCCGGATTTTTCAACCATGAAGCACAAGAGGAACCAAACGAACCACCAGAAGCGGATATAGCAGCTTTGTAACGATCCAAACCTGAAACGATGAATAAGCGCGTCCCACGACCAAAGCTGAAACTAGACACCTCCAATGATGCCAGAGACGCTCCTTTATTGAGACTGCAAGGGATAAATAAGACAAAAGAGCAAGTACTCAGGCCTCCCAAACCTAATTCCGGTCAACACCGAGAGAAGGAAGAAAAAGGGAGGACCGGTATTTCTACCAAGTACGAGCTCAGACCTCTAAGCCGATAATAGTAAGACATCACTTCCAGAATCCTAGGATGGAACTCAAGCTGAGTGTTCCGAAACCAAAATCCGTAACCCCTCGTCGGCCAACACCAAGCGAGGACCCGAAGGGGAAGTCCTATAGTTATAACAAACACGAGCCAACCTGATCCCGGATAGATCTGACACCAAAACCAGCTAGAAAGTGCAGAACAACCAAAAGGAAGGATTTACCGGTGGCCAACACCTGAGAATCCGACAAAAACCAACCCAGGACTTCATATCTAGAAGGAGGCTTCCCCAGCACCAAATCGAGTCACCAAATGCGACTGGATCAGATCTGCGACAATCAACACCCATGAGGATGGAGAAAGCGTTCCACAACCAGACCTGAAACAAATCACTACCAGAGACACGAAAGAGCTGCTACTCATTGGCCAACACCCAAAAAAACGGAGATCACAGAAAACTCAACAACAAAGGGCAACCACCACTCGAAAGCTGTAAGAACCGCCCCCGGTCGAATCGGTGAATTCTGGCGAAAGTTGACTTTTTGCTGGAAAAGTCAACTGATGACTCCGAGAGTCATTCAGGACCTTTTTGGGGCCCAAAAAGCTTAGCTGTCGTTACAGTTAGCTAAATTGAGCCGTTTCTTTTCAAATGGCTCGTTTTGCGAAAAAGTCAAACTCAGGTCAAACTAAGCCTATTTAAGGACTAAAATTAACTAAACCTTTTGTGCTGGATTTTCTTAAGAAGAGAGGTGGTCCCCACATGAACATGTGTCCATGTTGGCTTGGAAGGGAAGAAATGAGTGAGATTTGACCTCTTTGCCCCCACTTGAGCCAAGGAAAGGGAGGAAATCTAAAGTGGCATTCTAGACTTTCCAAAGTTAGGTTTTAAGGCATTTTGGGACACAAATTCACCCATTTTTCTGCATTGGCCGAAATCTAGAGAGAGGGGAGAGAGAGAGAAGAACCAAGGAAGCTTGAGGAAGAAGAAAGAAGGAAAAAGAGGGTCTTGAGCTTGTTTTCTTCCCAAATCTTCTCAAAATCATCATCTTCCTCTTCTATTTTCCATCCCCAAGGTGAATCTCTAATCCTTTTTCGTTTTGGTTGATTTTAGTTCATGGGTATTGAGGAAGAAGACATGAACATGGTTGGGTTTTGAGGTTTTGGTGTTAGATGGTGATTTATGGAGAGAAAAGGGTGTTAGATGATGGATTTTAATTGGATTGTTGTGGTTTTGATGAAGACTCATCATGGGTTTTGAAGTAGAGACGTTTTTAGGACTGATTTGGAGGTTGGGGGGTCAAAAATGGAGGTTTTGGAGTTTATTTTCGTGAAATCGGAGCTGGAGGAAGAAGAAGGACAAAACTGTCCAGACCTGTCACGGCTCCGTGAGGGAGACCGTGACGGCGCTAGTCACGACTCCGTGAGGAGAACTGTGACGGTGCAGACCACGGGTCCGTGACCCGAACCGTGACAAACCAGAGTTGGGCCTTTTGGGCCTATTTTGTTGGATTTCGAGTAATTGGGACGGTTATCTTTAACCGAGCTCTTTTGGGGTTAATTGGGAATGTTTTCCTCTTTAGACCAATTGTGAATTACTCTTGATTCTAGTATTTAATTGTGATCCTAGACTTTGGACCCGAGCTTGGCGGAGGAGGAGACTTTTGGACCTCGTGAAGTGACTAAGCGTTCGGAAAGCGATCGAGGTAGGGAAAGTAGCGAATACCGGTTTAATTGAGAAAGTTACTAGTATGCATATAGGTTGTGATTACTTGATTTCATTGTTAGAATTGCATGTAGGATGTGAGGAACGAGTGAAATGAGGGATAGCTTACGAGCCATGTCGAGCCGTAAGTTTGGGAATTGTCGTACTGTAGAAATGCATGTGGGCCATGTCGAGCCCTTAGGTTTGTGTGTTGATTGAAATGACATTATCTATTATTGTGATGCTTGATGTATGGTTTATCCGTTATTAGATTGAGAATCATGTTATGATATGCTTGGTGTGGCGTGTTGTTATGTTTTGCGCAAGTGTGTCATGATTGATATGACGTGAACAAATGGTTGTGATATGATCGGGTGATTGATAGACCGATGTGTTGTGTTGTGGTAAGATTGACTCGGTTGGTATACCGTGGTTGAGTTATGGCATTGTGATGCGTGAGACTCTCTTGATGTATGTTCCGAGATGAGGCGTGTTCCGGTACGATACTTACACCGAGGGGGTACGTAGGTGTAGGGTGGTATCTAGGCCGACGGTGAGAGGTCCCATGTACGCGTTCCCCCGGGGTGTGGTTCCGGTACCATACCTACATCGAGGGGGTATGCCGGTGTAGGGTGTCTAGGCCGACGGTTACGTGATCAGTATTGTGATTGTTCCCCGATGCATTTCCGGGAAGACATCTAGTCCGATGTTGTGTGGTCCGGTATGATGTATCGTGTTTGTGCCCCGATGTGGTTCCGGGAAGATATCTAGGTCGATGTTGTGTGGTCCGGTACGATATGGTTGAGTCGGGCTGTGGATAGCCGGCGGGTTCGGGGACTGTTGTACGGGACGTGTGTTTATTTTACTATATGTTGTATGCTTGATGATTGGATAAGTGACGTGAGTACCGTGTGTTAGTGTTCGTGTAAGTATGTTTGTGAGTGTGGTTATAGTCTTGTGACTGAGGATTGTGGTTATGATATTCCTTGTTGTGGTTAATTGTGTGTCGTACTAGTATGCCCTAATTGGACGGTTACTCGTGGTGGTGAGCGGATGATCATAACCTTAACTACTTTTCCTACTGAGCGAAAGCTCACCCCTTTACTTTATTGTTCTACAGGTCTTGAACGGGATTTGGACTAGCGGAATTCTCGGAGCTTGGGAGCTAGCGAGGGTCTTAGGCTAGTATGGTCTAGTGACGTACAGTTTTACTATTACTAAACTCTTTTACTATTTGGTTTTGGCTAGCTATTGACTCGTGATGTTACTTGGATCTTTTAAACTGTTATTGGTGATTCTTTTTTTTTTAAATTGCTTTATATATTGTATTATTTTAGTTCAAGTCTCAAGTCTGGTCAAAATCGAATGTGGGGCGTGACAAAAGCACACTAACAGAGCACTTCTGCCCAAACCAGAACCATAGCGAATCTTTCACGGAAACACTTCCCACAATGGAACTGCGACTACTTCTCCGATGACGAAGAAGAGCAAGGCGAATGAGGACTCTGGAAACACACCCATCACGTGCCGGCAAGACTAAGAAGCCCCGGTTCTTCTTTACCAGATCTGACCCCCAGAATAGAGTTCAGCTCCGGCGAACCAAAACTCCGACGAAGAAATTCTGAACACCACATAGTCCGAAGAGGACACCCATCGGTGAGCTCCAACAACCACCCGCTCTGGAAAGCAGGCCAGCACACATCTACTCTTGTGAGCCTCCCCAAACCCATGTCGTAACGGTCCGAGCAGAGGACATCACCGGCGGCAGAAACCTAGAATACCATATCTACAAAAACAAAACCAGCAACTACACACACTCCGACGAGCAAGACAACACACATTTGCTCCGGCGAGCCACCCCAAACCCAAGTCGTAATAGTCCGAGCAGAGGACAGCACCGGCGGCAGAAACCTAGAACACGAGATCTACAAAAAAAAAAACAGCAACTCTGACCTTAAGGGCTTGACTCTGGCAAGAGAAACCGAAGGGAAGAGCAGCCAGCGGCGGGAATCTCCGAGCTCTCCAAGCTTGCAGATCTGGTCCTTCCAAAACACCACCCATCTGCTCTAAGGCCCGCTACCGCGCACGGGAAGCCAGGTGCACGTCCGACGAGCAGGAGAGATGCTCCAGTAGTGTCGATCACCGGAGAAACAATCCCACTCCAAAGCCGGACGGAGAAGAAGCAAGACGAGGGAGCAAGGGAAGAGGAGGAAAAGTGAGAGGGGCGAAGGGATGAAGCCTCCACCGGCAACCGCCATAGGCGTGGCCATGACCGTTACCGGAGATGGGGAGGCGACGCTACAAAGAAGAAGGTAGGGTTTTGACTTTTTCAGCGGGAATACTATATTTAGTAACTTGATTATAGGTGTTGATTGTAATGTGAATGAGAACTAATTCAGAGTTCATTTTACCAAAGCAAAAATAACGGATTGGGACAGAAGCTCAAAAGGTAAAGTTCAAATGCGTAAATTGTCACTATTCTTATCTAGATATGATACGCATGATCGAATTACTTTATAAGGAGGTGGAATATACTGACAATTACAAAAAGGAGGTGGAATATATTTGTGATATTTTCTTGCTGATATTTTCTCTCATTTTCTCGGCACCCAAACAAACGACACATTAGTGATCTGACCCACCCGGAAAAAAAAATCATTGAGGCAGGAGAGAAGCTGTCTTTCAGATCTATGATATTTACATTGGTTTCTTCTAAAATTTGAATTCTTGGAAGACCATACAAATAATAAATAGATAAAGGTCCAAGTCGCTGAGACAAAAATCAATAAAAGCATATAATTGTAAAATAAATAAGTAAATAAAAAGCAGTGCACAAAGGCAGTGGCCAAGAGACACATGTATACATAATTATAAGGTAGCAATGCAACACTCATTTTCTACCAAACCAAAAACAATGGATTCATCCCTTTATTGTGTGTGGTGTGATTGATATTTCATTATATGGATGTGTTTTCCACCAACTACTTCTCTTCTCTTCCACCTCTTCAAACCTTATCCATAACCAACCCTACATCTAATTACATCTTTTTTTCACCTACAATACTTCTGCTTTAATAGGATAGGAAAATGGTTTTAGAAAGAAAAAAAAGTTATTTCAAGCACAACAAGTCAAATATAAAAGATTAGATTCCAAGTAAATATATGTTTTTGATATCACGAGTAATCTTAAAACAGAGTAAATATTTATAAGATCACACTCTACATGCTAAGATATCAACGTTTCAAGTGGATTTGCTCTTCTCGTTTTCAATTTATTCGATGTGAATTTCATATACTTAAACGATTTTAGTTGTATTAATTAACTCGATAAAAAAACATTTGACCTATTACATTTTATTCAATTTTCATTCGAATGTACATAATCACTAAAGCAATAAAATAGTTTGAATATTAGATAATGTTATCGAATATTTTGATTTTTCTTTTGTACAAAAAGTGGGAAGTCCCCACACATAAATATCTACTTTGGTAACTTGAGGCCCAATATTAATAGATGCCACAACTTGTAGTTATGCGTAGAGATAAGAAGAGGAAAAGCTATCTCAACGGCTACTTAGCTTACTCCACATTCTTACACACATGATTAGGATTACCTAACCTACCTCGTTAGAAAATTCATATTTATGAAACCTAATTCATAACCTTGTTTCATTTGGTCTCTTTCCCTTTTCATCTCTTCAAACGAAACAACAAGTCCTCATATTGATAACCATTTATGGTCTTGTCAATACGGGTCGTCTTGCAATTTGAGCTTCAAATTTTAAAATGGTTAAATGTCTTTTATCTTGTCTTTATATAAGATATACATGAGCCCACATGTAAAACAAAATATATTTTTCTCAAACTAATGTATGAACTTGTCAACCAAAATTATATTGATTTCCGAACGATAATTGGAAAAATGTATATGACATGTTTTTTTTTATCAGCGAATGCAAATTTAAATTAAAATTCTTCAGATGTAGAAAAAGAATACATGAAAAGGCCTAGTTACAGACCTGTGAGTGAATCGAGCGCTGGCATGTCAGCCCAGCCTCATGACAGTCCTAACCAAGGGAGTAATCTGATATATGAAAGAGCGTTCCTCTACAAGGAACCTCAGCATCCCAACATGGGAGCAAACCAGACAAAGAAGGCCTAAAAAAAATAGATTTTACAACCATGAAGGGCATAACAAGTAAAAGAAAAGGTCCTAACACCCTGATTTTACAACCAATAAGCGCACAAAAAAGATAGGTCTTTAACTCTGATTTTTCAACCATTAAGCACAAGCGATACTAGCATAAAACCAACCGCATAAAACCAACCGACATGCTAAGCATGATGAGCACCATGTATCATTAGGACCATCAACCAATCACATAGACTAGAAGACGAGTACTAACACGTCGGCGGTCAACACCGCAAGCGACAAAAAAAAATCAGATGAGTAATAACCACCCGAACACATAAACCCCTACAACGAATCTGAAAGAAAACAGCTGAAAGGCACAAATGCCTAAACACTCACTGGCGCCCAACACCTTAAACCGGCGAGTCCTAACCACAAAAGTGGAAGGAAGCAGATGCAAATCAAACAAGAATCGTTAAAAGGGTCATGCGGGGACACCAAACTTAAGCTGACATAAAGGAATATACCAGACCAATGCCACGACTAACCGCTAGACTCACGACGATCAACACCCCGGAGGATGAAGAAACGCGTCCCACGACCGGATCTGAAGCAAGACATCGAACAACCAGACGAACCACCAGAAACAGTAAGAACAGCTCTGCAACGATCCAAACACAAAATAAATAAATTTTGTTAATCAATAAATTGAATTAAATAAAATTTTGTGTATACTGTTATTTATACTGATTATCCTGAAGAATGATGACATGGTACAGTTCATGGTTGCTTGTGAAGTTAGGTTTAAACGTCACTCCAACTCTCAAGATTCAAGAATAATACAATTAAACAAGTAGAAATAAACACATTTATCATGCCATTTTACAAGTTTTATTTTTGTACTTTCAAGTGGGTGGTACCACTAATTTGACCGTAACCATTCATTCAATTTCATTGCCCATATTTAAGAATGTTGGGTAGATATTTATGGAAAGATTTATTATGTAGGCACTCCTTGTTTGGTTGGACAGAAAATGTTTTCCGAGAAAGTTAGGGAGGGTTAGAACTTATTTGTTTGTTTTCAACAACGAGAGTTTATTTGTTATAAGTACGTGACTTGTCAAAACCTATATTGGAATTTGGAAGAGAGATATTTGGCAACTCTTTTCTCCTTGCTGTGAAAGACTATATATAATAGAACATATGCATGTTACTTGTACTAAACCATGCTTGGCTGCTTGTGTTTTCCAACATGAAGCTTGTTTTTATTTAAATGAGGTTGGAGAAAAATATGAACTATGTAATAGTTTAAAGTGGCAATTGAATATGACCTCATACATAAAGTGTCTTATTTCCTTTTGATGTAAAATTATGAAGTTTTTTTTCGATCACATGAGATTTTCTCATGTTTCCTTCTTTCTTTTTTTAATCGGTGCTAGTGCATCATTTCATTGATAATACTACTTAGGACAGTTGCAATGACCGTGTCAGAGTCGTTGCAGGCGTGCCGTTGCAGGCCCTGCCACGGCTCGCTATCACGACCAGCCGTGGTAGGCGTCGTGGTAAGGGGTGTCGTTGCATGTAGTCGTTACAGGATCATGCAACGACTCGTCCAGTCGTGGCAGCCCCAAGGCTAGTCGGCGGGCCAATCCCACACGACATGTGGCGGTAACGAATTTAAAAAAATGCAAACAATTTAATTTCAAGTGCAAACAATGGCATCCTACCACTAGTCATAGTTTGTCATTGGAGAAGTCATGGTAGGAGGTAGTGGTATAGAGGAGAGAGAAACTAAAACATGAGCTTCTACTATGGGTCCATACCACTAGTCAAAATATATCATTGGAGATGCTCGTACATGGAGCACTAACCCTTTAGGCCGAGTAATCAACTCCTATTAGACAAACTAGGAGAAGACAAGCAGATCCAATAGATAAGAACAAATAAGTAGTGACAAGGAGCTAAATACCCTAACGGATGGTGGACTTACTCTGTTGGAATATGTTGGGGTACACCTCCCAAAGGAACACGAACCTGACAAACAAGAATGTCCTTCGACCACAAGACTGTTTCTCTCACCCTTTGGTTGACACTACCACCAATCATGACTCCCGACGAGTCTGTTTGGCAGACTTCGTCGATGAACCAGATGACAGAGTATTTCTCCGCGGATGTTGAGAATTAAAGTGGTGAATAAATCAGTACAAACTCCCCTAACGGTGGGAGAGATCCAATCAAAACTAAGGTCGAGAAGCCTGACTGAGGGTGAGAGAGAGCCAAGGAGAAGTTGTGTAAAGAGGAGTCACTCCAACCTCTAGAGATCCCAGAGAATAGAGGAGGATATTGATTCCGGCCCAGAAATAGGTGGTCACTAGAAGTCCTAGACGACGCGATGTCGGTGATGACAATAAGGTACTCAGGTTAGAGGGTGGAGGAAGAGTCGTCATTGGTGACTATTAGGGTTAGGAGAGAAAGAGCTCTTTCATATGTTTCGTATTTGATAATTGGTTGAACATTATGTTTCCTCTTTTTTTTTATAGCATAGTAATAGATTTTATTAACAAAATTTTCAAAATTCAAAAGTGAACATAAATGACATGGAAAAGCTAAAGTGGATATATAAGAAAGGGTTAGTCATAATCTTGTATCTGACAAACAAAATCCAAGATACTGACTATGAACCCTTGCAGAAACCCTAAGCCTGTCGTCGCCGTCGCCGGCTTCCAAGGGCTTCCACCTTGGGAGTCGTCGGACTGTTCCCCTTTTCCTTCCCTTCCCTTCCATCCCATCCCTACCTCTTTGCCTGAAATCGTCTAAACCTTGTGTGTTTCTGAAACTGATGCTTTGAAGTTCCAAGTCCTCCGCAGCCATGGATCGCTTACACAGTCGAGGTGTGGATCTCTTCCCTTGTTGCTGCAGTGTTTATTTCTGTGGAGGAGCGTTCAGTTTGACATCGTCTCTGTCGCTGGCTTCTGTGGAGGAGTGAAACCAGTCGTCCGATGTCGCCTTTGGCCCGCTACCGTGGGCCTCGCCGGTATGCTGCATTTGTTTCTATGGAGGAGCGATCAGACAGACAGCGTTTCTATCGCTGGCTTTTGTGGAGGAGCGAAACCAGCCAGCAGGTCGTCGCCTTCGGCCCGTTGTCGTGTGCCTCGCCGACATGTGGAGTGGTGGGTACTAGGGATGGCAAAATAACCCAGCCCGACGGGGATCCCCGGCCCCGACCCAATCGGAGGGGATTTTCATTATCGGGGCGGGGAACGGGGCATTGACCGGGGATGTTGACCGGGGTCAGGGTGGGTCCGGGGATGGTACTCCCGCCCCAATTATATTAATCCTTTCATATATTATATATAAAAAAGTTTGGTAGGGGGATTCGAACTTTAAACCTCTTACCAGTAATTAAATCACTCTACCAAGTCAATTGACATGAACTTACGGTCTTAGTTTGTTTGTGTAATAAATATATTTATCCCATAATATATAAATATAAATAATAAATATTGCCTAATAAATATTTAAAAAACATAAATACTTTTAAAAGAAAAATTACATTATACTAAACAAAACAACAAAAGTTTACTATAAGTATCCTTAAAACAACGTTTATAATTGTTAATTTATCATATATCACCACTTAGTAAATTAATTTTTTGTAAAAGAATTAATCTTTTTTTAAATATAACCCCTAAACGGGGCGGGGCGGGGAATCCCCGAACCCAACGGGGCAATCTTGGGGCGGGGTCAACTCGGGGTCAACCCGGGGATGGGGCGAGGATGGGGCATGGAGCAAGTGAACGGGGTGGGGACGGGGCGAGGGGTCCCCGCCCCGAACCCGCCCCGTTGCCATCCCTAGTGGGTACCCCGGCCGGCGGCGACCCCTCGTATAAACTTGATGGCTTCTCCTTCGCGAGGTCCGGGCGTCGGTCCTCTACCGTGTATTGTGCCGGTAAGATGCGGGATTCTCAACCCAAGACGATCGTCGTCTTCGGTCCGATGTTGTGTGCTTTGCCGGCATGTGGAGGAGTGTCTCGTACCCCAGCCGGAGGCGACTTCCTCGAGCTCCAAGGTTCTTTGATGTCGAGGTTCTGTCATCGGGGATGGTTATCATCGACGGCGTGTGCTGACCTCACCGTGTACTGGTTCATCACGACATCTACCGTCCATTCTTGCCTTGGGTGAGTTTGGGTTTCGTTGGTCTTTTGGTATTGGGCACCAACGGATCGGTGGAGCCATTCTCCATCGTGGTATGGCTGTTTGAGGTTGGTTCATTTCTTGTTCTGTTGGACTCCTGATTTCTCTGTAGGTTTGTTGGTACTGGCGTGGGTTAAGACAGATTTACAGGTGCTAGGGTTCGTGTCAGGTTATGATGTTAGCCACCGGTGGTACTCGTTCCCTACGATGTTGAAGGTTGTCTGACGGAGCTGGATACCGTAGTACATTCATACCATCTTAGTGGTGTTGGCCATTGATGTGTTGGATGTAGCTCAGGGTGGAGCCCTGGTGGCACGGCGGTGCTGTCGAGTACTGAGGTTTCGCTGGTCTGAAGCTTGTTGGTGGGTTGGCATCGACGATTCCTTGTGGCATTGGTTTCCACTCACCCGGGGCGGATGCTGGGGTGTTTTTTCGTTGATGTGTTTATGCGGTTTGGCCTCTTTTGTTAGGAAGCCTGGTTAGGCCTTTCTGTAGGTGTTGGGGTTTGTGTTTTTTCTTTTTCTTTTTTACTGGTTGTTGGACTTATTGGTTTGTGACTCTTTTTTCGAGATTCACAGCTCTTTTTTATGTAATTATTTATCTTTGATAAAAAAACACTATGAACCAAGATTATTGCTTTTAATCATAATGTTGTGAGTGGCCCGAGATTATTTTCTTGAATCGACGTGAAAATGTCTGTAGCGTATGAGAAACACACTGGTCTCTCGGCAGAGACTATCTTTGGACGGTTGATGGAGCACCGGGAATCTAGGGAGAACACCAGGAAAAGGGGGAGGTTGGGGGTCGGATAGAGCCCGAGCCCGAGGGGACGGAGTGTGAGGGTCCTGATCTAGCGGATGGGGTTTGGTCGTCAAGTTTTCACCTGTTGCTGCCAAGATTATATGTTGATTCCTATCTCTCTGACTCCAAACGTGGGTGTGAAGGTCCCGATCTAACGGATGTAGATGGAGCGTACATGCAATCGGGTGCACAACATTCATAGCTTCGGACCCTGGGTCGAGCCTCCGATGAACTCGGGTGATCGTCAGGCGGCTAAGAAGCCATGTGATCTCAGCAAATCTATACTAAGGCGATAGGGAACAGACAACGATGGAGGCATCGACTTTGATGGCAGAAGAGGAGGCGACGATGGAGGCTCTGGTGGCCGAGGAGAAGGTTACATCGTTGAAGGCAGAAAGGGAGATGGTGGTGCTAGGTCGGGAGCGATGGTGGGGAAGGTGACGGTGGCACAGGAGGCGAAGGTGCTAATGGCGTTGGAGGCGGCTGCAGCTACGATAAAGTCGACACTGGAGAGGGACACACACATATGGTGAGAAACTTTACTAAGCAAGAAGACAAGACGAAACCGAAAAAATGTCCTATGACCGATGAGGCTCTCCGCAAAAAACATCGCTACCTGTATTATTACCACCTTAAACTAATCAAATATAAATTTATTATTTGAAATACCTATATCAAACTAATTGCAACTAAAACAATCAAAAGTACAAAAAAAAAATACAATAAGAAGTAAATCCCATCGGAAAAAGTTTTGAAAAGAAATGGATTAAATGCCGAACAGAACTGAATTGACATGCATCTCGACCGGATCAAACAGTCCGACCTAAACCGGATTTAGACACCTGTTTAGGAAACAATATTTTATTTCACAACGTGGGTCCCAGTCATAGCGTGGTGGTGTATTTAAGCCCGTCCTCTGATTTATCCTTTTCCAACGAGAAGGAAGCGGAGCCAGAGCAACAAACCCATCGCTCATTCACCACAACCACCACTACCGTTTCTCCGACAACCGATCAACTCACTTGAAACTGAATAGCCAGTCGAAGACGATGATCCAGAGAAGAAAGCTCCGTAAAATCGCCAAACCCGACGTCTTCGACGGCTTGCCGGACGACCTCCTTCTCGCCATCCTCGGCAAGCTTAGTGCCTCCGCGTCATCTCCTGCGGACTTCATCAACGTCATTATAACGTATGTCCGGTCGATTCACTGTTTGTTGTGTCAATTTCAACGATTATGAATGTGTCGCTAAGATTTGAATCTTGTCATCGCAGATGCAAGAGACTGAACCGGTTAGGCATGAATCCGACGGTACTGTCACAGGTTGGTCCAAAAACACTGTCGCTGAGAGCGAAAAGTTGGTCCGCTTCAGCTCACCGTTTTTTGTTTCAGTGCGCCGCCGCCGGCAGCACCGAAGCTAGCTACACTCTCGGGATGGTTCGTATCTCTGGCTTTATTTGCCTTCCGATTTTGGTTTTTTATTTCTTAATTTGTTTTTTAAAACACTTTTTTGGTATGGTTCTGCAGATCCGATTTTATTGCTTGCAGAGCAGAGAAAGCGGACTCTCTCTTATGGCCAGGGCAGCGATCAAATCTCACGCGCCGGCTCTGTACTCGCTCGCCGTGATTCAGTTCAACGGAAGCGGCGGAGCCTCGAAGAGCGAGAAGAATCTCCAGGCAGGGGTGGCGCTGGCCCAGAGGGCCGCGTTTCTCGGGCACGTTCACGCCCTCCGAGAGCTCGGGCACTGCCTGCAGGACGGTTTCGGTGTCGGCCAAAACGTGGTGGAGGGACGAAGGCTGCTCATCCAAGCCAACGCGCGCGAGCTGGCGTCCGTGCTACGCTCCGCCGCGCCGGAGCTGAAATCGTTCTTTCTGAGCCAGTACCTGCGGTCCGCTTGCCTTGCTCCGACGGAGTACGCCCTGCTGAGCGACTTCGGGTGCAGCGTGCCCGCTCCGGAGGTGCACCCGGTGAACAGGTTCATGAAGGAGTGGTTCGAGACGGGACGGGGGGCGCTGGGGGAGGGGCTGAGGATGTGCTCGCACGACGGCTGCGGGCGGCCGGAGACGCGGCAGCACGAGTTCCGGCGGTGCTCGGTGTGCGGGAAAGTGAATTATTGTTCCAGAGGATGCCAAGCGCTGGATTGGAAGCTGCGTCACAAGGTTGATTGTGTGCCGATGGTGCGCTGGATTGATGGCGGCGGCCATTTTGCGGCGGGAATGGAGGAGTTGGTGGAGGTTTAATTATATCACTGAGCTAATAACCTTTGTTACCCATTCAAATTCATTTGCTTCTCTTTCTCTCCTAAAATCATTCTACTTTTACTTTATTTTATATTCTTTGTTAATTACCCTACCTTTCCCGTGACTGCCAATGGCATCTCCTCCTCCAAAGTCGTATCCTATACTATTCTGAGTAAATATATGTACAAAATTGATCTCCCCTTACTTGTATCACCAACAAAACAGATATACCAATCAGATTCAGACCTTATTCTCTTGACAGTTTAAATCAAGAATATATTTTACAAGTTCAAATATTTATCAAAATAATCTTTTGGAAAACAAAAGACGATCGGAACCTTTCAACAATTTAAAATATCATTATTTTTATAGAAATCTGAAACTATAAGTTTAATTGGTATCTTTTTAAAGCTTAACAAAATAATTACTAATCACAACTTATCTCTTATGTCATCTGCTCTTATTTTTCACGTGGTGACATGTTTCCAATTCCGATAACATATATTTGTAAAACACACTATATATACACTAATGTAAATATATTAGCCAAACTAAAATGTGTGTTTTGATTAGTATAAGGTGGTAATAATAGAGGTAGAGGAGAAATGACAAATTTTGTTATGAGTAGAAGAAACCACAATGATCATTAGTTGTTTTTTCATATGTTTGGTGGATTAGTTTGGTTCATCCTAAGTTGACTTGGTGAGATTTATAACTTTTAATTATGATTAGACAAAACCAAGATGGCAAGATGAGTAAGGAAAGGAAAGACGTTTATAACTCAAACTAATTTTGAATTAAATTTCAAACACGATTTTTAATAGGAGTTCGAAATTTAAATGTTACATTAACGTGTCGTCATACATGCATCACCAAACCTTTTGGGTCCAACTTTTATAACATGTATGGATTTACAGGTAGAAGAAACAATTAGATAGAGAGCTTGGAAGTCATGTGAAGAATGCCGAGTCGTTTTTCTTATCTGAAGGAGTACGGAATGACCTTCTAGAATTGAAGACCCAGCAATTTGCAAAGACCAGATTGGATTGTGTGATTAATGGTCAAACCATTAAATATATATATTAACTCCTCCTTCCACTCAAATAAATAAAACAAATAAATAAATAGAAGTGTTGTATTGTATACTTCGTGATCATGGTCTACACATCTCCATGTTCTTAATCTCCGAATGACAAAAACAGCTTACCTAGAGAAAAGGCTATTCAATACATACCAGTTTTTGGATGCCTATCTATATCTCATCACTCACATGACTTGTTACCTAAATCTCATTGTCTCCGCATTGTTTCCTCCTTAAATTAATCACCACGTGACATGCTTCAAACCTAGGGATGTCAAGAAAAGGTCTGATCTAAGATATGTTCGTGTTTTTCAATCCGATCGATCATATCAAGACGATAAGTTCAATCAAAATTAAGACGTTTCTTGTATGGACGTCTCTTTATTTATCTAATCAATTGTATTTGTTTAAGTTCGAGAGCAATTTTTTCCTCTTCCCCGTTCTTCTTGCTCAATTGATTTAATATAGCTGCTTGATTGAGTATGTGCTCTTCTAATCGAATGAGTAGAAAAGTAAGGAAAAAGATGTTAGACGTTAGAACAAGCTGAAACACGAGTTTGTCTTCTTAAAATTAATATTACAACATATAATATTAATTAAAGTTATAAATATATTCATAAGTTTATAAAGCACTCCAAACTGAATCATGTGTTCTTTGTATTAATATTACAACTTTACAAGTACTTAATATATATATATTTTTTTCTCCTGAAAGGAGCACACATATACTTGAGTTCTTATGTAGGTTGAGTACTAACATGAAACATCTTCTCCAACATGCATCATTTCAATCCGAAACCATCTACAAGGATAAGAGAATAGTTGGTATGTTACTTATCAATTAAATCTAACTCGAATTATTACAGAGTAAAAGAAGAGGAGGTCATATTAAGATATAATCAAACTTAAGAAAGGTATCATCCAGTATTCTTGCTTATTGGTGGACAAGTCCGGTTCTACAGAGCAGTTTATTTTTTCTTAGACTTCTTAGCACTTTCCCATCCTCGTACACTTCACTTGCTACTGGTTCACGAAGGTTGTATTTGGAATTTTGCTCACATTCACACGGCTGTATAATCACAAGGTTGTACAAGCAATCACTTAGTTGCATACCCACAAGGCTGCACATGGGAATTTCCTCAAGGTTTCATTTCATCGTTGGGTTTGGGGATGGGTAGTTTGTTTTAGATGTTTGTCTTGTCCGTTTTATTTTTTTGGCAAATTTTCTCGATCTGTAGTTGGGTTGGGATCTCTTGTCTTGTATCTCCTTTCTCAAAAGATAATTTCAATTTGCTTTCGTTGAGCAAAAAAAAAAACTATTCCTTTCTCTTACAAAACAAAAAAAGAGGTTCCCAAATGCTAACTTGCTAAAATAATTCCACAATGTTTGTCGATAGGAACAGCGGATCAGCAACACGTGACATCCACGTGCCACAGATCAGTAACACGTGACATCCACGTCACATTTAGGGTTTAAGGAAACCTTTCTCTTTGCCGATGGAAACAAACAGAGAAAAATATCATAAGCCTGCGTTCGAGGAAATCTGAAGCAATGAAGATGTCGGTGGAGGAAAAACCAGAGGGAGTAGGAGCAGTGGTGGACATGGACGATGAAGAAGAGACATGGTCGTCCGATTCCGACATCGGGGATGCGCTGGATTATCTGGACCTAAAAGACGGCGAGGAAGGCGTCGGTGGAGCATTCACGCTCAATGCAAGGAGGCCGAATGCTCATGGAGGCCTCAGCTCTCGCACCAAGTCATCCACTCTTCAGCCGATCACCAATCAGACCCAGAAGTTCACCAACCGTATAACTGCTTCGCCTTTAGAGGTATAGCATCTCATGGACCATAATGTTTTGTCTAATTGACAAAACATCCTTATATTATATTAAACTGTATTGATTATTCTCTAAAAAAAAATCAAATTTTAGTTGATTATGCATGACTGGAAGGAAAATTGAAAAACTGGGTTGAGCAGCAATGGAGAGGTTCAAATTATGAGTGTGTCAGTACTCAAATTCTGTTCTTAGTTTCTTACTGGGGTCAGGTTGGTGTCTCTGTCTGCACAATAATAGTTATTTTGATAGTAATTCAATGTGTTTCAAGCTGTTTATACGGTATGTATAGGTTGGTGTCTTTGTCTGCACAGTCATAGTTATTTTGAGAGTAATCCGGTGTTTTTTTTATGTTTTCTTGCTATTATTATTGTTTAATTTAGTTTGACGATGCTTCAGGAGTGGGAGGGGAGATTCAAAGCTGGCATGTCTAACTCTGTTACTACTGCTATTCGAGGAAGTGTACGGGATATGGCCATTGGCAAAACAAAAACTACTGAGAAAGCAGACCGTGCTACTGTTGAGCAGGTAAGGGATATTTCATTCTATTTTAACAAGGTTGAAATATGTTGCGTAGTTTACAGTTTCTAATGCTGTGTAGTGTAGTGTAGTGTTGCATTAGCCTTTCTGCATATTTTAGTGTCTGAGTTGCATGCACAATTATGAGGACCATAATTATGAAATGAGATAGTTTTTTTTTCAGTGGCTTATTTCTTGTTTATTTTATGGGTCAATGCATGTGAATTTCTAATATTAGTGTTGCTATATAATCTTCTTATATTTCTTTTACGCATATATGTTTGTCGTGGATTATTGCAGTTACTTGTGATGTGCCAATTTCAGCAATTTCATTCATTTTCATATGAATTCCTACTTCACTATTGTGTGCATCTGAAGGTTTTATTGCTGGCATATTTAAGATTTTTTTTTATCTTTTGGAAAAAGTGATAAACATTTTGTTTACAGGCCATAGACCCAAGAACTCGCATGGTTCTATTCAAAATGCTGAATCAAAAAGTGTTTGATTTTATTAATGGTTGCATTTCAACTGGAAAAGAGGTACGTGTTGGCCTACTACCTTCGGTTTGACCTAGCATGAGGGCATAATCCTTTCTCGTGAATGCGATCTTGGAGTTAATGTTTTTGTTTCTTTACAGGCAAATGTTTATCATGCAACAAAAACTGATGTCCAGGAATTTGCAATCAAAGTGTACAAAACTTCTGTTCTTGTTTTTAAGTAAGTCAAGTGACTGTTTTGTCCTTTGGCAGTGTATATATTAAATGGAAAGCTGTTTATGCGCTTGTTAATGGTTGGAAGTGATTGCTTTTATGTAAGTTAATTCTTAAAAGAAGTGATCGTTGAACAATGAGTAGCCTCTGCCACATTTTTGAATTATATATGAGCAGTTATAACTGCACATCTGCCTTCTCAGTCACTTCAATTCTTTCGCCTCTGAATTCTTGCTCCTTTTCCCTTCTGAATCCTTGCACTTTTCTCCTTGGGATATCATGTGTTCTCTCTCAAGTTGTGCATAATTTAACAAATGGGACTTGTAGTTTAGTTGTAGTGCACGGGATACTGTGAACTTTTCTCATTTTCTAATAGTTTTTATGGATTCTCTTTCCAGATATTTGTTGTGTAGATTAATACGTGACTCAATTTATTTCTGCCAAACTACCTCAGGGACCGAGATCGATATGTACAAGGTGACTACCGTTTCAGACATGGATACTGCAAGCACAACCCCAGGAAAATGGTTAAGACTTGGGCTGAAAAGGAAATGAGAAACCTTATGAGGTAAATATTCATGTAAACTCATCAATCTTTTCACGTCGACTCAATATTTTCATCTATGAGCTTGCCTAGTATTGATATCTATCTTTACCCTTTCATGAGTGAAAATCTACACAATTGGCCTTTTGATCATAAATGTTTTTGTATAACACAATCAGTTACAGCATTCATCTACATGCTATTTAACTTTTTTGCATTACAGGCTGAAAGCAGCAGGAATCAAGTGTCCCAGTCCACTTCTCTTGAAACTTCATGTTTTGGTTATGGAATTCATAGGTACTATTTGGTGGCTGAATGGATTCTCTGTATTTTTTAATTGTAGGAAACTAAATGCTTAGATGTTTTTGTAGATATTTCTGTAATTCATAGCTTGATTGCTCTTTCAGTTGACTAGAAACCTAGTACAAATTGAAGTGGAATTCAAAATTGCTTATTGCAATCTTGTTGGTCATTTTTTTATCAGACCAAATGGTTTTATTTATGTGATTATATGGATAAAATAAAAGTTTCAACCTAAACGATTTGTGGGATGGTTTCTTTGAGGCAACCAGTTTTAATGCATATACTCTCTTTGTTATAGGAAAGTCTGGCTGGGCCGCCCCTCGTCTAAAGGATGCTGCTTTGTCCTTGGACAAATTACGTGAATGTTATTTAGAGGTATGCGCATCTCATTCTTATGTATGAGGCATGCACTTAAGTATATCAAATGGGAGGACCTGTGTAATGTCATATGTAGCTCTAGTTTGTATGAATAAAATAGAAGATTGGGTTGGTTGATAACAAATAGAGAGTTTTGTTGAACATATTTGATTTTATAATGCATTGTTTCTTCTACTTTATATCTAGAGACCGGAAATGTACTCTTTGACACACTGCTTCAGACCTTATATTATATTTTCTTTGTTGGTGAATTTATTTCAATTAACCTCTTGAGTGTCTGTGTCAGATGATTATCATAATGCGAAGGTTGTATCAGAAATGCAAATTAGTGCATGGAGACCTCAGTGAATACAATATACTATATTACGAGGTGAGTGACTATTACATACACAATTTAACTCATGGCACATTGCCAAGTTAATTGATAGTGTTCACTATTTGGACATTGATCATGTGTTTTCTTGTATGTAAGGGTCATTTATACATAATTGATGTATCCCAATCTGTTGATCTTGATCACCCTCACTCCCTTGATTTCCTACGTGAAGATTGTGTTCATGTTTCTGTAAGTTCTTTTTATCTTTCATATTTTTGTTGTTGAGATAGAAAGGATTGTAGAGCCAGCTGGTAATTTAAGCATTGATATTGCAGGATTTCTTTAGAAGACATGGTGTAGCTGTTATGAAAATCCGGGAACTCTTTGATTTCATTGTTGACCCAACTATTGCTGATGATGCTGTTGATAGCTATTTGGATGAGGTTTAGTGCCAAATACTGACAAATATATGCAAGAATGTTTAGTGAGATATTCATTGTGACTGCTTTTGATTAATTTTATTTTTAGGTTCAACAAAGAATTTTGACAAGAGATATATCTGCAGAAGATGAAATTGCAGATAATGTATTCGTGCAGGTAAACTTTTCATCAATCAAATATTATTTTCTGGTGGATCTAGTTATATTGTTGCTGTCTTCCAATAAAAGTCCAATCTATTGCTAAGTTGATGTGTAGGACTGAGAAGCGATGATTGGTTTATGGGGTTAAATGCAAATAACTTCCCACATATTTCGCCCAAGTGACTATAAATAAAACACAACAATCAACTACATTTTAAAGGGATAATTGTCAAAACATGCACTTATGTTTCGTCCACAAACGAAATAGTGCACAATGTTTCGTCCACGTCGTTTGGCTACCCTTATGAATCGTCCACGCACTTTTGTCAGTAAAATTAACAGAATATTCGAATCTGTAGCCACACGTGCTATCATGTGCTTGTGTCTGAAAATTTTTTTGGACGAAATTGCCCTAACAATCCTCAACCACTCATTTTTTTGGACGAAATTCTTATTTTTGAATTTCAAACCAAAAGGGCAAAATTGTCAATTCAGGTTCTGTTGTTACACTTTTCTAACATAAGTGCGTGGACGATTCATAAGGGTAGCCAGACGACGTGGACGAAACATTGTGCACTATTTCGTTTGTGGACGAAACATAAGTGCATGTTTTGACAATTATCCCCATTTTAAATTGACCACAGCCAGTTAACTATATTATAAATGGCCACACAGCAACCAGATACATTATAAAGGGATAATTGTCAAAACATGCACTAATGTTTCGTCCACAAACGAAATAGTGCACAATGTTTTGTCCACGTCGTCTGGCTACCCTTATGAATCGTCCACGCACTTCTGTTAAAAATTAATGGAATATTCCATTTCTGTAATACATGTGCAGTTGAAGTATAACTGAAATGACCATTTTACCCTTATCATAAATCTTTTGACTTTTCCTTTTGACTTTTGCATGAGACATTACCATTTTACCCTTTCAAATAAATAGACAAATAAAATAATTTTTTTTAATAAATTCAGTTTTTATTTATAAAAATTATTTTTATTTTCAAAAATTCAGATTTTAATTTAAAAAAATACATAGAAATTAGTTTTTTTTAAATTCATCTTTTATTTATAAAAATTATTTTTATTTTCAAAAATTCAGATTTTAATTTAAAATATACATAAAAATCAGTTTTTTATTTAATTATATTTGGGTAGAAAAAAAGAAAGAAGAAAAATAAAAATATTAATTAAATTTAAAAAAAAACTGATTTTCTGTATTTTTTTAAAAAAAACTCTGATTTTTATTTAATTTTTAAATTAAAATATGAATTTTTGAATTTCAAACCAAAAGGGCAAAATTGTCAATTCAGGTTTTGTTGTTACACTTTTCTAACAGAAGTGCGTGGACGATTCATAAGGGTAGCCAGACAACGTGGACAAAACATTGTGCACTATTTCGTTTGTGGATGAAACATTAGTGCATGTTTTGACAATTATCCCCATTATAAATTGTCCACGCTACAAAAATATTCTTAGTTCACGCGGCAATCAACTACAATATACATTGTTCTCATCATACTGATACAAAATGGACTGTAGAGGCTTTTGTAATATACTTTTTTTTCCATGTTTATGTTAATGTTTCAGTCGTTCATCCCCAAGACATTGGATCAATGCAAGAACGCAGAGGCAGAAGTAATCAAGTTAACCAGCGGGCAAGACACAAAAGATATGTATTATCAAACCATTACAGGATTGAAGCATGCTCTCTCGAAGGCTGAACCAGAGCAGCAGCATGAGTCCTCCATGAGTGTAGTTGGCCATTCTAATTCTCCGGAGAATGGAGAAGAATCTGGAACAGGTGATGAGGAAGAAGAAAACTCAAGTGATGGAGAAGGAGAGGAGTCCAGAGCTGAAACCGAAGCACAGACTCCAGCAGACAAGAAAGCTGCTAGAAAAGAGAATAAGAAACAAGTGAAAGAAGAGAAGAGGGAGGCTCGAAAGAACAAAGTGCCAAAGGCAGTGAAGAAAAGGAAGAAAAAGATGGCCAAATCTGTCAAAACAAGGTAGCTTAACATCATTCGAGCTTCATGCATGTCCTCGAGGGAGGGTAATGATGTCGCAACCTTGGAAAACACGAGGAACAGTTTTATCCTTCACTAGTACATTGATTAGATTTCTTATAAGGTTAATATTAATACATGTCACTGTGGCTTGAACCCTTTATACCACTAGGGGTGATTATATTTAATACCTTGTAATTATAACAGTTTATCAATCTGGTCAAGTTTTTAGTTGCGTCATTTATTAATTTAAAGGGAATTTGTTAAATTATGGTTATCTGATTTTGTCTGTGCTTTTCTGGAATGATAATAATGGTTTTTTAATATATTACCAAAAATATTTTTGAATACTGAAATTCAATATCATTACGAAATGATTTTAGACAAATACAGAAATAGAAGGAAAAAAAAAATATCTCGCCTTTAGCCCAATTGGAATTGGACACGTGCTGTTCAGATTGACAGACTAGGATAATTTAACCATATATTAATGTTCATCTACACGCCGACGAAAGAGAGAGGAGCGGCTGCTGGAGGCTCTGTTGCCTCTTTGTTTCGTGTGGTTCAAGCTTCACTTCTGTGACTATCTTTGAATCTCAGTTTAGACAGACCGTATCCATCCTAATTACAAAGTCAAAATCGAATCTCTTGGGTATCTGAACGGCATAATCGCGAGCATCTTCCTAATCTTGTTCGGATTATCTATCTATGGGTTTGATAGAAACTCTGGATACGGAAGCTATTCATCTTCAGCGCCTGAAAATGGTGGTGATTTTGCTGTTTCTGTTGTTCGTCGCTTCGAGCTCAGCTTCGGACAATGCTATTGTGCTGGACGCGGACCAGCCGCTGTCAAGAATTAACATCTACAAAGCCATTGTTGAGCTTCGCAGCTCAGCCTCAATAAGAGCGAGCCCCTCCCTTCTCGGTCTGCAGGTAAAGATTTTGTAGCTGCCACTGAGGAATTTTGTAGATGCTCATGTGATTTTGCTTTACTGGGTATTTCAAATTTTGCTGCTTTTCCTATACCTGGTCTTTGATGCTGGCCCTTTTGCAGTGGTTTCATTCTATTTGTTATTATTGTGAACGAGGTAATGGGTTTGTTCTTATTATCTAGATTCAGTAGCACAAGTTGAAATTGTAAATGACTACTTTATGTGGGATGCTGAGGTTCTTAGTGAAGGAACCCATCAAGCTGGATGTTTTCATAGATTTTCTTTTTATCTCTTTAGTTAGCATTATGAAATTGCTTTTCTCTTACTTGTTGTGGCTTTTACTAAGGCAACAATTGATTTTAAGAGCAAAATAGTGCTTTTAAGAAGCTTGCTGAACTGAGACCAAGAGCATTTGTTTTCTCTATTGTATCGAATGTTGCATTTTATATTTATCTAGAGTCCAATTATGAAGCTTGCCTCTTTCAATTAGATCATGTTTTGAATATGAATTTAGTCTCACGGATCATAGTTTGATTTGCTCATTCACTGCATCATCAGGCTTACTTAGTAGCAGTGTTATTGCCATAATATGGGTGTTAAATTCATAGTCACTATTACAATCTTCATGTCTCTCTTTCAAGTACCACATTCATATGCTGTGTTCCAACTAATTTTATTGCAGGGTGAGGATACTCAATGGGTAATTGTGGATCTTAAGAACCTTGATCCATCCGCGGATGACTGGGTTGGAGTGTTTTCTCCTGGAAAGTTTGAGTATGTTTTTTATATCAAATACTTGTTACGCTTCCTAATGCTGTAGTTAGTATCATCAAACAGCAATTTTCATCTATGCTTGTTCTGGAAAATTAAGGAACATTTTTTTATTGAACATGGCAGCTCCTCAACCTGTCTGCCAGTGGATGATCTAAAAGAACAGCCTCCGTACATATGCTCCTCCCCGTTAAAGGTTTGTGCAACTTCCTAAGAAATTCCAAATCATATAAACAGAAGTAGATACACTTGCCTCAAACTTTGTTTTTTGAATCTGACCTATATTGTTTTATGTATCTTCCTTCCAGTACAAGTATGCAAATTATTCCAATTCAAACTATACAAACACAGGAAAAGCTTCTTTGAAGTTCCAGTTGATCAATCAGAGGGCCGATTTCTCCTTCGCTTTATTTTCAGGCGGGTTGTCAAACGTGTGTTTCCTTTTACTTCTTCTGTCTTTTCATCATGCTTATTCTTTTGGTGCTTTACATGTAACCTTGATGCAGGATACTGATAAAATCTTAGGATATGGTGATACTTGATCTATCTTTTTGACTAACTGCATTTTTTTTTTGCAGCCAAAAATGGTGGCCATCTCAAATTTAATATCTTTTCTCAATCCTAAAGCACCCCTATATCCACGACTTGCTCAAGGAAAATCTTGGAATGAAGTAGGTTTCTCTTATTGATGATCTGCTTCATAACCTTTCCTTGAATTTTCATTCGGGTTGTGTTACAATATTCAAATATTTTCTTAATTGCATTCTTTCTAGATTCATTTTGATCATTATCATTTTGCCTAAATTCTTAAAATTCTATACCTGTATCATGAAGTATGTCTGCAGCATGCTAATACAGGAGTCTTACTCTATTATGTTATATGAACTAAGGATTTATATCTTCAATTTCAATGCTCAACTCAGACATTCCTTATATTGTCCCTGTGAATCCACATTCTTTAGTTGATTTAGATCTATGGATAGTACACTGATGGTAGGTGGTTTTGATAGAATGATGGTTGACTGGCTTTGACCTTTTAATTTTCTCATTCTTAAATATTGTTAATGACATTTTGTTTTTCTGCAGATGACAGTAACCTGGACAAGTGGCTATGACATAAACGAAGCTGTTCCTTTAATTGAGTGGGGTCTGAAGGGAGAAATGCAGATTCGTTCCCCAGCTGGAACATTAACATTCAACCGGAATAGCATGTGTGGTATGTAACACCTAATCAATTCACGATTGTCCCGTGTTTCACTGCTTATAATTAACTTTATTTGACAGTCCCATGTTTGATGAATTAAGATTATCATGGTTCACGAGGAAAACTATGATAATTTTTCATTTCAAAGTCCATTTCCCTCACAACGAGATCTGTTGGATATTGATTTCCCCGGTTACTTTACAGGTGGACCGGCAAGAACAGTTGGCTGGCGTGATCCTGGTTTCATACACACTAGCTTCTTAAAGAACTTGTGGCCTAATTCAGTGTGAGTATAATGAACATTCATATCTTGTCCTGACTGTGTGAAGCCCTTGCAATATTTATTCTTATTTTGTTACTAGGATTTCTCAGGTACACATATAGAATGGGCCATCTTGTATCCAATGATACTGTCTGGAGCAAGATGTACTCATTCAAGTCATCTCCATATCCGGGCCAGGATTCATTACAACGTGTTGTAATATTTGGTGACATGGGGAAGGTATTTTTTGTCAGAATATAAAACCATAATTGGGCCTTCAACTATCAGCTTGAGCTTTTAGTTGAGTTGGTCCTCTAATATTTTATCTAATGGTTGTGTTTTGCAAAGAAACGACCTCTCTTACTACATGTTTTACATCTCTTCATATTTGTTACAGGCAGAGCGTGATGGTTCAAATGAATATAGTGATTATCAGCCCGGATCACTTAACACTACTGATCAACTCATCAGGGACATAAGCAATATTGATATAGTGTTCCATATAGGAGACTTAACATATTCAAATGGATACATCTCACAATGGGATCAATTCACATCACAAGTGGAACCCATTGCATCTAAAGTACCATATATGGTTGGAAGGTTTGTGTGATTATGCGTCTATGAACTCTACTTGTTGCTTTAATGTATAAATATCAAATAATAAGTTTCACTTTATAGTTGCAACCAGGGATAATTGCAAAAAAGTACCCTGATACATTCACTTTTTTGCAAATCGTAGCCCTCTTGTTTGATAATAGCAAAAAATACCCTCAACTTGTCTTTTTGTTTCCCTTTGTGTATATTTGTTTCAAAATGATGATTTTACCCTTGAAAATTTAAAATTTTAAAATATAATGCAAAAAACATAAAATCTAGAATTTTCACCTCCTTTTACTTTTGACATTATTTTTCAAAGGTAAAATCGTCATTTTGATACAAATTCACGCAAAGTGCAATAAAAAGGACAGTTCAGGGCACTTTTTTGTTATTATCGAAGAAGAGGGCTACGATTTGCTAAAAGTGAATACGTCAGGGTACTTTTTTGCAGTTATCACTTGAAACTAACATTTTTTCATTTATTTATGTTACCTGCCTGCAGTGGCAATCATGAGCGGGACTGGCCAAATTCCGGATCTTTTTATGACACAACAGATTCAGGTGGGGAATGTGGCGTGCCAGCTGAGACCATGTTCTATTTTCCAGCTGAGAACAGAGCTAAATTTTGGTAAACTTCATAGTATTGTTGAGGAGGTTGAGCAATCCTTGTCCAATATTATGTTAATATCCTGATTTGTACAATGTGCAGGTACTCGACTGATTATGGAATGTTCCACTTCTGCATAGCTGACAGTGAGCATGACTGGAGAGAAGGATCGGAGCAATACAAGTTCATTGAACAGTGCCTTGCATCAGTGGACAGACAGAAACAACCATGGTTGATATTTGCTGCTCATAGAGTTCTTGGATATTCCTCTGACTACTGGTATGCCAAGGAGGGCTCTTTTGAAGAGCCCATGGGAAGGGAAAGCTTGCAGAAGCTTTGGCAGAAGTACAGAGTGGACATTGCTTTTTATGGCCATGTCCATAATTACGAGAGGACGTGTCCCATCTACCAGGTATAATTATGAAGATAGGTAATTGAAGTTGAAATAAACATGCCATTTCTTCATATATGTTTAAACTGTGGTTGTGCAGGGTATATGTGTGAATAAAGAGAAGCATGAATATTCAGGCACTATGAATGGAACGATCCATGTTGTCGTAGGTGGAGGAGGGAGCCACTTGTCAAAGTTCAGCTCATTGACACCAGATTGGAGTCTTTACAGAGATTATGACTGGGGATTTGTTAAACTTACAGCTTTTAATCACTCTTCTCTTCTCTTTGAGTACAAGAAAAGCCGGGATGGGAATGTATATGACTCCTTCACAATCTCAAGGAACTACAGGGATGTTTTGGCTTGTGTTCATGATAGTTGTGCATCAACCACTTTGGCCTCCTAAAAATAGAAATTTAGTTGTAATATTTATGATGGTTCTGGGAATTGGAAATGTACCCAAGTCTTGGGTTGTATCTTGAACGGTATGCTAAAGCAGCGCAACTCAATGTAGATTAATAATACCAAAAATGTGATTGTGTTTCTTTCTTTTGTATATAGGAGACAGAAAGAATGGGTACAAAACAACAAAATCAACCAAAGCATGTGCTGTAAGAATGGGGGTTCATATTTAAGTTGTTTTCATCATGCAATGTATGACAGACATGACTTTTCTCTATATTGCAGCCACAATGGCACTAGGTTACAAAAAGGACCTATAACAAGCTTCAAAGCGTAGGATATGTCGTGCTTTTTTGGTTCCATCACTGCCTTAAACCCGTGGCTTCAACCGTTCATCTCAACATCAGAAGGCTTGTCTTCTTGATCATCTGATGAGCTGATACATGCTAGCAGATCATCAATTTTGAGTGGAGAGTGTCGAGCTATGTACTGGAACATTACCTGAAAGTGTAGATAAATGGACCAAACATGACACTTCCTCAATATATATTTTACAAAATCAGTCAGGGAGTGTATAATCAAATAATTATAAAATGTTATACTCTATTAAGGGTTGGGAAACAATTAGAGAACATAATAGTTTTTTTCTTTTCGACATTACAACAGAATAGAGAAAGGCTATGTGGGACAACTTAACCCGGCCGTCCCTCCACATGATAAAAGTACCCAAGACCAACATTATAAAACAGAGAAAAAAACATCATTCTGATACAAGGATTGTAAAATATCATTTGCTACATCTGGCAATTTCTTCAAAATCACTAGTATATTTTGTATCTACTAACATCGATTAAATGCAGAAAGTAGGGAGAAAGATCCGTGTTTTCTCACTAACCTTGGAGTAACTATCTGCAAAAGCACGTGCTCTATTAGACTTGCCAAGATAATGTAAATCGGCTTTCTCCAGCTTCCCATCCACAAAACTTAATCCTTCATCACCAATGGCAAAACGAAGTAGATTTCCTGATTGTAAAGCCGACTGAAAATTGGAGAAGAGTGACTATTATGGCAATAAGAACGTGTGTGTGTGTGCATGTGTGTGTGAGAGAGAGAGGGAGGGAGAAATGAAACAGATAATGGTTTTATCGTATCCAGACAGAACAAACCTCTACTATGAAATCCACATTCAAGCTACCAAATACTACAGGAGGATCATCTGACGTGGTTAATTTTCCATCCTCTTGTAGCTCCAAAACAACCTGATCATTCCAGTAAGCAGGGGAAAATAAACTAACAATTAGAGCTGACTTACTATGTTTAGTACTAAAGTACATTTGTCATCGAAAGAACAATATTGTTATGAAATTAAGTCTAAGCACATCAAGCCAAACATATAACAGTAAGAAAAAGCTGAGAGAAATTGCCCTGACCAAACCAAGACTTCTACTAAGCTTGAATTAAAAAGAATCTGGACTTCAAAAATACTGATATTAAAGCCAGCAGTGTGTTTATGTTCAAATTTAATCTCAGTAGTCTAACATGTCATCTCAATGCCACAAAAGAACCATAATAGATAAACTAATAAAAGAACCATAAAATTTTGATTTATTTAGTGCTATTCTTTGTTGATTTCTGATTCTGTTGAAACATATTGTCCATTTTTTTATGATTCTTTACGACTCAATTCTCCTGTGATCAATCCCAATCAATAAGGGTATAGGTACGTGAAGCATGTAACGTTAAACACACCTGCTGTTGAATTGGAATCTGTCCTTTATTATCTGTATCAATAACATACTGACTGCAGTTCTCATCCTTCCACACTAAAGCTAATGGGGTATTTCCTGTTTGATAGTGTGCATTTCTGAATAAAAAGAAAATGGAAGTAAGAATAAGAGAGGAAATGCAGCAAAAAAATAATTAACTTAACTTTCTAACACTAATACTAACAGATTCTGAATTCCTACAGACGTGGAAGGAAATTGATTAAGATTGAAATGACAAGAATGATCAGTCATTATAAATTTCAGAGTTTACCTACTGTTGGTAAGCAAAATTATTCTTAGTAAAAACAATTCTTTGTAAGCAATGAAGACAATTGTGGTTCTAATGCCTCAATGAACAAGTTGTTTACCAAAAGTAGATGTAGATGATTTAAACAAAGTTAATACTCGTCCAAAACCCTTAACAATTATACTGTTCATTTTTGTATGGCGCTATGAAAATAGACTTAAGGTGTAATAGAGAGAAAAATAACTGCGAAAAACCTGCAGTAGATGTAATAACACCTCTTAAATGTAAAGGCAGCAGATCCTAAATCTGGTTTCTTTACAGGAACAAAAAAAGCCAGAGAAAATAAAACAGACTTAAGGTGGCCTTCTACAGTTCTATAACATCTATCTTAAGACCTTCACCAAACTCAAAATACTAATAAGTGGCAACTTCCATAAATCAAGTAAAAATCCCAATGCTTGAAGCAAGCACACAACATTTTGCCTATTAGTGTATGCCAAATTGTATTTCATACCAGCATATCCAAATAGCCTGACCCTCACCCGCAACAGTACACATTAGCATTCACTACAAACTCACAATCAAGACAAGGGCATATGTCAAAGCTCACTAAAGAGAGCTCACAAGGACAATTTAAAGCAAATGCAATAAATCTAACACACACTTAGTAAAAAAAAGTCTCACTTGTTGTAAAAGAGCAGGCCATCCCTGACATAAGGCACTTCTCCAGCATAAGCTGCATATAATCCAGTCTGGTCACACTTGTACCTGGGAACCAAACTGAATCTGTATTTATGGTATTGGGAAGGTGGGTCACATGCCTTTGTCTCAGGAAGCTTTGAGTCCAACCAAAAAAACCTGAACTCTGCAGCACAATCAGAGCAAGAGTATCCTCTCCAACAAATCATATCGATCACATAATAAGTTTGATCCAGCTGCAAGTGCAAATCAGAATACCAACATTACTAACTCAACAAAACCAAAAAAATAACCTTTTCTAGAGAGCAAAAACATCAATGGGATTAACTTCTCACCTCATGAAATATACAATCAAGTATACTATAGGATTGGGCAGGGCCAGAGCCGTCCCTGGTCCTAGCTCCGTTGGGCAAAGCAGAAGGAAATCGGTGCAAAAACGCGCCGTTCCTTAGCCTGCTTACGGTTGTTCCATTGGAGGAAACCACAAAACATCGCTTCCCAGAAGGCCTCGCACACACATACCTACAGGTTACAGAAACCCAAATTAATTCAACAATGCGAAACCCCAGAAATAGTTTAAGCAGAGAACCAAGTACCAGTCCCGCCCTAATCCATCGGGCACGTCGATCATCCACTCCGGTAGCATTAACTGCTTCGCGAACCATTTGCGAGCTTCGGGGCCTCTGAGCCTCGAAGCTTGCTGCACATCAAGCTCCGTGGACCCGGGTTCGGAATCGAGCTCGTGTTCCGGTTCCTCAGCTTCGGGTAGGGTTTCGGGTTCCGCGTTGTTCTGGGAGGGCATAGAGAGGAGAGTCGAGGCCAGGCAGCGAGCATGGTGCTGAGCGTCGCGGCGATGCTGTGCTTGCCGCTGAAGTGAGAGTTCCCTCCGCCTCTGCTGATCGGAGATGGCGGGTCGTTTGAACGGGCGGCGGAGATCGTGCGGTGCCATTTTGGTCTGAGCGTCACTGCGCTTGTCTTGTCAGGCTTTGAAATTGAAATTGAAATTTGAAGGCAGTGAGAAAACGACGTCGTTCGCGGGGTTCTTTAGGGAAAAAAGGTTCAAAAACAAAAAGACCGACTCTGCTGGGGATCGAACCCAGAATCTCTGGTTCCGTAGACCAGCGCCTTATCCATTGGGCCACAGAGTCATCTTGTGGTGCTTCTGTTCATAAAGACTAATACTTATATACTAAGACGATATGTCTATATGAGCATGTCTCCTGAGAACTAGCAGTGGCAGCTGAAGCCAAGCAGGTAGGTTTTGATCTGAGGAGGGTAAGATGGAGCAGAGTATATGGGGTCATTTACCTCTACTGGTGAGGTCGACCTCGAAAGACTCCGTCGAGTACATCCTCCAAGCCCTCTGGCGAACTAGGAAGACCGGTCTCGACGCCGCCGACCGTCACATTATCCGGGACATGCTCCAACTCCCCAACGACTCCGACCTCGATCCTGTATGTTACGTTCCTTCTTTCAATAATCTCATGTTCGATGCTTTTGTTGGTATTAGTGCTCTGATGGGTGTCAATTGGTTCATAATTTTGGCTGCCAAGGAAGGAAAGGTTGTTTTTGTGTGTGTGTGATGTCCATTTTGTAATTATGATCTGCTAATTGCATTGTAAATGAGTGTTGAAGAAATTTGATTGATGGGCAAGTTGGAAATTGGATAAATGTGAACCTTTTTAGTATTATTGAAAATGTTAGCAAGTTCATTTTCATTGCTTCTGATTGGCAATTAGCAAGCATACTATGTTGGATTAAGTTAGTTGGCATCGCAAAGTTCAACTGTTAGTCTCATTCACAATAATGGGAGCCTCATGGGTACTGTTGCTTTTCTTGATTGTTGGTTGCATCCTAATGTCTTCCTCAGTGCACAAGTAATGAACTCCTTGGTCTGGTCTCGGTGTTAAAAGGGATATCTCATATATGATGCTTGTAGTTCTAGTCTGTGCACATGGGACAACAAAACAACGACTTGGTCTTCACTTTTGTTATTCAGAACTGTATGTGACTAATTCACAAATCATCAACAGATTCACTTCTGAATATTTATGGCTCTACTTTTCTAGTTTGCAGCTTTTGGCGTGTCTTCGGATGCTGATACGTAGGTGTGTTTATGAGAATGTTAACAAGAATGAGATTCATAAGTTGTTTCCTGCTGAGGTTCTACCCGAGCTGCAGAGGCTATTGACACTATTGCTTCAAAAGTTTCAAAGACAATGGCGAGAAGATGTCCTCAAGGAGCAGGTTAGAAATCTTAATGCAGTCTATTGGACTCTACTGGTCGAGACAAAGATCTAATGATATATGCTTAACTTAATCATATTCAGGTTTCTGTGCCTCGGTTGAAGGCAATGACATGGAATATGGGAAACCAGGACACAGAACTGTCAGACCCTGTAGCTGTCATCAACCTGAAGGTATCTGCCTAACCATTGAGTTCTTTTGTATCATCTTCTTGTTAAATGTCGAACTGTTATTAGACAAGACACTTTTGGTGAATACCATTTTTTCTCACAACATGCTGTGAGCACGCATGAATATGAGTTAAAGAAACAAGCAAGGAAAAAAAATACTTTGTTAGTATTAGTACATGAATTTATGGTTGATACCCAAAATAGTACACAGGATTTCAAGGTACCTATTCTAGCACATGAACCTTATCTCCGTTAGCAAAGTTAGTGCACAGTGATAGTTGTGCTGATGAGGCGCCTCTAGTGCCTATGTGTTGCAGTTAGTGCCTACATGACTCTGTTACTTCTACTGTGGCATCATCTTATTTGGAAACAATTCATATTATGTACTATTTTCAAAATTTATGTTACTAAAGAAATTCCGAGAACCAGTATATAAACTTTCTTGAATCTTAAATCAGAGATTTGGATGGACAAAAATAATTCAATTCTCTTGTGCTTTTTAACTTCACACGGCTTCAAAATGATGCACAGTCCCATTCAGGAGAATCTGAAGTAAAATTCCAGCTAGGAAAAGATACTCTTGAAACAATGATGAGGTCTATGTACTGCATACGAGACCATATGTCTAATACAGTAAGTGTGTCGTATGTAACAAAGTCTACTAGATTAATTGGATCTCTTAGTTTTTCTGACATGATTCCTTATAACCTTGTCAGAATTCTCAGGATGACACATCAAACGTTCACTTGCCCCAGCAAACCAATACACTGTAGCTTACAGGTAAGGATATGGATCTCTTCATAGCACACTTCTTTGCTGAAGCTACTCAAGAATGCAATGTCCACCTCAAGTCCATCAATCAGCTGTAGGTCTTTTGTGTTTAAACTGGTTAGAAGACATTGACATACCATGAAAATCTAGATGTCTGTAAACACACACATCTTCTACTTGTGTAAAACTCAGACACTTAAATAGTTTGATGATGTTTCAGTTAAGTTTAAGCTAGAATTATTTGGCCAAGTAGCATTGTGATTGATTTTCTTTGAACTTCTCAGTCCTCGAATTTACTTCTGATGTCTCTTCTTTGAGGACAAAGCCAGTGCTTTTCTGTCAAAAATAATGGGATTGCCTAAACTGCTACATGGGTAAGGTTGTTGCTTGTGGGCTGTAGACAGTTAAAATAAACTCAGTACTGTTTTTTATCAGATTTTTTTATTAAAAAAATGTATTAGAAAGAGACGTGGAAGGGGACCACCAAACCAACAACAAAATCCAACAGATCAAAACATGCAAAAAGAACAAAGAAGAAACAACCGCACCGCCCAGAACGGGTGAATGAATCCGCCCAAAACTCCAAATGCCGAATTAGCGAACAGTGTCATAAGAATTAAAAAAAAGGTGAACCCTTTGACCTCAAAGAGGTCGAGTAGAATGCACACTTCCACTAGTTGGGAGATTGTAGATCCATCGAAAATATTGGATATAGATTATTGTTTGTCATCAAAAATATTGGATATAGATTATTGTTTCAATATCTATGTATTACCCGATTGATTATTAATCGTTTTTCTTTCGTAAAAATGGACCGTTCAGTATGTTTTAGTTTTTTATCTTTCAAAATTCCTTATCTTTCGGGAGGAGAAATAACGATGTTTGAAGTAGTAAAAAAAAAAATTGATGTATTTAACAATTATCGACGGAACACCCTGAATTAAATTCTTGGTTCCGCCCCTGCATATAGTGGATGGGTTTCCCGGGAGCATTATTTTACCTTTTCTTACCGGTGCTAGATCCTCAACAGTTTCTATTATGCCTCCGGCTACTGGGTCAGGGTATACATATTTTTTGGTCGACCTTATAGCGGGGAGCAGTCGAGCAGATCATCAAGTCTCTTGCAAGTTTTGCATATGTCATGGAGTCACTTAGGGGAACGCCAGTGAAGGCTTTTGGAAGCTGAATGAACGTCAGAGCCATAACCACTGCAGCAGGACCTCTAACCCTCATGTTAAGCATGTAATCTCTTTTTGGCTATAATCTTTATTTCTTCTTTTAACCTTGTTTGTATTTTTGGTTGATGTTCCCTCCACGAAGCCCTCGGCCTGTTAATTGCATTTTCCTTTTTTGATAAAAAAAATCTCTGCCAACCTCAACGTTCAGCGTATTGTTAACATATCAATAACCATTCAAAGCGGTGACAGTTTTCAACTTGAAACTGTATCTAGTCTGTCGAGATGGACTTTGGAAGAGTACAAAGATTGGATAACTTCTAACAAGGCTGTGATGGTCACCTAAAATTCTTGACGCCCTTTCCCCAAATTTCTTTTTCGATTTAAATCCAATCACATTCTCTTCCTTAGTAAAAATAAGGATTGGGTCTCAGGGTTTTCATCAAACTCCCTACAATTTCCTGAACATTATTAGTTTCTACTGCATATCCTGGATTTGTAGCATCAGAACATGCTTTCTTGGACCTCTCAAGTGTTGCCCTCACACTGCAAATTAAGACCACTAATTAATTTAAGACTTGGCTTTTTAGAACACGTAGGATGTTCCTGTTCCAAATTGAGAATTGGCACATATACACACACTCATGTGACGCATTCTTAATTGACTAAAAACTCATAGTGGTTAAAGAACTGAATCTACCAATATGTTTGCAGAAGAAAACATTATATACTTTATTCAGCTCTGATTGAAGGGCTCAGAACAGTCTCAGGAAAACAACAGAACACACCCAAAATCATCGTACAAACAAACTGGAACTGGATTATGACACTAATTACAGAGTGGTGCTTACTGACCTATGTTACAAACCAAACAGCCTCCACCAGGGGCAAGGAGAGATTCAGACCAAACTGTTATTCTTAAACTCTGCTATTCTGAGGCAGTGGCAAAACACCATCAAAGAAGTCCCCGAAGTATCCACGAGGCTCATGCACCAGCTTCGAGATGATGTCTCTCAGTGTGATCACCCCTTCCAAGTTCCCATCATCATCCACAACATACACCCTATGAACCTTCTTGGAGTCGAGCATCTGAATCATCTCTTCCATAGTGTGATCCTTCGTGCACGTGATCATTCCACTCAGCAATGGCGATTCCTCTTCATGCTTCTCTAAGTACCTTCTAACAGCTGTCAAGAAGTTCTTGGTCGTGATAGATCTGAAAATAACACCATCAAATAAGTCAATTCTAAAAACAGACAAGGTAGTTTACACTTTTTGCAAGTTACCACCGTCCTTAAAAAATCATAGTGAGTTTGTCTTCAAAAATCATTGTACACTGGTACCATGAACAATGTATCTTTTCACCGTCACTTACATTTAATGGAAAAGGTAAATTCACTTTCCTAGTTTCTTGGAAACACCCATTTTGCCCTTTTTACAAAAATCTCAACTTATACTCCAAAATGTACAGAAACTTAGATTGAGAAAAAAAAAATCTACATTTTTAAAGTATTAAAATTTGTAATTTTAAGAGGTATTTCCAACTTTTCTTTTGATTTTTAAAGGTGTTTTACTATGTAAATTAAAAATTGTTCACAGTACTAACTTGCAAAAATTCTACACTACACGGTCAGTTTTTGCAAGTATCCCTAATTCTAGGGAACAAAAATGAACTAGGCATATTGCATAATTATGGTTGTGCATACCCGTATTCATGAAAGATCTCAGGCACAGTAAGAAGGAACTGAACATCTCTCAAACTAATATTACCAACAGCCTTGTTACTACCACTCTCCACAACCGGTATCCCTCCAATCCTCAGTTTTCTCATGAGCTTAAACGCTTGAAGCACTGGTTCATCCTCTTTCACCTACACAAGTTAATTACATATTCAGACAGGTCTTAATGTTCAAATATAGTTGGATTGAACTATAACCATCACGTACCTTGACAATTGCTTTTGGTGACATCACCGGAAGACCGAGTTCAGACAATGTTTTGGTCCCCCAGCTCTCAAACCAGTGAAGCCCTGAACATTCACTTAACATGTGTATAACAGCTACTTGAGTGATGATATTATCTATCTTTCCATCAGAGCCAATCACAGGAACACTCTTCATCTTGTACTTTGAAAGCAGCAGTAACATAGTCAGAAACGAATTAGATTGCTGCAATGCAAGAAACGGGGCCCAACGGAATGACCCTGAGATGTCCCGAACCTGTGCAAAATTATAAGATCAGCACCAACAAAAAAACTAAGTTGAAGAAAGACGCAGTGACGATTGTTAATTGTACAGTTACCTGAGTGTTCTTATACAAGTTGGAAGAAGTCAGAGTCTCGAAGAAATTTCCAGAAGTTATGGCACACTCGGGGCCTAAATCGAGTTCATCAAGAGCAGAACTCAGGCCATTAGCTGTTAAAGCTGAAGGAGTCCTTGCCAGCTTCTTAGGAGATTGAGGTTCTGACTGCCAAGATAGAAGGTCAAGACTAGTTTGTAATATTATAAGAGGCAGAGGTGCAATTGACATTGTAGAGATGGGTCTGTATGTATGCTGACCTGGTGCAAAATCCAGACAGCAATTCCTCCAATCTCGACAATTCCTATGTATCTGTCCATCCAACTGGCATCCTCAGCAGCATCAACATTTACAACAGGAGCACTGAAAATCTTATGTTCTGCTAGAACTTGAACTGCCTCAGCTAAACTGGTATCTGATCTTATCTCTATTACTGAATATAATAGTAGCAATTAGTTAGAACAAGAAACCCAAATAAACGTATCTAATTCACCCACTTTGACCTGAAGAATATAAATAAAAAAAACAAATTTCAACACATCATTTCATTTTCAACAAAACCAAGGAAAGTTTGCATTAGATGTTTGTTTGATATTTCTCATCTGTCAAAAGGGTGTGATCAAAAGTAGGTGGAATACATATATACATATCTATACACATCAAAATCAACTCCCAAGTCTCAACAGATGATTGATTGCCCACGAATTTAATGATTTATGATCATTAACTTATGATGTTTCTTTAAAGAGCAAGTTCATTAACAATCATAAGATATTCCAACCATCAATATGAATCAAATATGAAATTCCCAGAAAGAAACAAACATACCCATCAAAGATCATAGCTAAAAAAGGTTTTTTTAAAATGTTAAAATTGGTCAAAGTTACCTTGACCGGAAGGGGTAGGAGGGAAGGCAGATACAGGGATGCTCTCAAAACAAGCGTTGAGCTTCTCAGTGGGACTGAGCTGTGACTCTTGTGTGTCCCAAAGATCCCCTACCTGCATCCCCAGCTTTGCCTCTGGACTCCTTGGACTGTCCTGTGCTTCATCTCTCAAAAGCTTTGCTCTTTCCTCTCCTCCCATCTCCCTCACCAACACCAACTGCACAACACTTCCTGATTCCTATTCTCTCTCTCTCAAATACCACTACCACTCCCTCTCTCTCTCCTACTCTTTTTTTTCTTTCTTTACTGATTTCCAAAGAAGTTGACGAGACAAAGCATTAAAATCCCGAGACGATAATTAAAAACTAATCATTCAGGATTTACTACTGTACTCCACGCAGCCGCTCTTGGCTGGTCCTTTTTCCAATCCGGGTTGTGACAGCACACGGTTTTAAAGATTGCCAGGACACGTGGATGGCTGTGATGGCTGCAGGTTCATGGTTCGTCATGTAGGTTCATAGCTAACTGGAAAACGGATGTGGACGAACTGCTAGGCCTATCCTTATCCGTATTCCATGACGGCTAAGGACGTGGCACACTAACGTGCGCCGGAGGTGCTTGTAGATTAGCGTTGACCCCTGACGTGGGAGATGACGAGGTTGTCCTCCAACAGTGACCATGTCCCTGCTGCCACGGGATATTATTATGCCACTAAAACCAAATTATTTATATTTATTTTTATGCTAGACGCAGTTCTGTTAGAGCATGTACAACGGGTCGGTCCTGCGTGAGGTCCTGGCTCTGAAGCCCTTGTGCTGACTGGACAAAAGTTAGGGAGTGGGAGTGTAGAAAAGGGGGTGTTCTACAACAGAAAGGACCTCTGAGGCCCTGGGAGTGCAGAACAGTGCTGACTGGATTATTATTTGATATTTTCTTGTTTTATTTAATTCGTTATCAGAAACCGTTTAATTTAGTCATAATTTAAACAATTTTTGAAATAAATAATTAATGACAATCAATAATTAATAAATTCAACACAAATATAAATGAACTTCTAATTTTATTCAATCCCTTTTAATACAACCCAAAACAAAATACAAGTTCAAGAATCATCCTCTGTTGGGTCGACATCTGGTGGTGGGGGTTGGCTTCGAAGATCATCAATTTGGGCTTCAAGGCTAGTGATGAGTCTTCGCACTTGGGTCTTGCAAAACTTATGGTCTGCCAACGCCTCTTCGTCGTAGGAAGATGTATCCTTCTCCACCAGGGCCTTGTAGTTGGCAATGTTTGCTTCCCACTGTTGGGTTAATGCCTGTATCATGCGATACTTATTTTCCACTTGTTCGCCACGTGAACGTTGAGCCTCAAACCGTGCACGTTCAGCGTCGATTCGTGCACGTTCCAGTTCGGTGAAGGCAGACATTTGAGCCGTGAGGACGACCCCCTTCTTTGCGGCCTTCGCTGCCTTCTTGCCTTGCGGTCGGCAAGGGGGACTTGGGGCGGCCTCAGGGGATGGGGGTGTGTCGCTGAGAGGGACCTGAGTCCCCTCGTAGTTCTCGCTTCCTCCCCATTCTGGTGGTTGGGACTCACCACTGAGAGGTGTGCCCTCCTCCCCTGTGCTTGTAGGTGGGGTTGAGCTGTAAGCCCCAGCCTCATCCAACCGCTGTCGTTGTTGGCGTACTTCACGGCGGACATTTCCCATTGTGCCCTCGTGGGCAGTGAACTTCGAGACGCCCTCGAGCCTCTCCACCCAATGATCCGGGTCGAACTTTAGTGGGTGGTCCCTAAACACTTTCCCTGCACGGTACCACAGTTCCTTCGCACGTTTCATGTCTCTGCCTGGTTGGCGCCGCTCGGTTTCTCTTCCTTGGACTGCTTCAAATAACCGAGGAACCTCCTTGTCTGAGAGGAACCTCTGCCCCAATGTTTCTTGATAGCTTCCCAGCGTCGCTGTGGGATACCTGTCTTGGAGTTGTATTTCTCCGTTACTGTGCACCAGAATGTGGTGCCGGTTTGGGAGTTGCCCTTGATGGCGTCTTTCGAAGAACTCAACCAGCAAGTTATGAGCCAATCGTCCTCCTGCTTGCTGAATGTCCGGCCATCCGGTTCTGGTTCTTCGGGTTGGCCTCGGGGTTGGCCTCGGGCAGCAGGGGCTCGGGCTCGTCGTTGGGAAGGTCCGGCAGAGGATGGTTGGGGGGTTTGTACGTCGGGGTGTGGATGACCCTCGTAGTTGTAGAATTGGGTTCCCATCCCCCATTGTGGTTGTGGTTGGTACGATGGCATCTGGAAACCTTGTGGGGGCATGGTCCAATTTGATGGTACTTGGGACCCTGGCGCCATTTGATATTGTGGGGGACGGTATTGCCCTGATAAAAATATTTGAAGACAATAAATTAAGTGCTAAAAAATAAACTAATAAAATAAGTGCAAATAATTAATCAAAAAAATGAATGTAATGCATTAATCCAATAAAATAAGTACAAAAATTACGTTACATAAATAATAAGTTTGCACCAACCTGAACTCGACCCCGGGTTCGAGTTTGGGGAGACGGATCGATTGCCCGTTAGAATGTCTCCGAAACCTCGTGCCAGTTCCTCCTCGGTGAATTCTCGTTCGTCACCAACTGAGTGTACACGAGACCCAGCTTCGCCCGACATTTTTCACGCGAATAATTGAAACGAGAGAGGACAATTTGGGAAGATGAGAGTGAAATTGGAGAGTGAAAGTAGAGAGTGGTGTGGAAAAAATGAGAGTGAAGAGGGGTATTTATAGGGTTAGTTTTTATTGATTTTTGAATTTTAAAAAAATGTAGCCGTTAGAACTGACCGTTGCCAACGGTTAGTACACGTGGCGCAGCCACAGGCTGCCACGAAGGAGAGGGCGCGCAGGGAGCGGGACCGGCCAGCGGCCAGCAAACGCGGCACGCGGCACGCACAGAGGGGGGCGGGAGCGCGAAAATGGGGCGCGGGATCGCGTTTTTGGGCATCCACAGCGGGTCGGCCCGCGTGCCGCGGTCCGGGCGCGCGCGGGTGCGACCCGTTGTACATGCTCTTAGGGTTCAGCTGGCATTAGGGTTTTGCGATTTTTTTGACTTTTCTTCGCACGCGATCATGAGCTCGAGGTCGTCGGAGGAGAGGTCGATGTCCCCTATCTCGGCTGGTGATGCAGCGAGTGGGATTGAGGGAGAGGGAGGGCGGTCGGGAAGCCCTTCGCCGGAGAGAACAGTGGAGGATAGGGATCGGGTTTCGCAGGGAAGTCGACCGAGAAGTCCATGGATGGGATCGGACATGGAGGAGAGGGCCGGGGAGGTACAGGTTTGGCCGGAGGAGACGGAGAGGACTGCGGTCACTCCGGTGATCTCCTCTCCGGCTGCCTGGTCTCCATGCAGGCCGGAGGAGGGGATGATCTTCTCGGCGTTGCAGTCAGCGGAACCAAGACGGGAGGATGGTCGGCATCCTCGTCGGGTGCAGGCCAGTGGGCTCCGACCAAAGAACCGACGTCGTCCGATTGTCAGGGCGGGGGAGGGGGTTGTGACGAGGGAGGAGGACGAGTCGGGGGAGTCGCTCCGGGATGGGGCGGCCCTCATACCGACTGTGATCTCCTAGGCAACGACAGAAACAGAGCCGGAATCCCCAGAGGCGGCGGCGTGGAGAATCTGGAAGGTCAAGGCGCCGGCGGCCATGCAGACGGAGGCGGTGCCATCTAGGGTTTCGGGAGGTGCTGATACGGGCCTGGGCTTGATGGCGGGCGTGAGGCGTGCGGGCCATCCGGGTCGGGCTGGGCCGACTGGGCCTTATCATCGTGCACCGCCACAGGAGGCCTGGCAACTGAGGGTAGGCTCGGGCCCGATGGGCTAAGGGCGAGGTCCTCATTCGGGATGGACGCATGGAGGACAGGAGGATGTGGCCCGATGGGCGGCACGTTACGGGCCGAGACCAGGGCAAGTTCACAATGCGGGGTCTGCGGGTCAGGGCTGGTCGGGTCAGGTGGGGTTCCGTGTGGGTCAGCTGAATGGGGGACAAGAGTATAACCCGTTTGGTGATCGAGGAGGTCCTATTCACAGAGATGGGACCCAAATGGGTGAGCTCGGGTCCCAGATGGGGGCGATGAAAATTAGGGAAGTGGTGGTACCGGTGCAGGAAATCACAGGGCAGAGTAATCTGTATCGCTTTGCTCTGGCTACCAAGGTACTAACCTCTAGGAAGTTTTACTGGAAATCAGTGGCAGAGAGGTTGGAGGATGCGTGGGGGCTATCAGTGGAGGCGAAGCCGTTAGTGGGTGGTCTCATTGCGTTCTTCTTCAAGACAGCAAAGGACAGGGAAAGGGTTCTGCTGGGAGAGCCTTGGTCCTTCAGGGACTCTCTGATTTTATTTACGGATCTGCGTGCCCACATGCAGGTCCAGGAGTTAGAGTTCCACAATTTCTCTGTTTGGGCCCGCGTATCGAATCTACTTGTAGGGGCTTGGACGAGGGATGTAGGATTCCGGGTGGGGAATGCTCTTGGGGTGTGTCAGGGGGTGGATGTGGACAAGGAGAACCTATGCTGGGGAGATTTCATGAAGGTCAGAATCAGGGTGGACATTCGAGTCCCGCTGCAGAGTCAACTTTGGTTCAGGATTTCGGCCTCCCAGGTACGTACTCGTTTGTTGATATCATACGAACATTTGCCTGAACATTGTTTTGGGTGTTGTTGCGCTGGTCATCTGTTTCCGGTATGCCCGGTGGTGGGGGGCAAAAGGGGCACCTCGCTGAGAGCCCCGACGGACCCGGGATCTGGTTTGGAAAGGGCGAAGCATGGGAAGGCGACGCCGGGTACAAACTGGACATATTTGAGAGGCTGGGGGAAAAGGGGATTTTCTTCGGGTAAGCCACACACTCCCCCGAGGCCCCAGGAATCAAGGCCGCAGGAGAGGCACCCGAGAGTCAGGGAGGAAGAGGCTCCGGTTGGTTGGCTTCCGCGGGAAATGTCGCCATCCCTGTCGGGGAAGAAATGCCTAGAGAGGGAGATGGAACCAGAGGAGGAGGAGACCTCGGCGGCTTCAGAGGGGTCATCACATGCAGTGGCGGGTGGCTATAAGCACCCCCGCCTTCAGGAATGAGTTCCTGGTGCCCCAAGAAGGGTTTGGTCGACTGTATACCCTTCCTGGCATATTGGTGGCAATGGTTCTGCCAACAGTCGAGAAGATGCTTCCCTACCACTTCGGGGTCAGCAATCCCGCGTTCAGGAGCCCTACTTATATCATTCAAGGGAGGATGACACACGCTGACTTACCGGGGATGTCATCGGTCCACCATTGTTCAGTTATCACCTAGTCTGCTCGACCAGTACTTTATGGTTGGCGCACACTGTATCGGTATTCACGGATGCTACCGCAGTTCACCCCCCGACCGCCTCTATGCATATAAGCGTCATTTACTTCTCAGTATTTATGTTCCAGTTTCTGTTTCTTTATTTTATGGAATTGTAAGGGTTTTGTCGCCAGACGGATACGTATTCATCTTACTTACTTAATAATATTGTCATTTCTCTATAAAAAAAATATTTATATTTTATGGGTTAATTCATTTAATTAAAATAGGAGTAATTTCCAGACCATAATCTGGTGTCAGTGCACATGCACTGCACGTACTTGTACTTGTAGTTGTATATGTATGTATACCTCCTACATGTTAGCGCACGTGCATGTACGTTGATACGTATACATCTAAACCTATGTTGTCCCATAACGTATAAGGAAGAGTACCGAATACGTCTTACTTTTGCGATCTTAACCTACAGCGTGGACAGATTTGTGATAAGTCTGTGTTTTACTGAAAGCAAGGCCCAATTCATACTTGGGCTTACCAATCCCATTATTACAGTGAAACTAATAAGCCTACATGTTTAACTCCTATGAATAAATAAGAAACCTAAAACCCTAAATTCTCTGTGCTATGGAAGGTTCTACTAAACCATCTATTGATCTGAAGTCGATTCCCGGAGCTCCCCACCTCGGAATGACTTCTGCCTTAACTAGGCAAACCAGATCTGGCATGATTTGCTTAAGCCAAACTTCGGGGATTGGTTATTCGTCTCGACCGCCACGACGACTATCGGACTAGACATCCTCCTACCGTAGTAGTCATCAGATTCCGGGAATGAATAGTGATAGCACTACACAACGAAAAACAATAGTGGAGAACTCTATAAGGTCAGCTTCTAACTCGCCTGAAAGGGATCAAACGATGCAGAATTCGTCGGGCCAATTTGCAACAAGGAGAGACGATCCTCACCCTTTACAGGGTTTGTTGAAACAAAGCTTGCATGGGAGGGACAAACCCCGCTCAGCTCATATCTGGTTGGTCTAGGCCTCGTCGGAATTGGCGTTTCCATTTGGGGACGAAAAGGATCGTCCATCTCCCCTCTGGCCAGCTCGAAATTCCTGGTCGCCCGGATCCAGCGGACAGCCCGAGCCTACTCACCCGACGAAGACTCCGCACGAGCTCGTACTGCTACAACCCTCTATTTGTCAGTCTGTTTATGTTATTGTTGTGGCCCCGTTATGTCCTACCGAAGTGTGTTTGTTGTCTTAGCCTTTAATCATCCCTATCCAGTATCGTCATCACCATCATGCAAAGGACGTCCCAACTCGTCGTTGTCTGCCTCTCAAAATTGACGAGAACCTTGACCCTCCGGGGTCGGGGCCCAATGGGAGGTGGATACCTATTGGGCCCAAAAACAGGTCACTCATCTCGATGAGCCAATCATAATCTGCCTCTATCTAAAAGAGCCATGTTCCGTGGGCGAGGCAGCCTTCCCAATTACGAGTCAAACAAACCACCCGATTTGGGTATTTAGACGTTGGCCTCATGATATTGTGCTTATCTCTAGTTGGCGCTCCTATTCTACAGTTTGTTGTAGAACTTGTTGTTGTTGTAGTCACGTGCGTCGGATCACCTGTTTGTTCAAACGGGGGATCCGACCATTATCTTAGTTTGTATCGGATCATCCTTAAACTCTGGTTTTTTCAGACTTATTGTTGTAATTGTCGTTTGAAGCAATGACAGAAAGATCTTTACAAAAAAAAGCTTACATATGGTTCAAACTATATAAAAATACTTTATATTCTTATTTAGTTTAAATTCATTAAAGCAAGAGAATCACGCCATACAATAAAATAGAAATAGTTTTCGGAATATAAGGTTTTTCTCCTTTTTCAAATCGTTCTTTCCCCGAAAATCCATTTCTGATCCATCATATCGTTAGAGTCGCCACCCCTATATTGATCTTCATGGTTGTCCATTCACCGTCACCACCCACAACATCCCGCCTACCGATTCATCGTGCGGAAATGGCTAGACCAATCCATTAGGGCCAATGGATCACACCATGGGAGGAAACCTCTGATGCAGGTGCATTTTAACACATAAAAGAGACACATTACATCGAGTTATATAGGATTTTAGTCCCATTTTATATCATATAATTGGATTTAGTATGAATAATTGAGTTTCTTGATATGTTTGGTAGTTCGATTGGAAACCGACGTATTTTGGGGTGTTTCGTGTAGGTGGATCGTTGAGAGGGTCGATTTTGGTCGCTTCGAAATATATTCATGACTGGTCTTGTTTTGTAGGTCTTGAAAAGAGGAATTTTTTGGCGCAAGAACGAGATCAGTCGGAGCCCAAACGAAGCCGGGGCGAGCAAAATAGCGAAAAAGAGTAAAAGTGGAGCAGCAAGTCACAGGGTGACACGTGGCGCCGCCAGCCCACTCTCCACGCGCGACAGCTGGCGCCACCAACCGCCTTATCTCCAGCGTCCGATACCTGGCGCGTCACACGAATGACACGTAGGCGCCGCCAGCCGGACCCATCCTCTGTGTGGCCTTCCCTCCGTCTGCCACGTGCCGCTGGCCCGCCACCATGCTACCTACGTTCGCCAGGCGTCCCCCCAGCCGCCACTCGTCGTCCTTCCGCCACCTGTCCCTGCCCATCTGATGGCCCAGCAGCCTATTCTCTCTCCCTGACGCGTGGCCCAGCCCAATACCAACCCTATTCTTTCCTTGACTTTGGCTCAGCCGCAAAAGAAGAGGTTCACCATATTTTTGAAACAGAACAGAAGGGAAGCGGGAGGGAGCCGAACCAGAGAGGCTCTGGAGCATTGATTTTTTTTTTCTTCTTCTTCTTTCTACACACAAACAAAGATATATACACTCTTTATAGTTAATTTTAAAGGAGATTTTTAGAAAGAGTTGTTTATTTTCTGAATTTATTGGAGAGATTTTTGGGAACACAAGGTGGAGCTTTATTGGATTGGAGAGGGATTTGAGCCAAGGGTGTCATTGTTCTTGGAGAAAATTCATCTTTAGGAGAGCTTCTTTGTGCTTCTACTCTTGGATTTATTGGCAACACAAGAGGATCAAGGCTAGGGTTTGGAAGAAGGAGGAAGAGCAACCATTTTGTCAATTTATTGTGGTGATTGTATCTAAAATTTCTCTTTAAATCTCATTATGAAATTATTTACTTGTTGGTCCATCTCTATGTCATTGATTATCATGAACAACTAAACCCCCAATTTCTAGAGTTTTGGGTGATTAGAGTAGGGATTTCCATGTTTTGAATGCTTTAAATTGTTGTGATTGTTGAGTTGTTGTAGTGTTTACGATCGATTTGTGCTTATAGCTTTATCTTCCGTGTAGGCTTGATAATTGCTTTGAATTAGAATTTAACGCTTGAAAAAGGAGAATTCTAGTTGGTCTTAAGTCGATCGTAAATTGGATTTAAACCCTAGCTAGAACTAGTGGGGTTAATACAATTGCAATAGCTATAGACTTGGTTGGTCGAAAGTTAGAAGTTGTCTTAGAGCTTAACGCTTTGGGTCTTCCTACATCGTGATTCGAAAGAACTCGGTGGTTAGATTCCATTAGGGTCCGAATCGTTCGAAAGAAGTTAGGACTAAAGTTGAGATGACTCGTTGCCTCTAAATCAAGTCTTCATCACAACAATCGAGTATATTTAACTTTATGGAATGAACTCTATGAACCCGATATCCTAGAATTTTCATCATTTGATTCAAGAAGTTACAATTTCTCGGCTTTGTGCTACGAGTGTACTCGATTTCCATTACTTGTTAGTTTATTTTTGAAGCATAAAAACCAACTTTTTTATATAGAAATAACTTAGCTACAAGCTTTAAATAGTGAGTATTTGTTTATTGCTCCTTTGGGCTCGATATCCCGGACTTCAAATCCGATTACTTGACGGCCGGTGCACTTGCCGTGCTCAAGTTTGCGCTTAAACCCGCAGGGCGTCAAGTTTTATGGCGCCGTTTCCGGGGAGAAATTAGGCAACCCTTGCTATATAGTTTGTGTTTCGACTATTTCATTTACTTATTTGTCTTTTAAATTTGTGTTTTCGGTTCTAATCTCATCTTGTGTTTGGATTTGAAGGTTTTATGCTCACAAGATCCAAATCTTCTCCAAGTGAACTGCTCAGTGACAAAGAGTTAAGAAAAGCCGAGTTTAGATTCAAAGCATCGAGGAAAGCTGCTAAGGAAGCTAAAGAATTGCATAATATGGAAGACCCACCGGGATTTGGTGAAGATGGGCGGATTGCAAATATAGGTCAACATGCTAATCAGCAAGAAAGACCACGAAGACTTTTGTGTGAGTTCGGTGCACTGCAAACCAACATATTACATTCGAGCATTCAGGCACCAGCGATCACAGCTCACTAGTTTGAGATTAAGACTTCAGTGATCTCACTATTTCAACAATCTTCATTTAGCAGGAACACCTCTACATGTCCAGACCCGTCATTGCACCTGACCAATTTTCTTGAAATATGTTCCACATTCAGGTACAATGGTGTGTCTGATGATGCTGTCAGATTAAGATTATTCCCGTTCTCCTTATCAGGTGAAGCTTATGAATGGTTTCGCAATTTGCCTTACCATGCGATGAGAACTTGGGAGGATTTGGCTCAAAAATTTCTAACTAGATTCTTCTCACCAAGGAAGACTCAAGAGTTGAGGTCCCAGATTCAAAACTTCAGACATGCAAATATGGAGTCATTAGCTGAAGCTTGGGAGCGATTTCAAGGGATGATAAGGAGGTGCCCTCACCGTGGGTTAGAGTTGTGGTTGCCGATGCAGATCTTTTATATGGGTTTGAGACCGACAAGTCAATCAGAGTTGAACGCATCATCAGGTGGTTCATTCAAAAACCACACCACAGAAGAGTGCCTAGAGATTTTAGAAATGATTATGTCCAATAATGATTGGCACTCTGAGAGAGGACCTACTGGTGCAATCAATTCAATCTCATCCTCAGCAGACATGAATCAAGTTATGGAGATGATGAGAGTGATGAGTGCAAAGATAGAGGGGTTACAGGTTCACTCCCAACAACCTGACCCTTTGGATTGCATTGATGAGATGCAGCATCCAGCTCATGAAAGTGCTCATTATGTGAGCAACAACAATCAAGGAAGAAGATATGATCCTTACTCTAGCACCTACAACCCTGGTTGCAAAGATCATCCAAGTTTCAGATGAGGATGAGATCAAGGTAAAAGGAATCATAATTTAGCACCTCCTAGATTCCATCAAAGGCCCCAGAACCAAGGCTAGCAGCAAAGAGATCCTCAACCTCAGCAGAGCCAACAACCTCAAGAACCTTCACCTATGGATCTCATATTGAGATTGATGCAAAGACAGGATGCAGAGGCAAGAAAGCAAGAGGAGAACAACAGGCTGATGATGCAAAAGCAAGATCAGATGTCTAAGAGGCAAGAAGAGTCAGATTCTGCTATGAGGACAATGCAAGCCCATATGGGGCAGATGGCCACCGCTCTACACTCGAGAGCTCCAGGATCATTACCTAGTGACACAGAAGTAAATCCTAGAGAAAATGTAAATGCAGTAACAACTAGGAGTGGAAAGGGTGTAGAAGTGACATATGAGGGATTTGATGAAGAACCTCCAGAGAAAATTTCTATTGAGCATATTCAAGAGGAAGAGGAAGAGGGCATATCAGAAGTAAGAGGAAGAGAGCACGCCATAAGTAAGAAGGTAAGGGAGTCCGTGGTCGATTCAAAAACCCGGACTTCACCTCTCCCTTTCCCTTCTGCTGCCAAGAAATCTAAACATGGTGATCAATATGCTAAATTCTTGAATGTGTTTAAAAAACTTGAGATTAATATTCCTTTTCTAGATGCAATTAGGAGCATGCCTGTCTATGCCAAATTTTTGAAAGATATTATATCTAACAAAAGGAAGTTGAATGTAAATGAAAGGGTGAATTTAAGTGAAGAATGTTCTGCTATCTTACAAAATAAATTACCCTCTAAATTGAAAGACCCGGGTAGCTTTACAACACCCTGTGAAATGGGGACCCTTTCATTTGCAAAAGCCTTGTGTGATCTAGGAGCTAGCATAAACCTGATGCCTCTGAATGTGTTTAGAAAGCTAGGATTGGGAGAAGAACCGAAACAGACCTCTATATCTCTACAACTAGCTGATAGATCGATTAAATACCCTAGAGGGGTAGTAGAGGATATTCTAGTAAAGGTTGATAAATTTATCTTTCCTGCCGATTTTGTTGTATTGGACATGGAGGAGGATTATGAGATACCCCTAATCCTAGGTAGGCCTTTCTTGGCCACAACAAGAGCTCTTATTGATGTAGAGCAAAGGAAATTGACCATTCGCCACGACAAAGAAGAAGTGGTGTTTGATATCTTTATGATCGATAAAACAAGCTAGGAGTGATGATACATGTTTTAGAATTGAGGCTATTGATTGTGTAGTGCGGGAAATGTTTATTCCTGGTGATCCTTTTCTTACATGCCTAGCTAAGGACATTGGTATCACTTGTGAACTTTCACAAGATGTTGTAGACGAAGTGGTAAATTTATTGGAGGCGTGTCCTCCATGGAAGAGGGATAGGACTCACACTCGCCTCACTTTGGAGGCAAGGCAAGGGCCCAAGCTAAAGCCCTCTATTGAGCAATCACATGAGCTAGAATTAAAACCCCTCCCTGAAAATTTGAAATACATGTTTTTGGGTGAAGACAATACTCTACCTGTGATAATATCTTCTGAGTTGTCTATTGTTCAGGAGGGAAAGCTAATGAGGGTTCTTAAGAATCATAAAAGGGCCTTTGGATGGACAATAGCTGACATCAAGGGAATTAGCCCATCAGTGTGCATGCACAAAATTCTCATGGAGGAGAATCAAAGGCCAAGTATGCAGCCACAAAGGAGGCTAAATCCATTGATGCAAGAGGTAGTAAAGAAAGATATTGTAAAGCTTTTAGATGCAGGTATTATATACCCTATCTCTGATAGTGCTTGGGTAAGTCCAATCCAGTGTGTACCTAAGAAAGGGGGAATGACTGTGGTGACCAATGAAAAGAATGAGTTAATTCCTACTAGGACGGTCACAAGGTGGAGAGTATGCATTGACTATAGGAAGTTGAATGATGCCACCCGTAAAGACCATTTCTCATTACCCTTTATTGATCAAATGTTAGAGAAATTAGCTGGTCATGAATATTATTGCTTTCTAGATGGATATAGTGGGTACAACCAAATAGCCATAGCTCCTGAGGATCAAGAGAAAACTACTCCGACTTTCCCTTATGGAACATTTGCATATAGAAGAATGCCTTTTGGTTTATGTAATGCACCTGCTACTTTTCAAAGATGCATGACAGTTATACTTCATGATATGATTGGTGATTACCTAGAAGTGTTCATGGATGATTTTTCTATGTTTGGTTCTTCATTTGATGAGTGTTTGAATAATCTGCATAAAGTATTGACTAGATGTGAAGAAACAAACTTGGTGTTAAATTGGGAAAAATGTCATCTTATGGTTCAACAGGGTATAGTTCTAGGTCATAAAATCTCCCAAAGGGGGATTGAAGTAGATATGGCCAAGGTGGATGTGATAGGTAAATTGCCTCCACCTAGAAATGTTAAGGGGATTAGAAGTTTTTTAGGACATGCATGGTTCTATAGAAGATTCATTAAGGGGTTTTCTCAGATTTCCAAACCATTGTGCAATTTGTTAGGAAAAGATATTCCTTTTGATTTTGATGATGCATGCTTGAAGAGTTTCTTGTCCTTGAAAGATAAGTTAGTGAATGCACCTGTGATGGTGAGTCTTTATTGGTCCCTACCTTTTGAGTTAATGTATGATGCTAGTGATATAATGGTAGGGGCAGTTTTGGGACAGAGAAAAGGCAATATTTTTCACACTATTTATTATGCTAGTAGAGTTGTTAATGAAGCCCAAATGAATTATGCTACTACTGAAAAAGAACTACTTGTTGTGGTATTTGCTTGTGATAAATTTCATTCTTATCTTGTCTTGTCCAAAGTTATTGTGTACACTGACCATGCAGCTCTCAAGTATTTGTTTAGTAAAAAAGATGCAAAGCCTAGACTACTGAGGTGGATTTTACTACTCCAAGAATTTGATTTGGAGATTTGAGATAAAAAAGGAGTAGAGAACGTTATTGCAGATCACTTATCTAGGATTGAGAACCCCCATGAGAAGCTAAGTGTGCCAATCAAGGAAGAGTTCCCGGATGAGCACTTGTTTGGTATAGAAAATCAAGTCACCCCGTGGTTTGCCTATTTTGCAAATTACTTAGCAAGTGGTGTTCTTCCTACAGATTTTTCCTCCTATCAGAAGAAGAAGTTTATGATGTGAAAAGCTATTATTGGGATGATCCTTTTTTGTTTAAGATTTGTGCAGATCAAATGGTGAGAAGGTGTATTCCCGAGTATGAGACTAGAGAGATTTTACATCATTGCCATGGAAGAGAAGTAGGAGGACATTTCGGGCCTGCCAGGACAGCACAAAAGGTGTTGCAATCGGGGTTTTATTGGCCTACCTTATTTCATGATGCAGTTGTGTTCGTTAAGCAATGTGACAGGTGTCAAAGAACTGGTAATATCTCGAGGAGGCAAGAGATGCCTATGAACATTTCAATTGAGGTAGAGTTATTTGACGTATGGAACATTGACTTTATGGGACCCTTTCCACGGTCCAATGGTTATGAGTACATTTTAGTGGTCGTGGATTATGTGTCACAGTGGGTTGAAGCGGTGGCCTTAGCCACCAATGATGCCAAACCGGTTTGTGCGTTTTTAAAGAAATATATATTTTCTCGGTTTGGCACGCCTAGGGAAATAGTAAGCGATGTCGGCTCACACTTTTACAATAAACAATTTTGGAAGATTTTAAATCATTACGGTGTTCGTCATCGCTTAACTACTCCCTACCATCCCCAAACTAGCGGGCAAGTAGAGGTTACAAATATGGAGCTTAAAAGCATATTAGAGAAAACTGTCAGTGCATCTAGAAAAGAATGGTGACATAGATTAGATGATACACTTTGGGCATATAGGACAGCTTTTAAAACTCCTATTGGAATGTCTCCCTACAAGCTAGTGTATGGGATGTCTTGTCATTTACCGGTGGAGCTAGAGCATAAAGCATATTGGGAAATTAAGTTTTTAAATTTTGATGCTAACAGTTGGGGTGAGAACAGGTTATTACAGATTAATCAGATGGATGAATTCAGGTCCCAGGCTTACCACAACTCAAAGCTATACAAGGAGCGCACCAAAATTGCCCATGATAAGAGAATTGTAGACAGGGAGTTCAAGGAGGGAGACATGGTTCTTATCTATAACTCCATATTGAAGCTCTTCCCCGGTAAACTAGTTTCAAAGTGGAGCGGTCCCTATAAGGTGACCCGAGTTCTTTCCAAAGGGGCGGTAGAGATCTCCGATGGGAAGAATCCCCCATTTCTTGTGAATGGTCATAGAGTGAAGCACTACTTTGATGGTGTGTTCGGTCCAGAAGAATGTCTATATCTGGAGGAGCCTGAGTATTAGGCGGTAGGCGGCTTATGCCGCCTTTGAGTCGAGCTAACGACGTTAAACAAATGCGCTAGTTGGGAGGCACCCCAACAATGGATGGAAAGTGGGAGCGGTTTAGTCACATGCCATTGCGCCGAGCTTCTTACAAGTTCTCACGGGCGATGATCTTTCCATCCATCCATGCACACTAGGACTCCCATGTCAGCTCACAAGTCGAGTAGCGGTTCTTCGAGGGGCAGTATCTCTTCCCTTCCTATTTTCAATTGTTTACCGCTATTGTATTTCTTATATGCTCTCTGGTGGGTGCTGAGCACCCGAATTGCTGTGATGATAGACTATGCATATAGGATTTCTTGACTTGTATATTGCCTTACTCTGAGTGTGGGGTGTTTATTGTTATCATCTATCGGGTGCATGTGTAAATATTTGTAAATATGTGTTTAGAGTCGCACTGGGACATTGCTTAGGTTTAAAGTGTGGGGTGGGATGCTTTGCATTTATATGTTTGCATTCTATGCTGCACTTCATGCATTTTTGGTTTAAATTTTATTTTTATGGGTTTTTATTTTGTGTGTAAACCTTGGATGTGCAATTGTGCCCTGCATAAGTAAGCCAGGGGTAAATCTTTCATGATTGGGGATTTTTTAGGAATGTTTGGATGATTTACTGTTGGTAGCATTAACGAGCTGTAGTTTGTGTTTGTGCTATATTGCTTATTGGGTTCATGATGATTTTGTGATGCTAGATGCCTTAGACACGAAAAGGCGGTCACACCAAATGTTAGGCGTGATTAGGTTTCAATTCTTTTTAGTGTCACCGGCCTGATTCTATCTTGATTTCTGCATATAGTGGCCCTAGTTAAGGGATACTAGTCTTATTTCACTTGTTGCATGTAGAGGAGGTTGAGCCCACATGCTTGTTGTCTTGGGATCAAACTATGCGTTTCGGTAGATTAGAAATCTAGTAGAGTTCAAGTGGTTAGTCCCATTATGCGTTTGTGGTACCAATTTTTCTAAATCACACACACTATGCACGGAGAATTAAGTATAGGTCCCGGGGAAAGGGGATCCAATAAAATCTGTGTATTAACAAAGGCTTGAGGGGCTGGGGCGGATCGCTATGCAGAGTGAGACCCTCATGTCCCGAGTTAATCATAGCGTAATAAAAGGTGAACCCCCCAGCCTATCTTAATGATCCAAAGTTTCTACACGTAATCGAAAAAACCAAGCAAAACTTTGATCTACCACTTGACTCGTAAAGGAACTAGATAAGTTTACCATTCGCGTAGTCCCAAGGCAACGTAATTGCATGACAACGCCCACTCATAAGATTTGTGAATGAGATTACGTTATTCTCTTGATTAGTACTATGTTATGTAGAATCGAGAGATCAAATGGCTAAATGACAATAATTAGGCTTGAAATCTTTCTAGTTATTGCACTTCATTTAGTAATCCACTACACATACACTCTTAATCTACAACATGTAAAAATTGGTTGGTGAAAAGTAGAGAAGAATGATGCGAGATCTTATTCCTTATGCATGCTCTAGGTCAAATTGCCGATAAAATCCAAGTGTAAGCACACACCTTCTTTGAGTGTTAAATTTTATGTCTTTAATTTACTTGTGCATTTGCACGAGAATTTTTGTCTAGTCGAGTCAGCATATGCATATTTACTGCTTTCAATAATCCGGAGTCGCCAAGCTCCGCCTACGGAGATAGTATCGCGGGGTTTATCTTGGCATTTATTTTAGTTTATATTTATTGATGTACAATTTTCTCGGGGCGAGAAAAGTCTAAGTGTGGGGTGTTGATGCGGGTGCATTTTAACACATAAAAGGGCCACATTACATCGAGTTATATAAGCTTTTAGTCCCATTTTGTATCATATAATTGGATTTAGTATGAATAATTGAGTTTCTTGATATGTTCGGTAGTTCGATCGAAACCGACGTATTTTGGGGTGTTTCGTGTAGGTGGATCGTTGAGAGGGTCAATTTTGGCGCTTCGAAATATATTCATGACTGGTCTTGTTTTGTAGGTCTTGAAAAGAGGAATTTTTTGGCTCAAGAACGAGATCAGTCGGAGCCCAAACGAAGTCGGGGCGAGCAAAATAGCGAAAAAGAGTAAAAGTGGAGCAGCAAGTCACAGGGTGACACGTGGCGTCGCCAGCCCACTCTCCACGCGCGACAGCTGGCGCCGCCAGCCGCCTTATCTCCAGCGCCCGACACCTGGCGCGTCACACGGATGACACGTAGGCGCCGCCAGCAGGACCCATCCTCTGCGTAGCCTTCCCTCCGTCTGCCACGTGTCGCTGGTGGCCCGCCACCATGCTACCTGCGTTCGCCAGGCGTCCCCCCAGCCGCCACTCGTCGTCCTTCCGCCACCTGTCCCTGCCCATCTGATGGCCCAGCAGCCTATTCTCTCTCCCTGACGCGTGGCCCAGCCCAATACCAACCCTATTCTTTCCTTGACTTTGGCTCAGCCGCAAAAGAAGAGGTTCACCATATTTTTGAAACATAACAGAAGGGAAGCGGGAGGGAGCCGAACCAAAGAGGCTCTGGAGCATTGATTTTTTTTTTTTCTTCTTCTTTCTACACACAAACAAAGATATATACACTCTTGATAGTTAATTTTAAAGGAGATTTTTAGAAAGAGTTGTTTATTTTCTGAATTTATTGGAGAGATTTTTGGGAACACAAGGTGGAGCTTTATTGGATTGGAGAGGGATTTGAGCCAAGGGTGTCATTGTTCTTGGAGAAAATTCATCTTTAGGAGAGCTTCTTTGTGCTTCTACTCTTGGATTTATTGGCAACACAAGAGGATCAAGGCTAGGGTTTGGAAGAAGGAGGAAGAGCAACCATTTTGTCAATTTATTGTGGTGATTGTATCTAAAATTTCTCTTTAAATCTCATTATGAAATTATTTACTTGTTGGTCCATCTCTATGTCATTGATTATCATGAACAACTAAACCCCCAATTTCTAGGGTTTTTGGTGATTAGAGTAGGGATTTCCATGTTTTGAATGCTTTAAATTGTTGTGATTGTTGAGTTGTTTTAGTGTTTACGATCGATTTGTGCTTAATGTTTTATCTCCCGTGTAGGCTTGATAATTGCTTTGAATTAGAATTTAACGCTTGAAAAAGGAGAATTCTAGTTGGTCTAAAGTCGATCGTAAATTGGATTTAAACCCTAGCTAAAGCTAGTGGGGTTAATACAATTGCAATAGCTATAGACTTGGTTGGTCGAAAGTTAGAAGTTGTCTTAGAGCTTAACGCTTTGGGTCTTCCTACATCGTGATTCGAAAGAACTCGGTGGTTAGATTTCATTAGGGTCCGAATCGTTCGAAAGAAGTTAGGACTAGAGTTGAGATGACTCGTTGCCTCTAAATCAAGTCTTCATCACAACAATCGAGTATATTTAACTTTATGGAATGAACTCTATGAACCCGATATCCTATAATTTTCATCATTTGATTCAAGAAGTTACAATTTCTCGGTTTTGTGCTACGAGTGCTCCACTCGATTTCCATTACTTGTTAGTTTATTTTTGAAGCATAAAAACCAACTTTTTATAGAGATAGCTTAGCTACAAGCTTTAAATAGTGAGTGTTTTTTTATTGCTCCTTTGTGATCGATATCCCGGACTTCAAATCCGATTACTACTTGACGGCCGATGCACTTGCTGTGCTCAAGTTTGCGCTTAAATCCGATCATCCCTAAACTCTGGTTTTTTCAGACTTAGTGTTGTAATTATCGTTTGAAGCAATGACAGAAAGATCTTTCCAAAAAAAAAATAAGCTTACATATTGTTCAAACTATATAAAAATACTTAATATTCTTATTTAGTTTAAATTCATTAAAGCAAGAGAATCACGCCATACAATAAAATAGAAATAGTTTTCGGAACATAAGGTTTTTCTCCTTTTTTCAAATCGTTCTTTCCCCGAAAATCCATTTCTAATCCATCATATCGTCAGAGTCGCCCACCCCTATATTGATCTTCATGGTTGTCCATTCACCGTCACCACCCACAACCTCCCGCCTATCGATTCATCGTGCGGAAATGGCTAGACCAATCCATTAGGGCCAATGGATCACACCATGGGAGGAAACCTCCTCCCTCGATATTCATTGTCGACGATTGCCTCACAAAATAGCGTTCATGTACCCTGGGAGCTGTCATCCCCATTAAGGCCTTGAATCCAACCAAGACGCCGTTAAATCGACACGGATGAGGATGGGGACACCTCCCTCTACTGGACTACCAAAGAAACGATATTATACCATGGAGATCGCTACTCCCGATCAAAATCTCGTGCCCAACCAAGGCGTTGTCGGATCGACATGGAGGATGATGGGTAACCTACCTTGGGATCTAAAGATGAGGGCCTGGAAATGGGATTTCGGGACCCTTGGTGGCCCATTAAGACACAACCCCTAACGACACTCTCGCTTCACCCATACTACAGACCCTCCGACAATGGACCTTGCCCACGACGCCAACAAGCCCCTAGGAATCCGCCTAGACATTGGGATACAACACATGGTTCCCAACCACTAACAGGGACGGATCGGGGATCCCGAGCGGATATATTGTCCCACTGGCATCTACTCCACCAACATAAACGGGTCCTCTTCGAGCCGATTAATGATGGACTGCATGGACGAGACTCGGGCTACGCTTCTCAACCGATGACCATGTTGTTACGACTTCGGGTATCCCTCGACACTCGCCCATACAGGACTCATCCAAGAGCTGTGAGATATCAATCTCAAATATATCGAAGGACGGTGTCACGCCCCAATTTCAGGAAACCGAACTCGGGACGCGAACGTTCTAAAAACAATAAAACAATGAAACCTGTTTTGGATAAACACCTTAAAATCTCCATTTAATTAATCAAAATAATATTTACAACTTAAAAACACGTCCCAACACGTGGACAAAAGTACAAGGTATCCATCACTAGACTCAAAAGACTGAACCTGGACTCCGCTCCTAGCTCCACAAGCTTCGAGAGCTCCCTTAGTCCGTCCTGTGATCAGTACCTGTAGGAAAAGCAGCTAGGGGTGAGCGTTCGCTCACCACCACGGATAACAGACTGACTACGGCATAGTTAGCAGACAAAGCCGGTAACACCAACAACAAACTCAACTCCGGGGATCACTGTCCCCAACTCAAGTACTCTGACTGACAAACACCCACGGTGACCTTCCTCGAACGACTCAACGCTCAAACTTGTAAGTAGACCGACACAACGATTACGACCTATTCCAAGGACTCAAAAGAAACTATGCAACACCAAACAAGATCACAAAGGATCGCAAACCAGCTGCTCAGTAACCAATTTTGTTTCTCTCGCCCTTTCCGATCCCAGGCGGTCCAGGCGGTCGACCTATCTCAGTAACCTCTCTGTCCTTCGCTCTTTCCAACACAAAGTCGGTCCAGGCAGTCGACATGTCTTACAACTTCTCGGTCCCTCGCTCTTTCCAACACAAAGTCGGTCCAGGCAATCGACCTGTCTTACAACTTCTCTATCCCTCGCTCTTTCCAACACAAATTCGGTCCAGGCAGTCGACCTGTCTTACAACTTATATGTCCCTCGCTCTTTCCAACACAAAGTCGGTCCAGGCAGTCGACCTGTCTTACAACTTCTCTGTCCCTTGCTCCTTCCGATCCCAGTCGGTCCAGGCAGTCGACCTGTTTCAGTAACCTCTCTCACTCAGGTAACCACAATCACAATCACAATCACAAGCAAGTTCAACAAACAACAACAACACAGGTTCAGCACTCCACCGGCACTCATGGCCACCCACGACACCAACCACAAAACACGGACTCAACAGCCCCACGGGCACTCACGGCCTCCCAAGACACACCAACGATAAAGACACGGGTTCAACAACCCCACAGGCACTCACGGCCTCCCAAGACACGCCAACAATAAGGACACAGGTTCAACAACCCCACGGGCACACACGGCCTTCCCAGACGCCAACAGTCAAACACGGGCCCTCATGGCCACCCAAGACTCAACAGTCAAACACGGGCTCTCATGGCCACCCAAGACACACCAACAGTAACTCACGGGCTCAACAACCCCACGGGCACTCACGACCACTCAAACTACCAACAGTAAAGACACGGGTTCACAACCCCACGGGCACACACGACCACTCAAAACTCAACAATAATACACGCTCGCAACTTACCGAGACTCTAACTCGTAAGCCAGCCTAAGAATGCTTGTAACCTCCCCCGAGACTCTAACTCGGTCAGGCCAACCAAAGACACCAACCTTAGTACACGGGCTCTCATGGCCACCCAAACACAAATAATAACACGGGCTCTCATGGCCACCCAAGACTCAACAATAATAAAACGGGCTCTCAAGGCCACCCAAAATTCAATAATAATAATACGGGCTCTCAAGGCCACCCAAGACACCAATTTAAATACACGGGCTCTCATGGCCACCCAAGACACCAATTTAAATACATGGGCTCTCAAGGCCACCCAACTCAACGATAAATAACACGGGCTCTCAAGGCCACCCAAACTCAACAGTAAATAACGCACAACAACCTCCGGCATACTCGATGCCTCCAACAGTCCCAAGATCACTAGTTTCACAAACAACCTCCGGGCATGGTCATATGCCTCCAGTAATTCAATTATCGCTAAGTTCTCTGCTCCTACGACACTACTAAGTGTCACATGCTTTTCTCATAAACGCTACAATCCCGTATCATGCTTTTCTAATAATTAAATAAACCTACTCAACCCACGACACCCCGGTGTCACATGCAATTCTACTGTTAACTTTCCCCAGTCAGGGCCGAGATCCGGCTACATTTCCCTACCTCGTATATAATTCCAAAAGCGCTCCAATAAAACCCGAAGTAAACCCAGTCACTCGCCGAGCTTCCCTTTGCCTCGGTCCGCAGCACGATCTAAAAGAACACAATTTTAAAGCACTTTTAAACTAGTAGGAATAAACCGAAAATTAATAAACTTAACGCCCAAACGTAACCCCGACAATGTCGATCACTCCCAAACTTCCCAATTATTCGACATTGTCGATAAAGGACCCGTAAAGGCCCGATTCGCCCGACATGGCGAATCTGCCCGGTTTTCAATAATTGCCTTCCGGGGCTCCAAAAGCCCCCGTTTTCGTTTCTACGGTCTTAGAATATTTCAAGGGACCCAAAGCACTTGACGTAATCGAATTCCGACTTACGAGTCAATTAATTAACGTTTAAAGTTTCTAAAACCCGTCAATTACAACTTCTCCAATTTAATTCCAATTTTCGATTCGGTTAAGGATAAATGGTCCGGGGAACGTTTTAAACCAGCCGAACGATAAAACCCGAGCACCCGAGCACGTGGGCCCCACCAACCCACTTGGCCGAGAGCCCCTAGGGCTTAAATGAGGCTCGGCCACCATGGTGGTGGCCGGCCCTAGCTCCGGCCAGCCACCTCCTATGGTGGCCGGCCATCCCCCATGGTGGTCGGGGCTTCTCCCGAGCCCCCGGTCGCCGGAAAACGTTCAAACAAACCTCCAACACCTCCAAAAAGTATCCAAAAAATACCCCAACATCAAAACCACCTCAAACTAATAGTTTTACAAAAACCTAACTTCCAAAATTAATCAAAACGAGAATCGGTTCGGTGTATACCGTAGAGGAGAACGAGGGGAACGAGATTGCTCCTTGCCTTGAAACGATCCAAAGGTGGGATGACGTGAATAGTGGCAACCAAACCCAACTCCCTCTCTTCTTCTTCTCCTTCTCTCCCTTTCTTCTCTCTTCTTTCTCTTTCTAAAACACTAACTGAATTTCTATTTTTTTGTCTTCTTTTTACCCTAAATGGCCGGCCACACAATAGGCTTCCCCTTTAGTTTTCCCCCCAAAACTAACACCACCACTTGGTTGACAAGTGGCAAGGTGGGTCCCACACCTTTTGGATAAATATCTAGAAGATATATTCCAATCAGATTCGCGAAAATCGGACGTTTCGGGCACCGAATGGGCACTTTTTCCCAAAAATTACGAAACATGGCGGGCCACAAGGAAACGGCTCAACTAAGACCCCTGCGACGACGGCTAAGCTTTTTGGATCCAAAACGGTCCTCGAATGGACCAAAACGTCGCTCGGTTGACTTTTCCAACGAAAAGTCAACATTTCCCAAATTGATCAGAAAGTTGCCCTGAGTCCCCCGAAACTCACTTTGGTCAATAACGGGGTCAAATTAAGTCCGGTATGACACTCGGGGTCATTTCAGGTTCACTTAACTGTCAGTCTTAAATTTTTTTAAAAATTTTCCTGTTTTTCGCAGGTTTGATTGGCGTTGACCGGGAGTGGTTATTACAGACGGGGGACCGGTGGACTGAGAGTGACCCCGGGGAGACACCTAGGTGCACGACAAGAGGACCCCCGTTAGTACTCGTCCCCTCCTCAGGCGGAGGAGCATGTCCTCCCAAACAAAAGGATGAAAGAACCCCGCTCGTATATCTCATCCCCGGGGATGGACGACTTTGCTACTCTCACCCAAGATAGTCTGGACTCCACATACACAATTGAGGAAGACGTCCCCGATGGGGCAAAAGTGAGGCACGATGAGCGGCCTTGTGGGTCCTTATGAGTACCACGACATCTCGGGGTGTTTCTGAGGAGTCACACCCCATCCTCTGAGAGTCAGCTGCTCTTTGACTCCCACCCTTCTCCTTTCCTTGACATACTCCTTGATTGACTGTTCCCTCATAGCAGAACTGGAATAGGTCGAGACAGGGAAAGAACAATGGACACATCGCACTTCGCACGACCAGAATAGGGAACCATCCCTAGCATCTCCCTTGGTCACACCAAGTCCCTAGATATAGGATTAGTGTCTCGACCGTCACCCAGATTGTATCTCATCTTGTTTAGTTTGTTTACTTCACTTCCACGTTTGTATAGTCTCTACGACATTTTCCATTCATATCAATAAAATCTCAGTTTCGTATGCTCAAACAAAAAGAAGCAATACGAATTCATCGTCATGTCAAGGTATAAATTAACTCACCACATCGCCTAGACTATCAACAGAAGACCAAGTAGCTTTCAAGATAATTCCTTCTAAAACGTTAAATAACAGTCGAGCACAATCGAATCCACATTTAAAGTAATCTTATCCACCTCTAAAACTCGCCACTCCTTCACCACACACCACTCTAAACCCTCACTCAACGACAACTATTTTAAAACATTATGAGATAAATTTCCTACTTGGAAACAGGCCCATCGCCAAAGACTTCCGTCAAATGACTTGTAACCATCATATTCAATCCAATCCTCTTCAACCAAAGTCTAGAATCCACGTTAAGTTTCAAATATCCAACAAAATGAGCTATCCATTTAGACTTCAACGTTCGGACATGTTTACCCGCTTGATAAACAACTCCTTGTCAATCAAGGAATGAAACTTCTAAATCCAACCAATGTACAATATTGCCAGCGAAACTAGTTCCCTCCCTCATAAAGGACTTGATTTTGCATACTCCAACTCTTATAGGTAGTCATAGAATAAGCTGCCAAATTATCGTCAGAAAGTCTATAGTTATCTATAATTATCAAACTATAGATAACAAAAATCATATTTGGGGTAGGAAATCACAGAATCAACTGAAGCACCAAAAAAGACATAGCGCGTCAAACTGCATTGGCCAGCCGGCAACCAAAAATGCATGAGCGATGGTTTCTTTCCCGCAAACACACATCTCACACCCTCGAATACCCTGAATGCCTCTGATGGACAAACTCGCCCCTTAGGTTGCATATCATAGAAGAAACACCACGGGAAAGACGAAAGTATTTAAAGGGGATTAAAGACCCAGGACCCGCTCCATCATTTGTAAAGACCTGAGAATTTAATAGTTTAAATTATGGTTTGGAACGTCGCAGGTTGGAGAACGAGATTAATTTCGGATCGTATTAAAAAAAAAGGGGTTAGGCCTTGGCCAACCCAGACCCAGACATTGGGCCGAGCCAGACCAGGCCCGTTAGTGTACCAGGCCCAACCCGCAAGCCCACGAGTCGGCCCAAACCCAACGCGAGAAAAACCTAGAAGCATCTCTTCGCTTCCTCATTCTGCCACACGCGTCCCGAGGTTCGTCTTCAACCTCTCGCTCAGATCCCCTCCGTCCCCTCGCTCTCTCTCCTTCGCGCAACCTCGCCGGAGCTCCGTCCTCCTTCTTCTCCTTCTTCTACTTCCACCCCGACCTTCCCTCACCTCCAGACAACACCCAAAAACCCCTTCTCTCTCCCTTCCTTTTCCTCGAATCGTAACGAACCAGCTCGCCCTCTTCGATTCAAGGCTCGCCGCACTGGAAACGCGAGAATCAGAGACGGTGAGCCACATTCCCCGGCCTGTTTCACCTTCCCCGTCCTTTTTTCCCTGAGATTCGAGCTCTCTTGGGTCAATCTCGGTTGGAGAAGCTTCGCCGGAGTTCTCGCGTTCCAGGTCTGAACTCCCTCGCTGACAAGCTTCTCCCACCACCAGATCTGGACAGAGAGGCCTGAAATCCGCTCCAACAACCTCCCCTCACCCCTCTCCGAGCCCTGACGTCGTCGCCACCGTGGAGAAACCCACCTCGAACCCTGCTGACGCCGCCGTCGTTGCTGGAGTGAACCGGAACCCTAGCTCCCGTCTCTGGAAAGCCTTGGGCCAGACGAGGGACGTGGGCCTTGGTCAGACTCGGGCCTGGTCTTGATTTGGGCCTCGGCCTGGTCTTGAGCTGGGTCGGGCCTGGTCTAACCTAGGTCGGGCTTGGTCTAACCTGGGTCGGACCTAGACGAGGATCTGGGCCGGACCTGGACTCGAGTCTGGGTCGGGTTTGGATCCGGATCTGGGTTGGGCTCGGGTCAGGTCCGGGTCTGAGATCTGAACCGGGTCGGATTCAGGTCCGGGTTTCGGACTCGGGTCGGATTCGGGTCCGGGTTTCGGACTCGGGTCGGATCCGGGTCAGGACAGTTAATTAATTTAATTAATTAAATAATTGAGCTAAAATCAGATAAATTCAAGGACTTTCGGATAATTTAAAGGACTAATTTAATTAGAGGAACGTTACGGACTGAACCAGGACTGATTACCGTCCCTTTTTGTTAAACCCAGGTTTTTACCCCGAGCGAGGAGAAGACCGGAGTAGGCACGGATGTCAGCAGCTAGGCGATCCAGATAGAGACTGAGAGGTAGGGAATACCTCGTAAACCCACTTTATTACGGACGTACTAGAATGCATATAGGGAAACTTAATAACCGGTTAAAGAACTAGTATGTATGTAGGATGTGAATAACTAGCGTAGACGTATAAACTGTGAACATTTACGATTTCAGTCTTGGGAATTGTCGTGCTGGTAGAATCTGGCCATGTCGTGCCTGTAGGATTGTTTGCTGAATGTATTTGCTTGTATGGTCTGTGTTGATTGAACGGTTAATAAATAACAAGCATGAGAACGAGTAGAGTTGAACCAGTGATGCGTATTAGTGACTTGAGTGGTTATTTCCGATTTTATATGATATGTTGAACTGTGGGCTTGGGGAATGGATACCGGTTAAGCCGGTGGGGTTACAACGTTGAGCGTGGTGTCGGTAAGTGATGGTAAGTGTGGGCAACTGAAATCACGAACAACAGAAATAATAAAAGAACAATATTATACTTACAACCAAGTCGATGGGTTGTTTGTGTAGGAAGTCTGAGTCCAGCAGAAGGATGTTTCCTTAAGACAAAATTGCCCCCTCTACGGCACTGAAGGTTGAATGGGCAAGTGTCTCCCAAGATGAAACGGACGTAAACCACTAGCGAGTGCTTCGACTAGTGGAGTCTGGCAACCTAAACCCGACTTACACTCAAACTGTAGAATGTCAGAAGAGAAGAAGAATCGAAAAAAGAATTGATATTTCTGTCCCCTCAACACCCTTTAAATAGTAGACAAGGTGCCATTTCGGAAAGATTGCGACTCTTTGACCAAAGGGCATGTCTGTTTAAAACACTTGATCAGACTCTTTCACCAAAGGTCATGTTGATTCAAAACTTGACCAGATGCAAGATAATGAATCTTGACATGAAGTTGGGAAGATTAATTGCTGAGTCTTGCATGCAAAAAGATAGGATTTTCGTGAAGCTCAAAGCTCAAAGCCCAAGGCCCAAGACCCAGGCCCAGGCCCAGGCCCAGGCCCAGACCGGACGGACGGCGGCGACGGCGCGCGTGTGGGCTCTCTCCATTACACATTAGTGGTGACCCAAGGCCACGACCTTATTCCAATTGCCAAACTTTATAAAGGGTATGGAAAAGTGTAATGTGGGCTATATGGGTTTGCATAAAATGCCATTTAATGCATGTCATTAATCTATGTTTTTCTTCAACTTTGCATGCGATTATCTCATTCAATATTCAACGTATTTCCGTAAACATACATCTTACGTTCAAGTTCGCAATGATGTGAACGTAACGGATACATGTGTTGCCAAAATTGATGATCGGAACAAGATGATATGGATGTCAGAAAGTGAGTTGTCCAACAATCCCCTACATTGAATGGATATTAGCGGTTTCTTCCTCAAGCTTTCGCGCTGATACATAGTTCACTGGTTTGAGTACAATGAAAGAAAGTTATTGCATTGGGTGAAGTAGCTCGAGGCCTTGAACTTTCCTAGTGACAGCCTATCGGACTTACTAGCAAATCAGTAGACTTGATTGTCTTTGAACCGTAAGCTATGAGTGTAAGCCTAGACAATTGACAGCACACAGTAACCTTCTAAATCGGTATTAGATCTTTGTATGTGTTCGTTTTGGCCATGAACATCTGCTTGGCTCATGAATGCGTATAGATATCCGGCCTGATCGATATCTATTGAAGCGGCCCCACTTCGCATTCACTTAGGTGATTCTATCAAGAGTATCCCGCAAATACCCCATTGTGTACTAAGCATACACAATATAGACATCATTAAAAGTATTTCAACTTATCCTGATGCGGCGGATGGTGCACTAACTTATCAGAGGAATGAGGAGGAGTCGAGTACTCCTTAGTGCCTCGAAGTTTGCCAACGCTTCGTGTTCCCTTTTGAACCTAGATCTTGGGATCTCCAGTCAAATAGGTTAGGTATCCGCGAAAGGCAATCTTTTGTTTGAGTTACGGCCTTAAGCCCATTCCCATTGATAAGGTTTCAACTTTCTCTCTAGGTAAACCTTTTGTTAATGGATCCGAGATATTATCTTTTGACTTAACATAGTCTAGTGTGATAATCCCATTAGAGAGTAGTTGTCTTATGGTGTTATGGCGACGACGCATGTGTCAAGACTTACCATTGTACATGAGACTGTGTGCCCTTCCAATAGCAGATTGACTATCACAATGAATGCTTAATGGAGGCACTGGCTTATCTCATCCAGGTATATCTTCCAAGAAGTTTCGAAGCCATTCTGCTTCTTCTTCAGCCTTGTTTAGAGCAATGAATTCAGACTCCATGGTTGATCTTTCTATACAAGTCTGTTTGGAAGATTTCCATTATATCGCTCCACCTCCCATTAGGAAGACATATCCACTAGTAGATTTGGATTCATTGGAGTCAGATATCCAATTGGCATCACAATATCCTTCTAATACAGATGGATAATTTCCGTAATGCAATTTTAGACTTTTAGTGTATTGTAGGTATCCTAATACTCTAATGATGGCTTTCCAGTGATGTTTGTTGGGATGACTCGTAAACCTACTTAGCTTACTAACTGCGTAAGCTATGTCTGACCTAGTACAGTTCATGATATACATAAGACTGCCTAATATACGAGAATACTCAAGTTGACATACAGTTTCACCTATGTTTTTAGCCCATGATTGAGTTAGATCAATTGGTGTTTTTGCATGCGTTATATTGTGTTTCTTGAATTTATCAAGAACTTTCTCAATATAGTGTGTTTGAGATAACGCATAACCTTGTGATGTTTTGGAGATCTGTACTCCTAAAATAACATCAGCAACTCCTAAATTTTTCATATCAAATTTAGAAGACAACATTGCCTTAGTAGACTTAATTATGGCTGAAGTACTACCAAGTATAAGCATGTCGTCTACGTAAAGACATACAATGGCATATTCAAGTTCATTGTTTTTAACATAAACACATTTGTCGCATTCAGTGAACTTGAACCCGTTTGATAACATAACAGCATCAAACTTTGCATGCCATTGTTTTGGTGCTTGCTTAAGTCCATAAAGTGACTTAACTAGTCTGCACACCTTGTTCTCATTCCCAGGTGATGAGAACCCTTCGGGTTGTTGCATGTATATTTCCTCTTCTAGTTCACCATTTAAAAAAGCTGTTTTTACATCCATTTGATGAATTTCAAGCCCTTTTAGTGACGCGATTGCGATGAGCATTCTGATGGACGTTATCCTTGTCACATGTGAATAGGTATCAAAATAATCCAATCCTTCCTTTTTTCTGAATCCTTTTACCACAAGTCTAGCTTTGTGTTTCGCTATGGATCCATCGGTTTTCAGTTTCTTTTTGAAAACCCACTTATATCCCAATGGTTTTATACCGGGGGGGGGGGGGGGGGGGGGAGTTCTACTAACTCCCATGTGTGGTTTTGAAGAATAGATTGTATTTCACTATTTACTGCTTCTTTCCAATAAAAAGCATTTGGAGAAGACATTTCTTGTGAATAAGTTTGTGGCTCATCTTCCACCAATAGTGACACAAAGTCGGGTCTGAAGGAATTAGCTTTCCTTGCTCTTTTACTACGCCTTGGTTCTTCCATGATATGTTCCTCATGGCTGGACTGACCTTCCGGTTCCTCAATGTCTCCTAGTCTCTTTTGAGGATGTGATTCCTTTGGCTCTTTCCGGGGGTAGATGTGTTCAAAGAATGTAGTGCTTCTAGATTCGATTATGGTATCTACATGGATATCTGGAATATCCGATTTATATACCATAAATCTATATGCACTACTATTATATGCATACCCAATGAATATGCAATCAATAGTTTTTGGTCCTATTTTGACCTTTTTAGGCTTAGGTACTTCCACCTTCGCCAAGCACCCCCACACTTTCAAGTATTTGTAGGATGGAGGTGTTCCTTTCCATAACTCGTATGGAGACTTAAGGAATTTCTTATGAGGCATCTTGTTGAGAATGTAGTTTGCCGAGAGTATGGCTTCTCCCCATAAGTTATCTGGTAAACCAGAATTTAGTAAGAGAGCATTCATCATCTGCAATTCCGTTGGACTGAGGTGAATATGGTGATGTAGTTTGGTGTATAATACCGTTTTGAGCACAAAAAATTTCAAAGGGATGTTCATATTCTCCTCCTCTGTCGCTTCTTAAAGCTTTTATTTTCTTGCTTAATTGGTTTTCAACTTCAGCTTTGTAAAGTTTGAAGGTTTCAAAAGCTTCATCTTTACTCCTCAACAGGTACACATGACAATACCGTGTACAATCATCAATAAAGGTAATGAAGTACCTTTTTCCACCTCTTGTTTGACACAATTTCATATCACAAATATTTGTATGTACTAAGTCAAGAGGTTCGGTGTTCCTTTCAATCGAGTGAAAGGAAGATCTTGTCATTTTTGCTTCAACACAAACTTAACATTTTTCTTTTGGATGAATCCTAAATTTAGGAATTGCATCCAAGAAAATTAAACGACGAATTGTATCAAAGTTAACATGACCTAGTCTAGCATGCCATGTATTAGAGGACTCAGCGATATACACAGAAGAACCCACTTTATTATTATTATTTACAATAGTAGGTACAACGGGCATAACGTTCATTTTGAACATACCCTCATTTACATATCCCCTTCCCCCTTGTACATCATTTTTCGAGAGAACAAACTTATTAGATACAAAGACTATTTTGAAGCCATTCTTTGTCAGCAATGAGCCAGAGACCAGATTCTTTCGGATGTCCAGAACATAGAGAACATTGTTCAAAGTAAGTTCCTTTCCGGAAGTCATTTTCAGCACTATCTTCCCGGTACCTTCAACCTTTGAAGTGGATGAGTTACCCATGAAGATATGGTCTTCCTCAGTAGCAGCCTTGAAGGTGGAGAACATCGACTTGTTGGCACAAATGTGTCGATTTGCTCCAGTGTCTATGAACCATTCCTTGGTGTTACCGACCAGGTTGCATTCAGTAATCATAGCACAAAGACTCATGTCAGAGAGGTGTTTAGTGACATTGGCCTCGTTCTTCTTTTGCTTCTTGAAGTTCTTGGGTTTGCGACACACAACAACTTTGTGTCCCTTGATTCCACAATTGTTGTACTTCCCCATGAACTTCCCAATCTTCTTCTTGATTGGACTACTATCAGTGTGCTTCCTCTTGTGAGAATTTGTCTTCTCAATTACATTGGCCTTTCCGACCATGTTGCTTCCATAGGTTTTCTCTGACTTGCGGTTGTCCTCTTCGATCCTCAGGCGAACAATCAGATCTTCTAGCGACATTTCTTTCCTCTTATGCTTCAGGTAATTCTTGAAGTCTCTCCATGTTGGGGGTAATTTCTCAATAGCTGCAGCCACTTGAAATGACTCGCTAAGAGACATACCCCCATCATGGATGGTATGGATGATCAGTTGTAGCTCCTGTATCTGACTGAGAACCGTCTTGGAGTCTATCATTTTGAAGTCCAGAAATTTGCCAACAACGAATTTCTTCATGCCGACATCTTTCGTTTTGTACTTCTTTTCCAAGGATGGCCAGAGATCCTTGGCAGTCTTGTATCCACAATAGATACCATAGAGCTCATTCTCTAGATGGTTGAGGATATAGTTCCTGCACAGATAGTCAGAGTTCTTCCAAGCATCGAAATCCATTCATGTATCTTTATCAGACTCATCGTCTATGACAGGAGGCTTCTCGGTGAGGAACTTGTTGACGCCAAGAGTGGTCAGCCAAAATAGCATATGTGGCTGCCATCTTTTGAAATCCATGCCGTTGAACTTCTTTGGTTTCTCACCATGAGGAGACATATCCATTGGAAGCACCGAACCAGCAGCTATGCTTGCCGTTGGTGGAGATGTCAGTGGCGGGGTAGATGATGAAAATAAGTTCGATTCAGTAGCCATAATTATGGTTTTAGAGGGAAAAAACATATTAAAATATTTTTCCAGAAACCAAAAGTATTGGAGCAAAATTTTTGTCTTAAGCTTGTGGGCAACTGAAATCAAGAACAACAGAAATAATAAAAGAACAATATTATACTTACAACCAAGTCGATGGGTTGTTTGTGTAGGAAGTCCGAGTCAAGCAGAAGGATGTTTCCTTAAGACAAAATTGCCCCCTCTACGGCACTGAAGGTTGAATGGGCAAGTGTCTCCCAAGATGAAACAGACCTAAACCACTAGCGAGTGCTTCGACTAGTGGAGTTTGGCGACCTACACCCGACTTGCACTCAAACTGTCGAATGTCAGAAGAGAAGAAGAATCGAAAAAGGAAGTGATTTTTCTGTCCCCTCAACACCCTTTAAATAGTAGACAAGGTGCCCTTTCGGAAAGATTGCGACTCTTTGACCAAAGGGCATGTATGTTTAAAACACTTGATCAGACTCTTTCACCAAAGGTCATGTTGATTCAAAATTTGACCAGATGCAAGATAATGAATCTTGACATGAAGTTGGGAAGATTAATTGCTGAGTCTTGCATGCAAAAAGATAGGATTTTCGTGAAGCTCAAAGCTCAAAGCCCAAGGCCCAAGACCCAAGGCCCAGGCCCAGGCCCGGACCGGACGGACGGCGGCGACGGCGCGCGTGTGGGCTCTCTCCATTACACATTAGTGGTGACCCAAGACCACGACCTTATTCCAATTGCCAAACTTTATAAAGGGTATTGAAAAGTGTAATGTGGGCTATATGGGTTTGCATAAAATGTCATTTAATGCATGTCATTAATCTATGTTTTTCTTCAACTTTGCATGCGATTATCTCATTCAATATTCAACGTATTTCCGTAAACATACATCTTACGTTCAAGACATTATTAATTTGCTAACAATGTGTTTTTTTTTTGCATTCTTTTTTTTAAACGGGTAACCGGAGATTTCATTAATGCCAAAAGGCAATCAAACAAGACGAGGCGTGACCGCCTCGGGTTCCAGATGTTTGTCTAGGCCGACCGTAGCAAGCCCGACGCTCATGGACCCATGATTTTAGCCCACACAAATTCGTGGGAAATAACTCAAGACAGCTCCCTACCGTCGTTTCAAAGTAACGAGGGAAAATAAACCAAGTTCCAAAACCAACAGGAAATAAATAGTCCCAACAACAATAAGAGAAATAGCAAGAAATAAAGATAATTGGTCCTGATGATGCAGGCTGCCCGGAACCTCCCAGTAGTGGTTGTCCCGGGTCTGTAGGTATAGTCTGGGGCCGACTCCACCCACCCCTGCTGGGGCAGATCATTCCTCCATCGGAGGCCTCTGGACCTCTGCTTCATCAGCTCGTTCCTCCGCCAGAAATGGCTGATACCAGGGTTGTTGCTGATCAGTCGGGTCGCCCCTCTGCTTCTTTGTCTCCGGGGGACGGGAGTACAACGAGCCACTTCTGGTCTTCAGGGTGGTCATTTTGCCTTTGCCCTTGCTAGGTCCTCCTTTACCTCTGCTCCCCTGAGGGTCCGCCGGGTAGCCCCGTGGATATGTCTCCTCTTCATTCCTCATAATTGCATTGAATCCGGGGGGAGCTCGGATCATAGGCCCGGCAGCAGGATGGATGTTAGCCAGGAAGTCAGGCTTTGTGGGCCTGGGTGGCGGGTTGGGTGCTCCATGGCCATCCCCCTGCAAGGTAGTGGTTAACCCATCATGGTTAACCTTAGCCAGAAAGTCAGGCTTCGGAGTGCCTGCATTGGACGACTCAGCGCCCATGGTAATCTCTCTCGAACGGACCATAGAGTTCAGGGTTAGGTCGCTCAGGAGGTACGTGATTTCCGGGTGTGATAATGGGGGAGGTGTCTCCCAGACCCTTTGAAGCAGCTGATCCACATCCAAGTCCCGGGGGACCAGAATAGAGCTATCATATCGGACCTCCTCCCGGCCAATCCCTTACAGCAGAGTCTGGCAGTTCGGTATCCTGTGTGTCAACATACCACACCTGCGACAAAAATCCACCACTCTCTCGTATTGCAGGTCTATCACAATAGAGGAATCAGTACTTGAGAACCGAAGTCTGCTTCTACGCCGTAGTGGACGAGACAGCTCCATACGGACTCGCAACCAAAGATGCATGTCCTCCCTTCGAACCGTCTGGATCGGAGCCGACATGATTTGTGTGCCAATACTGCCCGCCACTAGCCCTCGAATGTACGAGTTCCTCGCTCCCCCCGGGATATTCAGTGCCCTGACCCCTAGTTCCACGTGATTGAAATTGATGTCTTCCGCCCGATCAAAACGCCGAAGCGGCTCAAGGAGTAAGGGAAAACCCTTAAAACTCCAAGGACCCTTGTGGCGAATATCTTCCATGGACTTGGCAGAGGGGAAGTGATATCCCGTGACGTCGGGGGATAGAAACTCCACCCGGATCCCGGTAACCTTCCATTTCTTCAACATCATCCCGCAGACGATGTGTTGGTTATGCGACCCGTTCCCTGCAACCCTTGCTGCAACCGAGAACTCGTACGATCCCGACGTGAACCTCGGGATTCCCTCATCCAAGACCACGACCTCCTCGTCCTCATCCTCCCAATCCGGGACCGGGGGGATGCGGCTTTCCTGAACCGTCGGAGGCGACCCCGGTGACCCGCCAACCCTCGGGCAGCTAGGGCTAACATACTGTCCCCTTCCAGGCGAAGGAGGATGATAGGTACTCACCGGAGACTGTATCGGCCGGGGAAGGGTCACCAAGTCCCGGTAGACCTCCCTCGGTGTTGACGAGAGGCCAGTGTAAGACGGGCAGAACTCTGGTGGTACAAAAGCGTCGCCGGCGACCAGAGACGTCTCGGTGGGCGAAGACAGGCCCGACTTGTCCATCAGATCTATCGAGGGCAAGCCCGGCTTGTCTTTCAGATCTGTCGTGTGCGGTGGATGCCGAGGGGGGACAGAGGTCGGACCGGGCAGCAGCGGGAGAGCAGCGTCGCGGTGCGCCTGGTGCTGGGCGGAGGCCCCGAGATCGCGACGGGTCTCTGCATGTGAGGGGATCTGGTCGGAACCGACCATTTCCGACTCATGGAGGTGGGGGGAGGCAGATCCGACATCGTCTGATCGGAAATGGACGATGTTGGAGACGAGGGGGTCTGTGGCGGCGGTGGAGGTCCAGGCGAAGACGGGCTGGAGTGAACCACGGCGGCAGCGTTCGTGCTCGGCTGAAGAACCTGACAGGAGAGGTGAGGATTATGAGCGAGGGGCGGTGGAAAGGCTGGAGGCTGCTGGTCGGAGATGGTGGAGAAGAGCGGCGGCGATGAACCCAGTAAAGTTAAGAGAGAACCTCAAGAGATTGTTTGGAGAGCTGTATATTATAAAGCTCAATTTTTTTTTTGCATTCTTATCTACTCTACAATGTTATGTGTTTGACACCTAACATAGTTTCAAATTTTGGAAATCAACAAAAATATTTGGATTTCATAACTAAATAATGATGTGAGTTCTGAAAAAGAGATTATAGATTAAACAAGTCTAGTAAAACAAATAGGGAGAGTGTAGGGGCTAATGAGTAATGAGTTAGTGAAGGTTGTATATATAGGTACCAAGAAGGGTCGCATATCTTAATCTGAGCATACTCGCTCCCGCTCGCTCGCTCTGGTTGTTTTGTGCTTCGCGAGGGCACGTCAGGCGCCATGGAGGCCTCCCCTTCTCAGCCGTCGGATCAAGCTCCTAAGGCTGGCAGCGCTTCCCCTTTCCTAGCCAACCTGCCCTCTCGCGGCCTCTTCTCCTCCACCGTCGTCTCGTCCAATCCGGTCATCCCTTAAACCCTAATGTTTATCCTCTCCTTTATTGCTTTAATTTTCTTGTGGCTTCTGTTTGTTTACCGGGAAAATGTTTGAATTGAAACCGCCAAGGAATTTTGATCCATTGAAGCAAGTTTTAGTTTGCTGGCTTTTTTCTGATTTTGTAATGTAAATTGTAAAGTTTTACATTCCTTCAGTTTTGTGTCCAGTTGACCAGACAGATAGGTCTAGGGTTCGTAACAGTGTTAATTGGATTGGTTCAACTATGATGTATTAGCACAAAAGTCTTAAGTATACTTGTACATTGCATGAGTGGTACTGTTGTAAATTGCGAGTGGTTTTAGTGTTTTTCAGCAGCTGAAACTTCCTGATTTATTGAATCTACTTGCAATAGTTTGTGTTCTTGGAGGTCTGATGTACTTAAGGAAGACAGCACAAGTAACTAGAGTTGAAAGTGAACATTTGTCGTGGAACATGCATTTTAGAGAGTAGGTTAGTGTTTGGATGGAAGGAGTAGTTTATTTTAACCATTGAATCACAGCAATTCTGCAAGCATGATTTTCGATGTATTGGGTTGACCTACCTATCTTATACATGTCATATTCTAAAATAACTATTACTTTATTTTTGTTACTAAGTTTTCCAAATGTTAGAAGGTTGATTGATTGTTAGGTTGTATGTTATAGTCCACTTGAGTTCTAGGGGTGTCTAAGCTCTATGAGGGGTTAGGAAATGATCTTCATCCTCCACTTTTATTGTGGCTATAGAAATCTAACCGGTTTAGCACGTTGTGCTGGGCACATATGAGGTAAAAAAAAAATTAGATCTTCAAACTTAGCCAACAAGTTGACTTACATTTTGGGATGGAGGGAGCATTGTTTGTCATTTGGGCCTCATTTGTAATACCATAAAATCAAACCAAGTTTGATTATGAAACCATTGCTTGCATTTTTCTTGTTTGGTTTTGCTTTCTGGAATAGGATTGTGTTTACACTACTGGTTTAAATATTTTCTCTCTACATATTGCTGCCTTCCATCTTTTATTTTTAGTTTATAATTTTATTTGTATTTTAATTCATGTTGAAAATTTGTTTACATGTAACCTAATCTGTGCAGGGTGGGATGCGTGTTTATTTATGTCAACGTGACACAGCACCTCCAGGTCTCTTTATGTTTAGCCACTAAGAATTTTCTGTGTGTTATATACTTTTGCTTCAATAATGGAGATGCTGTGAACTTGTTTTCATAATTATTTAATTATCAAGTTTTTTTAAATTGATACCCTCTTTATCGAGCTCTCTTCATCTTTAAATCAACATGTTGGAATGTGATATAGAGTTCTTAGCTTTACTGAGTGTAGATAAATTGCAATGATGGCTTTGAAATACAAAGCATTCTGAGTGATAGAAGAAACTTTCTGGTCTCTTGTAGTGTGCAAAATAACTTGGGTTTGTCCTGCCCTGCATAACCATACCTTAGGAGTTCATGAGATGAAGAGGCCATTTCTCCATTATATAGCCAAGCTTACATTTGTGTGATGGTATTAGTACTTTGAATTCTTAGTAAGAAGCTTTTAGGCGTCTTCAATCTCAAAGTGCATGTTACTATTGCAGAGTATTGAATGAATAAATGATAGAAGACAATTTTTCTCACATGGCATAAGTTTTCGATGAAATAAAAATCAATTATCTGCTATACTACATTCCTTCTGTTTATTGTCTGTCTACAAATATGTAAATGGAAACACTACAAACAGTATTTGTAAAAGGTTGACTATAATAAATTACCTCATGTTTATATGTGGAAAGTTTTTACTTCATTTATGTCATTTTGATGGCTAAACTCTTTGCAATGGGTTGTCAGTAAGGAAACTCTGTTTGATATAAGGATCTAATATCTATTTAGAAGCTGAAATCTGATTTACCTCATGTATGCAGATGATCAAGAAATCAAAACAAACCAGCTAAACATATTGATTAGATCGCTCATGATTAAGAAGCAGAAGGCTGATTCTGCTTCGAAGGATGGGAAGGCCGTGGCTGCAGCCGAGGGTTCTAGAAAGAGGTATTGTTTAACTTCCCTTGGATGTATTATGTTCAGCCTTGTTTAGTTGCTCCTGGATGTATTATGCTCAGCCTGTCTTCATAAAATTTTGGCTGTCACATATGGAATCTCATGGTTCCCTTTTGGGATTTTGAATGCAGATGATTCTACATTCATGTTTATAGTTTTATTTAGATTCTCCAATCAGATTAAACATGTGTGTGTCTGTTTTAATGCCTTAAGTTTAATCACACCTGCAAATTTCTCATCAGAGTTGCTGAACGAGTCTCGGATAGTAGGGCTAAACGAGCTAATAATCAAAGTTGTTCTCGACCAGGTATGCCTTGATTGTTTTTTAATTACAGTTCTTTTATTGAACTATCTTATCTGTTGAATGTCTAACTGGCTTTAAACAAATGTAGTTTCTTCCATTTTTCTTTTGCATGTATGAGCATATATAGTTAAATGTGCTGGGCTGATAATTTTGAGGTGTAATGTTTCATAATTGTTGCCATTTACAAGTGATACTGAGTTGGGTATTAGCTTCTGTGCATCTGAGTCATTAATCGTCATTTCTAGTACCTAATGTCTTTTTCTTACTCTTTTAATGACCATGTAGAGGTTTCTTCAAGTGGTCGTGCTGCTGAAAGAAGGGATTTTCAGGGTTTGACTGTGGAGCGTCTTCGAGCTCTGTTAAAGGAAAGAGGTCTCTCCCCTAAAGGAAAGAAGGTAAGTGTCATTGATAAATCATCCCCATGATGCGGGGACCGGCCTAGTGTCTTCCTTTCAGCAATTCAGACTGATGGTGAAACTGGTCATGCATTTTACTGATATATCTACCTGCACTATGGAAATCAAGTATTAAAATTTTCTTCATAGACTGATGTGAATGTATTGACTAATACAGGATGAGTTGATAGCGCGCCTGAAAGCTGTGAATGGCTAAAGAACCATTCAGAATTACAAAGCACCACACTATTGGCTCAAAGTTGTAGCGTGATCATAGCTTTTTGGATGTAAGTTGTAGCATGATCATAGCCTTTTGGATGTAAGGTAGGAAAGATCATAGCCTTTTGGATGTAAGGTAGAAACAGGACGAGTTATCGTAAGTTAAGTAAGAAGTTATCATAAGTTAAGTAAGAAGTGTAGGATGATGGTAAAGGTTACGCCAATGGTGATTTGTTGATTGTGCCAAAACATTGTTTTTAATCTCTTTACTAATCACTGTATGTTGTCAAACTCGCTTAATGGTTGGAGTCTGATTAATCAACATTATCCTTGCTATTTTATACTTTATGTTCATGGACGATCAGTTTAAAAGTGTTAGTGTAATTTTGGAGCACTTGAGGGGAAATAAAATTTAGTGCGGTCTGGCCTTTTTATTTTGGTACAAGCTTTTCTTTGTGCCGAACACGAACAGTCTGGAATTTTTTGGGTTCAACTAATTCCATTAACAGCTTATTCCAACTAGATCCAGAGAGGATTTAATAGAAACAAAATGCTTAATCTTAGTACTATTTGGGACATTACCCAAAAATAATATGCAATCATGACAACCAGAAACTTCAAGACCTGTAATTCATGGTTCCAATGATTTTAAATTCTAAGACATTTCTAATCTGAAAGAAAAATGAAGTAAAGAAACAAAACAATCTACAATATGGATCCAAAAATGACAAAATAGAACAGTATGTTCTTTCCCATGTAAGAGAATCACCTACATAAGCAGATACAACTCCAAAGTCCAAACAGATGGGTGTCACAGCCATCACTTCACAGTTCACGCATATATTCTTTGGCTATTTTGCAGAGGACATGATAACCTGAGCTAAATCAAGTCAATGGAGTGAAATGATAAATTCCACAGTATCCCTTCTGTTTCCATTCACCCGAAGAAGATAGAAATTCAGCATAGCACTCAAAACTAAGCGCTTCCAGGAGCATCTGTTGCAGCTGACTTCCGGTTCAGGTAACGAAGAACCGCATCTTCAGCCCTACAAATTTCACCAAAAGGAGTTACAAAATGATGTGGGTCATGGGTGTAATACTGTTCGGAATAAAAATAATAATAATGGCAATGAAACAAAAAAAAATCAGGGTCACAACCTGTTACGATGTAAAAATAAGGTTACCAACTTGCAAAAAAGATTATAGTACAAGGTACTTTTTTGACATTATCCCATAATTCTATTGAGGTCCCAAAGGCCATTATCAGCTAAGGAATGGGAAAATATAATTGGTATGTTCCATTACAATCATATATACCGAATCCAAATATCATATACGTGTCAATCTTTAGGAGTTCTCAATCAAAAGATTAAAGAGCAGCTGATGCAGAAAACTGTACAAAGCCATATTGAGACAATATTAATCAAACAGTAATGCTGTCAACCATGGAACAGCTAAGCACACTACTAGAAATATATTACTGAGCAAGTTTCCACGGAAAGGTGGTTGATCTATGTACTATTTCTTTTTTCTCACGTTCTACGATTTTTAGGATTTCTCTCTTATACTTTTTATTGAGTCAATATTCTCTCTGATTTCATTGTTAAATTCACGTCATATACAGAAACCATGACAACAAAACAAATGAAGGCTACAAAAAAAATAGAAGTTTTACCATGGTTGATTGAAGAAGTCAGAACGACGCTCCTTTTCTATATTACGACTAGCATCTCCAGCAACAAGCTTTAGATCATTGGTCTGAGAAGCAATCAAAGCATTGATAAACTCTCCAGGAGACTGACTAAAACCGAGAAAGAAAGCACGTCTGCGCCGATGTTCGTGGATCTTCTTTATAGAAGCAGATATCAATTCATCACAAGCATCAATCTCCTTATTCCTCTCTGTGTTTTTCAGGAAATCAGACATCTCCTTCTCTAATGGAAATGGCACGTCAACCAGTACATCATAACAAGTTGTTCCTGCTGGACTATTCCCAGAAAGTTTAATCTTGTGCTCCAAATGTACAGGTTGTGGGGGACTCAAATGCTGCGAAATTTTCTGTGGAACCATGGAAAACTTAATTTTCTCTTCCCCGAATGCCTTTTGAAGAGGCGGATCACAACCAAAAAATGATGGATCATTTTGGTTTTGTAACTTCTTAGCCTTCACATAGTGCCAAAGGGCTGCAATGATTCTGGGCCGGGTATCTACTTCAATGCCAAGGACTTCAGTAAGAGCAGGTGAAAGTTTAAATTTTTCAGGCACATAATTCATTTCTAGTCGCATAATTGCTGTAAACTCCTTATCACCCTTTCTCTTGACCTCAAACCCCTCGTGAAATGCAGGCGACCGAGAATTCTCCCACAAAATGACGTGGTTATCTGGATAGATGTTCTGGTCCAGATAAATAGTTATTTTCTTGAAAAAAGACGAAAACTTTGGAAATGAAGAACTCGACTTTTGCCCTGTTCCAGCAAGCACAGGATCTTTCCCATCTTCTAAAATCCTCCCTATGATCTTTAATGACCAAGAAGGTGACTCAGAATCTTTCTTCTCAGAACTTGTTTGTGTCTGATTTGCAAAAGTATTGAAAATATATAACCTAAGTGTTTTCTGAACACATGGAGGACACTTGAGTGATTCTTGGATGTCAATCTTCTTCCTTGCCAAAGCAGCATCCACCCTTGACTCAAATTCAAGCAACTGTGTATAAAGAGCAGACTCTGGTAGAATTGCAGCCACCTTTTCAGGTATCTGCTTCTCAGGTAGCTTCCTTTTCTTTCTAAGTGCTGCAGGGGTTAGCTCCATATTCTTAAAGAGAGAAGATGGGCTGGTATTCGATGTTCCCAAGGGCCGAGAAGGTGGTTTCTGAGCTACCCGTTTAGCACTTCCAGAGCCAGGAGTCAACATAGTCCGTGCAGAAACACCAACACCAACACCGCCTGAGTTCTGGTTTTGCAAGTGGGCAATAACAGGGGCCTGAGATTTGATGTGAGCTTGAAATTGGGCATGAGCAGCCTGTGCCTGAACCTGTGCATGAGCCTGTGCATACTGAGCTTGGGCAAGAGCCTGTGCCTGTGGCTCAGACAACTGAAAGTGGCCTGGAAAGTGAGGCCCTCCTTGCGTTTGAGGTTTTGACTGAGAGAGCAGATGAGGCTGATGGTTCACAGACATAGATTGTGGCACTCCACCAGAGTTCCCAAAAGGGGAAGGTGCCCCAATATTTTTGGTAGGGTTATTGTTATTCATTGTGCAACCAAAAGATACAATCTTTCAAATCAAAACCCCAAACAATTCCATAAAAATCACACCCTTATAACTAATGAGTATCTGCAATGTGCTTCCTTTTCCTATATATTCCCCTTACAAACGTTCAATTGAGCTTACAGTCCCAAATCAACCTGAATTCCCAACCAAGATAATAGAAAATAAAAATTCCACACAATCAAATTCCCCTGAAATTAAAACCCCAATTTAACGAAATAAATTCTATCCCTGAACCAAAATCATACTAGTATCATGAACGAACAATCCATCAACACACTCAATCGAAAAACAAAACGAAGAGTTAATCGAATTTATCAACCCACCCTAATTGAAACAAACACATACATAGTGAAAGGAATGAAATGTTCATACCATTGGAAGTGTCGTAGTGCAGAGTAGGCTCAGCTTCGGCTTCTCTGTGTCTCCTCCGGTTTCGAGATCGGCGATGGAGCCAGGCAAATCAAATATATCTTTCTCTGGTTTAGTTTCTTTGGGAAGTTACATAAATATCCTCTGCAATGTGACTCGAATTAAAGGACACTTTCGGAAAGTGAAGGTCATAAAAGCTTGATGGCCCTATAGCATTCGAAGCCCAACTAAAGAATCAGCCCAAACAAATCGGGTAAGCCCTAGGGTTTCTGATTACCTGTATTCCGAGCCCCAAATTTCGGTTTGGATTCAGCGACGAAGCAGCAGCAGAAGAGGTGACATGGTTAGTTCTTTGTCAGGGCCTCATGTGCCGATAGGCTGCGAAATCGGGATGATGGGCCTTTGGTCTTCGACCCAGAAGAAGGAGCGAATATCACTAATCACGACGTCGTCGTTTTGGGCAAGAGAGCACGTCGTCTTCATGGACACAGTTCTGGTCGGGAAACAGAGCATGTCGGTCCAAACAGTGCAGACGGCAACAGAGACTTGCAGGTCTGAGGATTGTAGATCTGAAGGAGGAGCAACTTTAATTTATTGACGTTGTAGTATTAGTATAAGTTTGTTGTCATTTTCAGAGGTGTGAAAATTGTAGAGGCCCTTGTAGCAAGGGTAAGGCTCAAGTTTGGAGCAAGTTTGGAGCTCTCTGTAATTGGATCTTGTTATTTGAATTCCAAAAAACCAGCAATCATACCTTACATTTCCAGTACAAATCGATTGAAATCTTTATACTGGTATCACAGGCCACTCCATCCAGCGACTAATGGAAGAGATTTCGGAGGTAACGGAGCAAGGCATCTCTTCACTTCGGGAAGGGTCGATGGCATCCAGACCTAGGTCCGTACAAAGTTGCAAAGGGTTCATGCAAGGATGGACACCATGCACATCGGCTAGGCAGAGCTCAAGGCTACGTTGGATCAAATCCACGCCCGTCTCCAAACCTTGCACAACCCCAAGAACACTTCCACTAACTGCACAGGGGATAATCGGGAAGGCCATCGTACGCTAGATCCGGACTGCAACACTCCACCATTGAGGTCAGACACACCTTACAGAAATTACCCAACCCTTTACACTCCACACAACCCAACACCACAACCATCCCAAGATGACCCCGTCAACCCTCCACTTCCGCAACACCAAAACAACCCCAACCACACTCCAAATATCACCTTTCCAACCTTTGACGACATAAACCTCTTTGTGCAGATACAAACATGTCTTGCCTATTTTACTTTCTACAACATCGCCGAGGACTTTAAGGCTCGCCTAGCCTCGTTGTATTTTTCAGGGAAGACTGAATCCTAGTACTTGATGTATCAGAGGGGAGGAGAGAGAAAATATACCTTGGGAGGACTTCATTCACGACATGGCCTGGAAGTTTAAAGCCTTAGGCCATGTCGATGTTGTCATCGAGTTCCTGCAGTTCAGCCAAACATGCATAGTTTTAGAGTTTGAGGATCGGTTCGATGAAGATAGAGCTATGGTTCTAAACGAACGAACACCCTGATCTGAATGAGAGATTCTTCACATCTTCATTCGTCGCTCGGTTGAAACCTTCTCTCCGGCCAGGAGTCCGACAGCTCGATCCGACCTCAGTTCAACATGCGATGCGGCTCGCTAGATTCGAAGAACTCAAACAGGGCAAGAGACCCACGCAAACATCCACACTGGCACGAGCTCCACCCTACTACATTCAAAGGCCTCGGGCCTTTCAGCAAAACACACATGGGTCTCAGCCCAGACCTCAATGCCTGCAAGGAGGAGGAGGCCCAAGTAACAACAAAGGCAACACGTGGCCAACAACGGATCAAACTTATATGCGAGATCGACGCCGGTGAGGCTTATGCTTCAACTATCTGGCTCCGTATTCCAAAGCACACCGACTCACATGCCCTAATCGAAACCAACTCTATATGTTGAGCCAATTTGATGATGAAGAAGAAGAGGACCTCAAGAATACAGAACCAAGACGGGTAATTGATGGTGGAGGGGGAAACAGAACCGAAGGAGATATGGAGGAAATCGCAGAAGTTGAAGAGCGTATTTGTGCGATTGGAGACCCCAGAGGACCCCAAGTCAGAACAAAAACCCTTCGCATCCAAGGGATCGTCCTGACCAAGCCTATGTCCATCCTAGTTGACACCGGCACTACGTCCTCGTTCATGGATGAAGTGACGACCAAATCTTTGAAGTTAAAGCTCGCCCGAATCCAAACCAGAAGAGTTCGATTGGCGAATGGTGAGAAATTTCTTTTTCGTTCTAATTTCAAAGTGAGATGTAGAATAGCAGGGTTCGAATTTGAAGGCACCTACTTGGTTATGCCGTTGGGAGATTTCAATCTGATCCTTAGAGCAGATTGGCTGAGGTGTGTAAACCTAGTCACATTCGACCATGTGAAACGCACGATCACGATCAGGGTGCGAGATCAAGGCATCACCATCCAAGAAGAAGGGCCATCACAACCTTCGTGACTGATTAATTTCACAATCCTTCAGAAATAGGCAAAGAAAGGAGACGAATTGTGGTTGGGACAATTCTACAAGGTTGACACAGAGACCAGAATCAGAAAGGCTACCCCCATAAAGCATCCCTAGCTCACTAAATTACTGAAGAAATTTGGTAAAGTATTTCAAGAGCCTTCATAATTGCCACCACAGAGACGCCTTGATCACGCAATTCCCTTGGTTTAGGGAGCTAACCCACCCTCCATTCGACCTTACAAAATCAACCACGAGAAGAAAGGAGTGGTAGAATCAATGGTGGATGAGATGCTAGCAAAAGGTATTATCAGTTGTAGTTCAAGTCCCTTTTCATTTCTGGTTATCCTTGTGAAGAAGAAAGATGGGGGATAGCTTTTTTGTTTCGATTATAGAAAGCTAAATGACCTTACGATTAAAGAAAAGTTTCCCATACCTGCCATTGACGAGTTATTAGATGAGTTGGGAGGAAGCAAAGTGTTCTCAAAGATCGACTTGAGGTCGGGGTATCATCAGATCTGCTTAAAAGAAGGAGAGGAAGAGAAAACCGCTTTTAGAACCCACCATGGCCACTATGAGTGGAAGGTTATGCCCTCTGGGCTTACTAACGCCCCGACAGCATTCCAAGCCTTGATGAATGAGGTATTCAAAACTTTCATGAGAAAATTTGTATTACTATTCTTCGACGATATATTAGTCTATAACAAGAGCTGGGAAGAACATTGTGAACACTTGAAGCTAGTGTTGAAGAAGCTCCTAAATGAAGCTATGTTTGCAAGAAGATCAAAGTACGAAATTGGGCGTATCTCGGTGGAGTATTTGGGACATGGGATTTCAGAGCGAGGAGTAGACACAGATCCCAGCAAAGTCAAATCCATGAAGGATTGTCATACACATAACAATTTGAGAGGTTTGAGAGGGTTTCTAGGGCTGAAAAGGTATTACCGAAAGTTCATCAAAGGATACGGAATTATGGCTAAACCGCTCACCAATCTTTTGAAGAAGGAAGCATTTCAATGGGGTGAGGAAGCTCAAAGGAGTTTCGACCAACTCAGGGAGGTCTCGACATCATCTCCGGTCCTTTAATTACTAGATTTCAAACTACCATTCACAATCGAAACTTATGCCTGCGACACAGGGATAGGAGCAGTGTTGATGCAAAAAGGGAAACCCATCACCTATCTAAGCAAAGCCCTAGGTCCGAGGAATTCTAAGCTCTCTACGTATGAAAAGGAGCTTCTAGTAATGGTCTTGGCAACCAAGCAATAGAGGCATTACATACAAAGTTCCAGCTCCACCATCAAGACGGACCATCAACCCCTAAAGTTTCTTCTTGAACAAAAGCTAACCACATCATTTCAGCAAAAGTGGTTAGCAAAATTGCTCGGCCTGAACTACTCAATCGAATATAAAAAGGGAGCATCCAACAAAGCTAATGATGCGTTGTCAAGGAGATCAGAGGATGAATGCAGGGCCATCTCAAAATTAATACCCACATGGATGAAAGAAGTAGTTGATAGCTATGTGGGAGACTTGGAGGTCGAGGGACTCTTGCTATAAATTGAAATCACACCTCAATCCTTACCCAATCATGAATTGAAACAATGGGAGATCCTTGTAGATGGGAAGATCTATGTGGGCAAAGGATCAAAGATCCGAGAGAAGATCATCGAGGTTCTCCATAGTTCAGCCTTAGGGGACATTCGGGAAACAGAGCCACGAGGAAGCGGATCCAACAAAAAATTTGGTGGCCAGAAATGACAAAGGAAACTAAGGAGTTTGTGAAGAATTGCGAAACTTGCCAAAGGTGAAAAGGGGAAACTGTTCCTTATCCAGGTCTTCTCCGACCATTAGAAATTCCTACAAGTCCCTGGAAATAAATTGCTATGGATTTTATCGAAGGGTTATCAAAATCAGAGGGGTTCAAATATATTGTTGTGATCATCGATAGGTATTCTAAATATGGACACTTCATCCATGTCAAGCATCTGTTTCACGACCTCCAAGATAGTTGAATTGTTCGTTGATGATGTGTACAAGTTTCATGGGCTACAAGATGCAATTGTCTCGGACAGGGACAAAATATTCATTAGCTCATTTTGGAAGGAGCTCTTCAATCTGCTAGGTACTCAGCTCAAAATGTCCAAGGCATACCACTCGCAGACGGATGGGCAGACCGAAAGGTTAAACCAATGCTTGGAAAAATACCTACGTGCCATGGTTCATCATAAACCTTCTCGGGGCGCTAGTCCTCCTTAGAGTGTTGTGCATCTGCTAGAGTTGATTCTTTCCAATACCTCTTTCGGTCACCCTTCCTACAAAGATGTGGCATCAGGCTCTATTTTGCAGCCCTTGTTTCCTCAAGCTCTAATATGCTCTCTCTTGATCTGGCGCTCTCAACTCTCAATATACAATCTTGCTTAAACACAATATCATCGGAGTCTCCTCCCCTTATCGGGATGCTTCCTCTATCCAGATCGAAATCTCTTCTATCATGGGGCTCCAAATCCACATTGTTGAGCTAGGTATTGAGGTGTTCTTGGTTTCATTCGTAAACCCTGAATCTTTCAACTCCTCGGTAGCCAACGAATGGATTGAGCTCCATAAGTGGTTTTATGATTTCTTTCTTGCCATCGAATATGTCTCCAATGAAGGTTGTTTCAGGTGGATTTCGATTGTCTGAATCCATATCTCCGAGTGGTTCTTTTTGTTTATTCATAATATTGCGGCTGCTACTGGTACTCTTATTGTCGTTCACCCTTGTTCTACCTCGCTCAATCACCTTGATTTGGCCTTTGTCCTCATTCACTCGAGCAAATTAGATTTTGAGAAGTTGGTGGTCGAGCTAGAAATTAATGGAATTAAGTTCCAAACCCTTGTTTCAGTCTTGGGTGCGAATCATGTCCCTCCCATTCCTCTCCATGTGGTATCAGCTCCCTCTGACCTTGAGGACGGTGAGTTCAGGGCTCCCAGCTTCATTTTGCTTCGTCGGTCTCGGAGTCGCACAAAGTTCCAAGTGGGGATGGATTCTCCTTCTCACTCTCCAAGTGATGCTCCATTTGAACATCACCGTTCTCCCCTTGCTTCACCAAATCCTTCTCGTTATTCTTGCGAGTCGGACCCGTTGGAGGTCGCCTTTTGGGCCTTCCCTAGAAAATTGGAAGCGGAAAAAGTCCTCTCAAGCTCTGAATCCTTGCCAAAAATGGGTATCCCTAGCGCATCAGGAGAGACCTTATCTCATTTCCACTTTCATCAGACGCTACCATGGACCTCTTTAGAATATTCCTAGAGCAAGCTCCCTCTCGCTGGACCTTCTTTCCCGATCCATCGACCGCGGTTTCATAAACCTCTCTAACATGTAATGCTTATCGATAGACTACTGTTTCCAAGACCCACGACTCATTTATTCCCGAGTCAATCTCGCGTGAACCTATAAGCTGTGAGGTTGCTCACTCTGGGCCGGTCCATGTGGGTTTAGGTTAAGCAGCTCCTCATGGATCAAGCCCTCCAGATGTTGTTGCCTCCCTCAAGCCCATGTGTTCCCCTTTTGCCTCGTTTATCTCGGGATATGCATTCCCCAACTCAGTTGGTTGTCTCGCTCCCGGGCTTCTTGCTATGAGATACATAAAAGGTCATATCTTCAAAAAGCGATCGTCTCCCTCAAGGGTGTTAGCCTATCTCGCTCCCTCCACAAGAAATTTGAGGTTAGGAGATTGTGGGATCTTTGAAAATCCCTAGGTTTCATTTGTCCGCTTGGTGATGAAGCAACTATCAAGGTGTTTGATCCACCCTAAGGCCTTTATATGACTTTTCTGTCCTTGTTTTCCCGGGTGGTCTTTGTTCCCCCTCGGGTTTCTTTTTTCTAGTCTCTATTTCTCCTTTCTTTTCCCTTTATTGTAATTCTTTTGGTTATAATTAGGTTGAATGAAAATCGTATCTTTTGCTGATAAAAAAAAGCTACAATGGGCAAGCATTTATATATGTAAAATCAAGAGAGCACTATGAATATGTGGGAGGACATAACAAGTGAAACTAATGTTATCACGTGAATGAGGTGCGATGTTCGATAACTAACTCACGCGATGGTCTGCAAAATCGATTAAAGTAAGGACAATGAATCTTAAAAGACACCCGCATAAACCACCTTAGGTATTTCCTATCTATAGATTAAACCAAATACTAATGGACTATAAAATCCCCGACACTTAAAGGAAACCCCGTCACTCTAAGACCATATTAGTTCCCTACCTAAAAAATTATATACTACCCAAGATTACCGTAAAATAGGAATAAGAGGATTTATAATTAAGCAAGGATATATAGGGTCTAAGACTCGTTGAAATGCACTCACCTAGATAGGGTTTAAGATCATGAGACTAACCAATTCTTCCTAAATATCCGGTTGTGATATAGAGCTCTGATAGTCACTTACCTGGTGGTCAAGGAGATAAGTTCTCTCCTTGGTTTGAGAAAACTACATCCAGTCCCCAAGATGTGACTGCTACGTAATCCGACTATGCATCCAAAATTGGGATGTCACCCAAAGGCGACTCACCTTCCTAAAGTGACTACCCGAGGGAGAATACGACATCAATCACAATTTCATATTGACATGTCGGTTCGATTGCATGAGGGGAGTCTTTACTCGGTAATTTCAGTAGCCAATAAACAAATGGCTAAAAAATAGAAACACAAAAGTCGTGAAAAACGATGTTCAAAGGAAAAGAAACCCAAAGGGTTCTTTGGAATCTATATGGGAGTTGGGGATATGTGCATGTATTTTTAGGGTGTGAGAGTGAAGCTTATTGATCATGTAGTAACTTTAATATTCTTTTTCTCATTTTGTCCCAACCTTGAGTCAAGCCTAACATTACAAGGTTAGTAAACTCATTTTAGATTTTATAGTCTCCTTATTTCCTTATGATTAATAGAGATGGTTATGTGAAAGGTAGCTTATGAACTTCTAAGTTACAAGTGCATGTGCAAAATAGACTTCCTCTTAAAAGTTGTCAAGAGAAAATGTGTTAAAGGGTAAATTTGTAGTTTTCGACATGAACTCATACTTCGACGGGTCTTTCATCTTTTTACTCGCACTAGGAATGAGGGAAATGGTTGGCATATGCAACTCTGTGAATGACTTGGTTTTCAAGGGCATGGCCGCTTTTTCAAACACCCGTTATTTAGGAGTTTTTGCATATGCATATTTTATTTCCTGTTTTTGAATAAAGAAGGGTCGGACTCCTCCTATCAAGGTGAACACTGGGGTTTAACCATCATTATCTTTATTATTTTTGTTTTCTGTTTTCTCAGGATGAGAAAAGACAAAGTGTGGGGTGCTGATGTATATGCATTTTACACTATTTGAGAGTGTTTTATCTCAAATTTAATACTCTTTTCGCCATGTTCTAATAAGGTATACTCCAATTTTCTTTCTTTTTCGGTACTTTGTGTATTGATAAGTTTTTTTAGGAACTTCAAATGAAAAGAGAGAAAAAATAGACGAAAATGGAGCAAGAAGCACTTAGCTGCTGACCAAAATCCTGACCGAATATAGAGGCATTGGATAGAGGCATCGAACACCACAGTACCCTACTATCCATATGTTGGGTACGATCGTCGGATACCATAGTACTGACCGTCTACCCATCAAATGAGATGGCCATATAACATCTTCTATTGCCAAAAATATGCTATGAGTTTCCAGATTGGTGGGAGTACGATGGAGGGAAGTGGAGAGGTTATTTGAAGCTGATTAGCTTCATATTTTCTAGTATAAATGCCCTTTGAGAGCTTATGAAAAGGGGAGTCGATTTGTATAGGAATTCAGAGTGAAAAGCTAAGAGTCGTAAATCACTGAGAAAAGTGTAAGCCACTCATTGATGTAATACAAGAAGTTCTTGTCATCTTTAGGTTATTTCTAGTTTCATTTGTTTACATTCTTTATATGTTTGTATTTTTCCTAACAACTATTTTATATATATTTAAGATGTTTATTGTAACTAAAGATTTTGAATATGAGATTATCTTTAGTAATTGGTGTTTATGAGTAACATGTGAACGAATATTATGCGTGTCTCATGGGAAAACACATGTAAGCCTAGCGAGAAGTGATTTTGACTTAAGACACTACCAGATCGTGAGGTCAGTACCTATGTCGTGTCGATCTTGACCTTAAGCGACATTCATGTGGTCACTACGTGTGGGTCTTATAGAGAGATGCGGTCACAGTTGATCAATGCTACAAGTAAATACCATTACGAAGATATAATCCTGGGTTGGGTTTTCATTAGAAATATACTCTCTGCTTTCATTTCCTATTATTGATTTTGTACTATTGAAATCAACAACTATCATTCTCAAATACCTTGAATTGAGGCATCTGAATAACGAAAAGGATAAAAAAAAGTGTATGCATACTTTCTCCTTTGGGTATGATATTTCCACTTACCATTTGATTACTACTTTACGACCCGTGCACTTTTTATGCCCCCATTCAGCGTGTAAAACCGTGGGGCATCACCTACCCAGGTTAGGGATTTGAGGGCGAAAGACACAATTCCTGAAAATGGTATTTTGGGGATCTGTTTCAATGTTATTCATAACAAGTGTCTCATAATCAATAGTTTCAGGAACATGATCATTTTCTCTCGAACTCGCTTTAATGTTATTCACAACTGGAGGATACTCCCCCAATTACCAATTTTAGGAACTATGTCATACGCCCTCAAACCCCTAACCTAAGTAGGGATCTCTTATATTTATTCACACAAAAAATCAGATGTTTCAACTCCTCGATTTTAGCCTCAATATAACAATCTTATCTAACCGCAGCAAATCAGTGTTTCTCCCCTTAAATGAACCATTTCCTTAATATTTACTATGTCGGCGGTTTTGGAAAACGTTGTAAATGAAATTACGTCGATGATTAAAAACATCGAAATAGCTATTTTATCACTAACGATCTAGGAATCGTCGATTAAGTCATCATCGAACATCTGGGGTCGTCTCATATTCTGTCCACAAAAAATGGTGCTACAAACCCAATTAAACTTACCCAGCAACACAACGTCAAGAATTTTTTTGAACGACATATACTATTATTAGGTTGACAATGTACCTTTGCCAGCCAAGAATCGTTCCATAGTAATGTATTAGAGGAATAACCATATGGGAATTTATATCGAAAAAAGGTAATTGAAACCTTTTTCAGTTTTTGATGGTTTTGAATTCTGAAATTTAAATTCGCAATCAGAAACTAAAGTTCAAAAATAATATATCTTGTTAAGATATCATATTTAAAACTATCAAAAACAAAATATCTTATAGAGATTTGTTTAATAATAAAAATAAATAAATATAACAAATAAGTATACTTTACAATATTGTAATACAATATGAATATATTTATTTAATAGGACTTCTAAAGTTTAATTAATTTTGTTCTTGTTCTTGTATGTGACCCTGTAGATTCATATAACATAGGCAATGGTCTTGATGCGTATGCGTGCAACATAGCGAATTGGAGTTGTTGTATGGTTTTCAAGAAGGGCACAAAGGTAATTTTGAGGTGGGAATGATAGAGTCCCTCCTCATGCAAGCGGAAAGGACATATGGTCCTCTATGTTGTAGAGTAGTGGTGACTCAATTTTCCATTGCGAAATGGGTATGGGATTTAAAAATGACGAAAAAATCGAGTATCTCTACTTTGGGCTACTAGTTGGTAATGGATGAAAAAATATTTGATCACTTTATTCCACATCACTTGAGGGATAACAACGATCTTGAGAGAGTTGATGATATCAGATTAGCCTCTAGTTCACCAATTTGTTTCAATGAATGGAAGACTATGTCTCTATAACTTCAAGCCAGCTTATCTAGGTTATATTTCTTGAGAAATGGGCTACTGGGCTAGAGATGCAAATACTATTGCTTATACTCAAGGTACAATCCTCCAAAGGAATATGCAGACATGGAACTAAGTATACTAGAGGGATTGGGATTGGTTTGTGAACTAGGTGAATGTGAGGAAGCCTGATAAATACTCTCGATCCCTTCCTCCTTAGCATCTTCATAGGCTCTCGACCTTCACATTTCATGTAAGTTTGTTTTAGTTTTATGTTTATTTTCATTGTGTATATAATTGATCGCATGCTTTATTTGAAAGTGTGGGGGTATTTTGTATGCTCAATACCTTTTTTGAGTCGAATTGGGGATATTGTTTAGTTTAAAGTGTAGGGCGTTTGTGTGCCTTGCACTAGAATCTACAAGCAATTTTGCATATAAAAAAGGGTTAATTGCTAAAAAAAACCATGTTATGTATTGTCCATTTATGAAAAACTACATTTATGTATTGTCCACGCTTTGAACTACATTATGTACTGTCCATGTGCGAAAAACTACATTTATGTATTGTCCACGTCCTTAATTTTAATGGAATATTCCATGATTTTAACGAAATATTTCAAATTTTGTAAGTAAACGATAGTGGTCAAAAGATAATGTAGTTTGAAAGTATGCACAATAGATAATGTAGTTTTTCGTGAGTATGCAATATATAATGCCATTTTTTAGCTATTAACCATTTTAAAAAATAGAAAGAAAATACAAAAATATTTTTGGGTATTTGTTAGGTTGTACGTTAGATTCCCGGTCTTCAATGGTTCAATTGTTGAATACATGCTATCAGTCTCTTAAGTATAGTGTTTGTACATTTCCTACTAAGAAAAATCAAGTGAACCATTTTAAAATTACGGCTTATGGTCTTTGCATATGCTCTCTATTACAGTAAATATTTAGATGTATTTTCTTTTGTTCTCTATGCTTGGTAAACCGAAGGCTAGACTGTTTGCATATACCTTTAAGGCGAAATAGAATAAGTAAAAAGGTGATTAGGAACATTATCGTCCCACCTTATTAGGATCCCCAAGGTCCTTAGAGGAGAGGGCCAACTCTTTGATTCCTAGGAGATAAGACCCAAGCATTTTTGCGTTCGGGGGCGTGTTCGAGCTAAAGCGCGAGGCTGATTTCTGGAGGTTGATCGTTTACCTTGAGATTGCTTCGAATTGGCCTAGGATTGCCTGAAGATGGATCATTTCTACTTTCGTTTCCTAACATTAGACGTAACAATCATCCCCAAAAACAAATGAGTCATCTAAGGGGCCAATCAAGCTACCTTGACTCCGTGGATAGAACCTTCGGATTTCGAATGTTTGATCATCTGGGCTAGCCCTTCCATGCAGAATAAGAAAAGGTAGGGGAAAAATGTATCTCCTTATCAGATTCTTCTTTTAGGGCGAATATATATTGGTAGGTGGGAGCCTGCAACTATGTCATAAGTATATCTAATCTTCACCAAAACTGAAATCATGGAGCTTCCATTAAGGAAAACCCATTCGACCCTATCACAAGACTTATTCATATCCAATTTCAGGGTGACAATACTCGTTCGTCCCGTTATGTTGTATAGAACGTCCCGAGACAAAAGCACCTTACGTGTCCAAGATAATGTCATCCAGGGAAGGGTTAAGATGATTAGCCGCCACTTAGGAGAATATATTGAATAAATAATTGCACAGGGCTATAAGACGCAGGTCCTTAAGACTCGTCAGATTATGGACCTTCGGAATAAGGACGATCGTAGTGCGGTTGAGTTTACCCGAAATGGGGTTCCTAGAGAAGATGCGTTGGACGCGATCAACCACGTCCAAAGCCAAGGTCATCCAATATCGTTGGCAAAAGAAGGGATTCCTTCCATCTAGCTCTAGTGACTTATCTGGGCCCATATAGAAGGTTGTTTCTCTAATCTCCTCGGATGTAACAAACGCGTAAGCTCTAAATTTCGTGTTGGGGTATATCTAGTATGACATATTTTTAGGACGATAATGAGGTACAAAAGAGTTGTAAGTATGAGGAACGTATGTAACCTATCAGTCACATGTCTTGAGATAGGATCGTTCCTTTTCGTCCTTCAATTTCGCCAAAACATGAAAAAACTTGGTGTTTCGATCGCCGTCTATGAGTAGTGTTGCTTCACTCTCAGTGTTCAGAACTGATCTTGAAGATCAAGTGTTTTCTCGTACTGTTCTGGAGACCTTCCTTGAGACGTATACTTCAACGATCACGACTTCTATCGAGAGTTTCTATCCTCTACTCAAGTTGTCAGATTTTCCTCAAGGTCTCGCTATAGAAATTTATCACTGAACAATGCAATGTGTACCATACTTCCTCAATTTTTGGAGAATCAAATGATGTGAGTCATTTCAAGACCCATGAATTAAAGTTCCATAACTTGGTTCGTCCTCCCATACATTTTTAACCAAAAATCAAGGGGACCTATGGATCTCTTCCCTACGGCTTGTGTCCAATGTTATTGGGAGATGATCTGATGTGGAAATACCCCTATCATAGAGGTGTAGAAGTGGTAAACCCGCCCCAAATCAGTGTGAGATTAAGACTTTGTCCAATTTGATTTCTATGCGGTTTGATTCTTCCTTCCCACTCATCCATATGAACTCGTATCCTTCAAGAGAGACGTCCCTTAAACCGAGTTCCCCGACTACCTTTGAAAAGGCATAAATGAGATGTTCTAGGTATGGAAAACCATTTTTTTGGATTAATGGAGTATCTCATTCATGTCTCCAATCATTACCCAATAATCAACAACTTCATCATGAGGCGGTCCAATATGTCGTAGAGCCGCCCACAGTCATTACCATGCTTTTCTTAGCGTGGTTCATTATAAAATCCGATAAGCCGAAACTCAAACACCACTATCATGACCCACATATCGATGAACATAAGGTCGGGTCACAAACGTCTATGGAGATCGAAGAGTTCCAGAACGCCATGATCCTGCCTTTGTGCCCAACGACGTCTACGACATAACCCCCTGCAAAATCGAGCTGAAGAATTCGAGCTAACAAGGTGAAAATACTTACCTAGGTGTTTTCTTAGAAACACAATTTTTGGCTTTTGGCGCAACATCATCTCGCGCATGTACTAGACCGACGCATTTTCCCTCACGATAATTCTCATAGTTTCCAACGGTGATACTGATGAGAGACAACACAACAAACCCACAGAGGCCATGCATAATCATCTATTTATTTAGTATTATTAGTATTGTTGTGGTTTGACATGGGCAAAAGATGAGGTATTAAATAAATTATATAATATATATTTACAAATTTAATAACCTAAATATAGAATAATAAATTGGTGACCAAGATATTATTTATACTATGGAAAATTAAGGTTACACGATAGAATGGCGGTGGTTTTTTCATCCAACACATGAAACCACCATTCGTCGAGCAACGAGGGGTAGTGAGAAAGGTCACTCAGGGCGTCATCTCCAACATCTCCTCTCTCATTGTCTCGGGCAACCAGTCGATCTCCGGTGGGAAAGGGGGTCGGAAGAACCAAGCCATTATTGTCTGTCGATCTCCGACGGTGGGTCTTAGGCCTCGACAGTGAAGATTCGAACAACACACGGTGATGAGATTTCTGGTGGAGGTAGATAAATCGGGCTCAATCTCATCGGAACGACTCTGGGGGCTCGGAGTTGCAAGAGCGTTTTAATGGGGGGGATGATCAATGGAAGAACCATATTCGAGGATAGATGACACAAAATATTGGTGGCTTTCGGGGGAAGCCTATAAAAAATTATCTCGACGTCGGTGAAGAAGCTTCACGGTGGCTCGGTTAGAGCACTAGTTGGTCTCAAGGGGGATCAAAAATGGCGGCGGCGTGAGGGAAAGGAGACGACTAGGGTTCCGAGACATTTGGGCCCTCAGTTTCACCCGTTGGGCCGAGGCTAGTGGGAACTAAGGAACCTGGCCCAAGAATCTCAATGCTCGGACTGTAACGGAGCGGGGAGGCCCAGGTTCTCTTCGGGTTGGGGGTGGTTTGATCCGGGAAAAGTCGGGTATGGGGGTACCCAGGTTCACAACCAGGTCGGGTGGGACCAACCTGTATTTACAACTAAGGGAATGTCAATAAGGGCTCGGGTCGGATGCAGACTTGGAGTGAGAGAGTCATCGGGTCGTGTGTCGGCCCTGGGAGGAAAACCCACTTGTGGGTTGGGTTTGGTAGGCCCACTCACCTATGGGTCGGTCAATCATGGCCCATTGGGATCTTCACGCTCCGTTGGAGCAAACCGTTTAGCGGTGGGTGGCTATAAGCACCCTTGTCTCGCCGAATGAGTATGAAGCGGTCCAGTGGGGGGTTGGCCATCATCATCGCCCCACTGGATGTAAGGTGGTAGAGGTTCCACCAAGATCTGGCACAATACCCCTCTACCTTCTCAGAGGCCAGTAATTCTGCGTTGAGGGCCCCTACTTTTATCATTCCAAGGAGGACGACGCAAGCTGACATCCTGGGGTATCTAGTCCACCACAGTACGCCTTCGGAAATGGGTCCGCTATACCCTAACTTTCAGGTCAGATTTGTTGTATCGGTATCTCTCGGCGCTACCGCAACACTACTTTCCAAACGTATCAACGAAACGGTTTGGTTCAAAAAATTATATTTTCTTATGTTTCGATTTATTCCTGCTAGTCTATCATTTCCAGTACTTTTGTTTTGGTGTGGTGATTTTTCCGTCATTTATGAACTTATACTTATAATATCAAGTCGTTTACCTATAAAAAAATATTATTTATAAAATACTAAATATCATTGTATTCGTTTTTTTTTTGACGAAAGAATATGAGTGTATGCGTTAGTTCTGAAGTTGAATACTAAAAACTTCTTTCATAATGGACACCTGGTATATTTATATCCGTTCTTTCTTTCTTTTTTTGTGTATGATCATGACATTTTGAGACTAACAGCTCTCTGATTACTCCTAACTATTTAGTAAGAGAAATAATACAAGAATTTTGATCTCATGCATCAAATTCCATCTTCAAGCGGTACTCGTAGACCTAGCCGTTGATTAGAATCTGAATCCAACGGTGGAAGAAGGCCATCCAATCGCAGTGTAGTATAAGATCTTCAAATGTACATGCGCAGGTTAGCAGAAGCCAATGTACATCCCTTATCGTACTCAGTACTCGACTCACTTATTCAAAACTATAGTTTCATCTCATGCACACGTCGGTCGCGGTGTGATGATGTCTCTTTCCAAAATTTAAAGGAGATCATAATTAACACACATAGATTGATTAGACCAATAAAACATGTTTCTTCATCAAAACTAACGTTATTATTATACCTCTCACCCTATGAAATTACAACCTCATGCACCTACGTTGTTATAGTTGTAGGAACTCTCAACCGTTTACTCCTTGTTTTTAAATGTTTATTTACGAAAAACATATTAGTCAATGTGTTTAAAAATCATTTTTTTTTATTTTGTCAAACTGCACGTGATTTAAAAAAAAACATTTTTTCTCTTTAGTTTGGGTGTTTTTACATACAATTTGTTAAAGATAATTTCATATTTTATATTAAGTTCCAAAGATTCTGACATAAATGTATAATTGATGAGGTAATTAAAAAATCTTTATTCTGTAAAGCTAAAGTAGATTAATTGAGGGCTAGTGCCTAGTTGACCGAAATGACTTAGATTGGTATTTTATATACATTTTAAGATAATCTATATATATTTACTATATTTTAGACATTTTCATATTAACAATTTATGCAATAGTAGCAACGAAAAAGTCCGGATTATCTTTTTTTAACATACAATTTGATTTTTACTGATAAACAAAATAAAAATGACTACGTGGATCGTACAATATTAAAAATAAAAAAGAATGAGATATAATTCCGGTGACGGTCGGACCACTGGTCCTATAATGAGATGTCCGGTATTATCAGGAAAAAAACTAGGGGGTGGGTCCCTATTCAGAAGGTGCGATGCACGAGATATCCAATAAACGTTCCCCGTCTCGACTTGAACTGGCATGCTATGTTGTAATAATCGTCCAACGAGTATGCTAGGGAGCATAGAAGACTGAAGAATAAATGGTGTCTGCTCCGTTGAGGCTGAGGTGTGGCTTCTCTGCTACACCCCGTGATGTCATAGGGTTCTCATGGAGACCCGTGAGGCTGCTCGACAGACATTGCGTTCGCCCCAACGGGGCTAGGATCCCTAAAGAAGGTAACTTTCATTAGTGGCAGCAGGCGAGATATGGACACATACGGTGGAGCCAGAGGTGGTGAAATTGACACCGGTGGGGGCATCGACTAGGCCGAAGATCGGGATGAGGATCCTAATAACAACGGAGGCAAAGGTCGTGGTAGAGGCGGGAGCCATGTCACTATTGCTTGCTGAACTAGTGACAAGGATGGAGGTTCCGGCACAGAGAGAGGCGGTGATCAGGCTGAGGGGAGAGATCGGTAAGACCTAGATGAGGCTCTTGATGGTGGCTGATTCAAAGGAGGTTGTAACGACGGTGGCCATGAAGGAGACCAAATCGTCGTGACCGACAATAGTTTGTATGGGTTCCATGGTCCTTGATACCATGGTCGTGGCCAATGCAATAGAGTAAGTGAGGTCGGTGAGGAGGACGAGGAGGATGGTGGTTATGGCAACAAAGGTGGTGATGGTATTGGAGGCGATGAGGTTGGTGGTGTAGGGAACAACGACTTTGGGTCAGCGGTGTTGGAGACAACGACAGAGGCGGCGAAGGAGGCACAAGAGTGAGTTTAGACCAATTTTTATGTATGTGTTTAAAGATATTTTTATATTCGTATGCGATAAATTCATATGCGGTAATTTTATCTCACTACCTTAAAACTGTCAGATTACATTTAAACTACCCGAGTATTTTTGTTTCATCTCGATACCCTTGAATTTCGTTTGTCCCAATTCAATGCCCGTTGTTAACTTTTCTGTCAAAAACGTGTAAAAAGTCCACAATAATACCCCTCACTAACAGTTAAATTTTAAAGACCATGCCATTGTATTTTCAAATTCCTTTCGTTTTGTTACCCTTTTCATTTTGGTTCAATTACACAGTTTAATTCCTTCCATTTACACAGTTCAATACTTTCGTTTTGGTTCGGCCACGGGTCCTCATTGGCCTCCACTTACTGAATGATCTCCGCTAAGAGCTCCAGCAGCATGGTTGCCCAAGACCCGCCATTATCCGGCGCCACCTTAGCAACCCGAAGCTGGTTCAAAGCCACAATTCTACCATGCAAAAAACCTCTCTAGTAACGACAAGTTCCGCCTCCAATTTTCCTTCACGGGATTTACATCCCGAGAAATCGCGTGAAGGAGAAAGATCCAAGGATCTATGATTCTCCTCCATGTGTTGTGAATAAGCTATATAGTATAACCAAAGGCATTATTGATATTTTGGACAAAAATATGCTCATGGGTAAAGCACATAACTATTTTTTTAATCCAAAATCGGATGAAAAAGTAACAACATGTATTAAATTGAGACAGGCAAAACTCCAAAATAACGAGAGGAAACAAAAAATGTCAAATACTTTAAATATAATTTGATAATTTTAGAGTAATGAAGTGAAATTACTATCTCCCACGTCCCAACTCGTGTGCTTTTCCCTTGAGTTTGCTCTAGCCCTAACCCTATGTCTGCTTTGCCACCTGCCTCTTTGTCTGTTGTGTCGTCGCCCTTGGCTCGTGTCTCGTGACCCATCCCCTCCACCGCCAGTGGGGAAGCACTACCCCACTTTCCTTATCATGCCCCCGAAGCCTCCTTCTGGGTTCGTACGTCCGGCTAGGGTGAGGAAGAAGCGAGTGTTGAAGGCTTCTTTGTCAACCTCTCCGACCAGCCTATGCGATCGTCACCCTTATCTTTCCTTCTGAGTCCTCCATTGGTGGCTAATCAAGCGTTGGTGGTTTTTTCTTTGGGAGTCGCACCACTAGACTCGATCCCAGGGAAGGTGAAGCGAGGAAGTCCTTTGAAGCCTCTTATTCATCCTCGACCATAGGTGCCAACATGGACCCCTCTAACCCCTAACGACCCGGATTGGGGATTGATGTGACCACTAGGGTTCTAGCTCCACTTATTCTGGTGGCCCCGACGAACGTCACCCGCATTAGGGTTCCAACTCTAGCTATTTCTCCGTCGTCGATGAGGGATCTTCAGGCCACCTTCTCTGCATGTTGTCTCTCTGAGGAGGAAGAGATGGAGGTTGTGGTTCCCTACACTCCAACAGACCCTCAGGTACTCGCCCACCTCAATATGGAATGGTGGGTCATCTGGTTTCCCCCTATCCCCTGGAAGGAGGCCCTGCTATCGATCATTACGAGTGCATGAGGTCGCTCGACTACAAGTTTGGTGGTAAAAGACCTGGAACCAGGGACCTTTGCATTTTACTTTGCGTCCTAGGAGGCTAGAACTTGGGTCCGAGGTAATGAAACGTGGTGCTTCTATGGTCACCCATTGCTACTCAGTGAGATGGTTGACCCGATGGCTCGAGACCTCCGTGGTTGAACCGCATCCAATTGTGGGTGCATGCTCGGGGTGTACCACCACCTATCTGGACCAAGGCTACCAAGGAAGTGATAAGGGCTACGCTGGGAGAGTATGTGGATGCCCCTTGTGACCAATGAGGTCTATGTTGGGGTAGAACAGTGCGAGTTCGTTTCTGGATAAACCTTCATCGTCCTCTTTGGCGGACCATGATCATACGGTTTCAAGAGTTTCCGGATCTGGTAAGAGTCGACCCGAACTATGAACGCCTTCCAGTCTTTTTCTTCAACAGTGGTAGAATCGGACACATGGTCTATGATTACGAATGGGAGGCGCCAAGGGTACCCCTATTTGATGATTGATCCTTGAGTTTAAATTCGCCAAGCTGGACAAGACATACGCCACTAATTGTGGTATGGAAACACCACCGCCACCATCGGAGCTCACACCACTGACCTCAGACACAATACCTAAGGCCGGATCATCTCGGGAGAAGAGCCTCTTTATAGCCTCGGACACGATACCTAACCCGTACCTCGGGTCTCAAGATCGGTATGAGGTTAAGCCTTTCCCTCGGGGAATTATACACTCTTCAGAGTTGGGCCTCTATAGGTCTTCAGATATATGCCTCCTTGGATATGTCCATTTGGGAATATTTCAGGCCCGTCAGAACGACCCTCAGGTCAACTGGGCCAAAAAAGAGATAATACGGGGAGACGCGTGAAGATCAGGCGAGAGTTGGGAAATAGGCCCGCTATGAAAGATGTTAGGTACCATTGGCCTCAGGGACCTACTCTGGGAGGAGTCCCTGGTTAAGGCCACATCTCTTGATCATATTGTCAAATTCAAGTTCGGTAGCCCACATCACGACAAAAAGAGTCCTTGGAGAGTAGGGATCAACCAACATTTAGGCACTACTTTGAGCGGTCTTCGACAATTTGAGCCCTTTGGTTTTTATTTCTGTTCTGGTTTTTGCTTCAATTCCTATTTTAGTTCTACATCTACTTTACTACAACCGTTTTCTTTAGGACCGTTTTTTTGTCTCAGTGTTTTTTGATCACGGACCCCTAAAAACTGTAACTGCTGTAATGACTCTTTTATTGTATTAATACACCTATCACTTACTGTTAAAAAAGTTAGGGTTAAATATCGAAACTTACTTTTAAGTATTGGGCACGAACACTACACTACCCAAACGTTTCAAAATGAAAAATGCACCACCTTAAGTATTGGTCATACGATTTTGTTAGTAAAAATGGACGAAATATTCCATTCCATTAGTCATATGACCTTAAGTATGGGTTAAATGTTGAAACTTACCCTTATGTATTGGTCACGAACACTATGTTACCCTCCTTTTCAAAATCACATTTGCGGTACCTTATCTATTGGTCACGCGATTCCGTTAGGAAAAATGGACGGTAAAATGCCGTTTTTTCCATTCCGTTAGTCATATGACCTCAAGTGTCATATAATGGATGGTAAAATGACGTTTTTCCCCTTAAGTATTTGACCTCTATATATTTTATAAGGAACAACAACGAGAGTGCAATGGTAATGTTCCTTATAAAATGTATAAAAGTCATATAATTAAGGAAAAACGGCATTTTACCATCCATTATATGACACTTGAGGTCATATGACTAACAGAATGGAAAAACGGCACTTTACCGTCTATTTTTCCTAACGGAATCGCATGACCAATAGATAAGGTACCGCAAATGTGATTTTGAAAAGGAGGGTAGCATAATGTTCGTGACCAATACATAAGGGTAGGTTTCAAGATTTAACCTCTTAAGTATCATATAATGATGGTAAAATAACGTTTTCCCTTAATTATTTGACCTCTATACATTTTGTAAGAAACATTACCATTATATTCTCGTTATTGTTCCTTATAAATGTATAGAGGACAAATACTTAAAAGAAAGAAAACGTCATTTTACCATCCACTATATGGTCTTTGAAGTCATATGATTAACAAAATGGAATATTTTGTCCAATTTTACCAAACAAATTCATGTGACCAATACTTAAAATAATGCATTTGTTATTTTGAAACGTTAAATTGTATAGTGTTTGTGACCAATACTTAAGAATAAGTTTCGATATATAACCCAAAAAGTTTTTTTTTGATAGGCTAAAGTTTTTATTCAGCATTCGTTCTATAAGTGAATAGAACGAAGCGAAAGAAATGACCCCAAAACAGGGCCAAATCTCCATACCAAAACAACTACGAAAGTTTAACAAACAGTTCAAAACTGGAAACCAAATACAAAACAACCAAACTAAGCAAAAACAAGACCAAAAAGGTAACAAAATAGCATTAAACAATCCTTCTTTGCTCCTGCCCCCTGCCACTCCATAGACACCAAGACAGGTCTCTAACCCAATCCTCAAAAGTCACCCCCAGACGGAAAGAGCCTGAATTCCAACACACCCCAAAAGAATGAGCCTGGACCTTCGCCATCACCCCAATCTCATTGTCCATGGTCTGATTAAACACTGCACCGTTTCGAATAACCCAAATAGACCATAACGTCACATAAGCAACCCGAACCCAACCAGACCACCACTGCCTCGACCCCAACCCATTCCACCAAAGTATAACATCCCCCAAACTTCTCGGCATAGGATTCAACACAGTAAGGGTGAGTTGCGAACTAACAGTTATCCCGTTCCAACATATCACATTTTGCTCAAAATGAACAGAGGTCTTAAGGAAAACAGACAATTTCCAAGCTAATAATACCCCACCAGCCGACCCTGCCGCATGTATCCAATCCACACCCCAATCATAGCCAAAACCACAAGAACGGAGAATACCACAAACAACTACAGCTAGTTTGGTTTCTTGGATCAACACCAAATCAACAGAATTAGACACAACACAATTTTTAATGCAATTCCTTTTCAAATCGGAATGCATACCTCTCACGTTCCACGTGAGGAACCTCATCAAAAAATTACTCAGACGAACCCGAAACAGGCGTTAAATTATTACCTGTAATCGAATCCGAAACCTCCTCCTCCTCGCTGCCAGAACCTTCTTCCAAGAACAAGTTTGTCTTTGGTATCTCAATATCGAGGCAGTCAAACTGTTCCAGCACCAAAGGTCCAATATCGATGGCCTTTTTGCCCACCTTCTTACAGTAGCTCCAATCACCCGAGCTTCCTTTCAACTTCTTTGCGAAATCCACAATGAACCGGCCAACGTTGTTTGGTAAAACACAGCAGGTGGAACTACCGAGCGGTCCTTGTTCTTCTTCCTCGGCCGGCCACGACCCCGCTTAGGTGGGTGAATACCCGATACAGGTATAGCAGCAACTGGCGTATCAAACTGCTGCACTGAACCAGCAAACCGAGAGGACTCGGGGTCACTCTGCATCAGACGCTTCACGCCCAAGTCTGAGGGACTATCAAGCGATTCCCGAATTTGTGATTGATCGCAGAACACAGCCCTTCTCTGAACGCGATTCCCCCCTCCACGCCATTGTGCGTCTCGCCTAATTGGGAAAAAGGGGTGATCGCAAGCCCAAAGCCCTCTCTAGACACTGGGCTTGGGGTTTGCATCGGTATATCGGCCCGTTCCGAAAGGGTTCCTTCGCTGGAGAACTCCGAACCACAAGAATTGGCCGTGCTCTTCACTACACGGAAGGGGACCGACGCTGACGAAACAGGATTCAGCAGAATGGGAAAAGAGGAGGCCCCTAACTGTAAACACACTTCAGTAGGAGAAACCTGCACATGAGGATAATGCACCAACGCAAATGCACGCTCCAGTGAATCTCCTGCATCGGAAGTATCGATAATGCTGATCAGCTCACCGAGTAAACCAGCCACAAGTCTGAAATTCTCAGTATTCCAGCCATGAAAAGGAACGCCAGTTATCTCCACCCAAACAAAAATCCCAGGCTTCAATAATACTTCAGCTGAAGTATTGATGTGATCAAACCAGGTTTTTAACCACCCTTCACCATGAGCCTTCAATGAATCTGCGAAAACCGGGTCCGGGCAAGAAAGCAAGAACACCCTGTTTCCAAAACCTCGGACTTCGACATCACGGACCCCTTCTCGCCCTATCGCCTCTTGAATTGCATTCACCGAGCACTCGTTTCTAGCAATCCCCAGAAGCCCCTTCTCCACCAAAATTTGATGTTGGTGAATAATGGAACCTTTACACAGGCGATCAGTAACCTCATTCGCACGCGGCTTACCAACAGGACGGGATAGTTTGTGTTTATCGTGGGCAACCAACAAACGATGTCCCTTGGTAGTAGAACCATGACAATTTGCCACAATTTGATTTGCATCGGTTTCGGTTTTCGCATAAACGAAACCGAAGAACTTTCCCTTGGCATTCGCTCTGCGAACAACATTGGCCTTAACCACAGCTCCTGCACAATTGCAATAATCGCGCAACCAAGCGTCGTCTACTCCGAAGGGTAAATTAAACACAAAAATCTTGTGCCTACCTTTATCAATCGGTGAAGGATTCTCAATCGTTACCTCTGTGGCAACACCCAATTATGCAAACCCAGAACCTCCTTCTACATTGGCTTTCAAATTTGCCCCTTCTGCAGCAACTCCCACACCCTCAAAACCAGTCAATCGCACACCCACACCACCATACGCCGCCGTTAACTCCGTTGACCTAGGGAACGGAACTCGTCTCCCTTCAATCAGGACGTCACTGTACGTCGGAGTCACAGCCGTCCCTCCCGAGATGGTCGGCGCCGACTGCGTGACCAAGGATGTCGATCCGAAATTCACGCTCCCTCTCGCACTCTCCTTTTCTCTCATTTTCAACTCGATTAATTGGAAAGAAAAATTAAATTACTTATTTTCATATTAATAATTTTCGAGCTAATTGCACCCAAAAGCCTTGATTCATCAGACCATCCAGCGACCAACGAAACTGCAAACGTACGATTGATTAGCGTACGCCTTACCCACAGTGCATAGAGAGAGAGAGAGACCAGAGTGCTTCCTTCACCAAAGAGGCATCAAATCTCTGTGCACCAAAACAATTCCAATTGATTATTTAATCTCTCGCCTCTCTCGAGTACTGAACAGAGACAAGAAAGGAGAGAAGAACCAGAGAGCCATGGTTTCAACGCGACGCAGTGGATCTCTCTCTGGCAACAGCAGCAAGAGATCTTCGTCTACCGAAGATAAACCCTCTTCGCCCAAGCGCCACAAGGTGCCTTTCAGATTGAATCTGAAAAAAAAAAAATCAAATCTTTGTATTTCATTTTTTCCCTTCTATTGGATTTTGCTTCGAACCCACTGAGCTATGGAGTTCTGATCGAGCTCCGGGATCTGGGTTCATGATTTCGTGGAATTTCAGGTCGATAATGGCGCGGGAGCGGAAAAATCGAGTAGTGAGGCGGAGAATTCCAAGGAATTGTGCGCGCCGGCGGCGCCGGATCCTGGAGAATGTGGAGCTGACGATGCTCCGATGGAAGGAGGGGTCGAAGGGGACGGTGTGACTGCAGCAAAGGCCGAGTCAGCCGTCGTGGGCACGGCTGTTGCGGTGGCGGCGCCGATTGCCGAAGGTAGCTACTTTTTCTCACAGTGATAAGTCTCGATGGGTGGCGTTTTGATCTCTCCAATTTTTTTGGGGTTTTGAGATTGGGTTTGGTTGTTTTGTTGAAGGGTCAGCTCAAGCTATTGTGGATAAGCCGCGGAGCTCAATCTCGTCGTGGACGGATAGGAGTATTTTCCCCACTGCCATGCCTTGGTGCAAGCTTCTCTCTCAGTCTGCTCAGGTCAGTTCAAATATCGTTCCTTTACATGTCTAATCCTATGTTTCTTAAATGCACCTTCTCAAGTTTTGTCCTTTTGAGTTGGAATTTGAGTCAGTTTGCATTTGGGCATTTGCAGAATCCAAATGTTGCTATTTGCATGTCCAATTTCACCATTGGTTCCAACAGGCAGAGCAATTTTGTACTGAAAGATCAGACTGTGAGTGGGGTTCTATGCAAGATCAGGCCCACACAGGTATTGCTCTTCTTGTAACCTTACTTGGTTCACTTTGTTGATACTGGTTTTATACACCCACAACACACACATTGATTTTAATCCTCACTGGTTGTAAACATAATCAGGCCGAAGGCATAGGTGGGGCTGTTCTTGAGACCACAGGGAGCAAAGGATCCGTGCAAGTCAATGGAACAATTGTGAAAAAGAACTCCGAGTGTGTGCTCAACTCTGGTGATGAAGTGGTCTTTGGTTTGCTTGGAAACCATGCTTATGTATCCTTTCCAGGGCCTTGCTATCTTCTACTTTTGTTTTCCTTGTATACGTGTCTTTGCATTTGTGCCTTCTCTCCTTAACTTTTCCAAATAGATTTTCCAGCAACTCTTGACTGAGGTTCCAGTTAAGGGCTCAGAGCTCATGGGCAAACTCATGCAACTAGAAAGAAAGTCTGGAGATCCTTCAGTAGTGGCCGGGGCTTCTATATTAGCATCTCTTTCAAATCTGAGAACAGATATTTCACGTTGGAAGCCTCCATTGCAGACTACAAGTAAAGCCCAGCAAGTACCAGAGGCTCCTGCTCATTCTGCTGTCCAAGACGGTATGGATGCTGAGCTCGATGGCCCAGAAGGCAATTCAACTCAGATATCTGATAATGACAAAGCTGCAGATAATGGAACTCGGGGCAAGAAGATCCCTCTCAGCTGCAATCATGACTCTAGCATGGAGGCAGGCAATGTAAAACTCTCTGGGAATGATTTGCTAAGGCCTCTATTGAGGATGTTAGCTCGATCACCTAAATGTAAACTGAAATTGAGCAAAAGTATGTGTAAACAGGTTTTGGAAGAAAGAAACGAGTGGGATGCACAACCAGTATCGACTTTGGGTTTGTCTCTTCGATGTGCAGTATTCAAAGAAGAAATTCACGCTGGGATAATCGATGGAAAAAAGATTGAAGTTTCTTTTCATAACTTCCCTTACTATTTGAGGTATACTTCATCGCTCTGTTGAATTCATGCCATGTCAAATGATTATATGTAGGGTTAATTGCAAATAGTTATGAAGTACTATATGCCTTTTGCATAAAACTACCCCACTTTAAAACCTAAACTTTCAAATATTTTTGCAGATAGTTCTTTTATGTCAAATAATGACGAAAATGTCATTGACCATAATCTAAAAAATACAATATTTTGTGTCTTTTTAATAGTTTTATCTTTTAAGGAGTCTTTTTACACTCACTCAACCTACCATTTTCTACATCTAATCAAAGTATTTTTGGTAGTTATGAAGTCTTAATTGTGATTAGGGTCCAGGGCATTCTAGTCATTTTCTGGCGAAAAAGAGTTATCTGCCAGTTTTTGGAAGTTTAGGTAGCTGGATGTAAAAGTTTAAAGTTGGGGATAGTTATGTGCAAAAGACATATAGTATGCACTAGCTATATGCAAATAACCCTTATATATGCACACACCTTGAATAACTGGGTAATAACATTAAGGCTTCATTTTCATCTCCCAGTGAGAATACAAAGAATGTGCTGATTGCAGCTTCAGTGATACACCTGAAGCACAAAGAACACGTGAAGTACGCCTCAGAGCTCACTACCATGAACCCTCGGATTTTACTTTCTGGTCCTGCAGGTATGTTGGCATTTGTTTTTCTTTTTTGCACTAATGGATTTGAAAATAAGTTCATGCCTTGCTTATGAATTTTTTCCAGGGTCCGAGATATATCAGGAGATGTTGGCAAAGGCACTTGCAAATTACTTTGGGGCTAAATTGCTCATATTTGACAGCCAGTCTATTTTGGGTGTAAGATGAAAGTCACCCATTGATTCTGATAGTGGAATTGTTATTTTCTTTAATTTCATTTTTATTGTTCTTCAGTTTTTAGCATTTTATCACACTATATGGACTCACCATGGATAAATATACCAATTATGAACATGCTGTAGGGTTTATCGTTGAAGGAAGCTGAACTTATGAAGGATGGATCTAATGCAGAAAAAATCTGCAACTGTAGTAATCAAAATTCTTTACCCACAGATTTGTCTAAGAGTACAGATCAGGCTGTTGATGCAGATACTCCTAGCTCGTCAAATGTACCTTCTTCTTTTGACCTGCCTGAATCACAGGCAAAGATGGATAATGACTCTGTACCATCTTCATCTGGGACAACTAAAAATCACTTGTTTAGAATAGGTATGCATCATTCAACTGTACCTATTTGTTGGAGATTTTTTTGCACTTAACATTCTTATGTTTCTTAATGTGCTCAAAGCTCTGTACCCTCATGGATGATAACCCATCAAGGCTTATCCAAATTCTTAACATGCAGGTGACAAAGTGAGATACATTGGTGCTGGTGGATTATATGCAACCTCATCATCTTCAAGGTTCGAATTTATATAATGCCCTTGACTATATATAATTATTGTAATGGTTTAATAGTTGCCATTATTATCCAAGTAAACTTAGTAGCTCAGTGTTCGTGTCTTTTAATTTTCTATTTGATTTCTGTTTTAGTGTAAGTCAATTTTTATTATCTAAAAGTCTCTCTCATAGTACTCACTAATTCAACTATTAGACGACATCCATTGGCCAAGTTTATATAGACTTTATTTCAGACAAATTTTAATATACAGTTCATATCTTACTAGTATTGTATACTTCTTTTGATTTAAATATCTTATATGGGAAGAGTAAAAAATGATGTTTGAAATATCATGATTTCACACTTGCTCTTATTAAAAGATTTCATAATATGTAATTTGTTAACCCGATTTATAGGGGCCCAGCTTGTGGAATTCGTGGAAAGGTTACTCTACTTTTTGAGGACAACCCTTTGTCAAAAATTGGGGTTAGGTTCGATAAACCCATACCTGATGGGGTTGATCTGGGAGGTGTCTGTGAGGGAGGTCATGGATTCTTCTGCAATGGTGATACCCTAAAGTTTAGATTTTTATTTGTTGTGATCTTGTAGTCTCTACTGTAATTTTGACTCTTCCTCTGTCTCTTTAGCCACTGATCTTCGTCTGGAAAGTGCCGGTGTGGAAGATTTGGACAAACTACTCATTAACACATTGTTTGAGGTAACATGATTTTGTAGTTTGTTTGTGTTACTTAAGCTGCTTAGCTAACTTGTTTAAGTCTTGATCAGGCTGTACATAGTGAGAGCAGAAACTCCCCATTCATTTTATTCATGAAAGATGCTGAGAAGTCCATTGTGGGAAATTCAGAATCATATTCTTCATTCAAAAGCAGATTGGAGAAGCTTCCTGATAATGTAGTTGTAGTTGGTTCACACACCCACACAGATAATCGAAAAGAAAAGGTGGTGTTTTTTGTAACTCCATGTTGTGTTCTTGCAAGATTTTTTTTTTAATTCGTGACATATTGTGGATGTTAATTAAGGTTGTCTCATGTTGTAGCTTTTTTTTTCATGCAGTCTCATCCAGGTGGTTTGCTTTTCACAAAATTTGGGAGCAACCAAACCGCTCTACTCGACTTGGCTTTTCCGGTAATTATATGATAATAGTTTCTTGGAATAATTGCAAAAAAAGCCCCCTGGGGTATTCACTTCTTGCAACTTGTAGCCATCTTCTTTGATAATTGCAAACGAGTGCCCTGAATTTTCCGTTTTGTTGCACTCTGTATTAATTCGTTTCAAATTGACGATTTTACCCTTGGAAATTAAAATTTTAAAAATAATAATTAAAGAACAAAAAATCCAAATTTTCACAGCCCTTAAAATTCTTACTCTTTGTACGGTATGAAGAGGAATAAAATTAAGGGATATGAAAATTTGGATTTTTTGTTTTTTATTATTTTTTAAATCTGGAAGGGTAAAGTCATCATTTTTATACAATTTGCAACAAAAGTCAAGTTTGGGAATTTTTGCAATTGTCAAAGAAGAGGGCTACAAGTTGCAAATAATGAATACCTCTGGGTATTTTTTTTTTTGCAATTTTCCCTAGTTTCTTAAAATAATTTGTTTTCTTCCAGAATATAGTTTCTTTAAAACTGGAGAAAATTTCACCTATTTTTTCCCGTTTTTGCAGGATAGTTTTGGAAGATTGCATGATAGGGGAAAGGAAGTACCAAAGGCAACAAAACTTTTGACTAAGCTTTTCCCCAACAAAGTTATAATTCACATGCCACAGGTTTGTGTGGTTACATTTGAAAATAAAATAAATTATTGTATTATCTTATACATCATATGTGAAGCTCATAAACCACCGCAGGACGAGGATCTGCTTGCATCCTGGAAAACTCAATTAGATCGCGATGGTGAAACTCTTAAAATGAAAGGGAATCTTCATCTCCTCCGTACTGTGAGTAGTTGCAATCTCTTTATTGCAATTAGATAAGCTTTCAGCAAGTATTAACTTAGTCTTAAGAATGTTAATACTGTTTTTACAGGTGCTGAGCCGTAATGGGATGGAATGTGAAGGACTTGAGACCTTATGCATCAAGGACCAAACCCTTACCAATGAAAGTATGTTCTGATTTGGTGAATCTTAAGTTTTTGGATTACTGGTATAGTTTCTTTTGTTACTCTGAAGATTCATGTTTGGATCGATAACAGGTGCAGAGAAGGTCATTGGATGGGCTCTAAGCCATCATCTAATGCAGAACTCAAAAGCCGATGTTGACATCACCGATGCAAGACTTCGCATGTCTAGTGAAAGGTTGGTAATGGGATGGAATTTTTTCTTCTTTTCAAAATGACAAAGGTTCCCTTGGAATAAAAAAAAAATAATTTTATTCAAAATGACAGAATTGTCCTTGAAGTGATATAAATACTTATTTTAATTATTTGTCATCATTTTAATTATTTGTGCCAAAACTGTTCTTTTTCAAAAGGTCCGGGGGTAAAATAATCATATTTGTTTTAAAACTAACAGAAATCCAACTGTGTACAATTTTGCAAACAAGAGTTAGTTCAAAGTTCATATATTTCAAATGGTAGTTTTCCATTCGTGGACAATTCATTAAGGTAGTCTGCAGGGACTCCCCCTCTTTAAATATTATTTATCAGATGTAATTTACAACTGTTGATTCTCTATTGCATTTCCTGGCAGCGTCCAGTATGGGATTGAAATCCTCCAGTCTATTCAGAATGAATCTAAGAGTTCGAAGAAGTCACTCAAGGTGAAATTTATATTTTTATCTTAACTAGCTTGCCACTTTGAAACATAGTTTCAGAGGCTTTTGTATATGTAGATTTACAGATATTTTGGTTTTCTCCACAAATCAGGACGTTGTGACCGAAAATGAATTTGAGAAAAGGCTTCTGGCTGATGTCATTCCACCTAGCGATATCGGAGTTACATTTGATGATATCGGAGCTCTTGAAAATGTCAAGGATACACTGAAGGAGTTGGTTATGTTGCCCTTACAAAGGCCTGAACTCTTTTGTAAAGGACAACTAACAAAGGTATTGCACCATTTTATACGCTGTTTTATTTCGATGATGGTACTTTGTGTTTATGCCTACTATTTTTCCACCTTTAAGCTAATTCTATGTGCAGCCTTGCAAGGGAATACTTCTATTTGGGCCTCCAGGCACGGGTAAGACTATGCTTGCGAAGGCCGTGGCCACAGAGGCCGGTGCGAACTTCATCAACATTTCAATGTCAAGCATTACATCAAAGGTACACCTCAATGCTGATTAAAAATTAGGGTTAATTTCAAATAACTATTTCGTACATCTTATGTTCATCAACATTTCAATGTCAAGCATTACATCAAAGGTACACCTCAACGCTGATTATAAGTTAGGGTTAATTTTAAGTAACTATTTCGTACATCTTCTGTACATGACTAACACCAATTGTAAAACGTTATTTACAGCTACCTAAACTTTCAAAAAGTTTCACATAGCTCATTTTTTGCCAAACGTGATAAAAATGCTATTGGCCCTAATCTAAATAAAATACCATTTTTTGTCTTTTTAATAGGGGTTAATTATCTTTAGTACCCCTTTTCTATTGGTAACACTCCTTTGCTATCCTGATGTATTGGTAACGCTCTGGACAAAATTTTGGTCAAGTTTACGCCATTTTGATGATCTGTGACCAATTCATAAGGGGTATTAAATGTTCTGTTACCAATACATAAGGGGTATTAAATGATCTGTGACCAATTCATAAAGGGTACTAAATGACAGTTACCAAAACAGAGGGACTGTTTTTGAACGTTACAAAACGCAGGGATACAAAAGGTATATTACCAATAGAAAAGGGGTACAAAAGATAATTAACCCTTTTAATAGTTTATCTTTCAGAGTCTTTTTACATCTACACTATTATTTTCTACATGTAATCAATATTGTTTTGGTACTTGTGAAGTCCTTGAGATTAGGGTCAAGGGTATTTTCGTCATTTTTGGTGAAAAAGAACCATGTGTATTTTTTTTCTGAAAGTTTAAGTAACTGGAGGTTACAGTTCAAATAGGGGGATGCTTATGTGTTAAAAGACATAATATGCAATAGCTATCTGCAATTAACCATAAAAATTATACCTGATTTCCTTATTGTAAATCCGATCACATTTCTTGTTGCAGTGGTTTGGCGAGGGTGAGAAGTATGTGAAAGCTGTTTTTTCCCTAGCCAGCAAAATTGCCCCTAGTGTTGTGTTTGTCGATGAAGTAAGTTATTTTGTTTTTGTTTTTTGGTAGTAGTTTGAATTAATTTTATATTAATATATATATATATATATATTTTTTTTTTCATTTCAATTATTTTACAGGTTGACAGCATGCTGGGGCGGAGGGAAAACCCGGGGGAGCACGAGGCCATGCGGAAGATGAAAAACGAATTTATGGTGAATTGGGATGGTTTGCGCACTAAAGATACGGAACGAGTCTTGGTACTTGCAGCCACAAATAGGCCTTTTGACCTTGATGAAGCTGTCATTAGAAGGTTACCGCGCAGGTAAAATTTATAAGTTATTAGTCTCACGCATTTACTGAGATGCCTCGGGTTTGAGAAGCTGATTCGTTTTTACCCATTTCCTAGATTGATGGTAAATTTGCCAGACGCTCCAAATAGAGCAAAGATAATAAAAGTGATACTGGCGAAAGAGGACTTGTCTCCTGATATTGATTTCGATGCTATCGCTAGTATGACCGATGGGTATTCTGGAAGCGACCTTAAGGTTTGTTTCTTCAGCTCGTTCGAGTTCGTGATGTCATTGTCAAATCAAATATCGAACTTTTGTATATTGTTCTTTGTTATACGTAGAATCTATGCGTAGCTGCTGCTCATCGCCCGATTAAGGAAATACTTGAAAAGGAGAAAAAGGTTTGGTTCCCTTTATCTGTTTCTTCAATGAGTTTTGCTAGCTTTTACAATAGCAACCTTTTGCAAATCATAGCCTTCTCTACTGTGAATTGCAGAAAAAGTGCTATGAAGTTGTCTTCTTGTTGCACTTTGTGTGAATTTGTTTCAAAATGACAGTTTTACCTTTTAAAAAATAAGAAGCAAAAAAACAAAAACTAGAATATTCAACTCCCTTCAAAAAAATTTGAAACAAAAAATTTGAAAAAATAAGGCAAGTTCCTGGCGCTTTTTTGGAATTATCAAAGGAGGGCTACGATTTGCAAAAATTGAATACCCCAGGTCCTTCCACAATATGATGTAACGAGTTGAGTTCATTACAGGAGCAGGCCACGGCTCTAGCGGAAGGTAAACCGGTTCCAGCTTTGAGTGGGAGCGCTGATATAAGGGCTCTAAATATAAATGACTTCAAGTATGCTCATGAACGGGTATGTGCGAGTGTTTCATCTGAGTCGGTGAACATGACGGAGCTGGTGCAATGGAATGAACTGTACGGGGAGGGGGGTTCGAGGAGAAAGAAGGCTCTTAGCTACTTCATGTGAAGACATAGACTGTACAAATAACATTCTCCTAAAGCTAAAGCTGAAAGCTGAAAGCCCCCACCAAAGTGATTTTGTCCATTCTCTTTGGCCATTGTTGGGATGTCTGTAAAATCAAGTATAAGTGGAAAGCAGTAAGTTTTCGCGGCAGCAAGCCAGTTTTTTCGGGTTTATGAAGGAAGCGAATTTCTCTGGGAAAGAAATGGTGAAGATCTGAGCTTGTGCATATATATATATAAATATTCATTTACATTGCTATTCATTGTGATGTTTTTGACTCTTATGGCACAATAGGTTGTGAGTTGAAGTGACCCATCATCTGCTACTTCGTTTGGCAAAGTATTGTTATGTGTATTTCTATTGCTTCTACTTCATATTTCTCTTTCCACGTTTCCTGTCTTATTTTCTGGATATGATTTTTTTGGAAGGAAATGTTGATTTTTTAAATATTTTTTAGAGGTATTTGTTTACCTATAATCACAATGTTTTGGTAAATATGATCTTTTTATAGATGGGGGCCATCCTTTTGTTTTTTTTTTCGGCCAAGAAGATACTGCATATAAAATTTGGGAACAATAATGTTTAAAAGACATCTAAAATTGACTCTAGATCATATGATTAAATGGGATAGGATCAAATATAAATACTCCTAAAATACAATACAAATGGTAATAATTGGGGTAGGCAGAGGCACCGTGAGCCATAAATCCCATCGGAACCAGCACCTCCGGCTGGTTCAAAACCCCACCGGAAATCGGTGAATGACAGCAACACCGACCCAAAAATCATACGGTCGATGCCCGTTTTTAACCGGTACATCGGGTTGTAGATGCTGATGTCGGAGAGCTTTACCTAGATCTACGCGGGGAATGACCAGATCTACTCGCCAACGGCCTTGATAGTAGACTTCGAGTGAAATTAAAGAAACTAGAATGAACGGCTGTAAAATGCAAGAAGAAATGAAAAAGAGAAAACGTTGGCTCTGTTCTCCATTTTCACCTTTTTTCGTACGTCCAGATTGCAAGCCACATTTGAAAGCACGTCCTGGCCGCGACCTTTGTCAAATTGTCAAAAAATGACGAAATCTCTCCAAATACACTGTTTAGCTAACATCAATACTAGAAAAGTCTAAATTACCCCTAACTGTTTTTGCACGTCTTAACAGTAACATTAGATCTTAAGTGTATATGATTCAGATGAGTTCTCACGGTTTTTAAGATAAGAGGGGTTTCTAACCGATTTATCCTCTCTCTCCTTATATTAAAAAAAGGAAAAACCTTATATAATCTCGTTATACTATGACTAGTTCTTACATTAAACCCTAGACGAACTTCTTTCTTGTATTATAACAGACAAATTTCATAAATTACTATAATGCATCAAATTGTCTGGTTTTCAAAAATGTTTTTCATTGTAAATTATCATAATCTGTCTTTTTTTAGTACATTTGATAGTCAACTGACATAATATAAGAACACACATTTTTTTAGGAATATAATTTAAAAATTAATATTAATTCAATATTTTGTCCCTAACAAAAAATAATGGTTAATTGAAATTAAATTAAAACAAAATATAGAAGGAGAAAGAAAGAAGAAGAAAATTACGAACTGAAATGTGTGGTGCCGACGATTACCGTTAATTAAGAAGTGACAGTTTCTGAATCTAAATTTTGCTTCACTTTCTGAATCCTCAGCGACCAAACGCCAAAACAAAACCTGACGTCGATGGTGAATCCGATCTCGGCAACACCACCGCCCAGATCCACCGCGGACCTGTTCTCGGATCCTCTCGATGCTCATCCGCTATGGTTCAAGCCCGCGCTCTTCCTCTCCCCTACTTTCGATACCGAGTCCTACATCTCGGAGCTCCGAACTTTCGTCCCCTTCGACACGCTCCGATCCGAGCTCCAGAGCCACCTTGCGTCCCTCCACCATGAGTTGGTCGATTTGATCAACCGCGATTATGCCGATTTTGTCAATTTGAGTACCAAGCTTGTGGATGTAGATGGGGCGGTTGTGCGGATGCGAGCTCCATTGTTGGAGCTCAGAGAGAAGATCGATGGATTTAGGGGCGGCGTGGAGCAGTCGCTGGTGGCGTTGAGGAACGGATTGAGGCAACGGTCCGAGGCGGCAGCTGCGAGGGAGGTGCTGGAGCTGTTGCTCGATACTTTTCACGTAGTTTCCAAGGTATGTGTGGGCTGCATTTGGGTTTTGGGGTTTATGAATTGATGAGTTCGGAAATTTGGATCAGTAAATTTTATGTCATTTTGGGAAATAAGGTCTGTGATTGACTCAAATGAAATTACAGAACAACTAATACACTTCTCTCAGGTTTCATTTTGCCGTTCATTTTCTGATTTGTTGGCATAAGATTTGTGATTCATTTTGGCATATTGTGGTTGTGACTGAAGAGGTTGTAGCACGGATCTCGAATTTCTTGCTGGACTATGGAATGATTCTTCAAATTGGATTTCTTTTCTGAGAAAATATTGAAGGAAATATACAGTTTTTTTTTGGAGCATGAAACCTGGTCCGTTGGATAAGTGTACATTTTGTTAGTTTCTTCCTTTATGTATGAATGGCCTTGGGTTTCGGCTTAGATGAAACCCGAAGAATTGCTGTAATAAATAGATTAAGAACAATTCAGACCCAATCACAGCACTACCCAACCTTCTTCTGGTTTATGATACTTGACCAACATGAGCATTAGTATAAAAGACAGTTTAATTTAGATTGACAAATTGTTCTTCAAACATGCATCTTAATAATTTATTGTTACGTGCCATGAAGAAAGCTAAAATTTTGGCATGGGCAATCTATAGATACGAGTTAATCTCTGATAGAGAATAGGAGAAGAGCTGAAGCACAAAACTGCTAGTACTCGGTCCTCTACTTTTTTTTTACTGGACTTTCTAATTTGCGATATAGATGTGTACTTTATGATAGTCATTATAGTAGTGCAGCAATGCAGTCTTTGCAAGAAAGTGGGATAAAATCTTGCAAAATTCTAAATCCACGAAAGGAAAGAAACTACTGGGCAGTGTACTCGTGTAATCTTATCTACAGTTCAAGCTAGGATCTTTTCTGAAAAAAGAGCGAAGGAAAGGCTGTTATGCTGTTTTAAGTTTTTTAAACTTTTTTGTTGAGAGATTTTATATTATGTCACTAAATGATACCTCCCCCGTTCCAAAATAAATGTCCACTTTGTCTTGAAAGTTATTCCAAAATGAGTGTCTGCTTTCTGTTTTGGAAGTTGGTTATGGCATGAAGTACTACTAATACCCCTAAGATAAGTTAATCCCCTTTAGTTTGTTATATGACATATGGATATATGGGGAAGTCCATTACTTAACAACTTATCCTTACTATTTACAAAAAAACACAAAGTGGGCATTTAGTTTGGAATGGAGAGAACAGTTTTATTAGGATGAATTGAGTGAATGGTTCGGAATTTAGGATATTTTTCATCTATAGTTTAGGGAAACAAGATTTAGTCATCTATTTTTGCCAATATGCAAATTTGAGATTCAATTCTTGATTATTCATGTGTCTGTGATGCTGTACTGGCATTTTTGAATGATTGCAGGTTGAAAAGTTGATTAAAGAGTTACCAACTGTGCCAGCTGATTGGTCAAATGGAGATACGAATTTGACAGAAAGGGATGCTTTGAGAAATGGCACTTCCGTACAACATATTGAAAGTGGAACAAACCTTAGGGAGACACAAAGCATGCTTTTGGAGAGAATTGCCAGTGAGATGAATCGACTAAAGTTCTATATTGCGCACGCACAGGTCCATTCTCTCTTCTGTAAACGTGTGTGTCATAGCCAGTATCTAGTCAAGAACATTAGTATTATACTGTCCCCCTTTTGGTGTGTGTTAATTGTTATAGATGTTATATTGTACTGTCCCCTTTTGGTGTGTGTAAAAGTGTTATAGATGTTATATTTTATTGTCCCCCTTTTGGTGGGTTTTTGTATATGTATGCATGCTTGAACAGGAACCTTTTAAGTGCGTGCAATTGTAAAATGATGGAATGTTTATAGGGACGCACTTGGGTAATATCCTCTCCTAGAATACAAACTGAGAACTCATCTGGGCCTTTGAATCAGTGGATCCTACAGTCCATGATTTATAGGGTTTTTTAATTATAAAAATAAAGTCAAAGTTCTGCATAATTACCATTCATGTCATTAATGATTATTTTTTTTATAATCTGAGCCTTCCACCTTGACAATCCAAGGGCAAGGATTTGTATTCTAAGTGGTGGTTTTTACCTGAAACCTATATATATATATATATATATAGCCTACTCAACATAGTAAAGAATCACCATGCATAAAGATTCTTCTCATTTGGAATCAATACATTCTGTGCTCATCTCTTCTCTCTATTATGCCAGTACAGAACCTGCCTTTCATTGAGAACATGGAGAAGAGATTTAAAAGTGCTAGCCTATTGTTGGATGCAAGCTTAGGGCATTGTTTTGTAGATGGCCTGGACCATCGAGATGCAAATGCAATTTACAATTGCTTACGTGCTTATGCTGCCATTGATAACACCAGGAGTGCAGAAGAAATTTTTCGTACAACCACTGTGGCTCCATTGATACAGGAGATTATTTCTCAAGGGCCATTGGGGGTGGTAGCCGAGACCTCAAGAGATGAACTAGAGAATGATTACAAGCAAATCATGCAATGTGTTAAGAAAGACTGCAAATTCTTATTGGACATTTCATCTACGGGTATGTTAATTTGCCTTATGTTTTTCCACAGTGCTCAAACAACTAAAAGTGAAGCCTTATTCAATATGTGTCACCACTACATAATCCAGTAAAGCATGGTTCTTATTGGCCTCTGTTGCATGACACTAGCCAGTTTATTAGTTATCACCTGATTCTTCATTTCCCTTATCTTGCCTCTCATATGAGATTTTTGTATCCAGATCTGCAAATAGCATGTTGTTAGGACCCTGACTTCGGGATCGCGTTACAGGGCCGTAATACGCGGCTGAGTTGAAACTCCGGCTTCGCGGCGGCGAGCCTTTATTCTTCCCTCTCGCAATTGTCAGCGTAACAAGCTCGTTAGAGAGAGTTTACACCTCAATAAAACCAAAGCTCGTTAGAGAGAGCTTACACCTCAATTAAACCTAACCAAACCAGATTTATTTTTCTCAATATCTACTTATTTTATTCTTCTCTCTTGGTATATATAGCCAAGGAGGTTACCAAAAACTCAAAGTCCTAATACAACCACAATTGGTAATTCTCTACCCAACTTCCCTATTCCTAATACAATTAGCCAACTAAAAGATTTTTATCAAAAAGGAAATAAACTACTTAGTTCCCAAATTTCCACCCCTTAACCGACTTCCCCTTACTCGGCTACTGTAGGTGGACTTTCTTTTCTTTGGTACACACCACTTTGTACCGGCCTGTACGGCCCATAACACATGTCTTTATCATATCCCAAAGAAATACCAATGCAGTGTATTTTTCAATATTCCCACACTACAGAACCACATTTCATGTTCATATTTTTGTTCTTTACACGCTTTTCTTTTCTCATCAGAACATAAAATAGCCACATTTGTATCAAAAGCAAATTGCATTTACCCCTAATCTATGTTACATATATTTTTCAGTGTCATGAACTTATGGTAATGCATATTGTTTTCTTCAGAAAATTCAGGTTTGCACGTGTTTGATTTCTTGGCGAATTCAATTCTAAAGGAAGTTCTCTCAGCAATTCAAAAGGGAAAACCAGGTGCTTTTTCACCTGGAAGGCCTACAGAGTTTTTGAAAAATTACAAATCAAGCCTAGAATTCTTGGCTCATCTTGAAGGTAACCATCAGAACTTGACAAGGATAATTTACTCATCAGAAATGCAATTCAAGTTAATTATTGCATAAGAATATTTTTGTTCATTATACTTATAACATCCCATTGTCATGTAAGGCTACTGTCCATCTAGATATGCTGTTACTAAATTTCGGGCAGAACCTATCTACATAGAGTTCATGAAGCAATGGAATATTGGAGTTTATTTTTCTTTGAGGTACTAATGTGCATTTTATAGATATACTTTTTTCTCTCCTAAAGAATACTTGAATAACAATTACTGTAACTGCTGTAGATTTCAGGAAATAGCTGGATCTCTGGACCATGCACTTACAGAACCCACTTTAGTCCCTACTCAGAATCTACAATCCAACCAAACAAATTCTAGTGGTTTAACATTAATACAAAGTGTTACTCTTTTGGAATGCTTGAAATCCTGCTGGAAAGAAGATGTTTTTGTTATCTCTTGCTCTGATAAGTTTCTTCGGTTATCCCTGCAGCTTATTTCAAGGTCAGTTTGCGCTGAGCATTTAGTAGCTGATCTTTACTACTAAATTCTAGTAATTGAAAATTAACTATCTTTCTCTTTCTGCATAAAAGATACTCGAGTTGGCTGTCATCTGGTGTGGAGGCACGTCGGATGAAAAAGGAAGGCACCAACCCTGGACGTGAATGGGCTGTTTCAGCTCTCCCGGATGACTTTATTTATGTATGCATATCACACTTTGTTGTTCTGGGCTCGGCTTTAGCATTTTATGCCATACCTATCCCTAACCACCTTCAAAAAGAAGAGTAAACCTTAATGTTTGATTTTGAGTTCTTTCTCATGTTTCTCAAATCTTGTTTAGTGCAAAGCCTTAACGAGAAAATAAACATGAGGTGTGATACTTTGGTACAATTTTCACGTCCCCAATAAGTCTTCCTCAGAACTCTGTGCAATGAGGAAAGGCTGTAACTTATTATCATGGTTATGTTTTTTTTTTTTTGCATTGCTGATAGATGTGTTTTCTCCCATAATCATGGAATGAATATGTATTACTAAGTAGCAACATATTTATCGGTGCCATTTGATTTGCAGATCATTTATGATATAAAGTGTCTAACCAGCGAGATTAGTGGTGATTATCTGGGACATGTGCTTGAGGTTTTATCCCCATGTTCTGCCGAGGTTCTTGTTTCAGTAAAACAGAGCATTTTACAAGGAGGGAAATCATTGAGTGATTTAGCTCCTCTAATTGTCAACACAATAGTACATTCTCTAGTTGAGAAGACTGTCGAGGTGAGCCTTCACTTGTAAACACTTTTACTAGGTCTAGTGGCATTTTGAAACAATAACCCAATTTTATCTGCTTTTGTTATTGACCCTTGCTAATTTGCTGTCGTTGCTAATTTCAGCAAGACTTGAGACATGTGAAGGGCATAACTGCTGTCTACAGGATGACTAATAAACCTCCTCCTGTCAGGCATTCACCCTATGTTACAGGAGTATTGCGTCATCTTAAGGTATGCTGTCATGTGCTTTAGCATTACTCATTTTGCTTTATCAGGTGTGCATAACCTCATTCATGCTAACATGGAGACTATTTACGTTGACCTTTACATCTGTTCTATTAAACTACCCTACTACTGCAGGGTTTTTTAGACGGTGAACGAGCTAAATCATATTTGACCGAGGAGACGAGGAGTCAGCTCTTGCTTAGAGCTGCAACTGAGATCACTGATCGCTATTATGAATTAGCTGCTGACCTCGTCAGTGTGGTTAGTGTCCCACGTATAATTATTAATAATAATATTTTTCAGGTTTGATAATCTTTAATTTTAAAAATTCACTTCTTTTTATGACCCCATAGGCTAGGAAAACCGAGTCTTCGCTCCTGAGGATACGCCAGGGTGCACAAAAGCGAGCTGGAGCAAACTCAGATGTATCAGAGAACAATTTGTCAGAGACCGATAAGATTTGCATGCAATTGTTCCTTGATATTCAGGTAAGCATTTTAGATTAAATCCCAAACATTATTCTGTGACAACTAGTTGGCATTTGAAACTCAAATAAGTTGAATAATGTGATCAGGAGTACGCTCGTAATCTCTCTGCTCTTGGGATTGAAGCAGCTGATATTCCAGCATACCAGTCCTTGTGGCAATGTGTTGCTCCAGCTGACAAGAAGAGTGTGATTAAGTATTAGATGATTTGTAGGTGTTGTGCTTTCCATTTTCTTTCACAAATGTGTTCTTGTACATTGAATTTTACGGGAAAATTTGTTTTGGAATGCTGCATATCATACGAGGTAGTGGCAGTGGTTCCTGATTAATTCATTTCAAGAATTCCTTTCCATAAATATAGGCAAATTTTGTACCAAGTTACATTTGGGTAGATTTTTCATTTTCATACATGACTTTTTTGTTTTAACATATATTTCACATTTGAAGAAGAATTTGGCCAGAACCAAACAGTGAGCTGAATTGGGTATCTTTTGGATGTGTATTTGTATGTGCGCGTACTAAATGTAAATGGATTGGCTTTTGTATGTGTTGGTCTTATGAGTTGGTTGGTGGCACAAGTATGACCAATCAAGTCCAATATTATATCAAGCTGATAAAAATACAAGGAGTCCTGTCTAGCAAATAAACAAATTAAACAGTCTTCAGTACATTTTAATGTCAAAGGATGCTTAGCAGAAAAAAAACCAAGAACATAGTTGTAAGATGCTTTTTAGGGAACCCAAATGTAGAAAGAGATTCGCAGCTTAATTTAACATGTAGAAAGCAACTAAAGACAACGCCTTGCATAAGTGTAGTGCATAGTCAAGTGCTCTTCTCCTCTAATAAGCATGAAGTGAAAAGGGGAAGTGAATTGGACACCATTACATATCACTCGGGCAGTTAAGCTGCAGCAACCTCGGTCATTTCTTGTTCCACCGAACTTGGAACAACCGGGTTATACATGTAGTGGAGTTCACCAACATCATCACCTGAAAGCTTCTTCCATCCATTTGGTCCCACGTGATACACTGCAAAACAATGACTGCATCAGAGACTGAACCTCCATGCCTATTAATGTAGTGTAGGTGTGTGTACTGTAGTTTTACAAAGGAACCTTGGAGGATTCAAAGATCACCAACTACACAGCATAGAAACTTAAAAAATTGTATGTGTATTCAGGGAGAGAGAGCGAGAGGAAGAATACCGCTAGCAACTCCACCACTAGCTCCATCACGAAATGTTGCATGATAAATAGCCCGCCTAGCCAATTCTGCAGCTTCTTCAACTGACATGTCAAACCGGTACCTAGTGAACACAGTAAAATCTCATGAACAGAAAAAACAAAAAGGAAAAAAAAAACTAATTCATGGCCAGAGAAAAGAACTCCAATACATACCCACTATCAAGTACACCATAAGCATAAGGGGAACCAGATCCAACAGAGAACCGGGTGCCTTTAAGCCTTCCTCCTTCACTGTCAACATAGTACAGTCCTGGACCCTGAGAACAACGTAGAAAACATGAATAAAGACAATCAAATTGGAGCAGATAAAACTTGTTTTCAAAATAAGGAAAGGCTTTTACCGTCTCATCCCATCCTGCAATCATTGTTCCAACAGAAAGGCCCATTCCACGATACGAGTACAGAATATTAGCAAGCATCTTTGAAGCTCCAGTTACGGAAATTCTACGCTTATTTGCCAACTCGTGCAATCGGCACTACACCAACAAAAAAAACAATGAGAGAAGCAATTCAATGCAATAACTTATTTGATAGTTAGAGATAAAAGTTTACCCGATACCCCAAAATGCATATAGAGAAAAAAAAAAACTGAACTTGCCTAGATTACAAGATAATGATGAGTAGCATATGAAACATATTGTCCAAGAATAATTACGAAATATCATAGCTTCCAGATAAACTTAAGCAAACTATGAACTTACTAGTATATATCGTTTATGGAACATGCAATCGTAATGGAGATGTTAATAGGTCATCATGGGATTCAAGTTTACAAAGGAAAGGAAGCACAAATTTTAGGAGATGTATAAGTTTCAATCTCCATATACTTGTGAGAAAACACTCAAGTTACCTTGATGCCAAGATTTCTATGCCAAAACTGGCAGTCGGCAGCTCCTCCAGCCATTGTCCCAAGCATGTAAGGATTAATTTCAATAATTTTTTTCACGGATTGAGATGCTGCATATTGAAAGGAAGGGTATGATTAATACTGTATTTCTGAAAGCAAACAGACATAAAATGAAAATTGACTATTGAGAACAACAAGGCAATGCAGTAGACGTAATTAGTCTTGGAATAATACTCATGAGGGAGATTGCTAGATAAACATAAACTTAAATCATCCGTGTATTATGTTCCAGCGTTCCAGCATATTAGCATACTAATCGGTTAAATATTATGTGAATACCACGACCCTCCAATTCTTTAAACGCAATCTGAATTTACAAGGGTGCAAGTACAAGAGAGAACCACACCATGTACAGTCGGTAATATACTATCCTATCATAATTTTCAAGATCAAAAACCCTTAGTGCCAGCCCTGCAAAGCAACAAACTGTTTAAATACACTTACAAGGAACATTCACTGGTAGTAAGGTTGCAACCTTGATTTATGAAATTGCTAATAATTGATGAGAAACATTTAGATCAATTAGAAATCAACATATTTCGACTCTTTTATCCCGATCTACAAGTGTCCTGGAAAACAAGGAGAGAATCATCATACTGAACTTCTTTAGCAATGTGTATCTATCCTACTAGCATACAAATAAATGCCACATGACAACAATATCTCCATTACATTCCACACAAATTTTATCCTCTTTCCTTGTCTTCTATTGAACACCTTTAGGGTACTCACACATTGTTACTTCCAACGTAGATAATATAATTTATGTCGTGCAAGGGAAAAATAAAAGTTCTAGCAAAAAGAAATCTTTGATTTCAGTACATACATATATACCCTCCCATGCTAGCCCGAGAATCGGCAGCTACCATCACCCCATCCTTGAATATGAAAGCAAGCGTTGTAGTTCCTTTAGCTGGCTTCACCATTTGTACTGCTTCTTTCACAAACCCGTCAAACTGAAAAAAAAGGACAAAATAATCAGCTCTAGTATAAGTATAACACAAGAAAGAAGTGCATAGAAAATCCCCAAACAGAATAGGCAATAAGTGATTTTTTCCTTCTTTCTAATTCCGCTCTATATTTCCACTTTCGTTTGGTATTAATAAAGAATTGTTGCAATGATAAATGAATGAATAAGAAAACTGTGACCTGAAAACAAGTGACTTGGTACTTACATCAGTTGTATTGGGAAGGTCGAAAGATGGAGCCGTTAGCACTTCACCCAGCTCACGGCTAAACCCTGATTGAGTAGAGAAGGATTCAAGACCACTTGTATCGAGCTTCATGGTTATAAACCTACAATAAAAACAAAACCACCATAAGATAGTATTAAGATAAATGACTGGCTAGTTTCTATCAAATATCGTCAAACGGTTGCATCCAATTCCTCATAGTTTTGACCTTACTTAGCATCACAACAACTTGGGTTTAGAAGATCCAGCAACCGGCTGAATAGCCACAAAATACCTATATGGCTCATAAGATTGCAAGTTGTGTTGACATCAACTACAATGAACTAATGAAGGATTATCTCAACAACTACAACTATTTAGTTTTCACTAGTAATCTGGGACATGCGTTCTGTTCCTAAAACTCTTAGTAATTCAACAATACTAATTGACCAGAACCAAGAAGGTGAAAACATATTCATGGAAAATTAATAATACGAGTAAATCAATAATAGTGAAGCAGAAAACCCCAATGAATAATCAGACATTACTGTGTTCAGTTCGTTTCCCAAAACAAACGCGATCTTATGCTTCCAGTTTCGCTTTATCTGTGACCCCAGAAAAGAGAAACACATTCGCTCTACACTAAACCTAATTGCAAATACCTAGGAACTGATGCTACAAATTTCTTTCTTATCCCGAGCTTCCTCGTCGACAAAAAAATATATTATCCAGTAAACGACCAAATCTCTTCGACTGTAATCGATTTTATGGATGAAAACAACGAAATCGAAACAAACAAACAAAAACTAAAAAAATCGAAAATCACATTCAATTGGACGCCAAATTGCAGCCGATTTACAATCTATTAGAATAAACCCTAGAATGCACCTTGAGCGAGAGGGAGAAATAGAGGACTGAAGATCTCAGCAGTGCAAGTACTGATAAAAAGGAAGATCGATGCAGGCTTGGAGGAAAAGAAACTAGTTCTCCGCAATCGGCCTTCTTTCTTATAACTAGAAGAACTGGCACGCCCAAACCACGTGACACCGCCTGGTATTGGTTATTTGGGATAGGGGGCGGACTTTTGCTTTTTTTTTTTGGACTGCAAGTACTACTGTATATTAATATCAGAATTCAATTACATAAATGTGCGACATGAGATATATTCCTTGACCATTAAGAAAGAACAGATACATAACAAAATTGTTTGTAGTTTATTTAACACTATAATTATTATAGACGGTGTTGAGACACCACATAGACAAGAAGGAAATGTGGGGGGTTGGAAAACAAAACTGAGAGTCATGCCCACGACATTGCTTAAACGCTGCATCTCGGAGAAAAAACGATCGTACTGGATCTGCATTAGTTGTATTGGGAGGATATACGTGAATCGGGGTTCCCTCCTTGGAAAAATCTCTGATTCTTTGCTCAATAGTCATCGACACTACAAAGACGAAATCAGAAAAAAGAAAAAAAACCCCACATAATTAGCCAGATCCATAATCGAGAGAGGGGTCAAGGAGGTCGCGGTGGTGGAGGCCAGGGAGGAGGACGTGTCGGTGACGTCTTTAGAGACGGCGACGACGACATCAAAGACGACGACTATGGCTTCAGAGGCGGCTTTAGAGACGACGACGACGACGACTTCAGAGACGCTGACGAGACCGTAGGGCTCCGAGGCGGTGAGGTTCATTGATGCCGAGGTGAGCCAGACGAAAACCATCAGATTTGAAAAGGGAGAACCGAACAAGGTCGGGAGACGCTTCGTTGGTGGCGGGAGGGAGCCAACGTCGCGGTAGTTAAAGGCAGCTCGAAAGGAACCCTAACAAGAAAAATCCACGCCGGACCTAAAAGGGAGGTACATAGGAGAGGATGTGGAGAAAAGAGAAGCATAAACATGGCATAGCCTGTGGTAATGACCATGGCCATAACCATGACTTTGGTTTCGTGCGACAGCTCTCATAGAGAAAACTAGCTCTCTAGGTTTATGTCAATTTATTTTACCAATTCACATGCTTTCGCTTTTGTGTAACTTAATTAAAATATTGGTTATAAAATCATTTTAATTTGATCGAAATTCTTTATTTTAGTAACCAAATCAAATTAAAAAATAATTTATTTGATTTGGTTATCAATCAAATTAATCGATTGTGTGTCAAGTCTAAGAGACTATCAAAAGCTAGGGTTAAGCCCTTTCTCTTCTCCTCCACAAATCGCTGCCTCTCTCCACCACAAACCACCATCGCCGCTCCCATGGCCCCTCCCACCAGCCTACCGACGACCTCCACTCTAGCCACAACCTGTTAGTCTTAGTGCCCGTAGTTCAATCCTAAATGTCCAAATGTATATATCATCGTTAGCAATAAAATTAAAGCGGCTTTATATTACTTATGTGTTGGAGTAATATATCGATGTGTGCTCTGATCTATGCCCACCATGCGAATAGAACCATAGATCGAGATAGATCACACTCGATGGGTCCCTAGTCAACAAAGCTTCACTAGAAGCGACTAGTATGAAAGATGGCTCTTTATGGCTTACGTTCTGTTAGTCATTGGAATGAAATTCCGAAGTCTGATCATAGATATCATGTGGGACATGATATTGGACGACCCGCCCTGAATATGTGCCATAGATTAAGTCATGAACATATTCAGTGTTGTAGCTTGTCATGTATCCTTAGACCAAGGAGTCTTTGTGATCGCTATGTAGTCAACAACTGAGTTTGACCTGAGCCTAACGTTGTCCGTAACAGGGCTTCCATAACGGCCAGGATTGGCTTGGGGACGGGCTACATGAGTGACACGAAAGACGGCTAAGGGATTTATCCCTCATACTAAGGTATGGGAAAGATATCGGTTCTCGGCCGCTTGATCGAGAGTGACTGGAAGAATATCATGGCCATGCACATGATACTGGGTATCATATCTTCAGTCATCTCATATATCAAGGAACGGTGATTGAGAATAATAAGGATGACGGCTCTATGCCTTATCTCAATCAGAATATCGAAGATAAAAGGATAATGACAGGGACGACGGAAAGGTTAGAATCGACAAGGTCGATTCGTTATGTAGTGTCAGGCAATACTAAAGTCTCGTTAGTTGCCACTTAAATAGGATCAAGTAAAATGGGATTTTACGTTGATCTATTGACATGCATAAACCTAAGGGTCACACCGGAGGATGAAACTCATTGACACATTTATGGAGAATGGCCAAAAGGGAGTTGTCTTGGGACATGACCAAAACTGGGTTTTGGGTCATGTGCCCGTAAGTGAATAGGACTTTACGGATCGAGACAAGGCTTGGAGTCTTGGGATTGATCGCGTCGAATAATGTTGGACATTTCCGGTATGGAAGGCATGGAGGCGATGAGCGAATCACGGGACCTCGTTGGAAATGGCCACGGGCCATGTTCCAAGAGGCCCATGAAAGGCCCATGCAACCAAGGCCCATGGAACTAATTAATCAAGTCTTGATTAATTAGTACTAAGTAAGCAAGACAAGGATTAAGGTGTTGGTGATTCACCATCTAACCCAATCTTGTCTTGCCATACTTTGTCCTATTTACACCTTACTTGACACCATACTTGTCCCATGCCTTTAGTTGGACAAGTATGAGTTTTGTTATGTTTAAGTCATCTTTTTTCAACATAACAAAGACAAGATAAGAATAGGAAACACATTTTCTCTCCCTCTTCCATGGCCATTTCGGGTTTGGCTAGTTTCCTCCTCCATTTTTGTGTTTTTGAGTCCTCAGAGAAGAACTACGTGGCTTTGATTCCCATGTGGATACGTAGGCGTCTTGGAGACTCAAGCCAATCATTCGTTAACCGGTGTTCTTGTTTTGGTAAGAGATAGTGCTGAATTTTTCTCTTGTGAATCCATTCTTTGTTAGTTGTTTCATGGTTTTAATCGTCTCTTGGTTTTTATTGATTTTCCGCTGCGAGTTGGTTCATCTCCAACCCTACCTCGAGACCTAACACAACCTCCCCTGAGCCTGTTTCTCCCATGTCAGATTCATCCCTTACAGATCGGGTCATGAAGGTGAGCATCGGAAATGCCCTACTAGGGTCCTTGCTGTCGCTCTTCTCCATGGCTTCTCCACCAAGTTCCTCATCACCTCCTAAGCCGGCCACGACAAGCCACAAACATGTTCTTCTCACCGCAAACAAGGTCCCCATGATAGGCACGATCATTTCTGATTGAGCCACACCTATGCCATCGGGGCTCCCCCCATCGGTCCCCGTGGTCCAGGCACGCCCCCTCGAACGAAGTCCGTCCTGGCCCCGATTCCGCTTGCCCCATACATCGGCAGGAGGCCCCATCTATGCATCAGGCTCCATTGTAGAGATCCAACACCACACAGGGACGCTTTCCCTTGAGGAAAAACCGAATGACAAGAAAGAAATGAGTAAGAGCTAGATCTGTCAGCTAGGGGATGAGGAACACAACGATGACAAGAATGCGAGGGCTATCAAACATACCCGCCAGGATCCATGATCGGAACTCAAGTTGGGGCGATGGGGCCCGAGTGTCCTATCTCCCAAGACTCGGGACGGGTCTTGCTCTTCCATCCCGGGAGGAGTTTAGAAGCAATGTAGCTTTATTACTTTTTTTCTTGTTTCTTTTTATTGGATTTAGTTTCGTACTTGATAGTTTGAACGTTGTTTGCTTTGAGTTTGTTCGTTGGGATGGTAGAACAAGATTTCTGGTTGTCTTTGTCTAAGATGCAAATTAGACTTTTTCAACGGGTCCATGATCGATGGGTACCTTGCGAGGGACCCAGACATATTACGGAGCCCAAGACTTTTTGTCCTTTTGTAACTTAAGTTTGGCAGTAATGTAATTTAACCTCGTTGTAGTTTAAAAAAAATTATTCGATTGTAGTTCTATGACTAAACATAATATAATATCTACTTTCAACTACTTTACAAGATATTATATTTCTTTTACAAAAACATCTTACACATGTATCATTTATTAGATATCATTAATTTTTCTTATAAAAATATATTTCATTAATTTTGTTCTTAACATATATATAATGACTTATTAAATTGGTTTTTAACATATTCATGTGTTACATTTTTTATCATAAAATAAATAATATATAAAATAATAGTGTGAATTTTGGGAAGAAAACCACAAACCACCAAATCAAACAACAAGATCTAAAAAAGGTTCAAATGATCTGAAAGGGCCGAAAAAAGGGACAAAGAGTTAACTGTACCGCTCAAAAAAGGAGAGACACCCCGATGTGAGAGGAGGGAGGAACATGAGGAAAGAAAGAAAGATCTCAAATAGGCTGGGAGAGAGAGTTATTCGGCGACACCAGCCACGAACTAAGCGACAGAGCTTGTCTTTCCGTCTAAATCACGTAATCGCTCAAACTGGATTCTTCGAAGAATGATATACGGATGGATCATGGACTGTGTCTCCCTAAAAAATCCAGGAATTCCGAGCTATTCAAATGAACCATAAACCCACAATGTTGAGACGGGACCAAGATTTGCACAACCGATGCACCTTACAAATGGAAGACAAGAAGAGATGAACAAAGTATGAGACAATTGGAGGGTTGATGAAATCCCCTACCATTGGAGAACCAAGGACCACACATATCAAGCTCATCCACAAGTAATGAAAAAGTGAGAGGTGCTCTCAATGTGTCTTCCACACATATGACACAACCAAAGACCCATCGGGATCGGAAAACCTCTTGCCACCAAGAAAGATCTAGTAGGAATGACCTCAAGAGCGACAAGCCAAGAAAATGATAGAAATTTAGGCGGAACAACACTCTTCCAAACAATAGAAGCCTAGAAAATAGGGTCTAACCCATCAACACTATTCATGTGTTGGATTAAAATCATATCATGGACATGTATGTACATAATATAGATGTTATCACGAGGTTAGATATATATTTAAAGTGACCAATTAATGTATGCATCTATAAGTATTATATAACATGTCATGGAGGTTAAAAATATAAATACCAAGATGTAATTTTGATTTGTTGAGGGGACATACTGAAATTACAAGAGATGAGTAGCTAAGTATTAATTATTGGAAAAATTAGATTAAGACGTTCTTAATTTTTCCCTTTCTCTAAAAACCCTAACGATATCCCTCTCCTATCTAAACTGCAATCGCCACCACCAATGGTCTCTCGGGCTCCAGCCTCGGGGGCTAACCCTCTTCGTCTACCGCCGATCAACCTTCTTCTCCTCCATTCCTCTTCTACCACGAGCCACCCCTTGCTCTACTCTAAGGCCCGATGTCTCGTCTCAACCTCCTCGCCCTCTCGCATTTCGCCGACCTCCCCCTCGCCATAGAGGTCTGTGTGTCGTCGGGACCGGCCTCCACTTCCTTGGCCAGTTATGCCTCTTTCTAGGGACGACAGATATGCGCCGTTGGGACATGCTGAGGCTTCACCGGAGCGTGGTTTGTTTGAGAGTACCAAAGCTTACCTAGGTCGAGGTTCACTGGAGAGAGTCGTGCTCCAACCGTCTCGGAGCTTACCAACTTCTATCGCTCTGGCTGGGCTTGTCGGGGACTCCCTGGGTCGGGGCTCGCCGATATGTGATTCCTCCCGACCGACAAAGAACTCGCCGGAGTTGGCTCATGGTTCTTCTCCCCCCTCTCTCCTCATGGTTGGTCGGTGTGACAAGTCTTTATCCTGAGCCTCGGGAATATACCTCGTATGTCGTTTATGGCCGCCTCCACATGGGCCGTTGTCATGATCGCCTCCATGTGGGTCGTCATCGTGACCGCCTCCAAGTGGGATTTTTTCGTGGTCACCTCCAAGTGAACCGGGTTGCCTCCCCTCTATTATAGGCTTTCTTGACCGTGCTTGCCTCTACACAATCTTCCCTAGCTCCCGCCCCAACATCTAGACTTTTCTCTCAAGGCTGAATTTGTGGCCCCCACCCTAGTGCCCCTCATGATCCTCTGGGACGACCTCTCAGCTTTTGTCATGATGCCCTAGTCTCCAATTGTGCCTCCTCGGAGCTACCTGAACCTGCATGCTCAAGGTCTCATTGTCTAGGAGCCTGACCCTGACTTAGACCCACGAAGATAGGGGCCTAATGGGGGTTGGAAACTTATTTGACAAAAAAACGGACAAGTCTTCCCAACCTCCCAATCTGGTTATGGTCTCTTCTATTAGATTCACTTTATTTGGGTTGACTTTATTCACCAATTCGCAGGTCAAGACGACTCTCTTTGGGAGTGGCATGTTCCTTGGGGCGATCTCCATCATTCCCCTGCGATCCAAGACAACCATTTTTTTAGGTATTTAGCCCCTTGGTGTCGCGTCAGTAAGCGTATGTTCAGTTGTAGAAGCTATTCTACCTTGTTGTGTAGAAACCTTTTATTTTCAGCCATATGTGCCGAATCACCTATTTTGATTCCAAACGTAGGACTCCGACCGTTATCTTGGCTTGTATCGGGTTTATCCCTTGACTCTTGGTGTTGAATCATTTGGTTTTATTGAAAATGAATACATACCTCGTTACTCAAAAAAATTATGGGGAAAATTCCAGTTAGCTATACCTAACTATTATGGGTTTTCACCTATAGATTGATACATTCACACTGCCTATCTTTGTATTCTCTAAAAGCTTAGGGTTTAGCGATTCATGGCGGCAGCAACTCCCAAATCTAGCAGTCCCCAAGCACCGAGCGGTAAAGGCTCGGATATATGGACGATGAGCCTTCTCCTCCGGCGTCCCTATCCTCGCGGGCTCATGAAACAAATCGACCTCCTGCCCTCAACTCACCCATCTTTGGCGGGGTTAGGAAGGTCGTATTTTGACCTTCTCCATCAACAAGGCGGTGGAAGTGGGACCTCAGGCGATCCTTAGAGGGAGGAGGGGGGGCTAGAAAAATCAAGGGAACAAGATCGGGAGACCGTGTGGTGTTTTGTGGCGAACTCTGATCAAAGTCACGGCGATGGCTCTATAATGGTGGAAATCTCCACTGATGGAGGCCGAAACGGAGGAAGGGGACACAGTCACCTTGGTGGAGTTTAGAGGACGTCTACCAGAGGTTACTGTTTTTTTTGGTATCGGGATTAGGCGGAGGAGTGAATACACACCCGGCCGAGCAATGACCAGGTAAGACCTGGTGGCGGCGGGAGGGAACTAAGCCGGGTAGGGTTCCGGAGCAGGACGAGGAAGGTGGAGGCCCTCGGTTTCAACTGAAGGGTCGAGGCCCAGTGCGAAAAAGGATCGAAATTGGGGAGCATACGGACCGGGCCCATCAAGGATCGGACAAGCTCAATATTTGGAAACATAGAGAGATTGGAGTGAATTGATCCAACCCTAGACCGAGGTCTACCTGAGACCGAACCCGGTTAGTTAAGAATCCAAATGCCAATTAAGGCAAGTATCAGGGAGCAACAACAACAGACCAAACGGGTATGGATCTAGGCCCAAGGATGGAAAATGCAGCGGCGGGGGGCTATAAGTACCCTTGCCTCACCGAATGAGTATGAAGCGGTCCACTGTGGGGTTGGCCATCATCATCTCCCCACTGGATGTAAGGTGGCAGAGGTTCCACCAAGACCTGGCACACTACCCATCTACCTTCTTGGAAGCTAGCAATTCCGCGTTAAGGAACCCTACTTTTATCATTCCATGAAGGATGACGCATGCTGGCATCCTGAGGAAGCATTTAGTCTACTGTAGTACCCCTTCGGAAATGGGTATGCTCTACCCTAACTTCCAGGTCAAATTTACTGTATCCGTGTCTCTCGACGTTACCGCAATACTCCCTTATGAACGTATCAGTGAAACGGTTCGGTTCTAAAGTCAGATTACCTTTTATTGCAATTTATTTCTATTAGTCTTTCATTTTTAGTACTCTTGTTTTGGTGTTTAGTGGTTTATCTGTCAGTCATCTTTTTACATTTGTAATATTACATCGTTTATCTGTAAAAAAAATTACGAGTTTTCACTTAGCTACGTCTAACTATTTTTTTCATCTGGGAGATACTATAACTTTTCAAAATTTACACTTTACTCACTTCCATTTATTTTTTTAACGAAAAAATTAGCATGTCATACACACGACCCTCTTTTCTATTAAATGATAATTTTACCCTTGACGCCACCTAACCTAATCTAATTTTTCAACCTTATCTCTCTAATCTAACCCAACATTTAATCCTATCTTTATCTCCCTTGGGAGTGGGAGCTAGTAGCGCAGCCGACTCTCTCTAAACCTAGGGTACGGTTTTGCGATTTGGTTCCATCTTCTCCGGCGATCATGGCGCAGTCAGGAGAATCTGATGGAAGCAAGGTAGGTCACGCTGTTGTTCTCTCTCAAGAGCCGAGCATGGGTGATCGGGATTCGATGGGGTCGGAGCCGGAGGAGGATCTCTTATCGGGGCAGGCCGTCTCGTCGGAGGGGCACGATGCAGGTCGTGGTGGCGAGGATTTGGGACTGGAAGTGAGGGGATCGAAGAAGGAGGAGGAGGAACTCTCGTGACGATCGGTTTCATTAGACGAAAAGTCACTCATTCCAGCGGAGGAAGTGAATCCGCGCGAAGTGGATGACTGGGCAATGGCGTTCTCGGCCGAGAGAACGTGGACTGGTGCTCGGGTGGCTCGAGGTGCGGCGATGAGGGGGAGTCTCCGTCGTATTCCGGCGACGGAGGAGACTCCGGCAACAATAGCTTGACAGAGAAGAAAGGGTAAGGCGGCAGTGTTGGCGCGGGTGAACCCTAACCCTAGGGCCTCTGAGGATGGGTCGGACCGTAGGCGTGGGGATCCGGGCCTGAGCCGGGGCCTCCTTGCAGTTGCGGGCCGGGCCGGGCACGCATAGCCCAATTGGAGGCCAAGGGCTGGTACATGCCCTGGATTGCGCGAATCGGGAGCGGGGCGGACCCGAGTTGGGTCGGGTGACAACCGGGCATGGGCAACCAGAGTCGGGTCGGGCGGTACGGGTACGGGTCAGACCAATTACCCATGGGCCAACCCGGTTCAACCGGGTAATCAGATGGGTCCAGACCCGATTTTCGAGGCCTCGACGACATCCGATGGGGCATCATTTATAACGGCGGGGGCTGCGAGCACCCTCGCCTCCAAGAATGAGTCTCTGGAGTCCCAGGGTGGGGTTGGTCGGCTGTACCACCTCCCTTGCTGACTGGTGGCGTTGGTACCATCAAGAGTCGACAGGATTCTCCCCTACCAGTCCGGGGTCAGCAATCCCGCGTTCAGGAGCCCTACACGTATCACTCAAGGGAGGACGACGCACGCTGACTTGTCGGGGGAGATGTCGGTCCATCACTATTAACTTATCATTTGGTTGGCTCGATCAGTGCCATTTGGTTGGAGCATGCTGTATCGGTGTCTTCGGATGCTACCACAGATTTTCCCCGTCGACCGCCCCTATGTCCAGAGCAACGTTTATTTTTTTGTTATTGCATTACATTAGCTTTTTGGTTTTCTGGTTGTATGATGAGAGCAACAATGTAATCATCGATCTATTTTACTTTCCTTAATAATATTATCATTCCTTCTCAAAAAGACTTTATCTCCCTTATCCTCCACAATAGAGATCATGTCGGAGAAGAGCTAAAACCGCACCAAAGAAGATGTTGATCATACGTTATTTTTAAATTAAAACTGTATGATATTTGGTCATATATGATTTTTTTTGATATATAATGTATTAAATCTACATGTGGATTTATAATTTTGTTTAATTTTTAATACATATTTTTAGTCTACTTAATAAACTTGCATCTATGCCAACATCTTGTATTCCATAAATAAATGTAGCATCTAATAATGTAAACTTGTATTTTAATTATAACATGATATGTATAGTTAAACAAAAACGTTACATGAACCGATCCACGATTCAACAGTTTAAAACACGTTATAAAACTTTGGACAACTTAGGTGTCTACAGTTTAGAGCTTGAAAATTTTGACAGATAAAAGTCCATGGACAGTTTCTGTAGACAATTTAAAGGAATTACCCCACAAAATATATAATATATGGTACCTTTTTGGCATTATCCTTGATAAAAAAATGTCAAACTCTGTCTCCCGAATGGCATTGACATCAAGTCTCTAATAACATTTTATTATTACTAAAGACGTTGTGACGAGTAATTCAGAAAAGAAATTAGGTGAGAGCTTAAGTGTAAAGATCCAACGGAAGTTCATCAGAATTTTGATCCGATCTAACAAAGCAAAGCCAGAGCAGTAATTGATTAGTTTATAAGAAACAACAAAATACATAGGAAAGAAAGAATCTAGATACAGTCTACAGCTAGAAAAAGCGCATATCAGCCACATTTTCAGTACACCTGGGGCCGGACATTTTGTAGATTGGTTGCTTCCACAGAAGAAAAATCAGGTCATGATCTGCATTTAGCACGTGCAACAATGATCAAGCTTCTAAAGGATGTCCAGGAAACCAAGGTAATCCGGGTTCAGAGCATTGTCTTGTGCTTGAAGTTGGAATGATGGGTCCAAGAAAGATGCGCCACAAGTCAAGTATTATGGTGACCAGCATTGCAGCACCTAGAGAATCAACAGCTATTCTAGGTAAGTCCCATGCATCGCCTGGTTTCTCATCAATCCTGCAGCACAATGGTGAATCATCAGAAGGAATGTTATATAAATTCATCTAAAACCTCTGAATATGCTATAGCTAAGTTATGTACTAGTTGTTACTTGTAACTATTTTGTTTCATTAACCATCCTCCTTGTTTCATCTAGAGTTATATAATTTGCTATGCCCATAGAAAAAACTGCAATTCTATGTTTAACAATCAAAAACAGAAGAAGTCCAAAATGAATTATAGAATTGGGTTCTTACCTCAGAAACATCGGGAAGCTTACAATGAAATAGATGGCATAAAATAGAGATCCAACTTTGTACATGGATGCCCGGTCAACAAATTCATAATAAGGGAACTGCACGTATAGAAAATAAATCAGAGACTACAGTAAGAATGTAGTTGATGGTGCATGTTGATTCAAATGGAAACATTTAGGTCAACAGCAGCAAGCAACTCCAGAACATTGAACTTCACAATTATTTTGCTAAATTCTTTAACACTAGAACACTTTATAAACTTCACTGAACTTCACAATCATTTCACAGTTAGGATTTATATTGGTCAGATGAATGTCCAGATGATAATAGTGACCAGAGAATCGTGTTATGTCATACGTTGGAAATAGCGATAGTTTCGAGGTATGCTATGAAATAAGAAAGAGCCAAAATCAAGGTAGCCTGAGTAATCCATTGAACATTTTCTGGTAAGTCAGCAATAGCATGCCGAAGTCTGCGAAGAGTTATGTTTGAAGTAACATGGTAAAATAGGAAGCAAACATGTGTAAGAAGGAAAGTCGTGTGAGGTACCTACAAAGACATGCCATATTTGTCAATTCAGAAAGCAATGAAGAATAAATAGATTAGATATATTTATCATCTCCAAAATCACTGACATTATTCATCTTCCATGATGGAAAGGTATAAGAAGCTCCCAGAACTGTGAAGAAGTAGTGAGTCCAAAAGTAATTTCCAACATAACTGAATATTATAATCCATAGACTGGCCTGTCACAATTTAAAAGAATAATCAGGCTAAAAAACAAACCTGTTAAAAGAAATATAGTTATGAATAAGTAGAAAAGAATGCATCCATAGTTGTTATTACAGCAAGCCAAGGGTAGCGTTTCCAATTTCTATCACTAATGATTATCATTATCCCACTTACAAACTAGAGTCTAAAAATAGAAAGAAAGCCAGTCCATTTATTTTGAATAACTGCATTTTTCAGATATCACCTTCCAGCAGTAATACATGAAAATGGAACCTCATGTTTTCTATAAAAAAATATGTTCACTATATAAATATCATTTCCCACCTAATAGGATTTGATAAAGTTTTATTCCGAATGTCAACACTGGGCTTGGGACCAGCATTAAATAGGAAGGAGTGGAAGTGATGAACAAGAACATGAGTGGAAGAACACAGGATTTTTGTCAAGAGATTCAAGTAGCTGACAAAACTTTGTTTCAGAAATGGCTTGGTTGTTTGTTTGTAAATATCATATCCTTCAGATCTTTACAATAGTTTCTGTTAACATGATGAACGTAAAGATATGCGCTTAAGAGTCAAATATTACAAGATACATACCCCTTATATTAGGTTTCCTGGTTTTATAATCTTTTAATGCCAAAATGATCATCTATATAAAAATTACTAGAGAAGATACTTGCCTTGACCCAGTATCGATCCTTCCAGCACAAACTACGATCAGCCTGCAAAGGAGTTCCAAAAAAAAACCCATAACTTATAAACATACTCCATGTTTCCAGCTTGTTGGGGGGTATATATCAGTCAAGCTCTGGAATTGGCAATAGAGAAACTAATTGATTACTTAAACTGAAAGAAGCTTCCAAATGGATGGCCTGTAGAAATTGCAGCAATGCTTTAAGAGAGGAACTGGGTGCTATATTTCAAGCAAACCCTTAACAAATGCGAGAGTTTGCTAATAGCTAGAATAAACTTTCTGATACCAACTCTATGATATGCCATTTCCAAATATGAAGGCTTGATATAAAAAAATCTTTTTTACAGAAGCTATCAGATAGAATCAGTGGAAAGTCATAAAAATGTTGCAGTAACATCAAAATGAAGGTTAACTCAATAGCACTGATGCATATCATCAACTAAGTTTTAGAGGACAACCCATGGGGTAAGTTACTAACTTGAGAGAGACAAAATACTTAAGAACTTACCTCTCCAACAATTACCATAGGTATCAAAAAGGAAGGAACTGCTGAGATCATTGCCAGAAGCAGATACTCCAATTCTGTGAAGCTCTGTCATAAATGCCAGTTAATAGCAAGTTATTTTCTTACCGTATAGCATGTGTATGAATGTGTGTGTGCTTGTATTTGTCTGTGAGAGAGAGAGAGAAACAGAGAGATGTGCCCGTATTGAAAGTTGAATCAAGCTTTTAATTAATGCAGCTCAACTCAACTGCACAAGAATCAGAACAAAAAAAAGAAAAAAAAAGAAAAGAAAATGAGTAGTCAGATGAGCCTTATCAACAACTTTGCTCTAACCAGGTATACAAATTAAAACCGAATCTAAACCTACTCATGCTCTCCTAGTCACCTTTGCTGTCTCGGCCCAAACATGGTAATGGAAAGACCAAATATCTTCAACACTGGACACATTTCTTTCTTTGATCATTCAACTTCAACATGATGTTTCCGTGTGAACAGTAACATGACTTTTTTTCTCCAAATTATCATCCACAATAATACCAGTACTTAAACTCTAAATCATGAACTACTAGTTGATTAAACAATCCACATATTCATATTTTCTACTCCACATGAAAACCAAATTCAATAGGCCGATTAAAAGCCCATATTGTAAATCTATTTTCTCGGCAGCCAAACAGAAGGCAAGGACGGAGCATACCTCGTAGAGCTTGTATGGAACCACGATCCCCAAGCAGAGGGTGAGCCAGAAAGGAGTATAGCAGAGGAAGAAGAGCTCGCCCCATCTCTTGCTAGGGTTCGAAGACAACCACAGACTGGGAGAAGGATTTGGTGATTCTGCATAGACGGAAAAGGTTTGGAATGAGATAAAAAAAACATCCAAGAGGAAGAAAACAGGAACCAACGAAAGCGAGGATTGAAATCGGGGATTGAGAATGAGTGACGTTACCTCCCATATCTAGATTCAGTGGTTTCCGGACGGATCTCGATATGGTGGAGAAGACGAGGACTCTGATGGGACTGTGCCAGTCACTCCCTCACTCCACTGAGTCGACATTTAACAGTGAGTCAGCGCCGCGTCAACAGACAAATAAATTAAATAAATAAACTTTTTTTTTATCAAAATGGATATATTGTAAATGTTTAACGGATGGATGCATACTTGCCCCCATCTGCGTACTAAATCAACTTACAAATTTACAATTAAAAGACGAAGTATAAACTGAAAAAACAAGAAAATACTGAATAGAAAAATAAAGTTGCTCTTGATTTCTGGGTTGCCTGGGGTACGGGACTGCTCTAGCGTCTGACGACTGATGCAGTATTAGCCAAGCAGAAGGCACTGATCGAGCAGATGCAGTGATAGAGGAGGTGTTGTTGGTGGACTGTAAACTCCCCCGGGTTTTCAGCGTGCGTCGTCCTCCCTGGAATGATAGTTGTAGTGCTCCTAAACGCGGGATTGTTGACCTCCGAGCTGATAGGAAGTTCCTTGTCGACCTTTGGTGGAATCGCTGCCACCCTATGTCCAGAGGGACGGTATAGCCAACCAGCCCCCTCTGGACCATCTCGGACTCATTCCGTGAGGCGAGGGTGCTTAGCCCCCCCTCCCCGCCGCCGCTGTATGTGATGCTTCGTCCGAGGCTGTAGAGCCCTCTGACTCTCGTGCCTCACGTGAAAATTGGATCTGACCCGACCCAATTGGGCCACATGTGTCCAACTCCACAGCCCGCTGACCCATGACCCGGTGCCACCCTCGCCCCGGCCCAGCCGAACAACCCGGTCCCCGGCTCATGACCCCTGCTCCATACCCCGGCCTCGCCCCAGACCCGCACCCTAATCCGCATCCCAGCCCGACCGCCTCGCGGCCCACTCCCAGCATGTCTCACCCCGGCCCACCTTCCGTGCTTCAGTCAGCAGCCCAGGCTCACCCCGGCCCATACCCGAGCCCCGTTGAGGAGGAGACGGAACCCTAATCATGGGTTCCATCCCCGGGCGCCTCGTCCACGCTGGTTCCGCCGTCCCCTCCTGCGATTCCGACATCGATGAGATAACCACAAGATCCCCATCTGCATCCACGACCGGTCGAGACCCCTTTTTCGGCCCGCCGCCCCTAGCTCCGGTACCGTGTTCCACACGAAAGTCGGACCAGTTGGCACCGGTGCTTTCCGCAACCGTCTCAGCCGGGGACGAGGACCCCGAGCTGGCGTCGTTCACACCAAACTCCTGAGATAGATCGGAATGGTGGCCTTCTCACCATCCGCGCCATCACCCCCCGACCTACTCCGGCGAGAACCCTACCGTGCCAATTCCCCCGTCGTCGTCGAGAACGTCATGATGTCGTCCTCTTTCCCGGTCTCTGTCACCCACGACGACATCGATCCCGGCGAAATATCCGAGGACAACACCCCATGCGATCGCGGCGCCTCAATTTCCTCCGCCGTCTTCGCTGCATCCCTCGTGGCTGCCTCCATACTCGGCTCACGTAGCCATTCCGAAGCATCACAGGACTATTGGACATTTTGCCTGCCGAAGTCGCCATATTTTCCGAGAGAGAATCGCAAAAACCACTAAAACCTAGGGGTGAGAAGCGGTTGCGTTAAATTGATATGATCTACAATTAATTATCGGAGAGCTTAATCTTGGTCTTTTAACGTGAGGAAAATATCGGATAATATACTTCATGTTGTAATATACAAGAGATGTTCCAAGCATATGATGTAACATACATGTCATGGATACTTCATTGGAAGCAAATATAGAACACGTACGGACGGAATCAGAATTAAATTACGATATAAGATACAAGAAGTATTCCTTGGATTCTTCCTTTGAAGCAAATGTACATTCGCGGGCGGAATCAGAATTATATTACGATGTAACATACAAGAAGAGTTCTGAGCATGCCATGGATTCTTCCTTCGAAGCAGATATAAAGCATGTACATTCACGAGCGGAATCAGAATTATATTACGATGTAACATACATGAAGTGTTTCGAGCATGCCATGGATTCTTCCTTTGAAGCAAATATAGAGCATGTACATTCACGAGCGGAATCAGAATTATATTACAGGGTGTTCAATCTATAATTATCGAATATACGGGAAAAAGAATTTGCAACACACCAAAGAAAAATGGATTATTTTTAGTTTTCATTCTATAATTTGTATATATATTCTCATGATTAATATAAAAATAAAATATTTATATTTTCACATAAAAACTCTTTAGAATCGGGTCTACTTATTTAAAATTACTTGTTAATATGGATTTAGTAACCCATTGTTAATTTTTTGACTCTCTTTCTATAGTTAAGAGCAACCCTAAACCCTGAAAAACATGTAATCTCGTATCGTTGTCATTATCGCACGTTAGTTGCAAGCCAAGCTCGAGGAAGACGTCAACCCCGCACCTCCTTAGGCTATGTTGACGTCTGACCACGTCGCCCTACTACCTACTGCTCTTGTCATATCGCCGTCTACGCACATCCCGTCACCGCCTGGCCGCTCCGCTACGGTGATAACACGTGTGCCCCCTCCATGCCCTCGTGGACCTAGGTAATCCCTTTAAAGGGACGCCGGAAGAGAAAACTTAAATCCACGTCCGCTACACCTTGTTACAACAACCTTCTCCATCGCCTTCCTCGTCGCTGCAACTACCACCATCGTCTCCATCACTACTGCACCTACCACTATCGCAATCTCTTCCGATACAATCACCACCGCTGCCTCTTACGCCATCCCTGACGTTGGTGGCGTTCGAGTCGGGGGCGGCCTCTCTTGTTCAGCCATAGCCGAAGGCGCAGCGAGGTCGCCCACCAAAAACCCTATGGACCTCGTTGGATGGGTTGTCTACAGGGTCACTTGTGTTATATCTCACCCTCATGTGCTCCCAAGGGTTGATAAGGATGGCCCTAGGTCACTGTCCCATCTTGGTATAGGTAACTTGCGAATGAAGGAACCCCCGACACTCATGTTTCCGAATGTAGACCGGATTACGCTCATTCCCTCCATACCCATACCAGAGTTTCTATTATGTCGGGAGGGCTTGGTACCACCGCCTACTCATGTTCCCCTGGTGGATTTAAGGCTCGCATCGACTGACTCTCTTATTGGGGCCCTTTAGGATAGCCTATCGGGTTGCTCCTTAGGCTACGAGGAGCCTCTAGAGGTGATCATAATGGATGCAATCGTCAATCCAAGGGTGTTGGCTGAACAACAATTTGGAATGCTCGAACGACTTTTGCCCCCCTTCCCCCCGCGCAAAGAAGACCCTACTACGAATCATCACCAACGCATGGGGCAACTCGGGGGTGGGACTGGTCATTAAGGATATCGAACCCGGTGTCTTCGGGTTCTACTTCGCCAATGAGGATGCCCGAGTTTGGGTTCGTTGTCAAGATGGTGTTTTGATGGCCACCCCTTGCTTCTTAGGGACATTGACCCATCTGCTAGGGTCTTTCCATTACTGGGTAGACTTCAATTGTGGGTTCATGCATTCAGACCAAGACGACTAGGGAGAAAAATATAGCCGCTCTAGGGGACCATGGAGGAGGTCTCGTGTGATGACTATGGACAATGTTGGGGTGGGGTTGTCCGAGTGCGCTTTTGGCACTCCTTGGACTGCCCTTTCTTCCGAAATCTGTTGCTTCGGATTTCGAAATGTCGGGACTCGATCACATACGCCCTAATCTACACGAAGTTACCTACTTTTTGTGGGAATTGTGGGCAGATTGGGCACATGCCTCCAGCATGTGACAAAGAGATGTCGGGGATCCATAGGTTCGACAAGTCCCTCCTGAAGTACCCGAAGGAGAAGAAGAACAAGGCCTATGCAACCGACTGGATGAAACCAGTCCGTGTACCACGGGGTTTTGACCCCCTGACTCAGCACACCGCACCTAATCCCACTTCACATCAGGGAAGGGGACCAATTGTAACCCACAACACTGCACCTAATGAGCGTGTATGTGGGGGCGATCTTCTTGGCTGGAAAAACTTTGTACAAATCCAGCCTTCGATTAGTGGAGTGGAGGCGCCTTCGAGGATGACGCCTGGAACAAAGAGGAATTTCGTTTGGGAACCCCGGGAAGATCAGGCGAGGGCTGACAAGCGCCAAGGAAAATGAGTACAACCAAGGGCTTCATGGACGATTGTTGGAAGGGATCCTTGAGACAAGCTAGTCCTTCCTTCACTACTGCAAAAACACAGGTTCGGTTTTCAACCAGACTATATGGGTCCTCTCCAGGGGAATGAGCGGCGCTTAAGCCACACCTTGAGCAGTGTTTTGCAGTACCTTTTCATTCCGGTATTTTACTTTCATCAAGACCGTCTTAGACTTCTATTGTTGTTGAGTTATTCTTAGACCTAGTGCATGATCAAACATGTAATAGCTCATTTTCGTGGTAATAAAAGTGTTCCTTTGTTCTAATTTTTTTTAATTACTTGTATTGCAAAAAAAGTAAAATTGATTTCTATATAAATATTGTCTTCTTCTATCAGAACGAATGAATAAATTTTGAAAGAAAAAAACCAAATTTCTTATTTTAAAAAATGTTAATTTGAATAAAAATATTTTAATACCTAATCATTCATATATTATATGATATATAAGAGAAGTCGTTTTTTTTTGTAAAACGAATAAAAACTAATTCATTGTTAATACTTATAAATATTTTCTTGTATATGTATATATAAATCGAACTATCATTTAACCATTCATTTTTACATATGACTTCTTAAATACATCCTACAATAAGTTTGAATCGGGTTTTGGAAAATGTTACAAGGGTTTAAAGCTAAAATTAAACGTTTTCGAGTGAAAAGATGTGAAATATCCATTGTATCTTCAAATACCCATAATTGTTCTCATCTGGACTTCGATTTAGTCCCGTAAGATATCAAATTAAAGGTAATTGAAATACCTACAACATGTTAAATTTATTTTTAATGTTTTGTTATTTAATCAATAATGTTTGTAATTAAAATTTGAGGATTTTTTTAAATATAGTTATAATAAAATATTTAAGATTTTGGTTATTGATTAATTTTTATAATGTATTTGATTATTTTTTTATATTAAGTTTTGAACCGATTAATTTATGTTTTAGATGCCTATCCAAAAAAATTATAAAATCAATTCATATGTTCATTTATTATTTTAGATAAATTTCATATATAAATTGAATCTTACATGACAATAGAAAGGAGAAAGGAAGCAGCTGAAGAATAGAAAACTTCCTCCCAAAAAAACTTATCTGCAATAGAACAAATCACATGCATCTCAGTAAATTTCCCGTTTAACCGAACAAGTGATCCAGTAACCAATAGGACCAGACTGTAACTGAACAAGCCTCATGCATCTCAACAAATTTCCCATCCCATCAAACAAGTGCTCCACTAACCAACAAAATCAGACTGTATAATTAACCAACAATTTCACGAAATAGATGCAGACATCAAAACTTACGGTTATACCAAGAGCAAGAGAGGGAGGAACTAGAAAAGAAAAGGCCCACCAGTGACCTAAAAAAACTCTCAAACCTACAACAATACTACTCACACTTGACAGGCCCCTCCCAACCCAAATGATTACTTGTATGTCAAGTCACAAGAAATGATCTGAAGGTGATGACCAGCCAGAAAAACTGTCAAAACCCAAACAATCACCGAAAAGTCCATATTTCTCAAGAAAATCTTCAAGCATAAATGTGAAAATAGATAGCAACCTCAACACTCATTATCCCTACACATATCTGTTGAAATGGCCCTTTTTATAACAGAGAGTAGGATTAACAATCCAAGATAAGAAAGGGAAAGTATGACCCTCTTTGAATCTAGCTCATAGTGGTTGATAAGAATCATTTTGTATAAATTGCAAAACCAACTCTACTTCATATCTGGTATGTTTAAATAACGCCTTGTTTCTGAGTATCCAAATTCTCCATATTATAAATGAGCCAGCATATTCCATTGGTTTCTAGACCTTTGGGGACCAATTGTTTTCCAGGACAACAACCAATCCTCAATAGGTTCATTGCAAATAACAAATACCTCCCGCCACTACCATAGTGGCTCAAGGAACCAATCTAAAGAAGAACAAATTCAAATTTCCTTGTAGTAATTGTGTCGACTACATTCTTCCATAAATTCCGGTTCTAAGCTTGTAATAGTTAAGGTTTCTGTCGGATAAGACTTGTTAACTTCTCAATCCTCTCTTGATGAATAGTTTGTTTAAAACTAGTGATTGGTTTTGAAGTTACATGATTTGGATGATATGTTTGTGCAACTACATCACACTCCTGCTCTTTTTCCTTGCTACACATGTAACATATTTCACAACAATAACGTTTGTTGTTTTGTTCAGTGTACTAATAGTTTGGAGCAAACTGTTGTAGATGGAAAAACTTGGGAACACACTAAGGTTATCCACAATGGCGTCGAAACGACGAGTCGTTTTTTTGTCGAATCCGACGTGGCGTTGGAAATCTGCGTCAAATTTGAGAAGGTGAGTCGAGTATGCAAAAGCGCAAATTCGACATCAATGGTGACTCAGGGACCCGTCGAATCGACAGATTCGGGGCCCAGCGGTATCGTGACCAACGAATCAGAGTGTGTCGCGTGGCACGATAAAGGCGTCAATGGAATCAATTCTTCGTCTTCCTCACTTCTTATTCTGCACCCGTGTCTTCGTCTTCCTTACTACTTTTTCTGCATACGTTTCTCTACCTCAAACCTTCTCTACCTCACGTTTCCATGCCTTCGGTGTTTCTGCCACCACAATTTCCCCTGGAACGTCGACACTGTGTCTCCACCAAAGTTGTGCCACCACCATTTCCCCGCCGGCCTTACCTCGCCACTGCCTCTTTTCTACTTCCCGTGTATCTGCCGTCCGAATCTCCTCCAATGACCGACAACAATCCTCTCCGATGCTCTTCCACGGTGCCGGGGTTGAGCTCGGCCCCCCCATACCACGGCCAACCGGAACCGGGAACTCAAATCCCGTCGATGGTCTTATACGCATGGTTGAACGTCAACCCGCCGAGAATGCTACGCTTGTACCGAAAATGGAGTCGGCCTGAGGAGTCTGCATTGGTGTGTGCGTGGCTCAGACAGGCGGAGCAAGGTCGTGCCCAATCCGACGATGCATTTTGGGATGTCATACGAGGGGAGCTTGCCCACGCGACTCGTCAATCCCTCACGACTGAGCGGTCCACCGATAACTGTAACTAACATTGGACCGTCGTCAACCGGAAGGTGAAGAGCTTTAATGAGTGCTGATGATAGATGAAGCACATTTACCAACTCGGTTGGTCCGACGCGCATGTGATGGACATTGTTGAGGAAGTGTATGCCGACAGATATGGACACAAGTTCGTCTAGCAGCATTGGTGGATTCTCGTGCGGGACCATCCAAGTTGGATGCAGTCGTAGACACAATCGTAATCAAAGATAGCAAGTGATACGCCAAAGGGTTGGAAAAAATAAGGTCACCATCGCACAATACAAGACAGCCAAGCCTTTAGCAATAGAGGATCGCGGACCCGGGGATGGCGGATCAGTTAAATTGTGGTTGGAGTTGTAGACACAATAGTCATCCCAGACAATAGTCTAAGGTCCCCATCGCACAATATAAGAAGGTCAACCTTTGGCAATAAAGGACTGCGGAGCAAGGGACAATGAAAGACCAATAATTGTTTTTGGAGGTGTAATGTGTAGGACGACTTGAAATTGTATCTTAGTTGTCCATAATAAAAAAAATGACTAGTGACATTGGTTCCCTGATGGCATTGCTACAAAACACAATTAGTTTTGTCCCGTGACCATCTCTATATGGTCATGTGACAGGACTTGTTGTGTTCTTGTAGTAATGACATTAGCGACTCCACGTCACTTGCCATATTTGATTATGAAATACCGAAAAAACAATTGGAAGTCGTCCCTCATATTTCACCCCAGGCCCATTACTCAACGTCCAAGAGGTCTACATGCAGATCGTATTGTGTTGTACTCCTATTCAAGCTTACGAGAAATATTAATAAATATATTTTGGTCGGGTTGGGTCGTCTTGTGTTTTGATAAACATATCGATTTGAACATATTTTCGATTTTTATTCTATACAATACACTCGGTATAGACCGAATCGGTCTTATTCCCACTGCGACACTAAAAACAATAGACCCATGAATCGTATCGAATCTCCTTAATTTTTCCACATATATGACCTAATTAGATCGAAATTAGACCAAATCGGTCTACATCCATTGCGGGTATGTAATGATATCATGGGCATAAACATTCCACTCCCAGAATTATGATCTTTCATCTATCATTTCTGTCAACCAGACATTATTGTCTTTAACAAGTATCACATACAGAAGCTAATATAGCTCTGATGCGTAAAAAAAATATTTCAAAATACGAATAAAGCAGCTCAATATAATTATGTAATCGTAAACATAGATGATATAGAAAAATAGTTCTGTATCAGCTCGTAAATACTAAACAAAGCGAAGGAACATGTTACAACAAGCACCGTATAGTGCACCCCCCCTAGTTCTTATAATTAGACGAGTGAGTTGTCGCAAAAGGATATAAAAATGCTGGACATTCCAGACGAGTATGATAGTTTTGTCGTCTAATTTCTCAAGATTTCTGAAGATTGTTTCATCCCTCGATTGAATTTTACAAATTAATTTAGCATCATATATTTCGAGGCTGCAAACAAAATCACCCATTCTCAGTGCGATCTGTAAATTTTATTATAGCAACCCATTTGATTCATGTGAACACCAAAATGCTAATCAAACAAAAACTTCTCAAGGTTTGTAGATGAATATTTAGTTCTGGATTATACAAAAAACAAAGTGTTCTCGATCATAAAAATTAGGCAACAATAACCAGACCTTCAAGGAGATAACACCTTTTCAACATCAACTGTGACCTCCACGGGAGATTTCTTCGCATTAAGGTTAGCAACCATGCCCTTCTTGCTATAATAATTAATTACCTGTAATTACAAAATTGAAATGAGAATTATCAACAATATGGGAAGGATCACAACTAGAGCAAAACTAGAGCAGATGATTCCACTTATTATCGGTCATTGATTTCTCGAGACAGCGTATAAATTAGGGGGAACTTTATCAACATGCCTTCGGGCGACCTTTGTTCCTCAAAAACACACGGTAAAGGTGAAGGCTTATCAGTAAAACACTGTCACATTTTGTTTATCATCAAAGGGACCTGGATTTGGTTCATTTTGTTCCAAAAAAACCACTGATAAAACCATCACCTACTTTGATTAAATCCGTGTTTTTATTAATAACGAAAGGGGACTGTGTGTTACTGATAACCCTTACAGCAAAGGTCATCTAGGGGATGTAAATAATGTTTTCCCTATAAATTAAGTTATTGACACAAAACAAAGTTTAAAACTAATCAGTGCTCACACCCTTTATCTAAATTCTTTTTCCCTCCATAAGAAATGAATAGTTAATAAAAGAAACAACCCTCAAGTGATTTGTAGCATGAACATGCACATAGAAGTTACAGCTCATTTTTTTTTCTTCACATCAGAAATTCAAGATTCATGCTAAGCCAGATGAAAAGGAGTAATAAAGCATACCGGTTGGGTTTGCTCATGAAAAGCTTTTAGCCTTGAATGAAGAACAGCTGCAGTATCATCCTTCCGCTGAATTAAAGGTTCTCCAGTGACCTTTGTGAGAAAATACAAGCAAAGAAAGCACGTTTTATAAGCACAATTCATCTAGTCACCTTATAAATATCACTGTAGCATATTTAGAAGACTTGTATCCACTAAAGATACTTGCATGCTCTTACTGGTAGACATAAACAAATAAATTATTTGAATCGGCTTACATCATCAACACCAGCAACCTTGGGAGGTGAAAATTTTGTGTGGTAAGATCTACCACTACTAGGATGGATCCAGCGACCGGTAATTCTTTCCTCCAAGATTGCATCGTCAATTTCAAAGTTAATCACCTTATCAACCTTAGCTCCCTTCTTGTCCAGCATTTCATCAAGCTGGAGGCAGTGGAAAGTAGAGCACTAAGATATACAACTTTGAATGATAAATTCAAAAGTTAACATAATGTGTACACACTTTTTTGTAGTGTAGTATCAGTGTAATAATACCTTTTGAGCTTGGACCACAGTCCGTGGAAATCCATCAAGAATGAAACCTTTCTGACACGAAGGCTTCTTCATTGCTTCATCTATAATGCCAACAACCAAGTCATCAGAAACAAGTTCACCCTGAAATGTAATTTAGCAAACTATTAGATTTTATACATGAAAATAATTAGAATCAAATCAAGTATACTTTCCAGCGGAAAGAAACAATGAAGATCACCTTCTCCATGGCTTCTTTAGCCTTAACACCAAGAGGAGTTTTTGCAGCAACAGCAGCTCTTAGCATATCACCAGTTGCCAAGTGGCAGAGGCAGTGCTTATCTTTGATGATTGGTGACTGAGTACCCTTTCCAGATCCAGGTGGACCTGCACCACACATAATCCTTTGTGGTTACGAAAACCAAGCCATTTTCAGATCGCAAGGTGGAACATTCAATATGTTGTGCCAAAGGCCCAAAGGTATACTTAATAATCTCATAGAATATTAAAACAGCGGGTTTTAATATTAATATGAAAGACCTGTATAGCTATTTTTGTTCCACCAAAATTGTTTTCCTAGCCCTCTGAGCACACAACGATTACCTTCCGTTCAAAGAATAAAAATACATAGCCCATGATTTTGGAAGAAAATTAATATGAAATTAGGATCCTGACAAAAACATGGGATAGTTTTTGTGCTACCTACAATTTCAGTTGATATGGGTTACAGATGACACAAATACATCCACAGAATAGATAATTCCAATTCAATAAAACATTAGCATTGATCAGTGTTAACATCTAAAATCACGAATAGCTCAAAATGTGACCACAATGTGGAATATCTTATAATAGCCAATGAAATTTCAGCACATGAGCATAGAACAGTTGTTATATACAGTTAAAACTGTTATGTTTTCAACCCAGCAGTCTGAGCTATTAGGTTGAAGGGCCAGATTCTCAACTGGTACTTGAAGTGATCTCAAACTCAACACGCTCAAAATGTAATATACTACAACAAAACAAACACACAATTGAAATACACCTACCCGGTTTCATTGGCATTCACCCATGCAACGGAAACTTACAGGGGAACATCCAGTTCCAACACACCAAAAGAACACCTAAATGAAGAAGATACATACGAGGTACAAAAATAAGAATTTAAGCAGAAAATATAGTATCTCATCTGCATATCTTTTAGCATTATTCAACTTTTTTTGGTGTTTTCCCTGAGAAAATTGAATCAGAAAAACAACACATTAGTTTTTTAAAAAAATCCTAGCTTCTAACTTATCAGCTGCAAAAATCAAAAACCAAAACATAAGTTTAACCTCAAAATCAACTCTCCAGATCCCAAAGTACTCTCCTTGTCCCCTTCTCCATCAATTATTCCTCATTATCATCGACCCCAACTTCCAAATCTACTACTTGAGTCAACTTCCATAAATATTTCTTTAAAAAAAACACGCATTTCACCTCATTATCCCCCTACATTTTGGCCCAGAGCCAATCATCAAAACAAAGCAACAAAAAAATCACCATAGCTATCTCATCAAAACACTTGAGAAACGAAATTCACAAACAAAACCCATCAAGTATTCGGATCTGGGCTCATTGCTCTTCTCAAATCACAAACAAAAAACGAATTTTTTTGAAGAGGATAAACAATGCAAGTGCTCGTAAACATGCATCTCGGTGGCGGAAAAAAGATTAGTGTACCGATGAGGATGAGGCGCTTGTCTGGTTTGGAAGAGCAGTTGAGGCGACGGAGGACCTCAGTCATGAGATCCGTAGTGGGGACGTTCTCGAGGTCCTCTGAGGTTGCCATTTTCGCTAGGGCTTTTCTCTCCCAACGAACACTAGCAAGCAGCTGAAGAAGGAGCAATCCGGATACCAGAGAAAGAGGGATTGGTAGATTCCTAACTTGTTTCGGTCCTTCCAAATCCCATGCTTCGAATTCAAGCATCCACCAACCCAACCAGTCCACCTCAAATGACCGTTATATCCCTGCCACTTATTGCAAAATACCATTTATACCCCTTGGTAAGTACCGTTGACGCTACTACCTCCACTTATTTAGTTTTTTTTTTTTATATATATAAAAAATAGTTTATTGTTTTTCAATTTGACAAAAATATTTTAAACATTTTACAGTTCTACACGATGTTATAGATATAGTGATAAAACACACTTATGTGAAGTTGAACATATGCATGTAATGAGAATGGGTTGGTGGAAAACTATTTGTAAATTAAAAGCCAGAAGCAATGTCAGATCAAGATCCGGCAGGTCAGGTGTGGGGGGACATATCAGTAATTTTGTCCATTGAATTAAAATACCATAACTAGGTAATTAGTTATCCTTATAAATGTTTGGATATTGCATTCTAACCTTTACTTACATAAGAACATAGCATATCTAATTTTCAATGTTGGAAATATTAGATCTTAGTTTCCGATATCAAATTGTATTCAGTCCAGTAATGGATCTAATTTCTGATGTCCCTGCATGTAACTATGTACATTGTTACATAAAGGGAAAACGCTGAATCTAAACATTTCTCAACGTTTCGTTATCACGTTCTAACCCAGACCAATGTTTCGTTGCAATTCCATACTTGAAAGGTTTGGTTTTTTGCACAAAGTACAAAAGTCCGTCCAAATAAACGATTTCGTTAACTGTTCGACCACGTGAGGGTCACATATTGGGTCTGAAAAAGTTAAATGACAAAGTTGCCCTCTTATTTTCCTCTCTCTCTACGCTTGCTTAAATCTCCATACACCACGCCCAAGCTCTGGTAAACTAGAGTCAGCACTGTCCTCCATGAATCTCTCTGCAACAACAACACAAATGGGTTCCTAATCAGCTTACCACCCAAGCCCAAGCTGAGAAGAAGAGAAAAAAACAAACAAATGAAGACAAAAAGATCCGATTTTTACTACCCTTCAATCTCTAAATCGACCCTGGTGAGCAAATCGGTTCAAACTCTAGAGCCACCAATGAAGACATGGTTGGAATTGGAGCTACAATAGTTGAAGAGAATAGAATAATGGAGAGAGTTTGTTTTTTTTTTTGATTTTGAATGAGTGAGTAAAAAGTGGGATGCCTCTGAAAGTTGGGTTTTGAATGAGTGGTTTTGATTTTGAAATTTTGATTTTGAATGAGTGATTTTGATTTTGAATAGAAAATGAGATGCCCCTGAAAGTTACAGACAAGCAATTAAGAGGAGCAGTGGAAGAGGAAGAGCTTGTAAGGGCACTTAGAGTAGCATTTTGGTGCATAAAAGACGAAGTTTCCATTAGACCTTCAATGGGAGATGTGATGAAGATGCTTGAAGGATCAATGGAGGTGAACACGCTGCCAATGCCCAGACAGTTATGGAACTGATTGAATAAGGCTTAGATCAAGTGTACAGAGCCATGAAAAGAGAGAAGAGGGAGGTGAAGGTGAAGAGTGTTGAGAGGGTATTTTCGACTTTTCCCTTCCCAAGTTAACAGATCTGTTTATTTGGACGGACTTTTATACTTTGTACAAAAAACCAAACCTTTCAAGTATGGAATTGCAACTAAACGTTGGTTTGGGTTAGGACGTGATAACGAAACGTTGAAACATAAATAACATCAGTTAAACTAAATGTTGAACTAGACAGAAAAATTAAATAAAGGATCCAAAAATAAACTCATCAATTAAATCAGACAAGGCAAAAAGATGATAACCATGAGGGGGAAATTAAATTAGAATTAGCTTTGATACCAAACTGTGGTTGACATGAAAAAAACACCTTAACTATGAAAAAAGCCTAATAAACAACACTAGCCAAAATTGCTTCCTTCACTCTTGTGATTTCTTCTTCTTTCTCTTCTTTTCACTAACAACCTGCACATCCTCTCCATCTACTTTGCCCTTCTTCTTCTTCTTGGCAGTTCCATTTTGCTCAGCATCTGAATTATCAGCAGCTGCAGCATCTTCCATCTCCTCAACCAATTTCCTCTTTATCTTCTGCTTCTTCTCTGATTTGGATGATTTGTCCTCAGCTATGGCTTCATCATCTTCTGCTTCTGCTTCAGATTTAGATTTCTTTTTCTTACTCTTCTTAACTGAAGCACTAGGCGTTTCTGTCTTCATCTCTTTATCTGCAGAATCAAATTAACCAATCATGCATCATGAGGAAGTAAGAACGAACCATAATGCTAGAAGATCATAGTTCATCTACCAAACCTTTGTTCTGCGCATTTTCCATTGCAGCTTTCATTACATCAATGTTCTTCCTAGGAGCAACACCCTTGTCATAAAAGTCAAGACGTTCTTCAACTTGTTCGCGTAGTTTCTCCCCAAAAGCAGTACTTCCAATTTCTGCATTGTCAAATTAACCCACAAATTTATATCAAAGAAGAACAAAATAATCACAAATCTGTACCGTAAAGGTTAGAAACTAACCAGAAAAGCAATCAATGCGGGATGCAATTGAGCATTTGTTAGCCAGATAACGAGCCATTCGCCCCTTGTTTCTTGCAGACGCCCGCCCGATAAATGATGAGTGGAAGATAAGGCCATATTTTGGGGTGTTTCCTTTTGTTTTTAATGCCCTAAAGATACGACAGTAGATTAGTTCAAGTCTTAAGTCTCTAATAAATTTTGACAAACGAAGCAAGAGGCAATGACCAAATTACCTAAAAAGGGCCTTCTCAGCACCAAGGATCTGAAGGGTGGAGGAAGGGCACTTAGCCAGATTTGTAAGACTACCAGCATGAGAAATTAAGCGGGCCCCTACAACCTCACCAATCAAGGAGGCTAGATTTGGTGCAATATCATTCATTTTAGTGACCAGATAATCATAAAGCTTCCTCCTATACTCAGAAAGGTCCATGACCCTCTGTGCAAATTGCTGGACATTAATTAAGTCTATTGGGGACAACTCTTGTCCTGTAGAGAACAATAATCAATAACTATTACAAAAAAGCCATAAGATCAACACTAATTAAGTATTACTAAGCATGAGTTTTACCCATGGATGCTTTTGCAGCTTCTATGATCTCCTTCGCCTTGTCTTCATCACCAAGTATGTCTGTTAGGTCAGATAGTTTCTCTTCGGACAACTCTGATCTGTTCTCAATGAACTTGGCTACTCTTGCATAGAGATAGTTGTCATTAACAATCTTCACTAGTTCAGGGAAATGCCATCCATACCATTCCCTGGAGGGAATACATAACGGTAATTAATTGAAGATACAACCATCCAAGCAACAAATTCTACAGAGCATGAAGGCCATTGACAAACCTGACTCGCATGGAAAAAGAATTGATGTCTTTATCAAGGGTGTCAAGAAGAAAAATAGCTTGGATAACCATATTATCAACTCGATTAACATTGAACTTGACCTTTGCTCTGCTGTAGCTGTGAGCCAGACCAAGCTGCGCTTTCTCCAAGTCACCAGGCTATGAATGCAAGACAAGAACTACAATCATAACCTATTGAAGAAAAACGAATTTGTACAACCATACATACATTAAAGAGGAAGAGCACACAGATGTACAAACCTTCAGATCCTTAATAAACTTATCAATGTGCTGGCGAACACCACGTAGAAGTTCACGGGTAAATTCATCATTTTTGCAGGGGAGTTTAGTCTCTTCTGTGATTTGTGATCCAACCTTATGATCCTCCACCCCTAAAGTAAACTTCTTTTTGCCAACTTTTGGTAGGTTCAGTTCCAAAAAGCTCCTCAATTCATCACTCATTTCCCCTGAAACCCAATAAAGGACAAATACATACAATTCCAGTTTCAACAAACTGACAAGTTGAATCACACACAATTGAATTTGTATTCAGGCTCCAACCCAGAAGGCTGCCAAAGCAAGAAGCAAAACAAGTCTCACAATCTACACAGAAACTAAGATCAGCATGAAAACATAAAAAGCCCACTTGTGTTTATAAACAAATGAAGCACACATTATATAAAGTAGAGACCTTTAGCTATAGAGACACCCAGATAGCAAAACGAAAACACTAAACAAGGAACAGAGGCCGAGTCGTTACCTTCAGATACAGAGTTAACCTGTTTCAGAGCATCTTCCGCATCGGCGTAAGGCTGAAAAGCGACGAGCTGCACCACTTTCCCGAAGCGGTTCAAGTCCGAGACGGAGTTCCGGACAGCCTCCGTGTTTTGGCCGATTTCATCGAGGCCGTGCGCTAGAAACAAGGCGTACCCAGAAGCCGCCTCGTGAAGAAGATACGTAGCCATTGAAGAAACCCAGACGCAATGTCGCTCACTAGCCCACTTCAACGCATATAACAGAAAAAACGGTCTCTTTCCTCAGTCGGCGATGGCGCAGAAGAAGAGAGGGAGGCTCAGGGTTTTAGGGCTTATGCCTCTCTACATTTATACGATAAACAAAAATGTGAAGCTCACGTGTATATTAATATAACTGTTCGTCAAAAAATATTAATATTACTGTGGCGGCTGTCGGACAAACCCACGAGCGAACGACATCGTTTAGCACGTGTTTATGTAACCTACACTACACCCTTCTGGTTCACACTTCTTAAACCCTAGTCAATTGAGTCTTCATCGTTAGTGAACTCAGACTCAGTGGCAGAGACTGAAGCAAACTTTTCAAGGAATGGCTCAGCTAAAGGCGATCTCTTTCTCCTCTCCCACAGCTTTCGCTTCCCACCGCCCCAGAAGAGGTACTTTTCTTTCTTTCTAAAACATCACCGCAAGTTGAAGAAAAAAGTTGATAATTTTGTTATCTGTTGTGAATTTGATATTTTGGGTGATAAAAATCGATTCTTGATGTTCAGATTTACCCCTACTTCAGAATCAATCGGTTTCCCCTCGAAAGGTAATTCTGACGGCATTGCTTCAGCTTTGTGACTCTGAAATGAACCCTTTATTCTCTTATGGCATTGATGGGATTTATGGTGTGTGGGTGTTTTTACTGGCAGTTGGGTGCACGCAACAATGGAGGTTCTAGAATTAAGTACCAAGGTTAGGTTCATTTGTTTATCTGCTTTGATTGATCATATGAAATTGTTGCTGGGTTTTCTTTTTCCTGGTTAGTTGTGTAGGATTGTGTTAATGTGCTATGTTTGGTTTTCCTGTCTGAAAACTCTACTGCTATCTTATAGTTTCTGACATGAATTTATATAGTCTACTGCATGCCCTGTGTGGGAAGGAATCATTTCTAAATTTTATTCTTGGCTTGTGTTTTTTGTCTGTATTAGGAAATGTTGTTTATAGAAATTAGTGTGGACACAATCAACTTCTTCTGAGTATTGGTTGTTTGAGATTATGTTCCCTGGTACAAGATACCAATTTGAGAAATATATTAAAGCCGATGATGGTTCTGTCCGTATGCTACCTCAAATTCATTTTCTATTTTTTCTTCCATCATGTTTTGCTCCTCCAGGTTTCCTTTTCCCTAATTCATGTTTATTCTACTCATTATATCATATTACCATTTGAACATGTTAGAACAAACATGCAGAGGAGCGCATGTGGGAAAGTCAAATACTAACAAAATCATCCTTAATACTTGTAATAAGTCAGATAGGTCACTTACTTTGAGATAGAGGGACTATTTGATATGTACCATGTGTTCTTGTTTGTGTTATTTAACATTGATTCGTAATGCTCTATTCTGTCCTCAAATCGCAGTCATTCGGGCAGTCGCAAGTGATAAGCAAGCTGACATTGCCGCTGTTACAAATGGTAAAGGCCTTCGTGGAAAACTGAACAAAGTGGTTCTGGCATATAGTGGTGGCTTAGACACCTCAGTCATTGTCCCTTGGTTAAGGTATAGCTCGTCTTCAGTGTATTACAATTGGTGCTTAGTCAGCAAAGACCCCCAAAAAACTGAGAGAAGTAAAAAAGACAAAATGAGTGCTACACAAATTGATATGGAATGTTTGGTCTTCACTTGTCATTATGTATGACTACTGTGACTAGCTGAGTACTTCTAATTAGTATGATTATGTAATGTAAACTAAGAAATTAATGATAATATTATCTTAGAACATCATTGTCTGAACTTCATACTTGTTGAATATCTTCCTTAAATATTGTTATGCCCGTCTCATATTTTGGACCATCTGCAGGGAAAATTATGGCTGTGAGGTTGTGTGCTTCACTGCTGATGTTGGTCAAGTATGTCACTGTTAGCAACATGTGTATCTCATAGATTATTGGAGATGACAATCATCTATTACAGTGTGATCTATTCTATAAAGTGATTGTCTTTATTTTCTACTCTTTTTTTCTTCACCACCTTATGGTCAAGCATGTGGTGAAAATGGTAGGGGTTGATGGAATTAGATGGGCTGGAGGAAAAGGCCAAGGCTAGCGGGGCTTGCCAGTTAGTTGTGAAGGACTTGAAGGAAGAATTTGTCAAGGACTACATATATCCTTGCTTGCGAGCTGGTGCTGTTTATGAGAGGAAGTATCTTCTTGGAACATCCATGGCCCGCCCTGTCATTGCAAAGGTACTCTTAAAGTTTTAATATTGGAACCTTGGACTGATTTATTCTATTTCTTACATGTAATCATTGTGTAATAATAGGCTATGGTGGACGTTGCCAGAGAAGTTGGAGCTGATGCTGTTGCTCATGGGTGCACAGGAAAGGGGAATGATCAGGTATTCCTCATAATAGTAATAAGGGATAATTACAGATAGCTATCCCCAATTTAACACCTTTTACATTCAACTAACCTCCCAAACTTTCATAAGATTACACTTAGCCTTTTTTGCCGAAAGGACAAGAATACCCTTGACCCTGATCTCAAAAAGTACATATAGCACAAAAGTTCACAGTGATTAAACTTTTATGCTCCATTGTTTCTCAGGTTCGCTTCGAGCTCACCTTTTTTGCTCTCAATCCGGAGCTAAATGTTGTGGCTCCATGGAGGGAGTGGGATATCACTGGGAGAGAAGATGCAATTGAATATGCTAAGAAGCATAATGTGCCTGTCCCCGTGACCAAGAAATCTATTTACAGTAGAGACCGCAACTTATGGCACCTTAGCCACGAAGTAAGTACCACTGCTCTTTGATATATGATCGCATTTTAAGATCTAACCGGTCCATTTCACGTGCTCTTTTATTGTAACTCATCTTTCACCCAATTTTGTATGAACCCTTGACACTGAAGGGAGACATCTTAGAAGATCCCGCAAATGAGCCAAAGAAGGACATGTACATGATGAGTGTGGACCCCGAAGAAGCACCAAATGTTCCCGAGTACGTGCTCTTATGAAATCTAAGAATTCAAGTTCTGACTAGTGATTATACAGGGGTGAATTTCCTTTAAATTACCTTTATGAATTGTCCACAAATGGAAAATTACCATTTGAAAAAATACTAACTTTAAACTACTTTTTTGTTTGCAAATCGTACCCGGTTGGATTTCTGGTAGTTTTTAAACAAATGATTGTTTAACCCCAGGACCTTTTTAAAAATAACAATTTTGTCATAAGTAATTAAAACAATAATAATGATTATAAAATGATGATGAATAGAATAAAGGGATAATTGGAATAGAGTACCCTGAGGGTATTCACTGTTTGCAATTCGTAACCGTCTTTGATAATTGCAAGAAAGTGTCATGGACTTGCCTTTTGTTGCACTTAGTGTAAATTTGTTTCAAATGCTGATTTTACCCTTTCAAAATATAATGAGTAAAAACAAAAACAAAAAAACGAGAATTTTCATCTCTCTTAATTTTTTCCCTCTTTGTAGGTACATAGAGATCGGGATCGAGGCCGGCCTTCCCGTTTCCGTCAACGGAAAGAAGCTCTCCCCTGCCTCCCTCCTCCACGAGATGAACCAAATGGGAGGGAAACACGGCATTGGCCGGATAGACATGGTGGAGAATAGGCTCGTTGGCATGAAGAGCCGGGGAGTGTACGAAACTCCTGGTGGGACCATCCTATTCGCAGCTGTACGGGAGCTGGAGTCTCTGACGCTTGATCGGGAGACAATGCAAGAGAAGGATAGATTGGCACTGAAGTATGCAGAGCTCGTTTATGCAGGCAGGTGGTTCGATCCGTTGAGGGAGGCTGCAGATAAATTCATGGAGAAGATTACTGAGAACACATCGGGGTCTGTTACTCTGAAGTTGTATAAGGGCTCTGTTACTGTTACGAGCAGGAAGAGCCCGTATAGTCTTTACAGAGAGGATATTTCGTCGTTTGAGAGTGGGCAGATCTATGATCAGGCTGATGCTGCTGGCTTCATTAAGTTGTATGGTCTTCCCATGAGAGTGAGGGCTATGCTTGAGAAAGGCTTATGATCTTTGTAATGGGTCTTTTTTTGCTACTCTTGTGGTGACCATGCTTATGGGAAAAGATTGATTCCAATTAACTTAAGTGGCATTTGAAATTTTCTCACTGATTCTTATAACAAATCCTGCTCTTTAGAAGTAGAGTTAATTGCGTGTAACTATCTTTATGAATTGATCGGTTCATACTTCATAGTAAAGTTTTCACACACGACTACTTAATGATGATATTTTCTTTTATCAGCAATGCATATTATAAACCTCAGACCTTTTCAAGAAATGAAAAATGAGGGCAAAAAACCAAGACAAGGCAGAGTCCGGACAACACTAAGGACCGAACTAATTCAGCCCAAACAGAAAGAACTAGAGGACTAAACAAGACTCGGCCTCAAACAATACACGATCCTAAAAGAATCTAACCAGAACAGAAAAAGAACATTTCTTAGGAACCTCAACACCTCTTATCATGACATCTGTTTGTCGCTATCATACAAAAAAGCTTTTTTTTTGTTCATCATGTGATTGTAAAACTACTTGTTCTCACGCTATACACTTCCGATTTCAATTTAATTCTTTTCTCGAAAATCCTCCACATCATATTTTTAGCAGAAGAGCACAAATGATGATAATAAGTAGTTTTGGAATGTTATAAATTTTAAACTCATGATGAAAACAAATCAACAACTTCGAAAATTCATAAGAGTAGTCATGCGTCTGAAATTTTCGTACAAGTACATGTGTTGTGGACAATTCATAAGGGTGGTGATGTGCTATCAGATAATCATAATAGATTGTAAATGGGACTAAAAAAAATTGTAACTATCTTTTTGATGATGTTGGTAAATCTCTGAGCCAAGTCATATAACCAGGGGCGCCATATGTTGTACTCAAGATACGATTGGAGCTTGAATACAGCGAATTGAGACCAGGAAACGAAGGGGATTTGGTTGATTAAGCTAAAAAGGTTACAAATTGGTTCTAGAAATGTTGAAGAACTGAAAATGAAATCCTAATTAGCAAAATACAAAATGACAACCAAATCAAAGACAAAGGACAAAGGGACGAGGTCTCAGTCCTTTTGTATCGTGCCTCAACCCGCCGTTGTCGCTGCAGAATGCAGAACCACTTCCTTGCGTGTGCGTTGCGTGGCACCCACGCAACCATGAGCTCGGACAGAGGAAGACGAAGGCACGTGCCTCTCACGCGTGCTCACTAACCCCAAACGCACCGTTTTAACTACTGACTGAACATAACAGTAATAATAGAAAAATGGAAGCTTGCGATTGAAGCAAGCATGCCAAATACCACTCCCTCAGAATTTGGCTTGACCTCAAGCCAAAGCTCTAGCTAACCAGTCAGGAAATTGATGCTTGATAGTAGTAGCCTCCTCCCATGTAGCATCTTCAGCATTTGATCTGTCCCATTGAATTAAATACTGCACAGATGCTGCATTATTGCGATTCACAATCCTCTTCTGGAGCAAGGCAATGGGATGAAGCTTCAGATGGCCCTCACTAGTAGTCTCAGGCAGATGGTGTAACAACCTGTTCTTTTGGCCCAATTGTTTCTTCAGTAGAGAAACATGGAAAACAGGGTGAATGAGGGAGCTAGGAGGCAATCTGAGTTTGTAAGCAACCTTGTCAATCCTGTCCACAACCTGAAAAGGTCCATAGAACCTTGGGGACAACTTCAAATTAGATCTCAAGGCCACAAAATTTTGCCTATAGGGTTGGAGTTTCAAGTACACCCAATCACCAACCACAAATTCTCTTTCACTTCTATGCTTATCAGCATACATTTTCATCCTGGCCTGAGCCTGAGTTAAATTCTGTAAAGACCGTACAAATTAAAAGGAGGAACTTATTAAACTTCATCGAGTTGTATCGTCGGAGTTGAAAGCTTATCAGAAAAAAAGTGGATCGAGTACGAAAATTTAAAGAAAATCAAAAAAAAAAAGGAAGAGAAAAGGGAGAAGATGGTAGTTGTGCTGACCAAGCCCAGTTCACTAACTCGGGCCCAAGCCCACTCGCGCAACTCAGACCCAAGGGCAACAAGCCCAACCCTAAATGGGGGTACTGTGCTTCTCCCTCTTCAAGCTGCGCACGCAAACCGAGACACCAAAAATCAGTCGCCGCCTCCCTCTCCTTCTATCCTCCCTCTCTCGAAGCTCATCATCCAGATCTCCCCTCCCTCCTTCACACCGACGAATCCCCCTGCCTTCCCCACTCCTGCACGTCCCGACCCCGCCGCTGGAGGAGACACGTCGAGCTCTAAACCATCGGAGACCGTCTGTCTCTGCTCGTCCGACTTCGATTCGAACTCGCCGGCAACAGAGGGTACACATCGGGGTCGTGTCCTCTCTCCCCCGTCCGTTCAAACCCCGGCTACGCCACCAGAAGCTCGCTGCGACGCTGGCACGGGCGACCTCAACAAGAACGACGCTGGCGAACCCCTCTCGCCAGATCTGGGACGAGAATGACCTCCGGTTGCACCACGGCGACTACCGCCGGCGTCCTGTACAGACTGACGCTCCGCCGTCACTTCCTAACGTCGCCGGACTCCCCTCCGAACTTCCTGCCGTCATTGCCGCCGTCACCGGTGGTCGGAGACGAAACCCTCGCCGCCGTTTTGCCGAGCTCGTACAGTGAAGCGGGCTGGACCAGTTTAACGTGAGGTTGGGCCTTGGCCCAGGTTTGACCTAACAGATCTTGGGCCTTAGGATGGGCCCGGTTCGGCTGAATCCGGGTCAGACCGGGTCTGGTCTTGGATCCGGGTCGGATCCGGGTCTGGTCTTGGATCCGGGTCGGATCCGGGTCAAACCGAATTCTTTTGAATAATGATTTAAAATCAGATTTAATTATCGGTTTTAATTAATTCAAGGTGAGAAATTGAAAGGATAAAATTGGGTTAAATCAGTGGACCTTTGGACGATTACCGTTTTGATTGGACTTTTTCTTTGTCAAAACTAGGCGGGACTTCGCCCGAGCGCAAGGGCTTGGACCCGAGCTAGAAGAATGAAGATCACGCCGGAACCCGTGTGAAGAACAGAGTCGTGACCACTCGAGCGTTTCATCAGAGTTTATTAGAGGAAGACCGCAAGGTAGGGAAAGCCTTAATTATTTAATTACCGCTTAGAATGCATGATTAGGATAATAAAGTCGGAAAGGTCCTAGAATTTCCTATAGGATGCGAATAACTAGAATAATCGTTTTTCAATTACTAATAAATGGATGAGTCTAGTATGCATGTTAGGACGATGACAATTAGTGAAGTGTGTTTTCTATACTTGGGAAATTGATTGACTGGTAGAGAGGCTGTGAAGAGCTCTCGGATTAGTTGTGTGCTAGGTTCACATGCTTGGTTGCTAATTGCTCGGTTAACTTAAGAGTCTAATGAAACTAGATTAGCTCGTTGATTGAATACTATTTGGTTTGTTCACATGATGATTGATCGGTTTAATGTATACCTGGTTGATTTAGTATTTATGTTGATATAATTGTTGATTGAACGGATGATCGAGTATGACTGATTGTGCCAAAGGGGTACAATCAGGTGATCGATGTACCGATTGTTGGAGACAGGTAAGTACACGGTAAGTATGAATTGGTGTTGTTTGTCTTGGTTGTGATGAAAGTGTGTCCGATGTGTGCTGCTTGATGGATGAATGAAGCATTGGTTCCTTTATTCTTATTCTTGAATGTATGCTCATTTATTGGTTTGTCTATTGTCTGCTTGGTTTGGTACTACACCGGGGGGGGGGGGGGGGGGGGTAATCTGGTGCCGATGAGGTGGTTGGAGTTGGACATATACAGTGAGTTAATGACTGAGTTTAGAGCCTGAGGGTATTGGTTACTGGATATTATAAGAGTTGAGTATTGGCAGATCCTGCGGGATGTTCATTGGTTATCGGGCCTGCGGGCATTTGGTTATTGGACCCTGCGGGGCATTGGTTATCGGGCCTGCGGGCATTTGGTTATTGGACCCTGCGGGGCATTGGTTATCGGGCCTGCGGGCATTTGGTTATTGGACCCTGCGGGGCATTGGTTATTGGGCCTGCGGGCAATTGGACAGTTTACCCTGCGGGGAAAGGATTACTTATGGTTTCACCCCAAGGAACTGCATCCCAGTGGGTGCACTACTTGGTCCCCCATGACATATGGTCCTTAGGTGGCATTTCCGAATTAGTTTCGGTGCCTCGATGCATGTATCTCCTCTGGACCGAGGGAAAATCTGATGTGATGTGGATACTCTGGTGGATCGGATTTTGGGAACCGAAGTGATCCCAGAATGTATCCACGGATCGGAGGCTTGAGAAAGCAAGTGGTTGGCAAGATACTGATAATTCCCAGTTTACTTTTATTATCCCTTTAAAGTAATTATTATAAACTTATTTATGTCACTGTTACTTGGATACTATGACGTTGTTGTAATTATTTCTGATTCTTTATCACTTCCTTATTTATTATATTGTTCTGTTGTTCGGTTGACATTTGTAAGTAGTTTGTCTTTAACGTAAAGGTTGAGTTATTAAGGTTTTTCCTACTGAGCGTAAGCTCATCCCCTTTGGTTTCTAACTGTTTTACAGGAGTACCGGTTGCCGAGGGAAGTCAAGGCTCGGGAGCTTTTGGACTTCTTTGGGTTTTTACTAGAATTACGTTAGTCTCTGTATTGAACATCCTTTATTGACCATCTATGTTGAGCTGTGACTCACGATGTTTTTAAACTATTTATTTATATGTCGATTTTGACAGAGTTCGTATGAGATTTTGGAACTTTTATCTATCGTTTATGATTTGTTTTTATTTCAACTCAGGTCACGTCTCGAGTCCGGTCAAAACGGATTTGGGGCGTGACAAATTCTCTTTCAGAATTCTATTTAGCTCCTCCCTAGAATTTATGAATCCTTCTACTGCAGCCACAGAAGATTGTATAGGACCAAAGTTGATCATAGGGGCAGGGAACCCATAAACAGCTTCAAAAGGGGACATTTTAACGGCTGGCTGATGACAAGTATTGTACCAGAACTCAACAAAGGACAACCAGGTGCTCCATTTCTTGGGAAAAAGGTGAGTCATGGCCCTCAGATAATTCTCCAAACACTGATTTACTCTTTCAGTTTGCCCATCTGATTGAGGATGTTATGCAGTAGACATTGCCAGTTTAACCTCCAATTTTTGAATAGCTCTTTCCAAAAATTGCTCAGAAATAAGTGATCCCTATCAAATACAATGGAAGAAGGCAGTCCATGGAGCTTGAATATAGCATCAAAAAATAAATGAGCTACCTGAGCTGCAGAGAATGGATGAGTAAGAGGTAGAAAATGGGCATACTTTGTGAATCTATCCACCACTACCAAAATAGCATTTTTTTTTGTGCTAGATGTAGGGAGGCCCTCTATGAAGTCCATAGAAATATCAGTCCGAGGTTGTGCTGGAATAGGGAGTGGATTGAGTAGCCCTGCATAAGGTGCGTGTTCAGACTTGCACTTCTGACACACATCACATTCTCTCACAAAGTCATAGATATTTTTGTTCATATGAGGCCAAAAAAAATGTTGCTTGACCCTCCTAGTAGTGACACTGATTCCAGAATGGCCCCCAATGGGTGACTCATGTAGGCATGATATAATCTTGGTTCTAATATCATCATCAGACCCCAAATAGACCTTCCCTTCATATAGGATTATACCTTGTTTCAGATCATAAGAAGGCATTGAATCCTTTGCCAGAGACAATTCCAATAAGAGTCTTTGTGCCTCCAAATCATTATCATAGCTTGAATGAACCTCAGACATCCAAGCTGGGACAATAGTGGAAATAGCTCCAAGAGTGGCATCTGACAGTCTTAATAAGGCATCAGCTGCTACATTTTCCTTGCCCTTTTTGTATTCAATCTCATAATTCAACCCCATCAGCTTAGCAAGCCATTTATGTTGGAAAGATGTTGTTAATTTCTGCTCTAAAAAAAATTTAGGCTCTGATTATCTGTCCTCAACACTACCTTGCCAGATGCAAAATAATGTCTCCATTTTTGTATACAAGTAATAACTGCTAATAATTCCTTCTCATATGTGGACATTGCAGCTTGCCTCAGGCCCAAAGCTTTGCTCAGAAATGCAATAGGTCTCCCCTCCTGCATTAAAACCCCCCTTATGCCCTTGTCACAAACATCAGCCTCAATGACAAATGGTTTGGTAAAATCAGGCATTCTCAGTACATGAGCAGTGCTCATAGCCTCCTTCAAGGCCTCAAAACTCACTTGTGCCTCAGGGCTCCAGGCAAAGCTATTTTTCTTCAATAAATTTGTCAAGGGCCTTGCAATAATTCCATAGCCTTGCACAAATCTTCTGTAATAGCCAGTTAATCCCAGAAATACCCTCAAGGCTTTGATTGATTTTGGAGCAGGCCAATCCTTCATGGGTTGAACCTTAGCTGGGTCTGTTGCTACCCCTTCAGCAGAAATTATATGGCCAAGATATTCTATTTGTATTCTACCAAATTCACACTTAGAGAGCTTGGCATAAAGTTGATGATCTTGTAACCTCTGAAGCACCATTTTAACATGCACAACATGCGCATCACAGCTCTTGGAATAGATCAATATATTATCAAAGAATACAAGGACAAACTTCCTTAGATAGTCATGTAAAATCCGGTTCATGAGTGATTGAAAGGTTGAGGGAGCATTAGTCAGCCCAAAGGGCATAACCTTAAACTCATAATGACCCTCATGAGTCCTAAATGCAGTCTTAGACTCTTCACCCTCAGCTAACCTGACCTGATGGTACCCTGACCTCAAATCAATCTTGGAAACATATCTACACCCAGCTAACTCATCAAGAAGCTTCTCAATAGTAGGTATTGGGAATTTGTCCTTAACAATCTGGTCATTTAACTGTCTAAAATCAACACACATCCTAAAAGAACCATCCTTCTTTTTAACAAGCAACACTGGAAATGAATATGGGGTTGTACTATGTTGTATCACCCTAGCCTGCAACATATCCTGTACCAGATTCTCAAGGGTGTTCTTTTGCTCATAGGAGTGTTTATATGGCCTAATAGATGGTGGTCTACTGCCAGGGATAAAAGGAATCCTATGGTCACAAAATCTCCTAGGAGGCAAGGAGGTTGGGGCCTCAAAAACAGTTGGGAACTGATCAAGCAAGGATTGCATTTCAGGATCCAACCTCATATCATTGTTCTCATCAGAAACAACCAATGTAAATTGAGCTAAAAATAAGGACTCACCAGCTTAAAGATCATGTTTCACTGACTTGAAACTAGATAAAGTGCAGTGATCAGAGGAAGCAGTCTCCAGAAGTTTAATCTTCTGACCATCCAATGTAACAGTAATAGACCTTGCAGCATAATCCAGCTCAATAGGACTCACAGTCTTAAGCCAATCAACTCCCAAAATCATGTGAAAACCACCCAAGGGCATCACTAAAAATTCTCATTCAAGTGTCAAGCCATGTAAAACCCAGCATATTTTTGCAGCAGCAGTGCAAGTTTGGACCTGACCATTCCCCATTTTTACCAGCACAGTAGGGCCAACAAAAATTGTCAGTCCCAACTTAGATGCAGTAGATTGATCCTGAAAAGACTTTGTTGCCCCAGTATCAACCAAGATGGACACATTTGAAGTTCCTATAGAGCCTCGCACTCTAATAGATTTAGCTTGATTGATATGAACCATATGGAAAATGCTTCATGTGATAGGACATATAACTCAGGTTGAATTAGTTCCTCAATAGCATGTTCCCCAAGCTCCAACTCCAGCAATTCAGAGTCATAGCCATCTGTAGTGATCTTATACAATTTGTGTTTGTTGGGGCATACATGATCCTTAATATATTTGGCAGGACAAGTATAGCATAAACCCCTCCTCTTCTGCTCATCAAACACCTGAGGATTAATTTTTGTAAAGGGCACTGTGGAAGAATGGTGTCTTGGATGTGAAGGTTGCAGTTGCAGCTGAGCTTGTTGAGGTCTAGGCATGTAAGTATTATGCCCATAGGAGGATGTGCTAGGTTGGGATGATTTGACTTTGATCCTGTGCTTCTCCTTCTTGGCTATATGCATAGCATGTGATAGTGTTTGAGGGTCATACATTAACACCTCCACTTCCAGTTTGGGCTTCAATCCCGCTACATAATTGGAGACAAAATATGCTTCAGAATAGTGAGGGTCTCTGCTCAAGACCAAGAACCTCAACTCTTCAAACTTATCATCATAGTCTCTTAATGACCCTTCCTGCTTGAGCTTCTTGAACTCACTCTCAACATCAGAATGCCCAACCTCTTCATACTTCATAGACAAATCTTGACAAAACCTCTCCCATGGTATAATGCCTCTCCCAAATGAATACTCAGCAAACCAGTAATCAGTGGAACCAGTCATGTGAAGTGAGGCCACTCTCACTTTGTGTTCTTCAGGAATGGAGCAATATTGAAAGTAATTATTGCATTTCCTAATCCAATGCTTTACCCCATTCCCATCAAACAAGGGAAAAACTAGGTTTGGGGTTTTGAATGTCAACTCATTCATTTGATTTTGTGGGTAACCTTGCAGCACCTGATTTTGTTGAGGGAAAATGTTCTGTGCAAAACCTTGGGGATTTAACAAATGAGGGTTCAGTATCTGGGGGTTTGCCATCTGAGGGTTTAGCATCTGATTGTTTATCATTTGAGGATTCATAAGCTGAGGGTTCAACACTTGAGGATTCATCATTTGAGCAGGATAACCCATACAAGGCTGGGGGGAAAAAATTTGAGCCCCTTGTAATGGAACTTGGGTGTTAGCTACCCATACAAGGCTGGAGGGGGGGGGGGGGGCGGAATTTGAGCCCCTTGTAATGGAACTTGGGTGTTAGCTGCAGGGATTCCTTGACCCATATAAGCTTGAGCAGGGTGATGCAATGGAGTTTGGTTGGTGGTTTGTGGGTGAGGGTTTTGTGGGACTGGTGTGGATGTTTGTGGTAAGGGAACTTGGCCATTTAGCTGGTGCTGTGGGTTTGATACCCAGGAAGAAACATCAGATGCCTGATTCAATCTTGGTCTTTGTGGGGATTGTGGATCTAGAGTTGAGTTTGATGAGGTGAATATGTAAGGCATTGGGGAGTAATAGGCACAGAAGGATTGAGTACCTTTGGACCCATTGATGTAGATGGATCTCGAGGTTGTTGCATCTGGTTCTTCTCACGCAAGAGCATGGCAAGTTGTTGCTTCATCTCATCAATTTCTTCCAGGCGAACACGCAAAGCATCATTCTCAGCTCTGAGGCCTGAGTTCATAGCTCTGAGCTCCGGCGAGCCGACCTCGGATTCTTGCTCCATTTCAGGTGTTACTGCCATCACAGGTTGCGGGATTTGAGGCTCTGATACCACTTGTTGCACTCAAGATACGATTGGAGCTTGAATACAACGAATTGAGACCAGGAAACGAAGGGGATTTGGTTGATTAAGCTAAAAAGGTTACAAAGTGGTTCTAGAAATGTTGAAGAACTGAAAATGAAAACCTAATTACCAAAAGACAAAATGATAACCAAAACAAAGACAAAGGACAAAGGGATGAGGTCTTAGTCCTTTTGTATCGTGCCTCAACCCGTCGTTGTCGCTGTAAAATGCAGGACCACTTCCTTGCGTGTGCGTTGCGTGGCACCCACGCAACCATGAGCTCGGACAGAGGAAGACGAAGGCACGTGCTCACTAACCCCAAACGCACCGTTTTAACTACTGACTGAACATAACGGTAATAACAGAAAAATGGAAGCTTGTGATTGAAGCAAGCATGACACCATAGCTTTTGAGACTCCTACATTGAAACTACTTATTACCTTGACAGATCAAAGTTGAAGCAAAACAAAGTGAAATCTTTATTAGTTGATGAAAATAGAATTCCCAAGCTGCAAGAAAACAATCCTAAAAATAGAAACATGAAGGTCACTATCTGTATCAAGTGCACATGATAGGATCAAAAGGGAGTTGCTTATCAAACATCAACAACTATCTTGGCATCAAGAAGAGAATACTCTTCGAAATAAGCCTTGAAATGCTCGTATGAATGCTTGACATCATCAACAGCACACATCTCTCTGATGCTGTGCATCGACAGTTGAGGAGCACCCACATCGACAGTACGAATCCCAACACCACTCGCCAGAATAGGACCAATGGTGGACCCGCATGGCATGTCATTACGAATCACAAAATCCTATAGCACAGAAAATACAGTCCATTGAGTTACATAGCATTTGCATAACATATCTGAAACCATGACAAGGAAATGACTTACCTGAACAGGAAGGTTGTGCTTTGCAGCTATCTCCCTGAATATGAAAGAAGTGACCGCATTCGTAGCGTAGCGCTGATTAGCATTGTGCTTGATGACAAGACCTCCATGCAACTTCGGTTGATGATTTTCTTCGTGTTTGTCCTGTAAAATGTAGCCTCCATATGATTGACCATAGTGCAATAAAACAAGGGATGATTACACCATGTACTATCGACTTCGTGCAGGTTGGTGCCCTTATCTTCAAATCTGAACTTGTATTTTGTTGCACTTTATTCCAAAATGATGACTTTAGTTGATAACCACATCAAAACAATTTGATTAATTCAATCATGATAACAAATTTTGAAGAAAAAAAATGATTGTGCATTCTTTCTTTTTATTTTAGTTTAGAATTTCAAGAGTAAAATTGTCATTTTAGAATAAACTGATGCAAAGTGCAACAAAATACAAGTTTAGGGTCACGACTTGCAACAATTTGAAGAGCACCAATCTACAAAAAGTCAATAGTACATGGTACCTTTTTGCAATCATCCCATAGACTAATCTCAAACCATCATGAATTATGAGCACACGAGACAACATACCATATAATTAGGGTGAAGGGCATGTGCCATGTCTGCTGATACAAGGAAACTTCTCTGAATTGCTTTTTGAAGCAACTGGAAAAGGAATGAATGCAATAAACTTAGACAAGATCTTGTGGGCGAGGAAATCACATTTAATACAAAATATGATTTGATGATCATATAATGGAGATGGAATGGTTAACACCTTTGAATCTGAGCTGAAGGAACTTGTGATCAGTGATAAAGCATCTAACATGGCAGGAGATCCAGCTCCTTGCGCTGAATCAGACCCAACCTCTTCATGATCAAACAGTGCAACCATTCTCACACCAGTCTCATTCTCAAGGCTGCTTTCAGAAGATGTAGCATCCACCAATGCCTGAAATTCAAATCATGGAGTAGATTCTTCGAAACTTATGATTTGGTTGGAGAAATATAGGTCATTTATAAAAGTCTGTCAAGACAATTTAGAGCAGACCACTGAATCAAGATATATTGTACCTTAAGAGAGCAAAATGAAACATAGGTCATTTATAAAACAGTCTGTCAAGACAATTTAGAGCAGACCACTGAATCAAGATATATTGTACCTTAAGAGAGCAAAATGACATGCAGAGATTATCTAGCCTTCCTGAGAAAACAAATTCCTTCATGACACCAGCTACAATACTTGGTTGAGTATCACATGCTTGTAATTCAAAATCACTTATATCATCTGGTTGACAACCAAGCTTATCGGATAGCAGCTAGAAGAAAGAAAAAAGAAGTTACCATCATGATGATGTTGTATTAAGAAATATGAAAATTACAGGTTAAAGAAGGGAGAAGAGGAGTGTACGGCAGGAAGGTCCTAATGGGAATTGAAAGAAAAGTCATCAATTGTACTCTCAGATCATAAATTATTGGGTAAATTACAAATACCTACCCCAAACTTGTAGCGTTTAACTGATACCTACCCTAAAGTTTTTTTTAACTGATACCTACTCAGATGTTTAGTTATATAACAAATAGCCCAAGCGTCAGCAAAAATGACAAAAATACCCTCAACCACACTTCACTAATTATTTATAAAATTTATTTTAAAAATCACTTCAGTTTTATTTTAAAAAAATATTTAAAAAATCACCGAGGGTATTTTCGTCATTTTAACTGACAGCTTGGGCTATTTATTATGTAACTAAACATCTGAGTAGGTATCAGTTAAAAAAAACTTTAGGGTAGGCATCAGTTAAACGCTATAAGTTTGGGGTAGGTATTTGTAATTTACCCTAAATTATTCACCTGAAGGAGAAGAGTGTGATGCTTTGAGGTATCTTTCTTTCCATCAGAACCATTTTCGGGAACCACTTTATTCAGCTCTCCCTGTAAATTAGTTCATAAGAAAAACAATACAAACAAATGGTTAAATATAGACAAGCCATTTCCTGCAGAAATCAAAGATCATTGAAAAATTGCAGCTTTGTTTATTCAGCTCTTAGAAATCATTTTGGATTTATAATAATAGTCTATGCTTGGAAACCTCTGGACTGATGCAGCTAGCCAGCCATTTGAATTTTCCACATACAGACCTAAGACCCTTGATTGAACTCTAATAAAGAAGATATCACTCTTTATATGCAGCTAAAACAAATCTTAAATAACATAACGACATACATAATTGGAGTAAAAAAAAACTCCATATCTTACCGTTCTAAATACACAGTTTAAATAGCTTCCAACCCATGTTTCATACAAGGAATAAAAATATTGATATCATTGGATGGAAGATTTTAGCACACACACAACTTACTGATAGCTCAACATTTTTGCTAAAAAGTATAGAAGGGTACTAATTCATTCCGACTAGTATAGGCAAGGATTTGCACGTTGTACAATGGTTACCCAATTAAAAATTGAATATGATTTCAAACAAGTAATGAATAACTCTTATTATTATGACATGCAATATTGTATAAATAGAAAAGACTGATAAAGAGTATGATAAATGTGTAATTGACAAATTACCTTAACTGATGTAGCTAACACAGGTAACAGATGACTCTGTGTGTTCACTTTAAATCCATCGTTTACACCCCTGAGCAGCAAAGATATCATATATGTATATATATACAAGTCCAACTCACGGCGAGAACATAACAAGTATACATGTATCTATCTCTACATATCAACAACAAACCATTCGATAGGTTGGCAAGTCAACGAGTGACAAGTAAATAAATCTAGAAAGAGAACCTGTCCAAGTGGATTGCAAGGGTTGGGATTCGCATAATAGGCTCTTCAATCCTAACAAGACAATGTGAGTATGAAGCACAACCATCCTTCGATTCTTTGATCATCACCCGTCCAGCAATTGTCAAGTCACGATCAAACCATGTATGCCACAAACCACCGCCATATGTTTGGACACCAACCTCCAAATATCCAGCCTTAGTTACCTAAGCATCCATTTTTCATTTCCCAAAAAAACTTCAATTATCCTTCCCAAAGAGCACTCGTCGATTCAAAACCAGCAATTGAATTACAAGTTTACCTTAGAGACTGGCTTAAGTTTCAGGCAAGGACTGTCGGTATGAGCACCAACTATGTGAAACCCATTGCCAGCTACATATCTGATCAACAATTTACAAAATCAGCCACTGAGAATCTCAATCACAAGCTCACAACCAGAATGAACTAAAATGTAGTACCTCATGTTCCCTATAGAATAAAAACATTTTAAACACAAGAACCTCACTTTTTCATTTCAATCAACAAAAATAGGAGCTAATGCAACAGTGACCCACCAAACATGTGTGAACAGTAACATCAAAGAACATTTAAAACATACTTTTTACCAATGGCAAAAGCGACAATCGTAGAGTAATTCCTGGTGAAAAAATATTTCTTCCCAGCTTCTAATTTCCAGTCGTCCCTCTCGGAGACTTGCTCGTATCCCACGCTCCGCAATCGCTTCTTCGCCTCCTCTGATACCCAACCATATTCGATCAAAAACTTATCATTTCACAAAACCCATTTCCTGAAAATCGAAACCCTAAACACTCTGTTTGGGAGCTCAGAAAGCAATAGAGAAAATACAAAAAAAAAACAATGGAAAATTGCAAGAGTAAAAGAAGAAGGGTTCACCAACGGCGTGGAAAGCAGTAGGTGAAGCGTTCAAGAAATCGATGAAATCGGAGACGAGGGAGCAGTTTACTTTGGCCATTGCTTCAATGCGATCGAGCCTGCTTCAAAAAATGGAAGTATCAATATTTTCAGCGGTTGTGTTCAACTAGGAGAGAGACAGACCTTTACACAAGAGCAAAAACAGTTAAAATATGCAAATAATAGATTTTAATACTATTTTAATATTTAATATTTAATATTTATTTTCATACATCTTCTCTATCTTTATATTTTTCAGATATATTTGGGAATACTATGTACTTATCGTTTACAAAACGTGAGATAATTGTGGGATGTTTTTTTGGAGGATAAGGAAAGATTTTACTAACGATGTGAGGTAAGAGTACCTTTAGTCGCATACGGTTTGTTGGCGGTTCGGTATTGGTGCAGACAAAACGTCGGCCTCTCGTTGTCAGTTCGTTAGCGGAGAAGTACATCGGTAACGAAACCGACAGCAACGTGCGCTGACGCAAAGAGTCGTTGGCAGTCAGTGGTCAGATTGCCTCGGGAGCTCCACCAACCGTTGTCAGCCTCTCTGCTGGCGTCACGTGGATGCGTCGGTAGAGACCAAAAAAATTCTTCTTTTCTATATAAACAGCAAGCATCCCTTTTTATTTTCATACACCAAATCAATTTCTTCCAAATTACTACTCTTCTTTTGCTATATTCGTATTTTTCGTTGATAATGGAGTACAATTGGGATTCTTTCTTCTGTGCAATGGGCATCGATTACGTCCCGGAGACACAAGAGAATATACTCCCGAGCCAAGACTCCATCCGGACAAGTCAAGAAAGTCCCATCATTACCGAAGATGTCGACGAGGTATCGAATCCCCATTTACCCGGAGGTTCGCAAGCACGAACCACTTAAGTGTGCAAGGTATAAGCGAAAAAGTTGTGAATATTGTGGAGCGTTGAGGAGGAAGAGCGTCTTGATCGTTGCATATTCGTTAAATAATTTGGGATTGAATTGCATGTAGACTTGAAATGTCATTTTACCAACATTTCAATTGAAATTGGTCTTCATTTCAAAATCCTTGGTTTACTGACATAATTGCACAACACATAACAAAATGACCAAAATGCCTCTGTTAGGGGCGACTGTATGGAGGAAATAACTCCACCTCTTCGCTTATATATACCACCACTTCCATCATTTATCCTCACCACTTCCACCACTGAATCCTCTCTTCCAAAATTCTCAAAAACATTCCTCTCAACCGAACCACCGATGGACGGCAACCGTCGAACTTTTCCATGGTCATCCGAAGAAGAAATGGTGTTGTCCCTTGTGTGGCTTCAACATGCTCACACGGGGAAAAACATCTGGTACTGGCCGGATGTTTATAATTACTACGTCCAATAAGCCTCTAATGCCGCCCCACTATGAACCAAGAGACAGATCAAGGACTACTGGAAAAGGACGTCCATCAAGGTAAGACACTTCAATGTCATCTACAGTGAAAAACTTCATGCTCAGTTGTCGGGGGAAACCGATGATCAACTTAGAGCGCTGGTGGAGGACACGTATCAGGACCGACATCGCCAAACTTTCACCAAGTTCGTGATCTAGAATATCGTCAAAGACCAACCCATGTGGCTGCAATATTGCAACAAAATATAAGTTGTTGTAACCTATGTTTAGTTTCGGCGTCAATGATAATAAGTTGTAGCCTATGTTTAATTTCAGTTTCGGTAATATTAATCGTGTAATGTTTTTTTTAATAAAAAATGTGTTTAATATTAAATTATTCTATCAGCCAACAACCATCAGCCAGCAGAAAAAACATGAGTGGAGTTGTTGGCTGATAGTGTTGGCTGATAAAGGAGAAAGAAGCTGATTTAATATTTTTTTATTCTATTAATCAGCAAGATCAGCCAGTAACCTTGTTAAGGGCTGGATATGCTCTAAGAACGACCAAGTACATATAAAAGGGAATAATTCTTGAGATTTAAAATATAATCCGGCACTCCCAATAAAAACGTCCGGAATTATTATATGTGGGTCTATTTTTGCATTGCAAGAAATAACGAAACTAAAACAGGATAAACATATGAGTAAACACAAGAAGCTTAAAGACCGGTGGTACTAGTTTTTCTAAAGAATATATTGGCCTCTCGTCGAGATCCCTAACTATTGGTGTGAGGTACTCTAGTGATGTCGGGTGGTTGTCTTGAGTCACTGTAGAAAACTTTGGTTCCTCGTCCTATGGAGGGGAGTCAGGGGTACTTGATTGAGGTTGATATAAGACGACTTTCAATTTCTCGTCCTATACCACACTGGAAGTATCGTACATCTTGGCGATGTCTAAAAAGTATCTAGGCCCACGTATGCTTCTTGGGCCACAAAGCCCCATTAGGCGAAAGACCCTTTTTTCAGTTTATTGCATGCCCTAATCTACACACTAGATGTCAACTTGTCGCAATAACCTCCCCATTTAGGTTGTTCAGGCCCTAACATAGAGATGCATGTGGTGGAAGGCGAGCGCTTCCAGCTGCATGAGTGGAAAGAGCTTGGTGAGGAAGAGAAGAGTGTCGTGGAAGGTTCAGGGCTTCATTCCCTGGATGTGGTCTAACGCCTCCTACGACGGGAAGAATAAATATATGGTTTTATTATCGATAGGCTGCAATACCAGCCTTATCGCCTTTTAGGTGGTCAACATGATGCCACAAAACGTCTTCCGATTGTAGGGCTTAGGATGGGGGAACTGGCCCGCCAATGCATATCAGAATCACCATCGTCAACGACGAGCACTTCTCTCACTAGTACGTCGATGGCCTCTCCCTCATCCTCGACCCAAAAGATCGTTCTAAGCGGCTTGGATGATGGCCAGGCCCTCTTTTACAGGATCTCATGTCAAAGATATGGTCGTGGTTGGAGGATTGCTTAGGATGAAAGGGGGAGGGATGAGTGGTGGTGAAAAGGATAAACCCTAGAGAATTGATTCACAAAAAGGAAACGTGATCACAAGTTTTACCATAAATCATGAATTGATTACATCAAACCTATTGCAACGTAGTATTGTTGAAAATTAATTAAAGAAAAACATCTAAAAATCGTACATGATAGTTCTTAATTATGAGATTCGATCTCTTTTCATTAGATTATATATAATTGAATTATAAGTGATATTTACTTAACATAATTTAGCCAAATTATTAGCCTGGTACTATAATATTCCCTTAAATGTACTAAATTTTTAGTCATAATTTTGAATAATGAAAAAATAAATATTAAATTAAATTAACAGAAGACAAACTCTATGATATATTACAAAGTATGGAACAAATACTAACCTAAGTCTTTGTGTCAAAAATCTCTCAAACATTAACTAAACCCTAACCGTCACACCCCTTTCCCTTCATCTCCATCGGTGAAAACAACGACTCCAATTATGGTTTTTGTCGGTAGGGACCTTCTCCTACCCTCCCTTATCCTCCCCCCCCCCCCCCCCTACACACACACACCTTCTAACCTTCTTCTGCTCAAGTTCTATACATCCGTTTGGAGCCTTTGTTTTGCTTTCCTGATCTCCGGCTTCCCGCGCCTGAAGACATATTGCTCCGGTCAATCGCTTGCTCGCCTCCTTAGTGGTCCGTTCAGATATTCAGGTTTATAAGCTCCACCTTCACTTCTAGCCTGTTGTTCTCCTTCCTTCGATGCACGTGGTCCTATTCCGGCACGTTTATACGTGGTTGTGAGTCCGGTTCGGGTTCCACAGTGGCTCCTGCAATGTTTTGACCGTGGATGGGTTTGGTTTGGGGTCGTTTGGTGTCCTTTTGGTGGTTGTGACAGGACGATATCGAGCTCGGGTCTGTCCAGATCTTCAGGTATGACGGCTTGCTCGGACGGAATCCTTTGAAGCTTATGTGGGTCCTTTAGGCAGTGGCAGTTTATTTTTCGTGAGGTTGGTCTCGGATTCGTGGGATTCCAGTGTTTGGCCTTGTGCCCATTGAGTGTCTCAGATCTGATCTAGTTTGGTCTAGGTGGGCTAGTGGTGGTTTTTTTGGACGGTTCCCTATTGTCGAGGAGCTGTGGTGCGGGTCATCTCTCCGGCCTGAGGTTTCTCTAGTTTAATATCTGTGTGGTTGTTCTACTCCTCCCCAGTGTTGGTCGTGGCGTGGGTGTTTCTCTCGGTGCTCCCATGAATCCTTCGTATGTGAGGTGTACTTGCTCTCCATCCCTTAGCTAAGTTATGGTGTTCCCCTCCTTGTCCCTTTTTCGTTATTTGTTAGGTTTTCATCCATCTCCTTTCACTTTGGTGGTAAGGGTTCGTCAGTTTGTAGGTGTTGGCCGTTGGCGAGTGGTTTGGGCAATAATGCATATTGGTTGAGTTCCACCAGTTTCGATATTAGTGTATAGTGAGTTCCGATGGGTATTTTCCACTGATTCTGTCTCCTTCGTTGTGCTGTAGGTCGTCGACTTGTTGGTGATTTTGTGTGAAGTTGATTGTTCTAATGAGATAAGGTGCACTACATTCTTAGGTTGGGAACTAAGGTTTGAATCAAGTTTCATTTGAGATTAATGGTTAGAAAACCCAGGTTGTAGACCTTCATTACTCTTTTGTGCTTCATGATTGTAACATCCATGTTTTATACCTAGTTTTATGTTTAAAGCTTATGAGCTTAATGGTTGTAAAATCTGGTTATGAGACCATGGTTTATGCCCTTGTTGAGTGGTTGATGTTCTTTGCATAGGAATGCTTTTTATTTGTTGTGGTTCGATCCTTTAAGGATTTGGTGTTTGGTTTGAGGCCGACATCTGTTTCAATCCTTGGGTTATCCTGTTTGGGCCGAAACTAGTTCGGTCCACATAATTGTACGGGCTCTACTCTTCTCTTTGTTTTTGCCCTCCCTTTTCATTATCTAAAAAAATGTAAAGTTTTTTTTTTATAATATGCATTGCTGATAAGAAAAACTATAAAGTATAGTTATTGAATTTTGAATGTATCGATACTTTATTATGAAAGGAAAACAAAAAAAAAATAAGTTAATTGTGAGTTAGTAACTGATATCCGTACTTGAACTAAGTCTTAATTACATATGTTACAAGGGAACTGTTCGACGGTTGACTTAAAAATTTGAGTGTGATGTATTCGAACACGAATACAAACAAAACAAACCTAATCTAACAATAGGTCACTTATTATGTTAGATCTCATTCTTAGGACTTGATAGCAAAAAAAACTTTTCAACTTGATTCTAGTATTCTTATGTAGCTGACGAGAGCTAACTTCCGATTCCCATTGTAAATCTGGTGATTGTATCCAAAATCAAGCTAGATATAGAACTTTAAGGGCTCTTTGAACAATGAGCCTGAATTCTTGCAGTCTCAGACTTGTAGCGTGACTACGTGAGCCAATCCCGATAAGAACAAGATGTCGAAGAGTAAGCCGAAATGGACTCTAGTCATTTCAGAAGAGTGGGTAGTTCCCGAAACCCGCACATGCAGTCGTAGATCATGACTAAGTTTTTTTCCAACCTCGTCTATTAGTTGGCCACCTTGAGTAGGGAAAGAGTTTGGAGCCGAGGGTTCGACGCCAACGTTACAATGTATCTTCATATGGCTTCTTCTTATAACATGGATCTTTGATTTGGCTTCTTTGCTCCCTCGTTCTGGCCTTCCAAACTTCTTAATTTTAACTTGGGAGTCTTCCCGGTATTAATATCATTATAGTAACTCCACCACACTCTCCTTCGGTACCATGATTTTCTTCCTCTTACTAGGTGAGTCCAGTTTGTATGTTTGTATCCACAAAATGGTTGTCTTGGTTTTCCCGTCCCTTGGATTTACATCTTGTAGTTATTGGATAGCTAAATCTGGGTTAGTTGTTGGCATAAAACTGTTTCCCTAACTATATGTTGCCTTGGTGCCAACCCTTGAGGTTGGTGCATCCTCACGGGGGTCATCATTCTTTATTTCGTAACTGTAATATTGATTAAGGTCAGAGCTAGTTTTGGGAGGTCATGTCCAAATATGATCTTGTCCACCTTCTAACCAGGACACCATAGCTGGTAGTATCCCACTATCCTCGCTATCATCCTCCCAGTTCGTCTGAAGGTATCCTCCAACCTTTATGACTAGTATATCCTAATGTTGTTTGTTGTACCTTTTTTTTCCTGTCGGGCCTATCTCTTCTAGACCGGTACACAGTCTTGAAGCACACACCTCATACATTTGTACTTGAAATAGTTGTTTGCAATCCATTCATAGGTGAATTCCATCTCACTCTCGGGACTTGTCCATGAAAGTTGATTTTTATCATTCTATGTAATGTCCATTCGAACCTATATGTGCATGTATCTCCCTCAATATTGATTGAATTTTTCATAATCTACTCATATGCAGGCCCCTAAGTTATACCTTATCAACTTGTTGGCCTTACCAGCATGTCACAGAACAAAAGATTGAAAAAACAGGTCTAGATTTTGTATGATTGATTGTCATTATACGAGGTTGTATGTCGGTTTTGGAGGTTGGTAAATACCAACGTCACCTTATGGAACATATATGGTTCTATCTCCTATATATGCATCTTCTCCTTCGCTGGTGGAAAGAAGAACCCTGAAACACATACTCTAATGTGCTTGATGACCAAGCCCTTTGTCCTCCACACATCTGCCATCAACTCACTGAAAACAACTCTGTTTGATGGTTTCGGTTGGAGAAGTCTCTCTATCAGAGTATGTCTAAACATGCTGACAATAAGGTCTAGTTCCGCTAGTTAATCCTCTTCCTATAGCCCCAAATATACTCCTTCGAATCAATCCTTTAGTTGGTCGAGCTCACCTCCCTCGTGATACTCTCCCTTGATGATCCTTATTGTTGGTTCTCTCGTTCAAGCTGACGCAGTCAGGGAAGTCATCGTTTTTCCTCTGAACCCTAGTTATTTGATAGGGGTTTGAAGAGCAGGTCACGTCTTGTGCATTTTCTTATAGTTATTTTCTTACAGAGTATAGTAGTCAATGCATAAAATATTTTTATATGTTATGAGTCAAGTTCAAAAGTTTTAATTAGGAGTTGTATATGTTAAATTTTTAGTCGAGTTGTTTGATAATTAAAACATTACTAATATAAATAAAAGCATGTACAATGGATATCTCATTTGTAATTTTCGACACTAGGCGTCGAGTCATGTTAATTATATTACGACACTAGGTACTGATACTCGATAATAGGCGTTGAAAAAAAATAAAGTATTAATTAAAATTAGATATTAGATAAAACATTACACATTAAATATTAAATAAAATTTAAAAACAATATATAAAAAATATCAACACATATGGAAAAGTTGTGGTCTAGTTGTGAAAATTATATAAACAAAATTACATAAAATATAACTGTAGAAAATAGCTAAATATAACTAACTAGCATGTTCGTGTATCGTTATAGTCGACTACAATAAACCTTCAATTGTTTCCGTATCATTTGAGTCTGGTTTATCCCATATAATGGCTTCAATTTGTACTTCATCCCAATATTTTCTTACTTAAATTTCTCCTCTATCCATCTCAATATTTTCCTACTCAAATTTCTCAATCTTCAATAGAAGAGATAAATATTTCTTCTCATCTTTGTGTCTCCGTTTTTTTTTTCATTTTCTTTAAGCGTAGTGGACACTCGTATGGGATGGTGATAGAGCTATTTGAATAAGATCTGAGACCCATTCTGCGTATGAACTTGAACCAGAACCCTATCTCGTTTATGACAATGTTGGAGATTAGTTGTATGAACCAACAACATCCTACCTTGTTTGCTTTTCGACTTGAGTGTCTTTCTCCCTAATCCATTTATGCTCATATCAGACAACCTTCCACCAATGCCGATATGTGACTCTTTTTTTTGGTTTCCCCATATAACTGCATGACCTTCTTGTAGAATTGGTCGTCAGACTACCCATTAGTGTACATTTTTTTGGGGCTGCAAAAAAAATCATTAAATTTCTTCACTATATGATTAATTTTCTTCAAATGATACTTCAGTTGTCTCTATCTCTTACGTGTGAAGTTTGGGTATGAGTTATATTACGTCTCAATAACTGCCAAAACTCGTAGGCATGCTTGTTGAGTCTTCCAACTGATGAAGCCAACAAGTGACTAACCTCGTACTTTCTTCTGGGGTCCAGGCGTTGCGGATAAACTATGATTGATTGAGATGGACTGTGACGAGGCATGACTTGAATTGCTATGTGACAGAGAATCAAACACTTGAGTCGGTTGAGATTGGGCCCACAATGCAACCATAACACACCAAAACTATCTTCATCAATGATCAGTCGGAAGAAATTTTTGTGCTTTTCTTTTGACATTGCTTCTTGGATGAAAGTGTGAAAAATAGGAGTTAAGAGAATAATGTATAATAGGAAATTGATGAAGTGGATAATAGAATGAGTATGTAAGGTATATATAAGATATTTTTTATTTAATATAAAAATCAGACCGTTGGCTCAATCAATGATCATTTTTATCTCTAAGGCCACGTGGTAGCCATCTATTGGTTGAGCTCAACTCGACGCCAATGGTGTCGATTCTGACTTTGATGTCAGTCATCAGTGTCGAGCTTGGTATCGACGTTCCCGAGCGATGATATCAGCTCTCGCCAACATTGGTGTCGATGGTAGATGTTTACATCGACGTTAGACATCGACCCAATTCACCCCACTAGTGCACGAGTTGGTATGTTTTGTAATATTGGAGGCCTCACATTCATAATTGTCAACTTGCTAACCCAAAAAACTTACATTTAACAGTTGATGGTTTAAGCAAAACTATGAAGGTCCAAAAGAGGTAAAAGAAGAATCAATAAGAGAAAGGTTTATCTAGGCAATGCTACTTTTCTGTTCTTCCTTCAAATACTAATGCACTCAAAGTGTTTTCCTTAAAGATGTTCCATCTTCTTGTTGCTGCTGAAGAAAATCGCGAAACCATTTAGCAGACATCTTAGGGATTCTCTCCATATTGTTGGTGAAATCAATATAGTACAATCCAAATCTTGTCGTGTACCCTCCTATCCATTCAAAGTCATCAAATGCACTCCAATAAAAGTAACCCTTCACATTAACACCATTTCTACATCCAAACAAACACCACAGTTAGTACTCGGATTGATCGATAGAGACCCCAAAATATCCATCAATAGGTGACCCACCTTATCGAATTGAGAATTCTTTGGAAATGTTGAAGAATGAAGTTGATTCGATAGACGTCTTTTAGGGACACTTCTTTTGGAACTCTGTCGTCTCGTGCCTCGGGGACCCCTATGGATAGAAGACCCATTTAACATTTTTGGGAGTCAAGGTGAAACAAAGTAAAGTAGAAGAGAGCCCAAACCATTTTCAGTGATGATTATGGGAGGGCTTTGGTACTTAATCTTAATGTGGTCCAATATTTTCTGCAAACCTATTGGGTAAACGTATACATATCCAATTCCTCCAGCCTGCAAAACACATAACTGGTAACCTAATTACCATGGAACCATGCATAAAACTTCCTCATGCAACGTTTGGTTTTTACCAAAGGCCCAATTGGGATTCCTTCTCTGTCCACTACAAAACAAGAAGACAAACTTAAGTTTCTGCATAAATCTTTTGTTTTCGTGATGAGAAAGGCGCGCTTATTTACCCGTATTAGTTGTGTAAGAATCATCAGCAGCACTAATGTGAGGCACATTTAACTTGATCGGGAGGCTCCTTGCATATCTTGTGGTGTAATAATTGATTCCAATGAAGTCAAAAGAGCCTTTGACCAACTTCTTCTCCTCTTCTGTGAATTTGGGCAACCTGTCCTGCACTAGAAGTTTCATGCCTTTCGGGTAATCTCCGTACACCATTGGCTCCAAATACCTATTCCAAACATAAAAAGCAATATTCAAAATGTCAAACATTTGATACATTGCACACACATGACATATGTAGTATGTACATACCATCCTAAGGTAAACTCCATTGCTCTTTCTTGTGCAGATCTATCCTCTTTCGAGTCTGAGTAAGGCTCGTAATATTGTCCTACATGGGCAATCCCTATTTCCCCCCCTTGAATTGGCTGCAAAAACAACACAAGAAAGTCAAGACATAATATCATACAACAATTTTAAAGTCAAATGAAAATTAAGGTAATAAATGAACCGTTTCTTACTTGGTACTTGTCCTTGTAGAGCTTAGCAACAGTGGCATGAGCAAGAAGCATGTAATGGCTCACAATGTAAGGCTCGATTGATGAGTTGCCAATCGGACATGCTCCAACAGGTTGGGAACACCTACCTGGAGCACCAATTCCATTGTCGTGCCCACATTGCGCTATCACTAATGGCTCGTTGATTGTGATCCAGTGCTTCACTCTGTCCCCGAATGCCTTAAAACAAAACTCACTATAGTCCCTGAAATCATCTCTGATAGACCAACACATATAGTCACTTTCTACCAATACAACAAGTAAACAGGAAGGGTTAACTGCACATATCACTTTTGCCAGAAAATGATAAAAATACCCTTGACCTTAATCTAAAAAGGATCGTTTCAAGGAGTCTTTCATACATCTAATCAAAATGTTTTTGGTAGTTGTGAAATCAATTTTGAGATTAGGGTGAAGGGTATTTTCATCATTTTAGAACAATAAGAGTTATCTGCACGTGTTTTATGTAGCTTACATGATGGCGCGACTCAAGAAACCACCATACTTGTCTTGCAAGGTTTGAGGTGAATCGAAATGGAATATTGTCACAAAAGGTTTAATACCTAATCAAACCCGAAAAGAAGATCATTAGGTTGATAGAATTTGATTAGTTGATACTTAACTTAGCACACATTTGTGATTGGCCTTACCATTTTGTATCAAGTCATTGATCATATTATTGTAATACTCAATCCCCTCTTTGTTAATTCCACCACTCAATGTGCCCTCTGCGGATCATCAGGACAATAACTCAGACATCTTCTCTTTTGTTTCAAGGACATGCTCGAAGGACTTACCTGGGAGAATTCGGGTCCAAGAGATGGAGAATCTGTAAGCATCTACTCCAAGCTTCTTTAAACATCTGATATCTTCCTACAGTTGCAGCACAATCTCAAACCAACACCATGATTCAACCATGATGCTACAAACATTGTCACCTAACTAACTAACTAACTAACTAACTAACTAACTAACTAACTAACTAACCTTGTACCTCTTGTAGGAATCAATAGTTACATCCATGGTGCTCCGGTCGATGATTTTCTCTACATGTAGAGAGACATTCAGAACACAAACAACAACAACTACAACGAACCCAGTAGGAGTAGTTGAAGCAATCATAACCTGGGAACCTCTGGACAAAGTAGTCCCAAATGCTTGGTCCTCTGCCTCCTTCTTTAGCTGAACCTTCAATCTTACAAAACACAACCAAAATCAACATCTTTTTTTGTGGGTTGTAAGGTTTGCTTAGAGTAGAATCAATGAAGATAGCAACATATATAACATGTACCTGGGCAGCAGAAGTAGATATTCCGAACAAGAAACCTTTGGGGAAATCAGATCTCTTGATGTGCATGTTGTAGATTGACACATTCTGTTCAGGAACTCGCGGTCTTGATGATGGCAATGTTGTCGATCCTAACTGTCCATCTAAGATTACTGTGACAAGGAAACAAATGTCAGATCAAAACCATTCATTGGAACATAATTCTCATAACTAAGGAAGATGGAGACGGACAACGAGCATTGACGCAGGAGAGGTCGAAGAACAAGGAAGCTATGGAGCAGATCTCGAGCAGGGTCCAAATGATTTTTGATGCAGACATGATTGATGGGAGAGAGAGAGAGAGAGAAGGATGGATCAAGTGCAGGTGAAGAAGAAAAGAGAGAATTAAATCACAGATTTTAGAAACTGAATGGAGGCAGCTTGAAGCCAAGTCAAAACATGGAAGTTATTTCCGTTAATAGTGACTACAATGAAGGAGAAGTTGATGAACGATAAGCTACTTTATAGAATTCAAAGATTTTTGGATTGATTTATTATTACGTCATATATAATCTAAGGGATGTGGTTGTCTTCAACTATAGACTTATCAAATTTATTTATGAAATTCGTCTTAACTTATTAAATAGAGTTGTAATGTGTGTTAATCTCTTAATTATCTGTCTTTATCCATAAAGCAATGTGGCATCATAACTCCCCTATTTTCGACTTACCATCTGCTTGAACATTATTGTCACTCTTAAAACATGAATAAAACAATCCTAATTTTTTTTATTGATGGTAGATTTTATGGATACTAGCAAAAATGTGCCTAGAGATATTTACTTCTTCATTTTAAAGTTGTAGTCCCCTTATCCCCTTATTTGATAATTACAAAAAAAAAAGTTTGATGAACTTGCTTTTTTGTCGCATTATGTAAATTTGTTTCAAAATGATGCTTTAACCCTCTAAAAATAATAAGTAAAAAATAAAAGAAATATAAATTCGTGATTTGAAAACTAACTAAGATTACTACAATTTACAAAACAGAAAACGAATACATAATTACACTTTTTTTCCAATTATCGATTCTGACTATGTAAAGATATGCTGAAATGAGCTTGACTATAAATTCATAAACCTGTAAATATATTGTAACAATGTAAATTATTGAAACCTTGGGCATCTGAAAGCAACTTGGCACCAATTTTTTTTTTTTTGAGGTTGATAAGTAACAATACAAAAGTAGCACTACAAAATGAAAGCCTCATGTTACACACAATACCTTACTGATAGTTTCATACTCTTTCTGCAACACAAGTTATGCTCTAGTTTAACTACAAAATGAAAACCTCCTACATTCTATTTGTTTTTCTCCACAAAATTTTGGGGCTCCTGAATCCGTATCATCCCTCGGAATCAAGAGTCCGATGCATCATCAGAACTATCATCTTTTACTTGTTTCTTGGTTCTTTTCTTGGATTTTAGTTTCTTGATTTCCTTTTCTTCTTTCAAGGCACTCTTCTTGCTTCCTTCATTTGTGTTCGATACAACCTTCTTCTTCTTCTTGCTTTTAACTACCAAGGTTTCTTCATCGCCACCTGTTTCAGTCTCCTGATTGCTAGATGCCCTCTTCTTCTTTCTTTTGACAGCCAAGGTTTCTTCTTCACCCATGGTTTCAATCTCCTCACTTTCTTTGGTTTTGTTAGAGGACTTCTTTTTCTTTCTCTTAATAGGTATTGTCTCTTCCTCAATCTCCTGATTCAAGGCTTCATGTGGCAGTGCATCCACTGCAGGATTGGCAGGTTCTGCTTGTAGAAAAGTGATTAATGAATGAGCACGATAGCAACGACATGGTAAGGAAGTAATATATGATGTGAAAAGGTCTAACCTTCATCACTGAAATTGGAGTCAAAAACAACATTTGTGAGATGCTGCTTCAGGAAAACCTGTAGTAGGCAGAGTATAGTTTAAAAACTAGTAATTTATACACAGCACAAACCAAAACTAACTAGACAAGTAGTGGACTTAAAATACAATTACAGTTGAGAAAATTGAAGGTCAAGGACATACCGCAGAAAGAAGCTGTCTTGAGTTTATATCCCAAAGACGCAAATAGCTATCAAGTCCTACAAACAGATAATTCAGTTTAGTTGTTTGTAGTAACAATTGAGCTTAAACCAATTGAAACACAGGGAATAGTTTTAAAGTCAGGTGTGTATTTGAGGACATAAAGTCCCCAAAATGAGAATTGGTTGTATTTGCAAAAAATAAACTATACATTAAACTCACCGCATGATGCAATCACCGGGAGCTCTGGGTGCCTAGCTATGGATCTAATGCTTCCAGAACACTTACCCAAAAAGCAACCTAACAATTTTCCTGATACAACAATGGTTTCTTCGTTAAAAAGAATGAAAGGGAAAAAAGAAGCTCAAATCATTTAAGGGAAAAAACGAATCCATAACAACAGAGTCAAAGTGTGGAGATCAGTACATGAGTTATCTATGCTCATATAATATGCAGTGCAAGTGTTTATGTCTTAAAACAGCAGTAAACAAGATACGGTGTATTCAATAGCCAATTGAAAGCCTTAACCAACAATACAAACTATAAATTATAAGTTTCAAGCAAAGTCTGGTAGGTACTGGGTACTTATTTTAAAGGTGTGTGTAGTGAGCTTTAATATATAATCAAGCATTTTGCCTAAGAGCCAGACAAATAAAGTTCATTTGACATGTTTCATATAATTTATTGCATGTATTATATATTTACAAATAAAAATTAACATGTCTGAACACGCTGTATGCCATATTTCCTGGAAAGGGTGAGAGAGAACTTGGGCATAACGCAGATGGAAGAAACACCATGCATGTAATATGCAGAAATAATAAAGTTTTATGGAAATATAATAGATACCTGTTCGCATATCGAAAGATGCAAGATCACCAGATCCATTCCCTACATAGACTCTATGACCATCTAAATCTTCAGTAACTGATTTAATAGCAGTCTCACGGAAATCAAATGATAGAACAGGTCTTCGCTGAGCAGAAATATCATAAAGGCGTACCTATTGAAGCAAAGGCAGTACTTCATGTTACAGAGTAATAGGAAATTACAATATGATAAAGAGCAACTGGAAATGAGGCAACCAATAAACTAAACTTGACAATAAGCACCGGGAACAAATATGATTTAGAACTCTACAATCTAGATTATCATTTACCAATATTCAAAAGATGAGTAGATCAAACATCTGTTAATATGCAAATAAAGCAATCAAGGACTCAGTTCAAAATATTTTTACGTGAAGATGTGAATGATTACCTGGTGACTATTGGTGCCAGCCACAAATTTACGATGGTCATCTTTACTCAGAAATGCAGCAGAAGTAAACCAAGTTGGGGTAAAAATACCGAGGCTGTTCTTAGGGGGCTGCAAAAAGATAGAACAAATAAATAAATGCAAGACTAAACTGTGCAAAAACTACACATTAATGGAAATTTTGGACCAGATATTTTGGGGAATGCAAACACTTACAGATTTTGCCGTCCAGATCTTAGAACACTTATCAAGATCCCACACATTAACTTCAACACCCTTCCTGAATTTACAAACAAGAAATTGATCATTTTGTCCCACCTATAAGCAGCTTGTAAGAACAGCAAACTACAACTTTCCAGCTTTATGTGGAAAACTCAAAGGACTCACCCTCCAAATAAAGCGTAGTTTTCACTTCTATCCACCTTTGAACATTCAATAGTACCAGAATTACATACGTCCCATGTACTTGAAGAATCAGAATGAGCAGATTCTTCATGTGAATCCGTAACTACAACAGACCTCACAACTGCATTACCCTTTCTTGTACATGAGAGCAAAGTGCAGGACCTGATTCACGACAACATAAAAAATGGTCAATTCTAAATAGCATAAAGAGTAACATATATAACACCTACACTACTTTATATGTCAAAACAATGAACATGATCCATTAAATTCCTACTAGGAATTGATGCAAAGTACCAAAAATAAAAAAAAATGGCTTACCTGGATGACAACGCCGTTCCCTTTGTTTTGAGTAAATGCAAACCAGTAATAGTATCATCATCAGGTGGAGATCCACCATCGCAAGCACTAGAAATCATTGCACGAACTTCCCCATTCAGTGGATTCAGAATTTCGACCTGCAGCATATTAAAATGCATATGAAACTTCAGAAAATAATCAAGTAGTTCAATTACTACCAGATAGAGCTGAACCAAAATTATTTTCGTATTTATCGGTCCCAATAAATACTTACTGCACCACTTCTCCTTGCAACAGCCAGCACCTGCAACAGGGGAAATGGGGAAATCAAAGTAAGAATGTAACCACGAGGTCAAATAGATAAGACAATTGTTGTAGTACAATTTCATAAACAAGCCGCTTAAGTTAAAGAAAGGAAGCACTGGATTAGACAATTCATCAAAAAAAGGTTATTGCAATGACCACAAAGTATTTGCCCCCTCAATATGCACAATTACTAAATATAACCATGGTTATATGCAAGATACTTGTTTGCAAATCCAGCATACTAAGCAGTGGCTGAAAACCTAGGTAATTCGATAGGCTAGTGGAGTATTCGGCATGTTCTTAAGCCATAACCAACAGAACTTCTTATTCAGTAAAGATAGACATCAGATAGGCGGTTTTACATTAGAAAAAATAACAATAAGGTATAAACAGCAAACACATAAGCAAGCAAGAGTCAAGATTAGGCTACAAGAAGAGTAGCTGCTTGAAAGCCCATTTGAAAACTCAATGAGAATTCCCTAAAATAGTAACACAATCTTCAGAAACCTTACTAACTCGGAATTGAGGTGGTAATATCCTCAACCAAAAGGGACCCAATTTACAGAACATCTGTTTATCAACAGAGAGCCCTATTCAATATTCAAATAAAAGAAAAGGCAATCAAATTCATCATTGTAAATCCTTTCTCACTGTGAAAGTCACTAATTCCAGTTAACAGAAGAAAAACCCAGCACATTAGGTAAAACACTGTACACAGATAAACTGATATAAATCCCAAGAAAGCACACACATACAGGATCAGATTTGCGGTCGTCGATAGAAGCAGCAAGGAGGCATTTCGCAGGGTCTGGTTCGCCCCACTTCTCCACCACCTTAGCGACTCCACCTTCCTTACTTCGAGCTTCAATCACTGTTGAAAAGAAACAGAAGAAAATCAGAAGAAATTAGCAAAATTCGAAGAAGGAAGAGATGGGCATGGGTAAAAAAAGTCACCTTTGATGAGTCCAAGCACGTCGAATGTCAAAGCCCGAATCGGAGGGCAACCGGAACACTCCAAAGTAGTGGTGCGAGGCATCGTCTGCGACAGAGGTAGTCCTCTCTCTGGTCTAAGGAACAAACCGAGAAAGAAGAAGAGATAGGGAAACCCTTAAACCCTACCCATTTATTTGACATACGAATAATATATTTTAATACAACAAACCCATGTACTATGTATTATTGCATTATAGGAGTCTAATATTCCCATTTTACCCATTTATTAGGTTATAAAATCAGGAACATGTATATTTGTAAACTAGGTTACACCATTTTCATTTTCAAACTCTCGTCTCATCTTTGGGTTTATATAAATCGTTTGGTATTATTTTACAATTTCTAAAATAAGTTGTATTTGATTTTCGTTATGAAGTATCGACTAAGAACAGGTACATGTTTCGGACTTGTTGGAGCTCGAAAACTTTTTCTTGCTGGTCTGATTTTTCAAACAGACTTGGAAAAAAAACTTTATTCTGAGTTTTTGGAGCTCGGAAATTTTATATATTTTGCAGGTCTATTTTTCAAATAGTATTGCAAAAGAAAAAGGAGGAAAAGAAAAAAAAACTCGTTTTTGAGTTTTGCGATTTAGTTTATGGGAAAAGAGAAAAAAAAAATTAAATCGTTTCTGTTCTGGAAAAAAAACGAATCATTTTTTTTGGAAAAAAAATATTTGCGAAACGAATTACTTTTGAAAAAAAAATCGACTGTGGGAATCTTTTTTTTTGCTCCGGTTTTGTTTCTGGAAAAAAAAAAGAAAAAAATCTCCCCCTTTTCGATTTCTATAGAAGAACTTACGTCTGATTTTGAACTTAATTTTAAATCAAAATCAAAAGTTGAAATCATTATTTGGAGCAACTGAGAATCAAAATCAGAAACCGAGGAAAAAAAATCTGGATTTGAAGAGCAAACAGAGATTTTTTTTTTCGAAACCGAGAATCAAAGCAAAAGTTTGAATCGAGTTTTGGTTTCTTACCAAAGTTTAAGAATTTTTTGAGCTCGGTTTGTTTCTCCTTGTTGGCTGCAGATTTGAGTCCCAACTCCTTTTCTGTTGGTGTTCAACGATTGAGGAACAAGCACAAAGTGCTGCTGCGTTGATGTCTGCGGCTTGAAAACAAGCCTAAAAGGGTTTAAAAAAATTTCTATGGGCCGCCAGAAGCCTTACAAGGCTAAAGGAAACAAAATTGTTAAGCCCTTTTAAATATTAAAAACCTTATTTTTGGTTTGTGGGTTGCGTTATTAGTAAAGAAAAACAATTTAAGTTAGTTTTAAAATATCTTTTGTTCAAAGCCCAAAATATTTTAATTTCGGCCCAAACTCTTGGTTTTAAAACCTGTTCCACGCATGGTGCAACTTACGCGGGTCTAGGTTTGACCCGGCTGGACAGCTTTGAAAAAGAAAAAAAAATTATTTATTTATATAATTTTTTTTCTTCTCTCTACGGTTTGAATTTAATAGAAAACAAATTGGAATTACGTTCCTAAACGGTTTTCTTCAAATTCAAGACACGGGAAACAAACTTGGAGTTATTTCTAAACGGTTTTCCCTTTATTCAAGAAACAAATTGGAACTAGTTCCTAAACGGTTTCTTATTGATCAATCTTGTTTCTTGAAAACACGTGGAGATGATCAACAAATTCGAATTCATACGGAATTCATGGTCGAGGGAAATAAACTTGGAATTTTAATTCCTAAACGTTTTCCCAAGAGAAACAAACTTGGAATTCAATTCCTAAACGTGTTTCTTACTTTTTCGAGAAGAAAACAAATTGGAAATAATTTTCCTAACGGTTTTCTATTTTGAAAAAAAAAACACATTTTCCACACCATATCGTGGAAAATAAATGGAAAAGGGTGTTTTCAACGAATTGAAAACTATACGATCAAAAATGACAAATTGAATACTATAAAAGATCGATGTGGATCTAAAAAAATCAATTTGTTCATGTTCTTTGTAAGAACACGCAAGGACAAATTGGAATAAAACTATACAAGAAATTGAATAGTTTCGATGTCTAACGTACGAACGATTAAATTTGATTAATCGATTCAACTCCCGTGGTACAAGATAAATCGAAAGTATCGACTTGTTATTGATATGATTAATTTGATCTTTGACCAATTAATCGGTTTTTTGTTTCGTTGCGAAACACGATAGAATGATTAAACTTCGACTCTCAAAATTTAATTGAGAATTAAAAATCAAAGTTGATTTTATGACCAAATTGATTAATTATGGTTAGCTATGAAAAAAAGGAAACCTTTTGCATAATTACCCGTCAATGTGGGGGTCGGTCCCACTACTAAAGAGAAATTCTTGACAGAAAGTTCTCGGGTGACCAAGATTCGTGTCCAAGGAAAACCCAACCTAGTTCATTGGAGATCCCAAGATCTAGGTTCAATGGGCCAACCTATATGCATAAATCTTAAAATGTCACTATGGGGGTTAAATCCAATGTCCATTCCTATGATGCGACATAAAACATGTTGAGGATTTTGTGATACAAGTTATTGATTTATAAGACTAGTGTGATTAGTGACCAATTAATCGATTTCTGTTTTCATTGCGAAACACGTTAGAACGATTAAATTTGGATTCTTAAATCAATCAATTTTTTTACTTTGACCAAGTTGAATGATTTCAATTTTGGATAATTATAAAAAGGGAAAACCTTTTGTATAATTACTTGTAAATGTGGGGGTCGGTCCCATTACACGGAATATTTCCGACCAACTAAGATTTGTATCTACGATATACGAGTATAACTCAGTAGCTATTAATAAGACACAGAACTTGAGTTGACACAACAACTGATCTTAAACGAAAGTTATTGGCTTTTGATATTTCAAAGGATAACACCGCGGATCCGTTAACCTAAACGTTAAATTAAGATCTAGTTGAAAAAAAAACATCCAAAGGAATGAGACTAAAGCCCATATAAGGCGTTACGTGAAGGAAAACCCAACCAAGTTGACTGGAGATCCCAAGATCTTGGTTCAACGGGACAACCTAATTGCATAAACCTTGTGAAGTCACTGTGGGGGTCAAACCCCAAGTCTATTCCTGTGATGCAAAAGCAGTGACATATAACGTGTAAAGGATAAGCAGTGAAGGATAAGTATTGCTTTTAATGATTTATTGTGCATCAAGAGTATTGAGCAAATGAATCACCTATGTGAGAGTGAAGTGGGGTCGCTTCAAGGGTGACTAATGGGGCTAGTCATCTTAAACTCTTGCAGAACCAGGCAGTGCTCATGACCATAACGGGCACACCAATGAGAATCGAACCGGTTGTGCTGGTATCTGTGTGAGGTGTATCATCATCTGCATAAACGACATAATAGTTCAAGGACATCGCGTCTACTAGCTAGTCAGCAAAGTAAATATACTTTCACAAGGGAAGGTTCAAGGATGAACATCTACCTATCATATGCAGGTATCGACTTAGTGAAGTCACCACTTCCTCGTTTACATTTCTTTATCCATCACATTTTTGTGGGGGATTGTTGGATGTAAATGAAAAATCTGATGGATTAATTAAATTATTTTTTCTTGATTTATTTTTTATTTTATAAGTCATGAATGAGGTTATAAATCAGAATTGAATTGACAATCAATTCTGATTATGGCAATGAATTGGGGGCTAAAATCGTGGGATTTGTCTCCCCACGCATTTCCCTTTTTGCCCTTCCTAGGAGCCTTTTTTACCTCTTTCCAAGACTTGAAAAATCATACCAAAAATACATCAGATTCATCTCTCAAATAGTTTCCTCTCTTTCTCGTTTTGGTGACAGATCAACCGGCTTCGAGTTCACTGACGATTAGTCGTTTTATCCTGGGAGACCGCTGTCATTACAGGGCAGTTAAGAGTCTTAAGGACACAGGATTACCTGGACTCGACTAAACCCCATTCCGATTCCTCCACTTTATATGAATCGTTTTGTATAGATCAATTCTTTGAGTTTGTCTAGGATTAGTTGCTGCATACTAAAAGACTGATGTTGAAGCGTTTAAGGAAACCGGATCGGATGTCACGCCCCAATTTCAGTAAAACCGAACTAGGGACGCGAACATTTAAAAACATAAAACAATTGAACCATGTTTTGAATAAACACTTTGAAATCTCCATTTAGTTAATCAAAATAATATTTACAACTCAAAAACGTCCCAACAAGTGAACAAAACAAGGTATCCATCATTAGACTCAAAAGTAAAACCCAGAATCCCGCTCCTAGCTCTTCAAGCTTCAGAAGCTCACCTAGTCCAACCTGCGACCAGTACCTGTAGGAAAAGCAGCTAGGGGTGAGCGTTCGCTCACCACCACGGATAACAGACTGACTATGGCATAATTAGCAGACAATGCCGGTAACACCAACAATAAACTCAACACCGGGGAACACTATCCCCAGCCCAAGTACTCCGACTGACACACGCCCACTATTACCTTCCTTGACCAACTCAACACTCTGACACGTAAAGTAGACCCGACACAACGATCACGACCTTTTCCAAGGAATCAAAGACCACCACGCAACACCCAAGATCACAAAGGATCGCACACCAAACAAGATCGCAAAGGATCGCATACCAGCTGCTCAGTAACCTCCCTCAATCACGCGCTTTGCCGAACCACTCAGGCCAGGCGGTCGACCTGTATCAGTAACCTCTCTCTCTCTCTCTCTCACGCGCTTCCCCGACACAAAGTCGGGCCAGGCGGTCGACATGTCACACTCACAACCCCGAACCACACACGCGCGGCCAGGACCCCTTTACTGACGGGCGGGCTCCCTGCCCCGTCTGAACATGCAGACGCGTGTGATCGAGGACCCCCGTTTCATGAAGCGGGCCCACAACCTCAGGTAACCACAATCACAATCACAAACAAAGTTCAACAAACAGCAACAACACAAGTTCAGCACTCCACAGGCACTCATGGCCACCCAAGACACCAACCATAAAACACGGACTCAACAACCCCACAGGCACTCACGGCCTCCCAAGACACACCGACAATAACTCACGGGCTCAACAACCCCACGGGCACTCACGGCCACTCAAAACCACCAACAGTAACTCACGGGCTCAACAACCCCACGGGCACTCACGGCCTCTCAAAACCACCAACGGTAACTTACGGGCTCAACAACCCCACCGGCACTCACGGCTTCTCAAAACCACCAACAGTAACTCACGGGCTCAACAACCCCACAGGCACTCACGGCCTCCCAAGACACACCAACGGTAGAGACACGAGTTCAATAACCCCACGGGCACTCACGGCCTCCCAAGACACACCGACAATAAAGACACGAGTTCAACAACCCCACGGGCACTCATGGCCTCCCAAGACACACCGACAATAAAGACACGGGTTCAACAACCCCACGGGCACTCATGGCCACCCCAGACACACCAACAGTAAAGACACGGGATCAACAACCCCACGGGCACTCATGGCCACCCAAGACACCAACAGTAAAACACGGGCTCTCAAGGCCACCCAAGACACAAAATACACAATCAACCTTCGGCATAAATAATGCCTCCAACAGTTCTAATATCAACAGTTTCACAAACAACCTCCGGGCATGGTCATATGCCTCCAATACTCCTAATCTCGATAAGTTCGCAATCAACCTCTGGGCATGGTCATATGCCTCCAGTAGTTCTATTATCGATAAGTTCACTGCTCCTACGACACTACTAAGTGTCACATGCTTTTCTGATAATTGCTATGTTCCCGTATCATGCCTTTCTAATAATCGATAAACCTACTTAACCCACGACACTCCGGTGTCACACGCAATTCTACTATTAACTTTCCCTAGTCAGGGCCGAGATCCGGCTACTTTTCCCTACCTCGTGCATGTTCTCCAAAAGTGCCCAAATAAGCCCCGGCGTGATCTCCGTCACTCGCCTAGCTTTCCTTTGCCTCGGTCCGCAGCACGATCTAAAAGAACACAATTTTAGACACTTTTAAGCTTGCAAGCATAATGCTGAATTTTAATGAACCTGACGCCCAAAAGTAACCCCGACAATGTCGATCACTCCCAAACTCCCCAATTACTCGACATTGTCGATATTGGACCCGGAAAGGCTCGATTCGCCCGACATGGCGAATCTGCCCGGGTTTTGAAAACGCCCTTCCGGGGCTCCGAAAATTCCCGTTTTCATTTCTACGGTCTTAGAATAATTCAAAGGTTCCTAGGCACTCGACAGAATCAAATTCCGACTTCCGAGTCAATTAATTAACGTTTAAAGTTTCTGAACCCGATAATTACAACTTTTCCAATTTAATTCCAAATTTCAATTCGGTTGTGGATAAATGATCCGGGGAACGTTCTAAACCACCCGAACACAAAACCCGATCACCCGAGCACGTGGGCCCCACCCGGCCAAGCTTGGCAAAATTCCCTTTTTGCCCCAAAACGTTCCTAACGAACCCCAAACCTCAACCATTCATCTTTAAACCAATTCTAACCAAAACCCAACCATATTTGAATCGTTTAAACTCAAACCCTAAAATTCGAACTTAACAAAACGAAAATCGGTTAGGTGCTCACCGTAGAGAATGACGGTGTGAGCTTGAATCTTCTATCGTTGAGACGATCCAACGGTTTGATCGACGGGAAATCACCAAAACCTTAAACTTCTCCTTCTCTTTTCTCTCCTTCTTCTAACTCACCTTTCTCTCTCCAAAACTCCATTTTTTCCAATAATGAACGTGTAACACTCTTCCTCTTTCCTTTTGTTTTAGTTTAAAAACAACTAACCATCATATTCATGACATGTGTCATGTGGGTCCACCTTTATTTTGGTTTAAAAACAACACCACCATTTGCTTGACATGTGTCAAGTGGGTCCCACCCCTTTTGGAAAATATCTTCTGGATATTTTTTTTTTGGATAAACGATTTTTATTAAATACAGGAAACCAACAGGAACCTGAAAAACAAGAATAAAATACAGGGAGCTAAATAAACAGTAAAAACGCAGCCCCTGTTTAATCACCTACGCCTCCTTCTTCGCAGGCACGAAGCAGGCCTCAACTTCTACTGCTCGAACGATACCTCAGGAATCAGATCCCCAGCTAACTTCAGCAGACTGAATGCATGAGGCAAAAAATTGCCGAACAACTCCAATTCTGTCAACCAAGAGCTCCGAAACACTACAACATTACGCTGCACCCAGATATACCAACAAGCCAGATAACACACCTTCACCCACCCCGAGTCACGGGGGCCGGATGAAAACAAAAACCAGCCTTCGAAAGCCCCCAAAAAAGAGCTCGACATTGCCCAAGACAAAGACCACCAATCAAAAAGAAACCCCCAAAATTTCCAAGTGAAATCGCAATGCAAAAATAAGTGATCTAAGTCCTCAAAGCCAGACTTACAGAAATTGCACAACATGGCATTCAGGGGAATACGACAACCTCTCTCCTCCAAAAAGGTCATAGTGGGAATCGCCGAGTGAAGAGCTAACCACATAAGCATGCAAAATTTGGGAGGAAGCCCCTTCACCCATAAAACCGATGCCCAACCAACCTTGTCAAAAGTAGGGGTGATCAATCTGTATACCGCCCCTACAGAAAAATGCGGACCTTTCACCCAAACCATCCTATCCTCAGAATCAGACAAACTCACCGAGGCCAGAAGCTCCTGAAGCGCTGATTCCTCCCCCCTTTCCCGAATGAACAACGTCCTTCGGAACAACACCACCCAAATCCCATCTCTCCAATAGTCTTTTACCACGGCTTCTTGGTCTCGGGCTGCTACAAACAGGTGATGAAACCGGGACCGAAAAGCTTCGTCCCCAAGCCAGACATCGTCCCAAAAACAGACCCTCGCTCCATTACCCAACTTCCAATGAATACCTTGTCCTCCAAAAAGAGTCTGGAATCTGTGATCACTTGCCAGACTAACAATATGGCCGAACATGGATGAATCATTCGGTTGTTCAAGGCTAAGTAGATCCCAGTCTCGCGGGTTCCATTTAAACTTCACACAAATAATTTGCTTCCATAAAGAGTCATTCTCCTCAGCGAATCTCCAGAACCATTTTGCCAGTAAGCTCAGATTGACTTCCTCTAGCCGGCGAAGGCCTAACCCGCCCTCCGATCTAGGGCGACAGACTTTATCCCATTTAACTCTATGGATAACCCTGCGTGCAACACTATGGGACCACAAAAAACGTCGTTGAAGCCTTTCCAGCTTCTGAATTACTGAACTAGGAGCCTTAAACAGGCTCATATAGAAAACTGGCAGGGCCGCCAATGTGGACTTCAAAAGAACCACTCGGCCAGCAATATTGAGATTCTTTGCTTTCCAGCCGTTCAAATACCGTCTTACTCTAACAAAGACCGGCTCCCAAAATTTGAGCCTCTTAGGCGACAGACCCAATTGGAAACCCAAGTAAGGTAAAGGAAAATCACAGCCTTCACAACCCATAATGGCAGAAATTACCTCAGCAGATAGAGCATTCCTATTCAGTAAAACAGCTTTGGACTTGCCATAATTTATCTTTAGCCCTGAGATCGACTGAAACAAGTCTAAAAGGTATTTCAAATTCCTCAACCCCGCTTCCTCTCCCTTGATAAACAGTATGGTGTCATCCGCGAACTGAAGGTGCGAAACCACAAGACCGTTTCGGCCCACTTCCACACCGCCAAAATCTCTACCCCTTAAACCGTCCAACACCATCTGGTGTAATCCTTCTGCCGCCAACAAAAACAGAAGGGGTGACAAGGGACAACCCTGCCTGATACCGTTTTTAGTCTCAAAATCTGCACTAGGGGCCCCATTAATCAGGACAGATAAATTCGCCTTAAAACAGCTGCGCATCCATGAACACCATTTCTCCGGAAAGCCCATTATACCCATCACGTCTAACAGATACGACCAACTGACCTTGTCATAGGCCTTTTCAAAATCCAGCTTCAAAATAACCGTCTCAGTCTTGGATTTTTTAACTCCATGGATGACTTCCGAGGCAATCAGTACACCATCAACCAATTGTCTCCCCACTATGAAACCACTTTGGGTATCCCCGATCAAGTCTGGCAAGATCTTCTTTAACCTGTTAGCTAGCAGTTTTGCCACTATTTTATAAGGCCCCGAAATCAGGCTAATAGGCCTGAAATCATTAAAAGTCTCTGGGCTAACACACTTTGGAATAAGAACCATGAAGGCTGAACGCAAGCCTTTACCAAAAACCCCATCAACCTGAAACTCGGCTACGAACCTCATCAGGTCCGATTGTATTATATCCCAGCAGGACTTATAAAAGAGCATCGAGAAACCATCCGGCCCTAGCGCTTTGTTGCTGTTACAATGGGATAAAGCCTGAAAAACTTCCTCAGCTGAAAAGCTCGCCTCCAGTTCGGCTGCCTGTATGGCCGAGATTGTCTTGAAATGCAGAGGGGGAATCCGGATCAACTCAGCCTGAGGTCGAGAGAATCTGTCTCTAAAATGCAGTACCGCATGTTCTTTAATTAAATCTGGCTCAGTGTAAACCCGGATGGCTTCCTGTATACTCGTAATAATCTTCATGGTGGAGTTATAATTAGCCAGACGATGGTAAACCTTTGAGCACTGATCACCCTCCGAATACCATTTGAACCTAGCCTTCTGAGCCCAGATCTTTGCAAGCAATTTGTGTTTCGTAATCAAGGTAGCCTTACACAACGATCTTCTAGAGCACTCTGACCCAATGAGAGGCCGGCTTTCAACCACCGCATCCAACCTGTCAACTTCCGAATTTAACTCCTTAATTTCTTTATCGACCATGCCAAAAACTACAGCGTTCCAACCCTGCAGGGCTTTTCGGAGGCAATTGAGTTTCTTCCAAAGCATGTAACTCGGAGCACCCTGAGGGGAAAAACTATCCCATTGAGTTTTGATGAACTCAAAGAACTTTGGATGCGACGTCCACACGTTCAAAAACCGAACCGGCTTGGGGCCCCAATTCACTGCCCGAGATTCAAGTACTACCGGTTTATGATCAGAGAGTTCCCTACTTAAAGTCTTTTGAGTCAAGCTTGGGTATAAAGCCAAAAGGTCTGCCGAAATAAGAAATCTGTCCAACCTCGCAGCTTTAGAAGCTGGGCCAAACCAAGTAAATTTACTGCCGCCCAAAGGAAGATCACAAACTGCCAGATCAAAGATGAGGTCTCTGAATGCCTCACTATCCCGCTCCGAGAATTCGCTGAAAACCCGTTCTTCCCGGGCAATAACAACATTAAAATCTCCCCCCAATATCAAACAATCATCAAAGGTGGCGCTTTCAGCTGACAACTTTCCCCATAAAACCGAACGGGGGCCACTTTTGGTTGGAGCATAAACGTTAACTACCGTAACTGGAATGGAACTTGCAATGATCACCCCTTTCCAAACCAAGGCATTATCAATATTATAAGACTGAGTAATCGAAAAAACTACCGTTCTCCATACCAACAGAACGCCCCAAGAAGCTCCCTCGGAAGGAATAAAGGCAAAATCCCAACCGTTCAGAAAACCACAGCTTCGTAGTATAAAAGGTTGAATCACTTCTCTCTTTGTTTCCTGAAACAAAACCATATCTGGGTGTTGCTTCGACAAAGCCACCCTTATGCACCGTCTCTTCTGGACGGCATTCACCCCCCTCACGTTCCAGGAGATGAATTTCACCGTAGGATTGATCAGAGAGGTAAGGAGGAGGGGAGAGAGTCTCCCACACCTTCCCCGTCACTAGAATCCTGATCGTCAAAATCGTCTTGGAACTCGGGATCCACTGAGTCACCTAACTCAAAATCAAGTGCTTCGATTTGATCTGCTGCCTCAGGGTGTTCAGTAAGAAGTTTTTGACTTGCCTTGATCAGCTTCCACTTCCGTTCTCTATCAGTCAATTCCTTAGTAACTGACACTTTACGAGCAGCATAAGAACGGAAAACTCCAGTAGGTTTACTCGGCTGCAAAAAGTCTTTGGCCGAAGCCCTAGCCCGAGAAACTTGAGGCCCACGACAAGAATCATGTGGGCTCGAAAAGGAAGACTCAGAAACTTTACTTACTGGCGTAGAGAGAAGCAAGGCGGTCTTGCCCTTCCCTGAGGCCGGCTGCTGCATGTTGGCCGTGCTTGCCATCAGGGCACCCTTGTAATCGGCCTTAACTTCGATCCTTCGGATCTCCGAAGGAGCTATCTTCGTCAGACACACAGGGAATTCAATATCACCAAGCTCCAAAGTCCTGGTCACATTTGACTCCAAAGAGGCCGAATGGATTAAAAAGAAGTTGCACTCCAAAGACGAAGACGTCTAGTCTCTCAGTGCTAGCACAAAAGTCCCAAGCGAATCCCCGACATCTTTGAAAGTCTGCATACACCAACTCGAAATCGGCACACCGGTAACCTTCCACCAAGCAAAGCCTCCCGCTTTGTTAAGCCAGTCTCTTGCTCTGTCAAACAACAAGAATGCTTCGGAACACCACTTCCATCTCGAGTTTAAAACGTCAGACAGCGTGTCTTGATCATTTGATAAAAACAGAAAGATCCTGTTGCCCAAGTAGCGGAATTGCAAGTCCACTTCTTCATTATTCAGTATATCACGCAGGTCCTTAGATGAAATCTCTTCCCTAGCCACACCCAGAACACTAGCAGTCACCCACAGTGACAAATACTGAGATACAGTGCCTCGAATTCTCTGGGTGGTTTTGGAACATGTTGGTGACAGTCTCAAACCAGAAGATATAGCAGCCTCCATCCTTTTCGGTTGCCATACCCAATTTGAACGTTTTTGCGAATCACCCACACGTCCCAAACGCTTGGACAGCCTCTCCGGCCAAGCCCTCGACATGAAAATCGTATGGCCTTCCCACACAAAGCCATTGCAAGCTTTCAGTAACACGTTTGCATCCTCCTTGGATCTGACTGTGACGAAACCGAAGAACCTGCCTCCGGAGTTCTTCCTTTTGCAAACAAAAACCCTCGAGACCGGCTTCAATTCCTCCAACCAATTCCGCAGTTTGGACCTCGAGGTTGCTGGGGGAAGATTACACAGGAAGAGCTTGCATTGATTTGTCCCCCCCACAACCTGTTGAACTGGTTTGGAGCGAGCTGAGTGTACTCCCGGATTCAGACCCCAAACTTCTGAACGATCATCCAAATTTTTGGACGCCGCTCGTATCACAATCTGACGATCCCCCGGGCTGTCTGATCCGACCTTGGCCGATTCCTTCATCCTGCAGATTATAGAAGCGACCTTCGGAACTCTCACAATCTCTCCCTCTACCATCTTCTCATAGTAAACCGGGACGCTCGATTCTACATTGTGACGTTTCTTCTGAGCCGATCGATGAACCCACAGCACCGCGTCGTTGAGTAACATAAGTCGTCAATAAGACCAGAAGCGATCAGACGCCCGTATGATCGCCGGGGAGACGACCACCAGAGCCCGATCGCGAACCCTAGGCGTTTTTTCGAAAATCGCCTAATCTCTCTCACGCGTGGCGCGTTCACAAGGAAGAGTTTTTCTGGAAGGAAATATTTATCAGTCAGATTCGCGAAATTCGGCCGTCTCGGGCCCCGAACGGGCACTTTTTCCAAGAAATTACGAAATTTCACGGGCTACAAGGAAACGGCTCAACTAAGACCGTTGCGACGACGGCTTATCTTTTTGGATCCAAAACGGTCCTCGAATGGACCAAAACGTCGCTCGGTTGACTTTTCCAACGAAAAGTCAACATTTCCCAAATTAGTCAGAAAGTTGCCCTGAGTCCCCCGGAACTCACTTTGGTCGATAAAGGGGTCAACTTATGTCTGATATGACCCTCGGGGTCAATCTTAGCTTTAATTAAGTGTATGCTTAATTTTTTTAAATTTTCCTGTTTTTCGCAGATTTGACTGGCGTTGACCGGGAGTGGTTATTACACCTAGCATCTTCAATGCCAGTCAATTTGCTAGCGTTTCGACACTGGCGGAGGTAAAACACCGGCAACTCGATTGTGTTTCGTAGACTCGATAAAATAATCTACGGATTTCCTACGACTCGAGAAAACGCCATCTTTCTCTACCTATTTCCTACGACTAGATAAAATCATTTCCTATTTTTAATTCTTAATGGTTTATTAGTCTATACTGTAAGAACCACTCCCGGTCAACGCCAGTCAATTCGGCGAAAAACAGGAAAATTTAAAAAAATTGGACAGACACTTAAATGAATCTAAATTCGACCCCAACGGTCATATCGGACTTAAGTTGACCCGATATCGATCAAAGTGAGTTCTGGGGGACTCATGGCAACTTTCTGACCAATTTGGGAAAGGTTGACTTTTTGTTGGAAAAGTCAACCGAGCGACGTTTTGGTTTGTTCGAGGTCCGTTTTGGATCCAAAAAGCTTAGCCGTTGTCACAGTGGTCTTAGTTGATCCGTTTCCTTGTAGCTCGTGAAGTTTCGTAATTTCTTGGAAAAAGTGCCCGTTCGGGGCCCGAGACGGCCGAATTTCGCGAATCTGACTGAAAAATATCTTCTCCAAAAGAGGTGGGACCCACTTGCTAGATGTCATAAAAGTGGTGGTGTTAGGTAAATTTTGAACAAAACAAAGGAATACATGGATGGTAGTTTTGTAATTAAGTGTTGGTTGTATTTTTGAACAAAACAAAAAGGAAATGAAGAGTGTGTTCTCGGCAAAGTAGGAAAAAAAGAGAAAAAAAAGAGAGAGAAAGAAGAGAGAGAAAGGGAAGGAGAGAAAAGAAAGAAAGTGAAGGATTTTGGTGATTTCCCGACGATCCGACCGATCGATCGACTCAACGACTGCGGATTCGAACTCCCCTCGTTATTCCCTACGGTGAGAACCCAATCTTTTCTTATTTTGGTACGTTTGAAAATTAGGGTTTGAGTTTAAACGAGTCAAATATGGTTGGGTTTTGTTTAAGATTGGTTTAAAGATGAATGGTTGAGGTTTGGGGTTCGTTAGGAACGTTTTGGGGCGAAAAAGAAATTTTTCCCATTGTGGCCGTGTGGGGCCCACTTGCCCGGGCCTCGGGTTTTCGTGTTCGGGTGGTTTAGGACGATTCCCAAGTCGTTAATCCACACCCGAAACGAATTTTGGAATTAAATTGTAAAAGTTGTAAATGACGGGTTTAGAAACTTTAAACGCGAATTAAATTGCTCGGAAGTCGGAAATTGATTCCGTCAATTGCGTTGGAACCCTTGAATTATTCTAAGACCGTAGAAACGAAAACGGGAATTTTCGGAGCCCCGGAAGGACGTTTTCCAATCCCGGGCAGATTCGCCGGGTCGGGCGAAACGGGCCTTTCCGATCCCATTATCGACAATGTCGAGTAATTGGAAAGTTTGGGAGTGATCGACATTGTCGGGGTTACATTTGGGCATCAAGCATATTGAAATTCAGTTTATGCATGCGAACTTAAAAGTATTTTAAATTGTGTTCTTATTAGACTGTGTCATCGACAGAGGAAAGGGAAAGCTAGGCGAGTGATCGTGATCACGCTGGAGCTTGGTTGTGAGATTTTGGGAAAGCATACGAGGTAGGGAAAAGTAGCCGGATCTCGGCCCTGACTAGGGAAAGTTAACAGTAGAAATGCATGTGACACTTGGGTGTCGTGGGTTAAGTAAGTTTATCGAACAATAGAAAGGCAGGCGACACCAGGTGGTGTCGTATGATACGGGAACGTATCGAACAATAGAAATGCATGTGACACTTGGGTGTCGTGGGTTAAGTAAGTTTACCGAACAATAGAAAGGCAGACGACATCGGGTGGTGTCGTATGATACGGGAACGTATCGAACAATAGAAATGCATGTGACACTTGGGTGTCGTGGGTTAAGTAAGTTTATCAAACAATAGAAAGGCAGGCGACACCGGGTGGGTGTCGTATGATACGGGAACGTATCGAACAATAGAAATGCATGTGACACTTAGTAGTGTCGTAGGAGCAGTGAACTTATCGATATTAGAATTACTGGAGGCATTTGATTATGCTTGGAGGTTGATTGTTTAGTTTGTGTCTTGGGTGGCCATGAGTGCCCGTGGGGTTGTTAAACCCGTATTTTACTGTTGGTGCGTCTTGGGTGGCCATGAGTGCCCGTGGGGTTGTTGAACCCGTATTTTACTGTTGGTGTGTCTTGGGTGGCCATGAGTTCCCGTGGGGTTGTTAAACTCGTATTTTACTGTTGGTGCGTCTTGGGTGGCCATGAGTGCCCGTGGGGTTGTTGAACCCATATTTTACTGTTGGTGTGTCTTGGGTGGCCATGAGTACCCGTGGGGTTGTTAAACCCGTATTTTACTGTTGGTGCGTCTCGGGTGGCCATGAGTGCGCGTGGGGTTGTTGAACCCGTATTTTACTGTTGGTGCGTCTTGGGTGGCCATGAGTGCCCGTGGGGTTGTTAAACCCGTATTTTACTGTTGGTGTGTCTTGGGTGGCCATGAGTGCCCGTGGGGTTGTTGAACCCGTGTTTTACTGTTGGTGTCTTGGGTGGCCATGAGTGCCTGTGGAGTGCTAAACCGGTGTTGTTGCTGTTTGTTGAACTCTGCTTGTGATTGTGATTGTGGTTGCCTGAGGATGTGGTGTGACAGGTCGATCGCCTGATCCGATTGCGTGTCGAGAAAAGTGCGACAGGTCGACCGCCTGATCCGATTGTGTGTCGGGAAAAGTGCGACAGGTCGACCGCCTGATCCGATTGAGTATCGGGAAAAGTGCGACAGGTCGACCGCCTGATCCGATTGAGTGTCGGGAAAAGTGCGACAGGTCGACCGCCTGATCCGATTGAGTGTCGGGAAAAGTGCGACAGGTCGACCGCCTGATCTGATTGAGTGTCGGGAAAAGTGCGACAGGTCGACCGCCTGATCCGACTGCGTGTCGGAAAAATTTGCGTGGGCATTGAACAGCTGTAGTGCGATCCTTTGTGATCTTGTTTGGTGTGCGATCCTTTGTGATCTTGGGTGTTGCGTGGTTATCTTTTGAGTCTTTCGTGGAAGTCGTAACCGTTGTGTTGGGTCTACATTACGTGTTCGGGTGTTGAGTTGGTTGGGGAAAGTAACAGTTTGTGGGTCAGTCGGGTTACTTGAGTTGGGGATAGTAGTCCCCGGTGTTTGGTTTGTTGTTGGTGTTTCCGGCATTGTCTGCTAGTATGCCGTAGTCAGTCTGGTATCCGTGGTGGTGAGCGAACGCTCACCCTTAGCTGCTTTTCCTACATGTACTGGTCGCGAGACGGATTAGGGGAGCTCTCGAAGCTTGAAGAGCTGGGAGCGGGAGTCTGGGTTTCCTTTTGAGTTTAGCGACGTACGCCATGTCTTTTGTCCGCTTGTTTGGACGTACTTTGAGTTGTAAATTATTATTTTGATTAACTAAATGGTGATTTTAAACGATTTATTTAAAAGGTTTGAAAATGGTTTTATTGTTTCACCGTTCGCGTTCCGGGTTCGGTCCTGCCGAATTCGGGGCGTGACATATACAAACCCATTTTTTAATTCCTAATGGTTTATTAGTCTTTATAGTTTATACCAACCCATTCATCCGCTTTATAAGTGTATACACGACGAACATGTACTTGGGTTTTAAGAGCTTTCTTTTGGAGCTTGTTGTTCCAAAAAATAAATCAAACAGATTTGGAATAGTCGGAAAAATAATTCGACTCAGCTTCTGAAAAAAAAGTATTTTTACGACTCTGCTTCTACAAATTTTCTACTCTGTTTTGGAAATTTCAATCGGAAAAAAAAATTCTCCCACTAATCGGCTATCTACAGAACAACACCTCAAAGTTTTTCTCAATTTCGAAATCAATTTATTTCGAAATTTATCTGTTTTTGGATTCCTAACAACACCTCAAAGTTTGATATCCACTGAAATTTGGTTCTCCGAATCTTAGTTGGAAAAAAAAAAGTTGGAGTTCTTACCTGAGTTTTGGATTCTAAAAAATCGAGCTCGGATAGTATATTTTGGACCACGAAATTCCTTTTTTGATTTTTTTTTGCAGGTCCCTCTCTTAGTCTTGGCTGTGGTGGAGGTTGAAGACACCTTATTTGTTTAGCGGCTGCAAGGACGAAGAAAAAGGGTCTGGGAGGGTTTTATTTTCTGCGGGCCGCAGGTGTTGTACAAGCCCAATAGAAAGGAAAAGAAAAATTGATTTTTCAGACCAAGACTAGGCGAATGAAAGCAACACAGATCCCCTTCTGCAGCACGGGTCGGACGGATCCGTTGGAGCGGGTCCAGGTTGCTCACTCTGGTATGGTCAGCTGGTCAGCGTGGACTGGGCCACGGGCGGGTCGTGTGCGGTCCGGGTTGCTCACTCTGATTTGGTCAGCGTGGACTAGGCCACTTAAGAATTCCATTTGCCAGAGAAAAAAAAAGTAAAATTTAGAAAAGACCGCTACTGTCCTCGGTTCAACCATTAATTCTTGTTATATCTTGGGAATTCAGGAAACCTACAACTATATGTAGACTTCGTTGTTACTAAGAATGCACTAAATTCCAATCAATTCTACATATCCTACTGCGTTTAAGGATTAGCCGATCAAGACCGGCCCAATGATTATTGGGGCCTAAAGCGAGAATTGATCGATGTCTTTTTTTCTTTGTGAAAGAATATAATAAATAAAATACGTAAACATGTTCGTATAGAAAGATTGTACTAGATGATATTATACAAATGAGATTGAACATCTACTTATAACACTCAAAGTCTAAAATGAATAATGAAGATTAATTTATATCAAGACAGCCTCTATGGATAAGATGTACCGTCTAGAATTCTATACAAAAATCTAAAAGCTTAAGATTCACGTTTATCTATAAACACGACACGTTCATGTCAAGTTAAAATATAACAAGTTCAAGATAATCCTTTTCAATAAGAGAATATTGATATTCTTTAATATTTATCTTTAGATGTATAGTTTTATTATTTAAATGTATGAGAAATTGTTTTATAAAATACTAAGGGAAGTATGAGATATCTGATCAAACATTCAATGGATTTCTTATATGTTTGTTTTGCATTCTATCTGCTCTAATCAAATATCTATACCTAATATTGGATTTTTTTTTTCCCAATTTTGACAATTTACTTTTGTAGATTATTTTTGTTTTTGTATTTCCGTAATGAAGCTGGTAAATTGATTGTGATTGCTCAAACAAGTACCATAGTGTATTGATACATAAATATCTGCACTTCTTTTTTTGATGTGTTCCATTGTCTTTATCCCTATTTTTAATTCACTGATCATTGATAAATGGAACTTGCATGTTTTGTTTCGTTAACGCTAGATTTTCACTGGGAAATAAACATTCATAGAGTTTTTAGAATTGTTCAGCCATCAAGAAAAATTGTCTTCCATTTGGATGAAAAATGCTTTTATGAAAAACAAACTTGAATAGAGATCAAAATTAGGCCTAACTAGTATTAAATTTTAATTTCAAGATTATAAGTCTAATATTTTCACTTCATTAAATTTGATCAAATAATAACAGATCTTTAACTTTATGGGGTACTAGGTGTGAGCACCGCGCGATGCGCGGAATATTATTAGATAAATTATACGTTTTTCTATAGGTCAATCTAGGCTCAAATAATTGAGCAAAATCGAACCTAAAAAAACAATACATGAAAGTAAGTGAAATAAAATATCGGAGAGTTTAAAATGTAGTACATTTTAATTATTTGTACCACGGTCTAACAATCACAACATGCCAATTAGTTATTTTGGGCCATATTTATTGACGGTAAAGATAAAATCGATAACTGAATGTACGTTCAACAATCATATTACAATAGTACTACTTTAAGTTGTTGTCGACACTATTGGATAAACTCATAAAACTTAAGGCACCCTCAAGTTTGTAGTAACCATACAACTATACTGACTGTAGCGACATAATTTACTATTGCTCTTCTGTCATGACTCATAAGACAACTTATTTGAACACCGATGATGAAAACCGCCCACATTTTATCCAGATTAAACACTTGAAATAAAAGTATTGATATTCCATTATGTTTCAAAACAAATATGTAAACCATCTAGTTCTTAACAATCAACAAACGTTTGTTAGTAAGCATAATTATAGCCTAATCAATAAATACTACAAATTGCAAAAATCGAGAAGCATAATCACAATCTAATCATTAACTACTACAAATTGCAAGATAGTGTGAAAAAAAACTTGGTTTTAATTCAATCGGAGATGAATAGCAAGCATTGCTAACACTCATGCATACAAGTGGCATACACTTAAAGCATCGATCATCTGCATATGCAAGAAGGCTCGCCATTTTGTAACAAAGCTCTTCAATTCAATTTGGTTACCGTAGAATAGGCTTGCATTTCAGTCAACTCAATTGTGAAGTGTTAGTTGAGCAACCTTCGGGTCACCAATCTTCACAAAAAAAAAGCATAGCCTCTATAGTTTTGTCCTTCTTTGACTCACTGAGAGAAATCTTGCATCAAAATATTGAACAACCACTACCATTTTTAGTTATACTATTAATCAATTAACAGAAATTGTTAACAAAGGTAAAAATTAAAATCGCAATTTATATAAGTTTGTATAAAAAGGACAAGTATAATAAATAAATAAAAAGTAGTAGGTGAATGCAAATGCAGAACTAAAATCACAAAACTGGTGCAATCTGGTTGAACACCTGAATGCAAACTGTATGCAGAATTCAAGTCTCTGGTTCTTCCCATTCTCTAAGTACGTAGTCCAACTCCCAATATAAGTAGAAAACATCAAAACCTATCAATGGTTGGACACCTAAATTTGGCTCAAAACCGTCAGAACATGAAACTAAATTACCCAATCAATGGCGTGTGCAACGGAAAGACCAGAGACTTGAACAAAAAAAACACATATGCATAGCATCGCAGACTCACAAATCACGCACCATATACCATTCCAAAATCAAAATCATAGAAATCTAGAAGTTAGGTAAGAACTTACGGAGAGGAAATCAGAGATGATCGGAGCCGAACTCTTATACAGAACCGGATGACCCGAAACTCTTCCTCTTCTTCATCCGCCTTCGTGGCTCGTCCATTCCCATGTCAATTTCAACATCTCTGATCCAATCCATCGATCCACGAACAGTACTCGGGTGAAACTCTCTATCAGTTGAACTCATTTCTATTGACTTCTACTTATGACAATCGCAATCAGAATCGGCCCTAATATACCAGAAATGCATCAGATATGAATTGAGAGAAGGGAAAAACGAAACGGCCGAGCATTGAAAGTAATTGAAACCTAGGACCTAATTAAGATGGCTTAGAGGGATTAACACCATTGAGGACGGTTTAATTGCACATTGATAGAAGGATAACAACAAGAAGAGTTTAAGACTCGTAACAGACGAACGCCAAACTGAAAAAGGAAGAGGGAGCCGAGTCCGAACAAACTTAGAGCATCCACAACCGTGAGATGTTAATCTCACGCTAATCCAATGCCACACCAACGTCTGGGCTGTAGAACCCAATGGTTGGGTAACGGTCTCGGGCCGCCAACGCCATATATGCCGGTAGCGCTATCCATTACTTTTTATTTTTTATTCAACTTTATCCAAGCGGTTGTATATCAATTTCTTTCCTTTTATTTTAAATTTTACAATCAGTCGTGTATTAGCATTAATGTCTTTTTTTTAAAATTTCGGAATTAATTGAAATCTGACAAACATTAATTGGTTTTGAGTTTTGACCCACTAAAAAAATTAGGGAAAAACTGATTTAATTCAAAGAAAATTAAAAATAAATTCTTTTTGAAGTGTAATGCAACCATATTTTCAAACCATCAATTATCAAATCATTTTATGAGATTTGTAAAATATAATACTATTTTTTTAGTTTCAAGAGTAATTAATATTTTATTTCGAAGATTAAAAATATAATAGGTTTTCAAATTTTATATTTTCATAATATATATTTTTGACACATTTTTTAAATTCCAAAAATATATTTTTATAGCTCAATTTCATGTGCAGTCGATATTTTGAAATAAATTACATATTTATTGTATTACATTACATTTTATTTGGAAAATAAAAATAAATTAAGTAATTCAATAAAATAGTAATAAAATAAATTTTTAATTTTAATTTTACCTTAGCATTTCTCCATTGCAAACAAAAAATTAATCATCACTAAAAAGTATTATCTCTTTTCCATGTGGCACTTGTTTTTCTCTCCTTAAGTGATGCTAAGATAATTCTAGAGATGTGGATGCTCTTAGAGCCAAGAAGTGAGATTTTCAGTAAGTATATAACGTCACGTCAGCTGCCATGTCAACTGTTAACTTTGCTATTATATATTATAAGATTTTTCACTTGATGCCTCAAACGACTTCTTATTTATTTTATGGGGCCTTTTTCTAATCGGTGGCCTTAAGCGATTGCTTAACTCGCTTAAAGCTTAAGTCTGCCATGTAGCCGATCTACCAAAATATGGAATCAAAGTTGACTGAAACTATCAAAACGAGGTAAAAACTTAGTTGACAGTTTGATTTCAAAGATTTAATTTAGAATAATAAGAGCGGTGTGGAATCCTAAGAATTTCTTGTGATGGAAATGCGAACAAGGGAAGTGCAGATTAGTATATATGAGATGCATGGAGGGTGGGAGTAAAATAAACATGTCTGGTTATGTAAAAAACGATGGAGGACAATGCTGCAAAACTAGTCGTGGCCATATTTATATTTTTAGTGTGTGTGGTGTGCTCGGCGGCTAGCAACACAACGGTGAATGTGAAAGTGGGAGTGGTTCTGGACCTGGAGTCCTTGGGTGGCATGGTTGGTCTGACCAGCATCCAAGTGGCTCTCTCCCATTTCTATGCCTCGCGTTCTCACTACAAAACCAGGCTGCAGTTGCACCACAGGGACTCTTACAACGATGTTATCGGTGCAGCTAATGCAGGTATATATTATATGTCTCTTTCCTAAACCATTTATTCACCCATTTTATTTGGACTGTTCTTTACTCTTACTGTTTGAAAATTTATGTTAACCCAACTTTTATACTCTCATGCTAATTAAGTACCCTTTTTTATCCTCGAATGACTCAACTACACTATTTGCATTACTTTTACAATGTTTTCTCTATACATCCTAATTTTATTTAATAGTCTTAACGAATGAAAATATGTATGTAATACAATGTTATGTGTTATTTATTAGGAAGTTATATACTATAACCAGTTTTTTTTTAAAACGAGTAAACTGAGAAAATGCATGACTGTCAATCAAACTTTACATAGCGAAAAGAGATGTTTTACGGGAAATATCATAGCGCTCCGCTACCTCTGCCTCAGAGTTTCATCCTTACCCTAGCTAGGGTTTTCTCGCCGCCTCCTACCCATGCCCATTGTCGTCGTCCAGTCTCCAGTCCCATTGGCCGACCTCGACCCTCCCTGCATCTCCCTTGTTCTCCTGGTACTGTCGCCATCCGATCGCGACTTGCGGTCCACGGACACCCGCCGTCCACTCTGTGTGTTTTCGTCGGCTCTACCGCGCTTCTCTCGCCGCCCCTGTCATCGTCTTCACCAGATCCGAGCGATTCCAGCTTGCTTTGTTCGGAAATGGAGGTCACCGACCAGATCCGGTCCGCCACCGAGCTTCAGCAGCCACAGGCTCCCTCTGTGGCGATTTTCCTGCCCGAGGTTACGTTCGCGCAGCCTCCTCCCGACGTCCCCCTTCTTTGGCCGCCTGCACACCGTCGGTCGGCCGGCAACCTCATCTCTCTGAAGGATAAATCACCAGATTTCAACCAACCGACCAACGCTGAGGGGGACCAAGAGAAACAGGCGGAGGCAGGGAAGCCTCCGATGCAGGGATGATCCGACCCAGCAGGGGTGGGTGGAGTCGATGTCGGACTATACCTACAGACCCGGGACAGCTAGTGCTGGGAGGTCCCGAGCAGCCTGCAACAACAGCTCAGTTCTTTTATCTGCTTTCTCATTATTTACTTTATTTCTGGAACATTTTATTTCTTGCGTTGCTTAGGACTTTACATTTCATGTCTCGCTGTTTTGAGACGTTGGTAAGGATTTGTCTTGAGTTTTTGCCTACGATTTCAAGTTGGCTATCATTATGGGTCCATGAGTGCTAGGCCTGCTACGGTCGGCTCGGACATACATCTGGAACCCGGGGCGGTCACGCCCTATCCTGATTAATTACCTTTGGGTATTAATGCAATTCTCCGGTTACCCGTTTCAAAAAAAAAACTTTACATAGCAGGATCAAAGGTTTTGGGCTCCAGAATATTGTTTGGGTGCATCGTAACGGATCCGACTTTTATGGATCCGTATAAATAGTATACTTTAGTTCGTAGACACAAACTGACGACATCCTCTTACCAACATTTCAAATAACCTAAACCAAACAACTAAAACAAAAAAACAGAATAATATCCAACTAAAACAATTCAAAATTGAAATTAAAACTGAATCCAAACTAAAACAGGGAAAACGTGTTGCTTCCTTGCTCCTCCCAGGACGACCAAGCAACGTCGGTCCCGGGTCATGACGGGTAGGCCCCAGATCCCAATTCCACTTATTGTATCGCTCCAAAACCTTTTCCAAGCAGCTCGTGCGGGTGTTGGTTGGTAAAACTTTACCAAAACCAAACTTCGACAAAACGAAGCCATAAACTATGGAGATCGATTCTTAAATAGCCCTGAAGGCCCATTATAGTATCTTAGACTCGGTGTTATCTCAGCCGACAACGATAAGGAGAGTAACCACCAGCGGCTCGCCTGATTGAAGCGTATATCCAACAACGATGGAGGGACACAATAAGGGCGGCAACAGCTATGCTCGGGCGGGGGAATGTTGCAGTTGTTGTGCAGACGAAGACGAATGCTGAAAGAGGGGCTCAATATGAGTAAAAGGAGAAAGAGAGAGCTTTACCGATAGTCACCATGGCTAAAGCCATAGAGGCCGTCGGCGGTACTAGGGTTTGGGAGTGTATGAGTTATCGTAGAGCTAGAGAGGAGTTTGTACTAAAATTATACTAGTTATTAATTGAGTATTGACATCGTATATTGAATTTTAAAACATGAACTAGTAAAGTAACTAATCCTATTTTTCTAAAAGTCTAAGAGACTAATACTCTCTCTAGAGTTTTAGGGTTTCCCTTCCCTTTCTACTTCTTCCTTCAACCCCCACCTCTACCATCAGTCACTATGGCCTCGTCTCCCACCGCTACTACTATTCGTTTTTCTCGCATCGGTGCTTGTCTGTCGTTTTCCTAATCGAAGTTGCTGATGTCGTTGTTGTAGAACAATAATCGTTTTGCGCAACTCGGCTCCTCCCTCTCGACGTGAACTATCGCGAAGCTTTGTTCCACACCGTGAAGCTCGTGCACTTGAGATCTTCTCCCCCATTACCATTCCGATCAGGTGGTGATTGGATCTCTGCTAACAGCCCCACCAGCACCTCTATCCGTGCTTGGTTGGATCTCTGTCTAAATGACCTTTTGTCCCGGATCGGCGTTGCTCTTTGCTCTACCGATACTATCAAGGGTGGAGGATATCCAGGACCACTTTAGGTCTCTCTCTCCTAAGAAGGAAGACAAGGACGTTGTGTCATTAGATGCCGCAAGCATCGCCATCACCTCGACTTTTCAGTTGCGGGAGGTAGAGGAAGATGCTCTCCCCAAAGCGAGGGCCCTAAATCTGTCGGGGGGCTAACCACGACTGACCGGCTCGTCGTTGAAGACGAAGATGAACCTGATCAGGCACGAGCTGCCAAACAGCCCTGCTAGGCCCTACGAGGCTGATTGGGACTCGGGGGGTAGATGGATGGTGGCCTACCCCTCACAACCCGAGACCAAGTCCGACAACCTTTTCTTGGGGGAACGAGTATACACCAAGAAGCTCCAGTTATTTTTGCTATTTCTACTTAGTTCATGGATTGCAGTACTACTTATTTGGTTATGGTTTTACTGTTTTATTTTCAATTATATACTTTCTCAGCATAGGTAGGACATATGGATAATTATATTTGTATATGATTGAAACTAGACTATTTCTACGGGTTCATGAGCGTTGGGTGTCCTACGGGAGACTCAGACAATATTATATTATCAGGGCTCTTAGCTCTACTTGTATGGTTTGGCTTGCACTAGTAATGTAGTTGCTCGTCGCTCGTTTAAAAAGACATGAACTAGCATAATTCATATTTTAATAGTCACTACACCAGAAACTAACATGACTATCGAAAGGAAAATGATCGTCGTGTTGAAAGTTTCAACACTGACGATTCTTATATTTTTTTTCTTGTTAATTAAACTGTTTTATAGCTTCGTTTGCAGGTTTTGCAAGTTTGGGTTCACGATATACAACAATTTTTGTTTGTCAATTTTGGGTATAACAAAGACAACGATTAAAGAAATTGTCGGTATTGAATAATAAATTTTATTCAGTTCCGACGATTTTAATCGTTGGAGATGAAACTTTCATGTTTCAATACCGATGAATTTACTTGTCGGTATTTAAAATTTCATCTCTGACGATTTTATAAATAGTCGAAATTGAAATAACTAGGTCGAGGTTTGGAAAAGCGAGGATTTCGTCGGTACGTATAGTAAATTGGACGACGAATAAGGTTCATCGACCAAGTAGCTTTTTGGTGTATGCAAAAACATAGTCTACTAAAATAAATATCCTAATAAAAATTACGAACTCATCTGATTCATTAGATCAAGTAGAACTAATGACCTATATTTTTTTAGAAGAGTTTCTAATTATAAAAATAGATTCAAAGTTCTACATATTTACAATCCGAGCTTTATTAATGATTTGTTCTTAATCTCATCCATCCAAATCCTCTCATCCAATGATTAAAAGAAGAAAAAAAATCAAATAGAAACTCGCCCTTAATCTAAAAATATGAGAATTCATTCATGTCATCCAATTCATAAATGGATGGATGAGATGCAGTTGAGTTGTATACCGCAAAAACACATCACTTTTTGGTAAGTGGTAGGTTTTTTTTAGTAAATATATCATATTACCTTTTTACCGATTCACTAATTTAATCATTCTCGCTTCGTTTGAACTCTGATTAGTTTCAAACTTGCACCAATATTTTTGTTTTTCAAGGTCTTTCTAACAAGATCTGTAATGAAAATATTTTGAACACGAAAAAAATATATTTCGAGGCTGATTTAAAATATATATATATATATATATATGGGTAATTTTTATCAACATTTTACACTGGTTTTATCAACACTGAACACTAGTTTTATCATCTCATTTTCCAAAACTGAACATGATATTTATCACCTCATCACATGTTTTTTTTATGAACATTAGTTTTATTAACACTAAAAACTAGGTTTATCACTAATCACATGTTTTTTATCAACGCTGAACACTAGTTTCATCAACACTAAATTATAGTTTATGACCATTATTATTAAAATTAAACATGATTTTTATCACCTCGTCACTTGTTTTTTATCTCCTCATTACATGTTTTCTTTTCAACATTTATAACTAATTTGATCACCTCAATATAAAACATTTACGAGTGAAGATTTATCAACACTCAACATTATTTTTATCATTATGTTATAACCTTTTTATTTTTGTGCTTCAAAATATATTCTATATATGCTACTTGATAGATAGCCCTTGGAAAAACAAAAATATTGAGTTTGAAGCTAATTGGAGTTCAAACGAATCGAGAATGATTAAATTAGTGAATTGGTCAAGAAAAAAATGGACATTTGTGCACATGGCACCATGTTATTATAATTATGCCCTAACTTGTGTGAGAAAGGATGAAAGTGGTGTGTATTTTTTGTGGGATTGGAGTGATGGTGTGGCATCAAGATGAATAATGGATCTTAGATGTGTTGGCTAAGATGGGTTCTCACATTTCTTTTAGATAATCTAAAAAAACTTATTAAAAAAATAGTACATTCCATGAAGGAATGGGCCTAAAGGGTCAAAAACCGATTCAATGATTATAGGGGAGCTCCAATAAGAGGAGCTAAAAGGACAAGGTCTTTTCCTAAAAACAAAACAAACCAAAAGCCACTCTCCAGCTTTCTTCTTAGCTGCCAAAGCACGGATTTCAGTCCACGCATAAGGCCCATGAGAAGAAGCTATATTTTGAGCCTTTGACTTGGTAAAGTGAAGATAATTGGGATTGTTCAAGGAGCCTGAATGTATCTTCGGGGAACGACCCTTATAGCTAGGCTTAAGAACGGGGTCCTTCCACGGACTGTGTCACGCCCCGATTTCAGTAAACCGAACTCGGGACGCGAACGTTTAGAATAAGAAAACACTTTGCAAACATTTCCATTAAAACAATTTACAATAACAATTTAGTTCAACAAAGGATAATTACAAATCAACAAAAACGTCCCACAAGCGGACAAAAGGCGAGGTATCCGTCGCTAGACTAAAAAGACAAAACCCGGACTCCGCTCCTAGCTCCACAAGCTTCGAGAGCTCACCTAGTCCGTCCCACGAACGGTACCTGTAGGAAAAGCAGCTAGGGGTGAGCGTTCGCTCACCACCACGAATAACAGACTGACTACGGCATACTTAGCAGACAAAGCCGGTGACACCAACCACGACCCAAAAGACACACACACGACCAGTACCTTCCTCAACTGACTCAACATTCGGACACGTGATGTAGACCTCACACTACGATTGACGACCTCCTCCAAGGACACGACTGACAACCACGCAATACCACACAAGATCGCAAAGGATCGCAAACCAGCTGCCAAGAACGCCCTCCCGGGACTCTAACCCGGTCAGGCCAACCCAAGAATGCTGCAACTTACCGGGACTCTAACCCATAAGCCAGCCGGAAAATACTGCAACTTACTGGGACTCTAACCCATAAGCCAGCCGGAAAATGCTGCAACTTACTGGGACTCTAACCCATAAGCCAGCCAAGGTACGCTCACAAACCCAAACCACACACGCGCGGCCAGGACCCCTTTATTGGCGGGCGGGCCCCCTACCCCGTCTGAACATGCGGACGCGTGTGCTCGTGGACCCCCGTTTCAAGAAGCGGGCCCCCAACCTCCGGTAACCACAAACACAATCACAAACACAATCACAATCACAAGCAAGTTCACAACCAGTAACAACACAGGTTCAACACTCATAGGCACTCATGGCCACCAAGACACTAACAGTAAAACTCGAACTCAACAGCCCCACGGGCACTCACGGCCTCCCAAGACACCAACCATAAAACACGCTTGCAACTTACCGAGACTCTAACTCGTAAGCCAGCTAAAGAGAGCTTGCAACCCCCCCGAGACTCTAACTCGGTCAGGCCAGCCAAAGACACCAACCTTAGTACACGGGCTCTCAAGGCCACCCAAAACACCAAAGGTAAAGACACGGTTTCAACAACCCCACGGGCACTCACGGCCACCCAAACTCAACAATAAAACACGCTTGCAACTTACCGAGACTCTAACTCGTAAGCCAGCTAAAACACCAACAATAAAGTACGGGCTCTCATGGCCACCCAAACACGATTAACAACACGGGCTCTCATGGCCACCAAAGACGCCAAAATAAGCAATCAACCTCCGGCTTAACCCAAGCCTCCAACAGTTCTAATATCAACAGTTTCACAATCAACCTCCGGGCATGGTCATATGCCTCCAGTAAAACAATTAACGCTAAGTTCTCTGCTCCTACGACACTACTAAGTGTCACATGCTTTTCTCTTGAACGCTACAATCCCGTATCATGCTTTTCTAATATTTAAATAATTCTACTCAACCCACGACACCTCGGTGTCACATGCAATTCTACTATTAACTTTCCCTAATCAGGGCCGAGATCCGGCTACTTTTCCCTACCTCAACTGAAGAGCAACCGCTACGCTTCCTAGCTGCTGACGTTCTGGCTCGCTACCTCCGGGCTTCACTTCGATCGAAGCCGGACGCTAAGGATAACACGAAAGCCATAAATTAGAGGCGGTTCCCGGGTTAATCTAAAGGTCACGATTAAATCCGTCTAAAAACGACAGTTGTCCTTTAAACTCGAGCGGGATAAAAGCGGGGTCACGGTGAATCGGGTTTGAGTACCGAGCACCGAAACCGGTGCATGCGAGGCACGGTCCCAATGCACGAATCCCGAGGTCCGATTCAGCGGTCCGCTTCTGTTCCCTTTTAGACCCAAATAGCAGTTCATTTTACCCAGAGTTCCAGAGTCGTTCCTACATCCGATTAATAACCCTTTTTCAAAATAGAACGGTTTTTAATTTAAAACGAAATCCCTTTTTATTTCAAATCTGATTCTGTTCCGATCTTTGAGCCCAAAATGGATTAGGTTCGGTTTTTGAACAACCGTCCCTAAATCCCGTTTACAGCTTAGATTCACAAAATTCCTCGATTTAAAACCGTTTTTAAAACCGACTTGATTTTAAGTCCTTTTTATTTTAAATCCCCTCTTTTCTTAAATCGATTTTCGTTTACAACCTTTTCTTTCCAAAACCTTGATTCCGATTCCATCCAAAGCAGATCCAAAACCGTCTTTTATTATAATCTGATTTTGATTCAACAATTTCCCTTTTCGATTCAAAATCAGTTCTAAAACTTAAACGATTCTTTAGCAGGTTTAACCGACATAACTTCCCCCAATCAGATCCACATCGACTCGAATTTAACAACACGGGAAACCTTAAACGAGGGGCTCGGTTTGGAAACCGGCCGGCCACCGACGGAGACGCCGCCGGCGACCAAACCTCGTGGTGAGAATCTCACCGTGGAGGCGAGGTGGTGGAGCACGGCGGAGGGAGAGGCGGTGGTGGTGGTCGTGGGCTCGGCGGGGCACTCCGCCTCAGATCCGGACGGGTCTCACCAGATCCGGCGAGATTGTCTAGGGTAGACAATCCCGGCGCCGACGGGGGAAAGAGGCCAAGAGGGGTTCGGCGTTGAACACGGCCGGAGACACTGAGTGAGGGCGGAGGTGGCTGTTCGGGCTCGGTGGTGGCAGAACGGAGCGGGGAAAGGAGACGGGGGCGGCGGCTTGACGGTGGCGTGGCCGTGAATCGGACGAAGGAGAAGACGGAGGCGAAGGGGAGGTCGGAGATGGCCGAGCTCGGGCCCGGGACGGCCGGAATCGATGGCCGAGCTCGGGCTCGGGACGGCCGGAATCGATGGCCGAGCTCGGGCTCGGGACGGCTGGAATCGACGGCCGAGCTCGGGCTCGGGACGGCCGGAATCGATGGCCGAGCTCGGGCTCGGGACGGCCGGAATCGATGGCCGAGCTCGGGCTCGGGACGGCCGGAATCGATGGCCGGACTGGTGAGGGAGGTGAACGAAGAAGAAGGCGTGGAGGAGGGAGGTGGCGGCGTGGTGGCTGGACGGGATCGAAGAACCGAGAGGGAGGAAGGGGTCGGGAGGGGGCTGCGCGAAGAAGACAATGACAGATTAGGGTTTCAGACCCTAATCTGGTCTTTTATACCCGAACCCTCAAACGGGCCTGGCACACGGGCCTGGCCAAGGTGGGCCTGAGCTTCCACGGCCCAACAAGAGCAAGAGGCCGGGTCTGACCGGGCCTGCTGGGCGGGTTGCTGGTCTGGCCGGGTTCTGGTCGGGTCCGGTCCGACCCGGTTCGACCCAAATTTTTTTTTTTTTTTTTTTCGATGCGGGTTTTACAGACTGCCCTCTTCTTGGACCGGCAACTGAGCGACCGTTTCAGAAACACTAGAATCAACTCCCAACTCCTCAAGACCAACAAAAGTCGGATCTGCACTTAATTGGTTCGGATCTGGATCTGTACTGGATTGGGTCAGACCAACATGGGTTGCTTGACCTGCAAGCAACTCGTCCAACCTAGTTAGATCACGAATTTCATCCGAACAGATCAGCATCATATCCTCTCTCTCCACGCGATCTGATTCGAAAATCTCACTAGGATTGACACCACAATACACGGGTAGATCACAACCCACTGGCAAGTCACAATCCGCAACAATCGAATCTCAAATGATTTCCAGATTCAAATCCAACTGATTGGCCGGAGATCTCCCTTCTTCACCGGAAGCACGTCCAGGATTCGCATCGCCGGAGATTGACGCTGGAACAAGTTCAAAAAACGAGGGAACCCTCTCACTGTCTTGCTCCATCGCAACACAACGAGACAAGATTTGTTCTCCGAATAAATCCTTACTCTGTTCTACGATTTGCTTCTAACATGTCTCCGATGAGAGCACAACCATGACCAGTTCCTCGGGAGAAGTCATCCCTGCTGAAACACAACCTAATGCCGGTGGAAAGGTTCCCTTAATCCCACGAGAAGATTCACTCGGCGCCCCTGGGCCCGTGCTCTGTTCCAAGCTATTACCTGGACTGACTTTCCGAGTTCTGGCAAGAGTGACAAATAGTTGATATCCATTCATCTTCAAGCCTTTCATACATTCAATTACTTGAGCCGCCAACTCTTTCTCTCGGAATCGCACAAAAGCATTCATCTGGTGCTTGCGATTTGGACGACTAAGAGAAATTGAGGATACAACTTCTCCAAATGGATCAAAAGTGTGCCTGGGCCAGTCCTCCGTGGTGCCAAAAGGAAGATTGCAGACAAATAATTCTTCATTTATGATCTTCCTCCTCAGTCTGATCCCATGCCTGGTCGTCGTTGGCTCCAAACTATCAACGACTTATACTCCCGTAATCTGATGAACAAAGTGTTTCTTTCTCCGTCTGGATCAACGGACCAATATGTCTGGAAAAATATGAATCAAATCATCCACCTTCTCCAACAAAGCTTCAACCTACAACCCTTTTTTCCGAGATAGACCCATACGTTGCCTTTGAAACAATTTTTATGAAATGCCTAAAATTGAAACTGGTTTCTTTTAATATGGTTCTTCTTTATATGATTGACTTGAATCATCATGTTTCTCATTTTCAATGACTCTGGTTTTTTTTTTCTGAGCCTATGTTCTTTTTTTTGTGGGTATACTTTTATCTTCTTCTTTTTTTAACATGTTAACCCAAATCATTTGACACATTGTTAAAAATATTGAAATGCAGCTATACATCTAATACAAAATGAACAAGTGCAAGCTGTTATTGGCCCAAATACATCCATGCAAGCCAACTTTGTGATTGCAGTAGGAGAGAGAGCTCAAGTACCAATTATTACATTCACAGCCTCGAGTCCTTCTCTTGCTTCCCTCAGGAGCATGTACTTCATTCGAGCTGCTCAAAATGACTCAACACAAGTCCTGGCCATAAGGGACATTGTTCATCACTTTGGATGGAGAGAAGCTGTTCCCATCTACATAGACAATGAATTCGGTGAGGGGATCATACCTTACTTGACTGGCGCCCTACAAGAAGTCGATTGTCGAGTTCCATACCGAAGTGTCATTCCTCCTCATTATCATCACTCCGGAGTTGCACTCGAGAAAGAGCTTCGTAAACTCATGACAATGCAAACTAGAGTGTTCATCGTCCACATGTTACCTTCTCTCGCCTCTCTCCTTTTCGCCAAAGCAAAAGAGATTGGAATGATGGAAGCAGGTTATGTCTGGATCATGACCGACGGAATTACTAATTCCATCAGCTCCATAGATCATGAAGTTCTCGATTCCATGCAAGGGGTATTGGGCGTAAGAACACACGTTCCTAACACAAAAGAACTCAACAACTTCAAAGTCTTGTGGAAGAGAAACTTTCAACATGAATATCCAAACATAGTTGATGCTGAGTTGGACATTTTTGGATTATGGGCTCATGATGCTGCCGTGGCGCTAGCTCTGGCGGCCGAGAAGACAGCTACTGTGGGCATTAACTATACTTCTGGTGGTGGTGGTGGTGGTACTTGTCTTGAGTTCATTGCTCCACTCAATGCTCCAGAACTTGTCCATGCACTGTTAAATTCCCATTTCAAAGGCATTGCAGGAGATTTTCGTCTCGTTAACGGGCAGCTACAATCATCTGTATTTGATGTCTTGAATGTACATGGCAATGGTTGGAAGAAAATAGGGTCTTGGAACCCAAATGATGGACTTGTACGCAAAAATCACGAGCAAGGGGTTTATGATGATGGTGGTCTTGGGACTGTTATGTGGCCAGGGGGTTCAACTTCTATCCCCAAGGGCTGGGAAATTCCGACAAGTGGGAAGAAGTTGAGGATTGGAGTTCCGGTAAAACCGGGGTTTGAGGAGTTCGTGAAAGTAACGCGAGATCATTCCACTAATAGCACAAGTGTTAGTGGATTCTGCATCGATGTGTTCAATGCTGTCAAGGATGCGTTACAGTATTCCATCCCATGCGACTTCATCCCTTTCGAAAACGAGCAAGGTCTGGCCGCTGGTACCTATAATGAATTGGTCTATCAAGTGCATCTTCAGGTTAGATATATATCTCTTTCCGTTTTCTTCTTCTTGTTATTCGGAGAACGTCGCTTTGCTACACCCATTTTAGATTCAATTTGTTGCGTTAAATATTGTTTTTGTTGTTGTTGTTGTTGTTAAATGACCATATTACCCTTGATTTCTCATCTAAACATTTCAAAACAAATGAAGCACGTTTTATTCATTTAATTTAACAAACAAAAAATTGTCTTGCCAAAACGGGTCAGAGGAAGAATAAAAAACTCTCTCTCGCACCATTTTGTCGAGAGCCTCTGCACGAAAAAAAACCCTAGTCATGTGGAGCTACCGACGTCTTGTCTGACCGCCAACAACTGTGTTGGACTGGTCACATCATCGGTTGCACCCATGTGCTTCTCAGCAATCCCCCTCCTCGCCCTTCTTCGGTGGTAGAGTCTTCATTAATTCAAGTTTCAGGTTGAGTAACTTCGGTTTTGGACCTGTTTTCGTTGATTTGACAAGTCGCGACTTTGTGGGTCTTCAATCGAAGATCTGTAGGTGTTTTCACGGCGCCAATCCATTTCCGGCGTCACTCATCCCTGTAGCATCTCCGACTCGTGTTCAGGACGTCGCCGACGGGGAGAGTTTACAGAACTGTAGGTTTCACGGCGCCTCGTCTCCAGATTTTTCCTGACCGGTGCTTCCTTCGTGATTCTATGCTTTTGAAAGATTCTTTGTTGTGGATTCCCAGATCGACTCAAAAGAAGAAGATGAAGCGGGACAATCGAAAAGGAAAGGGTCTTATGGTGGAAGAGTCAAAATCGAAACACAGGTTGCGATCGGTTGTGGTGGCTCCTAGTGGAAATTCTGATCCATTGTCAAGGGAACGTTCCAACTCTACTCCTCCTTCCTCTTAATGTTGGCCTCAAGCGGGAAGAGTATCATCCCTAGTTCAAAGGCTAGAGCAGCCTTTAGTTTCTGCTGCTCCACTTAGTATAATGCCAGAGGTACCAAAAGTTTCAGAACAGAGCAATAATGGGTGCAAAAAGTTGTTTGTCTGTAATATCCCTCCGGGAAGAGACGATAAGTGGTTGAAGGCCTGCTGGGTCCTGAAGGGGTAGAGTACTGCTTCGTTTGCAAACGATCAAATAGAGGAGGCAAATTTTTTGGGTTTGTCAAAATGCAACCGACATTGACAAAAGAGACAATTGAGGCGTTCAATGGTACTTTGCAAGATGGCTACAAGCTATTGGTTGACTTTGCAAGACCTGCAAAAAACAAAGTTAATTTCTCCTCATTACCTAGTCAGACCAAGAAGGATTCGATTCATGATGTTTCAGGTCTGGTGGTACAGGGTTCTGCAGTAGAGGGCTCACGCGAAATGGCATTGTCTGGTATCCTGGTTATGGCTCATAATAATTGGTCGGTCTCACAGTTTGATTCTTTGCTGAGTTCACAGGGCTTAGAGGACGTGGTTCTTAGGGCATTTGGGAATCGTATTTTCCTCTTGACGGTTCTTGATCCCAATCTCAGGGATGAACTCGAAAAGGATAATTGGACACGTTTGAAACCCTGGTTTTCGATTTTAAGCTATTTTGGAATTCTTGTTACAGTTGGAGGCTTCTTCCAGTGGGTCAAAGTGGAGGGAATCCCGTTTCAAGGACGAACAGATGAGTCTGCAAGAGCAATTAGAAGATCGTTAGGTACTTTGTTACATTCCATGTGCGATTCCAATCCGGTCTCTGCAAACTTTGGTTCCATTTTCTTGTTGATACATAGCAACATTAAAACTAGTTCCCTGGACATGAAGTTTGCTTTAAAGGCTTCGTTTTTCCCACCGCTGATCACTGGAGTACCAATCTCATAAGTGCCGGAATCTTTTTTCCCGGTCGTGACGGTACCGGAGTCCTCTTCAGAGAAGGATAGTCTGTACCGAGGCGATAAGGATTCGAATAAAGTTTCAAATTCTAATTCAACTATCCCTCTATCAGTTGATAATCAACAGATTGTCAATTTATCGGTGCCATCTCCTTCAGTTGGAGTCATGCCGAGTCATACGCATCCTGTGAAGCGTGCTCCCAAGAAGCTTCGAACCCGTAAGACTTTGCATGTTCCAACAGTTTATAAAACCCCAGTTCTTTCGCAAAGGAGTCCAGTTTTGTCATCGAGCGCTGATAGAGAAAGACATTGGGAGTATGTCAAGAAGGTGTGAGTTAAGGCATTGAAGTCCACTGAATTCGCCATAGATCAATTCGAAAATTTGGACTTGGAAGTGTCAGAACGTCTTGATCTGGAAGCTGATGAAGATGATTATTTTGAGGATGATTGTGAGGATGAGGAATTGGATGAGTCAATTCCTCCTAATTTAATCCAAAACCGATGACTTGAAGTTCCTCTCATGGAATGTGAGAGGAACGAACTCCGTCCATAAGAGGCGAAGTATAAGTTGTATCATCAGAAGAGCTCACCCGGATCTTGTTTGAAACCAAGGGATTGTTTGTGTGGGTTGTGAAGTTGCAGTCCTTCAGCTATTCTCCTTTTCGGTCTTCTCGGATCAAGCTTCATTTGTGTTGTGACAATCGAATCCTCTCTCTTGTCTGGTTTAGTCGTATTTTGGTTATTGGTTTGTTTTGGTTTGCTTCCATCTCTGCTTGGTTATGTTATTTTGTCCAAGCATGGGTGTTTTGCTAGTTAGTTGATTTACTTGTTTGGTTTTCGCAGGAATGATCACATTGGTCATTTACACTGCTTTTCATTGTACTCTTCTCATGTATAATGAATTTTCACATCGCTTATAAAAAAAATAGTCTTCATTAAAGCCCCGACGTCGAAGGAAACCCAAACAAACCCTAGCGGGAATCTCTTCGCAACCTCCTCCACTACTACTCTCTGGCCCTGCGCCGCCCCCCTCAACGACGATTGTACTATTCTCTCTTGGTTCCGTCGCGCCGCTAGTGAAACCTAGTAGAGGTCGTCCGGTGAAGGGGTCCTCAATTGCTTCCTTTCCACGCAACCCACCACAACCATCTCCTGCATCGCTTCCTCTACTTGCAAACTTTAATCATGTTGGCTCTTCGCCTCTGAGCCCTAGGCCTGATCACCCTTCCTTTACTTTGAAGGTTTCATCCTCCCTTGGTGAGGCCCCGATACCCCCACTATGTCGGGATCCTCTATGGGGTAAGGCTTTGATAGTGGATCATGGATGGGTGATGGGGGAAGCGAGGCTTGAAGGGTACGTAACCCCTAACACATCGATGATCCCTCTCATCCCGGATCTGCTTACCACGCCTTTGGTATGATCCGTCGACGTTAGGTGCTCAAACCTCGTGAGGTCAGCTCGGTTTCAGGGACATCAATACCATCGGAATCCCTCGAGTCCAGCCTTGCCAGTTTTCAGGACAACATCTCGTCTTGCTAGTTGGAAGAGGAGATGAAGATCCTCATTCCGTACTCCCCGGTGGATCCCCCAGTCTTAGCACACCAGCAATTTGCGATGATGGGTAAGCTCTGGTCCTCTAAACTGCCTCGGAATGAGGTTCTCCTCGGATCATCACCAAGGCGTAGGGCGAGGTTGTAGAGGGCCTAGTGATCAAGGACATCGACCTTGGAATCTTTGGGTTCTACATCAAATCTGAGGAGGCGCGTGCATGGGTCCAGGGCAACGAGTCAAGGTGTTTTGACGGTCGTCCACTACTCCTTGGGGACTTGGACCTGATGGCTAAGGAGACTCATGCTCTTGACCGGCTCAAGCTATGGGTTCATGTCCACGGACTTCCTCCATTAATATGGACTCAGACGATGGGGGAAACCATTGGTGCGGCGCTCGGAATGTGTGTGGAGGTCCCATGTGATCAATGAGGTATTTGATGGGGAGGAATGGTGAAGGTCCAGTTCTAGCACCTGGTAGACCGTCCCTTGCGCCGACAATTGCTACTACAGTTCAAGGAGTTTCCGGACCTGATCTAGGTCTCCCTCACGTACACCAAGCTGCCCTCCTTCTGGTACAATTTTGGGATAATTGGTCATATTGTCCAGGAGTGCGACCTGGAGATCGTGAACGGACCGTCATTCGATTCCTCTATCTTTGAGTTTCAGAGGGATAAGGGAGAAAAGCCGTACGCAGCTGACTGGAATACCCAGGGACCTCGGTTGAAGATCGAGACTGTATCTCCAGGCACTGTACCTAAAGGTCCCTTGCCAAGGGCCCGATAGTATCCGCGTGCACTGCCCCTAAGAGTTCAAGGGCTTGTGGCATTACCCAAGCCGGGGCGGTGGACTTCGGTTGGTGCAACTGGAGGAGTGGCCAGCTCTTTGGAAGCAAGAAAACCGAAGTTTCAGGTTTGCCTGGGCACATAGGTAGGCCTGGACTTGGAGCCGGAACTGGGCTAGAGCTGCAGCCGGTAGTGGAGAAGTGAAGAGGGGTTTGGCTGGTGAACCCCGGGATGATTAGGCGAGGCTTGGTAAGCAGCCCCGCCAAGAGGAATGCTAGGTCCTCAGGCTTCAGGGACTGGCTCCGGGAGGGTTCCTTGGTTCAAGCCTTGCCTCTTATTACTGATGCAGTCCATGCTAGGTTATTTTTTGCAGGACTTATAGTTTCACTTTTTTTAACCTCCTTCTTTCTTTCATGTCTATGTAGCGTAACAATATCGTCTTTGACGGTTCTACGTTTAAAAGAACTACGAACGAGTTTGTTCGATGTCCATTCTTGCTTTGATGGACCGGAATTATTCCGCCACACATCTATTTAGTTGCTTTTCTGAATTAATAATATTGCATCTTTCAGTAAAAAAACAAAATGAGGTATAGAAAAGTGAAATGGTGTGCTATTCCCCATTATGTATTTTAGGGTACGCGAGCACCGTCAATACAGATATCAAATGTATGAAATGCATGATCTTTTACAATTATCCATATATACTATTGGCTAACAAATATTTTTCACAATAAACAGAATTTTGATGCCGTTGTTGGAGACGTGACTATAGTAGCAAACAGATCTCTTTACGTAGACTTTACGCTACCATACACTGAATCAGGCGTTTCCATGATTGTTCCAATTGTAGAGAAAAATAATAGAAAAGGTGAAATGTGGTTGTTCTTGAAGCCATTGACATGGGATCTTTGGGTCACGAGTGGATGCTTTTTTGCATTTATTGCTTTTATAGTATGGGTTCTTGAACACGATAATCCAGAATTCGGAGGAACGCCCGCAAGACAAGTCGGAACGGTCTTTTGGGTCTCATTTTCCACCATGGTTTTTGCAATCAGTGAGTAGTATATATATACATTTAATTTCTTGCAAAACAAGTTACGTTAGATATGTTTTTTATATCTCTGAAATCCTGATAATATTTATACTTGATACAGGGGAGAAATTTGAGAACAACTTGACTAAGTTTGTGATAGTTATATGGTATTTTGTGGTACTTGTACTCACTCAGAGTTACACTGCTAGTTTGTCATCCCGCTTAACGGTTGAGCAACTTCAACCAAGTGTTACCGATGTGACATTGCTCGTTAAAAACGGCAAGTACGTGGGTTACCAGAATGGCTCTTTTGTTCAGGATATCTTGAAGAAGAAGTTGGGATTCGATGAATCCAAGCTTCGGGCTTATAACTCTATCGAAGAATGTCACGAGCTTTTCAAGAGAGGAAGCGCAAATGGGGGTATTTCTGCTGCCTTTGATGAAGCTCCATACACCAGGATGATTCTTGCCCGCTACTGCTCCAAGTACACAACCGTTGAACCAACATTTAGGACCGATGGATTCGGATTTGTGAGCTCTCTCTGTCTCTCACACACATACGCATACTTTGTGCAAGTTTGTCAAATAAGTTTGTGGTTAGGGATTACTTCATGTCCTAACCTCCTCTAACACGTGACAAGCATGTGATTGGTATTTCACAGCGCCGGTCACACTAAACAGATTTTGATACATTTTGACAATTAAATGGTGAAACCGGTTATTATATGATATTTTTCATATATGTGGATTATGATTTTATGTTTGACTTTAGTACAATGAGTTGACACAGAATTTTCTCTTGTGGTTATTGTACAGGTTTTTCCAAGAGGATCTCCACTAGTAGCAGATGTTTCAAGGGCGATTTTGAATGTGACCGAGGGAGATAAAATGAAAGAAATTGAGAAGGCATGGTTAGCCCCCGAAACGACCTGTTTGGATCCCACAACAACGGCTACTTCTTCGAGTACTCTTGGCCTCAAGAGTTTTGGTGGTCTGTTTCTTGTTGCTGCGGTTGCTGCACTGGGAGCTCTTATCATATTTGTATGGTGTTTCGTCTACGACAACTGGGATATTGTAAACGGGAGTTCTGATCCAGTATACCCAACATTTAAAGCAAAAATCAAAGTTCTCTGGACGAGGTTTCTTCAAAGATCACGTGCTCAAACAGGTGCAATTCCACCACAACAAGCTCCGCTAGTTCGACACGCTACATTAGCAGTGGCTCCACTAAATCCAGTTCCACAACAAGCTCCACCGAGTCCAGTTCAACAATATCAAGCTCCACCAGTTCCACACGCTACAATAGGAGCGGATGCACTTGATCCGGTTCTAGTTCCACAACATGCTTTGTTGGATCAAGTTCCACAACAACAAGCTTTACCGGATCAAGTTTCACGACAAGCTCCATCGGATCCAGTTCCACATGCAACATTAATAGTGGCTCCGTCGGATCCTGTTCCGCAACAAGCTCCACCACCAATATAATACATCAACATGGGTACAAAAGTGAGGCTTACGGAAACAATCCATCTTCACTTGAATACTCTTCATGCTCACTATCTATCATTTTCCAACCATTATAACTATCATTTAAGGGTGATGACATGATATAGGTTACAAAATAACTGTAATACATATTTTCTCGGATAAAAAAAAACGAGTCTGAATTTCAACAATAATGATATCAACTTCTTGATACCAATTATTGTTTTTTAATCTCATATATATAGACGATGTACAGTAAAACCGCTCTTATCGCGCAAACTGCAGACTCACAGAAAGACGACATGTGTCCTTTTTGTTCGTGCATGCGTAGTATTGGTAGCGTGCGCCTAGTGCTAGTACCCCTCACACACTAGTGATGGTACAATACACACAAGTGTGCTGGTACAATGTTTATTAATTTAGAAAAACTGATTTACAATCAAAGCCTCGTGTGTTTATATAGCGAAACTAAACTCCAACGTCCTAATACAATAAGTAAAGTAATCCCAAAATCCTAATACGAATAAAGGAAATCAGGAAACCCAAAAACAAAAAGGAAATAAACATCCAGAATCTAAAAGTATGAATTTAACCCTCCAAATGACCTCAGATGACCGAAAAACATCATACATCATAGCATAGTTGCGTGTCTTGCTCGGAAGGTCGTTTCAACCAAAATATGATAGGGTTTTGTCAAATTATGACATTGACTCCTTTTCAGGTTCTCCAACTGTCGATTCAATACCTCTACGATATGGACTGCATCACATACACATGTGCTGGTACCTTTCATACACAAGTGATGTACTCTATATACACGGGTGTTGGTACTCTATATACACGGGTGTGTTGGTGCCACTTTGCATGAGCGAAAAATGACACATGTCAGTATTGTATGGAAGGTACCAACGCTTTGCATTGAGGGTGGTACTAGTACATTACATGCATAAGTGTTGGTATTTTATATACACGGGTGCTGGTACAACATGTACCAACACTTACGGGTTGGTACTATCACTTTGTATGCACGAAAAAAGGACAAGTGTGAGCATTTGTATAGAGGGGTACCAGCGCTTTACATGGGAAATACCAAAGCCCGTGCGCGTATGACCAAGAGCTGTGCACGCGCACGAATAGGACACGTGTCGCGCTCATGTGAGTCCGCAGTTTGTACAATAAGAATGAGTTCGCATTTGATACCGAGTTAATGGTAGACGACTACGATGATCAATCAAACACTAATATATAACTACACATATAGATAAATATTAGAGTACCAGCCTAATTAAATGCTCAAGTTGATAATTAAAATCTCGATTATAGTTTTGTATTCTAGCACACGCCTTCATAAGCAAACATGTGGACTCAAAGGTGAATTATTTAGAAGAGAGATGAACTCAAGGCTGACCCATTAAGAAAAAATTAGATAAATAAAGATGAAATTAGTATTTTATTAAATAGTGAGATTTGATCTCAGTACCAACTCTGGTACAATATTACATGATCAACTCAACTAAAAGCTCAAGATAATAGTTGAATGCTCGATTATAGTTTTGCAATCTAACAATAAAAACAACACATGATTGCGTGTCACGTAAAAAAAATAACAATTTTACTCTTCAAATAAAAATAAACAGGATCAAAAATTAAATAATACAAATTATATTAATTATAGTTTAATTTTTTTTGATAAGCGAAAAATTTATTAGAGATCCCGTATTGCAAGGTGGAAAACAAGGATAAAATGATACAACCCAAAATGGGGATCAAAACAAACCTTCTCAGAAACACGAAACTAAAAAACGTGAGCCAAAATAAAAATAAAAACAAGCAGCACCTGCAAAAACAGACAGCAGGAAGAGACCAATACTAAAGCCGGTTCTGAGCGTAACCCCGCAGCTCCTCGATCTTCCAAAGACAGGAACCGAGTATACACCCAAACTAAGGAGAAACACACCGAACCAAAGAACCTCGTTGCTTCCTCCACACTTTATCTCCTTTTGGTGCGTCCTGCACGAGACGAGGATGCTACCCACTCTTGAGGCTTACGAAATAGGTAAGCCCTAAGATCGACTAGGGATTGAACCTTAGAACACTTTGAGCTGAGAGAGTCAGGGATAACTGAACCCAAAAACGTATCCTCATATTCTTTATAGTCCTAACTCTGACACGGAGACCTATCCACTATCGGGTTATATTCTGGATCGATGTCCACTACATCTAGATGGTCACCTTCTTCTGAGGCATAGTCCTCTAGTTGATCTGTCACAGAATCATCAAAAAGAAGCGTTTTGTGACTCATAGCTTTGAGTAATTTCCAGCGATCTGACCCGGCCTAACGTTCTCTGCTTATCAACCTTGGCTTGGCTACATATGTACAACACACCATTTTAGCATTCGATCTCAACCGACAACCTTTTTTATTGATTCCCCCAAATCTTGCATCCCACGCTTCTGTACTGGGCTTTTTAACTTATCAGCAAAGCTCACAGTCAGTTCCTTACCCTTTTGAATCGGGGTGACAACACTCATCTTCAAATTATCTATAATCTGACTCCTTGCTGCCAGGGGATCGGGACAGACTGGGATTTGATTTTCCGAGGTGCAGCTCCTCACTTCATCGCAACAAACTCCCAAAACTACGGGTAAAATCAAAAAAGGAACATCAGCGACCTGTAACTCCTAAAATGAGATCGAGAACACCTGAGTATGCACAACCAATTCCTTCTCGTCTCTGACCCTCACAGACGCAGAACGCAATAAAATAAAGTTTGCATCCAAATCAGTTGCAGATTCATCTATTAAAACCTTGATCACCTTTCCATAAGAATTTCTGATAGCAAAAAAAGACTCACTAGACTAGCCTCCTGCAGGAACTCCGGTGACTTTAATCCATAAAAACTTATCTGAATTAAACAACATAGGCTCAGCCTCACAAAAATGAATGAAGAGTCTTCGACTCCAATTCCATTGGACAGGCAAAGCATCGGGTTGTAACTGGAACTCCTCTGAATGGAAAAGAAACACCCTGTTACCCAGATATTTTATCTGAACATGATCCAAAAACTCCTTATCTAATTCCAACTTCAACTTGTCTACCGATAAATCACAAACTGCAACTCCTAACACCCCTTATTTCATCATGTTCCAGAGACTTGGGACAACCTTTCCTACTAATCTTGGCTTGAACAACTGAGGCTGTGACTCGTTGGCTATCTCACATACTGAAGCCACCAACTTATATTTTGCTTTCCAGACCTCCTTCACTAAGGATGGGCATGTCCTCTTCCTTAAGGACTACTTCCAAGCCATTGTTACTAACATTTTATGGCCTTCGAAATATTTCCCATTGAATAACTCTATCAGTGTCGACAAGCCCTCAGCAGATTCAACGGTCACAAAGTCAAACACTGCCCCGTTCTTATTCAGTTTAGAGCTCACAAACACCCTGGTTAGATTCACCCTCTATTCCATTAAATGTTTCAACCAAAATCGATTCTTACTAGGGGGAGTATTACAGACGAAAATCTTACTGCCTGGCTTGTGCACGACGCCTTTACGACCAGTTGCTGAAGATTGAGGAGAAATTGATGCTGGAATTGAAATCGTGACTGGAGACGGAATTGAAGTCTTCATTGTTGTTGATTGCATAGGAGAAGTCTCAAAATTGGCAATGATCAACTGAAGTTTCGGTACCTATACCTTGGATCCCTCTGTCACTGCTTCCCGGTATTCGACACCAACACTTCTCTTCTCAGATTGAATACTCTCCCTCGTCCGTGGGTAATACGAACTCCCAATCGGGATTCTAATTTATGAACATACAAGGCGAAATAGTGACTGCAACGCCGGCTTGAGGAAGGACTTGTACTCCGCGATTAGAAAGGTCACAACATCACTTCCGGCTTTACCTGTCTGTGCCTGCACTCTCTCTTGGGTTTGTATCGCGTTAAACGAACTACCGTCCGGGAATTTGTGTTCTGTTCGCACACAATTAGGGTTCGGCGGTGCCCCTTTGGAGAGAGACATCTTATTTATTTATTTTTGTGTTGTCCTTTTATCGATCTTAAAATACCTTGTTGTATCGGGTTTTTCTTAGTCTTTGTATACTTCAGATTCACTTGGAGAATAGTGTGTGAGTCTTTTACATTGACAATTAAATGGATGTTGTGAAAAAATGAGGAGAACTTTGTTAGGAATTATGAAAATCTCATAATGATATGGTTGTTGAGCTTCTTCAGGCTCTTACTTAAAACCCTATTGGGCACATTGCTCGCTACTAATTGAGGAATCTCAACGATCATCTTTGACTTTGTAAGATCGAAGGGTTTGTATTTTTTTCTCATTTCGTATTGCCGGATTTGGATACCTGTCACGATGCCTTACCTCTCAAGGTATTCGTGACTTCTTCAACTTTGTTCAATAATATGAGACGCATCATTTCAAGTAAAGCAGAGGCAGTATGCATGGCATATGAGGAGCGTCTTCTTCATTCCTTTATCTATTGTGATGCGTGTAGTGCACGTAACTCAGTGGTCCCTTTTGCTGCAACGCTTTCAGAGGAAGGATGATCCTGTTTCTATCGTGGGCGTACCATTTTCAGACCTTGTCTATGTTTCAGTATTTCTTTTATGTTTTCTTAGGAGTAGGGTTAAGTAATTGGTTCCTCAATACCATCTCTGTAATCCATTTCCTAAGAATTCAATCCTAGAAAACTGTTCCCTGTTCCTGGTTCAATTTCATTTATGTCACAAATCCAACACGTTGGTAACAAGTGGTATCACAACCTTCCTTCCTACGACCTAAATGACGAAAATGGTTGTAGAAGGTGAAACAGAGGTATATTCGAGTGCCTTTCAACTTCGTGCAGAACATTATGAGCTCCGGTCAGCAAACCGCCGAGCTCAGATGGATAATGAAGCCCTACGAGTTTGTCATGATGGCATGGAAGATATTAGACGAGGTATGGAAGCTGTTGGGTCTCGAGGTAAGGTTGGAGATGAACCAACTCGCAGCGGAAAATCAATGAAAACCAAGAGACAATTAGAACCATGAAACAACTAACAAAGAATGGATTAACAAGAGAAAAATTCAGCACTAGTTCTTACCAAAACAAGAACACCGGTTAACGAATGATTGGCTTGAGTCTCCAAGACGCCTACGTATCCACATGGGAATCAAAGCCACGTAGTTCTTCTCTTTGAGGACTCAAGAACACAAAAATGGAGGAGGAAACTAGCCAAACCCGAAATGGCCATGGAAGAGGGAGAGAAAATGTGTTTCCTATTCTTGTCTTGTCTTTGTTATGTTGAAAAAAGATGACTTAAACATAACAAAACCCATACTTGTCCAACTAAAGGCATGGGACAAGTATGGTGTCAAGTAAGGTGTAAATAGGACAAAGTATGGCAAGACAAGATTGTGTTAGGTGGTGAATCACCAACACCTTAATCCTTGTCTTGCTTACTTAGTACTAATTAATCAAGACTTGATTAATTAGTTCCATGGGCCTTGGTTGCATGGGCCTTTCATGGGCCTCTTGGAACATGGCCCGTGACCATTTCCAACGAGGTCCCGTGATTCGCTCATCGCCTCCATGCCTTCCATACCGGAAATGTCCAACATTATCCGACGCGATCAATCCCAAGACTCCAAGCCTTATCTCGATCCGTAAAGTCCTATTCACTTACGGGCACATGACCCAAAACCCAGTTTTGGTCATGTCCCGAGACAACTCCCTTTTGGCCATTCTCCATAAATGTGTCAATGAGTTTCATCCTCCGGTGTGACCCTTAGGTTTATGCATGTCAATAGATCAACGTAAAATCCCATTTTACTTGATCCTATTTAAGTGGCAACTAACGAGACTTTAGTATTGCCTGACACTACATAACGAATCGACCCTGTCGATTCTAACCTTTCCGTCGTCCCTGTCATTATCCTTTTATCTCCGATATCCTGATTGAGATAAGGCATAGAGCCGTCATCCTTATTATTCTCAATCACCGTTCCTTGATATGTGAGATGACTGAAGATATGATACCCAGTATCATGTGCATGGCCATGCTATTCTTCCAGTCACTCTCGATCAAGCGGCCGAGAACCGATATCTTTCCCATACCTCAGTATGAGGGATAAATCCCTTAGCCGCCTTTCGTGTCACTCATGTAGCCCGTCCCCAAGCCAATCCTGGCCGTTATGGAAGCCCTGTTACGGACAACGTTAGGCTCAGGTCAAACTCAGTTGTTGACTACATAGCGATCACAAAGACTCCTTGGTCTAAGGATACATGACAAGCTACGACACTGAATATGTTCATGACTTAATCTATGGCACATATTCAGGGCGGGTCGTCCAATATCATGTCCCACATGATATCTATGATCAGACTCCGAAATCCCATTCCAATGACTAACAGAACGTAAGCCATAAAGAGCCATCTTTCATACTAGTCGCTTCTAGTGAAGCTTTGTTGACTAGGGACCCATCGAGTGTGATCTATCTCGATCTATGGTTCTATTCGCATGGTGGGCATAGATCAGAGCACACATCGATATATTACTCCAACACATAAGTAATATAAAGCCGCTTTAATTTTATTGCTAACGATGATATATACATTTGGACATTTAGGATTGAACTACGGGCACTAAGACTAACAATCTCCCACTTGCACTAGTTCCAATCTAAACTCCTATATGTCCCCATCGACTTTACATGTCTAACATGTTCAGGCAGTGACACTGCCTTAGTCAACGAGTTGGCTATGTTATCATCTGTTGCAATATCGGTTATCTTCACTTCACCTCAGTTCAGTATTTATCTGATGAGGTGGATACGCCGCAGTACATGTTTGGATTTGTTATGCGATCTAGGCTTTTAGCTTGCGCAATGGCCCTTGTGTTGTCGCAAAATGGATTCACCGGACTGGATGGGTTTTTAATTACACCCAGCCCTGCCATGAATTTCCAAATCCACATAGCCTCCTTAGCTGCCTCTGCAGCATCCATGTACTTGGCCTCTGTCGTAGATTCGGCAATGGTATCTTGCTTTACGCTTTCCCAGCTAAAGCTCTGCCATTCAGCGTAAACACATATCCTGATTGACTTCTAAAGTCATCTGGATTTGTCTTGGAAAACTAGCGTCTACTCATCCTTCGACGACTAGTTCAGCATCATCTTTCCCCCGGGTTAGAATGATGTCTACTGGTACAACATAAGGCTTACGAGACGTCTGGTCTCATACATGTCATGGCATATATGATCGATCCTGCCCCCAGGCGCATAGGATTCTCATCATCCTTTTCAGCTCATCAGGTGTCTTAGGACACTGAGTCTTGCTGAGATGAATGCCATGACTAGTGGGTAAGAGTCCTTTCTTTGAATCGAGCATTAAGAACCTACTCAATGCCTTGTTCACATAGGTTCCCTGACTTAAATCCAAGACCCTCTTGGTGCGATCTCTACATATCTTAATTCTTAAGATATGAGAAGCATCGCCTAAGTCCTTTATTGAAGAACACTTCCTCAACCAAGCTTTAGTCTCGTGCAAGGTTGGGATGTCGTTTTCAATGAGAACCAGAAAGGTAATATTGCTCCCACTAGCCTTCTTATAAACGCAAGATTCATCCTCGTTCTTGATTAAGCCAAATCCAATTACAGCTTCATCAAAACGAAGGATCCAACTCCGAGAAGTTCGTTTCAATCCATAAATGGATTTCAACAACTTATAAATCTTTCCTTTATTCTTCGGATCGTCAAAACCTTTGGGCCGAGACATACAAACGTACTCAGTCAAATTTCCATTTAGGAAAGCGGTTTTGACATCCACTTGCCATATCTCGTAATTATGATACGCAGTTATGTCAAGAAGAATTTGGATCGATTTTGACCATAGCCACTAAGGAGAAGGTTTCCTCATAGTCAATCCATTGGATCTGCCTATAACCTTTCGCCACCAGTTGAGCTTTGTAGGTCAGAGGGTTGCCGTCCATGTCAAACTTCACCTTGAAGATCCATTTGCATCCTATGGTCCTCACACCATTGATGGGATCAACCGGTTCCCAGACTCGGTTGTCCGACATGGATTGCATTTCCTCCCTCATGGCTCCCAGCCATAACTCGGAGTTGGGCCCATCCACGACTTCCTGAAAGGTGGCTGGATCATCGTGATCCACCATGACTTCATTGTCACCTCCGGATACCATATCTTGGAGGTGGAAGATTGATCCTTTCAAATCGCCTTGGACCTTCCGGAATTGTAACAGGAATTGGTTCTTACTCTACGACAATCTCTGGCTCCTTTCTACTGGGTTGCCAATTGGTTTAGACAGATCTGTACCATCCTGAATTTCTTCGAGATGCACAGTCCTCCCAATGACGTCTTTGGAAACAAAACTTCTTTTCCATAAAGACCCCACCCCAAGCGACGAACACCATGTTCTCACTGGGATTGTAGAAATAGTATCCCCTTGTTGCTTTGGGATACCACACGAAGGTGCATATCTCAGATCTTGGTTCGAGCTTAGTCGAAACCAAATGTTTCACATAAGCCTCGCAACCACAAATCTTTAGGAAGGACAAAGCGGGCATCATCCCGTACCATTTTTAAAATGGTGTCCATTCCACACCATTCGTCGAAGCCCGATTCACTATGAATGCGGTCGTTTCTAGAGCAAAACCCCTAAAAGAGATTGGGAGATCAGTCCAACTAATCATGGAACAGACCATTGTCTAACAATGTCCGATTTCTCCGTTTGGCTACACCTTTCAACTACAGTGACCTAGGAGGAGTCCATTTCAAAAGGATCCCATTCTCTTTTAGATGATCTAATAACTCTGTGGTCAAGTATTTTCCACCTCGATCCAATCGAAGTGCCTTAATACCTTTGTCGAGCTGGTTTTCTACTATAGTCTTAAACTCTTTGAATTTATCAAAAGCTTCAGACTTATGTCTCACCGAATAGACATAACCATATTTACTGTAATCATCAGTAAATGTGATAAAGTAGCTAAAACCCCTCCTGGCAAGTGAACTTATTGGTCTACACACATTCGAGTGTATCAGCCCCAATAATTCACCCGCCCTTTCATCGCGATCGATAAAGGGCACTTTAGTCATTTTGCCCATCAAAAAAACCTTGCACCTATCGATCGAATGGAATTCGAATGAACCTGAAAGCCCGCACTTCTGAAGTGCTGATAGGCGCTTCTTGTTTATGCGACCCAAATGACAGTACCATAACAGAGTTAGGTTTAAATCGTTGGATTTAGACCTCTTGGTATTAACGGAATATATAGAACTTGAGGCATTGTTACCCATATCTAATATGTACAATCCTCCAACCATGTCAGTACTGGTATAAAACATATCATTGCATAGAACATTGAAAACTCCATTTCCAATATTAACATTATATCCTTCCTTGTCAAACACGGATACAGATATAATATTCCTACTAAGAGTAGGTATGCAATATACATTATACAATACTAAGACAAGGCCTCTTGGCAAAGCAAGACTCATGGATCCTACAGCAGTTGCCACAACTCTGAGGTCCATTTCGTGCTTTCCAAATCTCTCCTACTTTCAGCCACCATATATTAGTGCATGTGTGAGATTCAGTCATGGTATCTAATACCCATGAATCTTTGGAAGTAGAGAGATGTAGCTCTATAGAGTTAATACCGAATGAAGGCACGGTCCCACCGCCCTTCCTTAGATCATCCAGGTTTCCTGATGAAGGCGCAGTCCTACTGCCCTTCTTCAGATCATCCAGGCTATTTGATGAAGGCGCAGTCCCACTGCCCTTCTTCAGATCAGCCGTGAACTTCCTGTAATCCCGGTTCCTATGACCAGGCTGTTGGCAGTAGAAGCAGACATTCTCAAGTGTCTCATCTTTCCTGCCAAGTGCGCATGGGCCCAGCCCTTGCCACTTCCAATTCCCTTGTTGACCATCAGAATATCCTTGGATCCCAGATCCCTGAGATATTCTTCTCAGCAGCTGATGACACTTCATGTAACTCTGATATGGTCTTAGAGACAGCCTTGTCAAGGACATATTCTTTGCGTTCAGACTTGAGGACTATCCTCAAAAATTCTGTACCAGTCCAAATAGTTTGTCCCATTTAGCTTGACCCTGTCAAGAATGGTTTTTAATGACAAACTATTAATGTTCGCTGAATTTGCCATTTGATCTACAACAGATAAAATTCAATCAGTAAACTGAATAAATTTTATGAAGATCAAGCTTAAACACCAACAATCAATTCTAAACCTTTAGAATCTGAAACCAAGATCCTTGATTCACTCGATTAAGCTGAACTAATGCTCACCACTTAATCGAGCTATGTAGGTAGGAATCCATCCAATCACATCCAATGTGACTCCTGGCTAGGGTATGTACTTATGTACACGACTTACCCTATCTGTTACCCTAGCTCAACCTCAGGCTAAGAATCGTAGTCGGGTCCACCAATTTTCAACTATGGCTCGTCACTATGTAGGTGCTCCGCTAATGCGCACGACACCCACATATGTCGTCCAAACCTACTACCCCGCTTTCCCATGGATGCTCCGCTAATGCGCACGACACCCATAGGACGGGGAGGTAGTAAGGTGTTGATGATTGGGAGGTATCGGACATGACCCGCTTTTACTTGTCCAGTTGTGTTCAAAACTTTGGCACATCCTAGATGCGATGAGCACATCAACTACATTCCAAATGCAATGATGCCTCAAATTACATCCAATGTAATTCTTCCTTTGAACCCGTCAACTACATCCAATGCAATGACGGTTCTAAGGGTTCACACACAAGGATTAAAATTCCAATTTTATCTTTGCATGTGAGGTGATATGCTCGGTAAATAAAGTTAGGCATGCAATTCTAAAGCACATAGAATTAATCATGCATAAACTAAACCAAGCATAAAGCGATAAATGTGCACATAATAGCCCCCTAAACTAACTCCCACTAGCTTCTTGAGCTCCACCGACTCCAAGCCGATGCCAACACCCGAAAAGCCACCAAATGACCTTTTCGCCCTTTCTTCATCTTGAGTAAAATATTACAATTTAATACACGACTCGCAGGTCGGGAATAAATAAATATTACAAACAAGTGGTTCGACGACCACACCTTGAAAGAATAATTACACGTTACCTCTAACGGCTCGCAGGCCGTGAAAAGCGATAAATAATTAAATTGAGCTCGGGGCTATTATGTGCACCATGCCAACATCACATCACACATCGTGTTATCAAACAAGAATGTTATCAAACATCATGTGATTTTCCGGTTTTAATTAATAGCCAAGTTTCGAAAATTTTTGATGCTCGGTTTATCGAAACCGTTCAAAAATGAAACTTTTGAACATTTGATCTTCGAGTTCGTCATGACGGTTCCAAACTCGTCATAACTAACAAAACGGTTTAGCCTTGGCATATCAACCATCCAATGGTCATGCTTGGCCTAGCTCCGTCCAACGGAGCCCCGTTCGGTCCCGGTTTCGGCTCCCCGAGAGTCCCGCTCCCGAGACCCGAAAAATCAAATTTTTTTCAAAATTTCCAGATTTGAAATAATTTTCAAAAATTCATTTTACATGCATTAAATCCATAAACAATAATTTAAAACATGTTATCAAACAATTTAGCAAAACAACATGCCAAAAACGAAACTTTCAAGCAAAACCGAAACTTTGAACACCGTCTTGTGAATCCCGAAGGTAGCACGGATCTGATACCACTGTTGGGTCTCGAGGTAAGGTTGGAGATGAACCAACTCGCAGCGGAAAATCAATGAAAACCAAGAGACAATTAGAACCATGAAACAACTAACAAAGAATGGATTAACAAGAGAAAAATTCAGCACTAGTTCTTACCAAAACAAGAACACCGGTTAACGAATGATTGGCTTGAGTCTCCAAGACGCCTACGTATCCACATGGGAATCAAAGCCACGTAGTTCTTCTCTTTGAGGACTCAAGAACACAAAAATGGAGGAGGAAACTAGCCAAACCCGAAATGGCCATGGAAGAGGGAGAGAAAATGTGTTTCCTATTCTTGTCTTGTCTTTGTTATGTTGAAAAAAGATGACTTAAACATAACAAAACCCATACTTGTCCAACTAAAGGCATGGGACAAGTATGGTGTCAAGTAAGGTGTAAATAGGACAAAGTATGGCAAGACAAGATTGTGTTAGGTGGTGAATCACCAACACCTTAATCCTTGTCTTGCTTACTTAGTACTAATTAATCAAGACTTGATTAATTAGTTCCATGGGCCTTGGTTGCATGGGCCTTTCATGGGCCTCTTGGAACATGGCCCGTGACCATTTCCAACGAGGTCCCGTGATTCGCTCATCGCCTCCATGCCTTCCATACCGGAAATGTCCAACATTATCCGACGCGATCAATCCCAAGACTCCAAGCCTTATCTCGATCCGTAAAGTCCTATTCACTTACGGGCACATGACCCAAAACCCAGTTTTGGTCATGTCCCGAGACAACTCCCTTTTGGCCATTCTCCATAAATGTGTCAATGAGTTTCATCCTCCGGTGTGACCCTTAGGTTTATGCATGTCAATAGATCAACGTAAAATCCCATTTTACTTGATCCTATTTAAGTGGCAACTAACGAGACTTTAGTATTGCCTGACACTACATAACGAATCGACCCTGTCGATTCTAACCTTTCCGTCGTCCCTGTCATTATCCTTTTATCTCCGATATCCTGATTGAGATAAGGCATAGAGCCGTCATCCTTATTATTCTCAATCACCGTTCCTTGATATGTGAGATGACTGAAGATATGATACCCAGTATCATGTGCATGGCCATGCTATTCTTCCAGTCACTCTCGATCAAGCGGCCGAGAACCGATATCTTTCCCATACCTCAGTATGAGGGATAAATCCCTTAGCCGCCTTTCGTGTCACTCATGTAGCCCGTCCCCAAGCCAATCCTGGCCGTTATGGAAGCCCTGTTACGGACAACGTTAGGCTCAGGTCAAACTCAGTTGTTGACTACATAGCGATCACAAAGACTCCTTGGTCTAAGGATACATGACAAGCTACGACACTGAATATGTTCATGACTTAATCTATGGCACATATTCAGGGCGGGTCGTCCAATATCATGTCCCACATGATATCTATGATCAGACTCCGAAATCCCATTCCAATGACTAACAGAACGTAAGCCATAAAGAGCCATCTTTCATACTAGTCGCTTCTAGTGAAGCTTTGTTGACTAGGGACCCATCGAGTGTGATCTATCTCGATCTATGGTTCTATTCGCATGGTGGGCATAGATCAGAGCACACATCGATATATTACTCCAACACATAAGTAATATAAAGCCGCTTTAATTTTATTGCTAACGATGATATATACATTTGGACATTTAGGATTGAACTACGGGCACTAAGACTAACAGTTTTGATACAAGAAAAATGGCTCTCTACTAATGAGTGGGGATGACTATGTGTCAGGACACGATCATCAAGCAATATAGAGACGATTAAGTACCGTTCCATCTCACAAGGAGTAGAGGTATCACTAGTATTTGGCTAAAACCTAGGGACGTGGGCTATCACTTCCACATACCCGAAAAGGAAAATAAAGGGTCAAAAGTAAAAGGTTTTTTTTAAGTCTATAAAGAAAATAAACCTATATACACGCTACCACCTACGACACATAGCTTTTAATTCACACAAAAGTCGGTCACGGGTACAAGTAAATACGATTTTGAATTAACGCATGGTTTAGTTAACAATGAGTATAAACAATAATGCTTTCCTTATGGTCTTAGAACTCTTAAGTTCCTATGTATGTGGTATCATAAAATCAACCACATACTAGTCACGAGGAGAGGGCATGGGACCATTACCCGGACCGATGTGTGACCCACAAATCATCGGAAAGCAAGAAAATAAGGTGTAGTTCTATGATCTTGAGCGAAGCTCGATCAATCATCGAACGAGAAATAACAACGCATGCATGTCACTTTCTCTACCAACCATGGTTGTAAAAAGCGTTAGGCGCTAGTCGGGCGGTGAGGACCCCTAGGTGTTAGGCGGGAACTAGTCGGGGCCTAGACGGATTTAAGTTTTTAACATTTTTATATATTATTGAATATATTACACAATATATAATATAAAAAATCAATATATATACTTTATTTGTATAATATAAAAATATCAAGTGTCAAAATACAAAGAAAAAACTAAACGCTCTCATTTTGATTTTACTCTAAATTTTTATAAAAATCTAAATTTTAATGATAAACCACCAAAGAGGGACATGTCCCATATTATTTTTATCAATAAAATCAAGACCATTACAAACATATTGTGTCTCTTACCTTTTCATCTTATTTTTAAAGGTCTAATTTCACAAATTAGAGTCTTAAGTTTCGGACTAATCGGGTGGGACGGCGAGTCGGATGGTTTTCAGATTTTGGGGCCTAGGTGAGGGTCAATTAATTATTAAGCTTGTTTCTCCTAGTTCATTTAGTATATGGCATGTACGGTTTGCGTTTTAGGTAAACGACCTTCAAAATTTTATTCCCAACTTTACCCTTCAAAATTATATTTACATAAATCATCTTTATTAATCATTTGTTATAGATTGCTTCGTCTTCGTTGCTGACCCGATACTGTTCTACGCTTGTTCACCATCGTTTCGAGCTTCTTCGTTCGCGCTTCTTCTGGGTATTGAAGCTACCCAGCCTACACTACAACTTGTATGGTTGATTCATTGTAGAGGTTGTCATCCTGTTGTACCAAAAGATCATCAAAGTCAGTGAGTACAAAGCCCTAATTTCTAATTTCTGATTTCAAATCGTCATCCTTACGTCATAATTTTCAGAAATGTGGCTCTATTTAATTATTGATAAGCTGAGATTAGGTTTGGATGACTTGAAACATTAATGAAACGATTTAATGGAATCTTTGATTGTTTGTACGAATGAGACTCTTTATTCCTAGTACGGGATGATATTTACTCAATGTGGGAGTATTCATTGCTAATGCTATGATCAAAACTACCCAACATGAGAGTCTTAAACTCAGTGAGTACAAAGTCCTAATTTCTAATTTCCGATTTCAAATCTTCTTCCTTACGTCATAGTTTTCAGAAATGTATATGTATTTAGTTATTGATATAAGTGAGATTAGGTTCGGATGTCTTGAAACATTAATGAACGGTTGAGTGGAATCTTCAATTCCTAGTAGTAATAAGGAAAGTCTCTTTATTGATAATATGAGATGATATTTACTCAACATGGGAGTATTATTGTCAGTACTGGGATAAAAGATACACAACCTGAGAGTCTTTATTGCCAGTATTGGGATGAAAATTCACTAATATGGGAATCACATTTTTATTGTAATAAATATGAATGTGTATATAATTTATGTATTGGTGTAGCTATGATAAACAAACCAAGTTTTAATTAAGGTTTAAATATCAAAATGTACTCTTAAGTATTGGTCACGAATACTACACTACCTAACGTTTCAAAATGACATATGCACTACCTTAAGTTTTGCTCGTGCGATTTTATTAGTAAAAATAGACGGAATATTTCATTCTGCTACTCATATGAAAGGTTGTAAATGGCGCTAGGCGCTAGTCGGGCGGCAAGGACCCCTAGGCATTAGGCGAGGACTAGTCGGGGCCTAGGCGGATTTGATTATTGATTATTTTAAATTATTAATAATATATATTACATAATAATAATATAATTTTATGTACTATTTTTTTTTTGAAAAGTAATGGAAATATTATTAAAGCATTAAGATGGTCGCAAAACTGCTACCACCATACAATTCAAGGAAACTATAATAATATTGAATAACAAGAACCGAAATGTAAATTTTGCTCTTGGACATATGGGCGGTCGGAGGGGGAAACTGCGGTAGCATCCGTAGACACCGATACAGCATACTTCAACCAAAAATACTGGCCGAGCAGACCAAGTGAAGTTTTTGTAGTGGTGGACCGATACCTCCCACGGGAAATCAGCGTGCGTCGTCTTCCCTTAGCTGATATTGGTAGGGCTCCTAAACGCGGGAATGCTGACCCCGAGCTGGTAGGGGAGAATCATGTCGACTGTTGGCGGAACCGTCACCACCATACGTCTAGAGAGGTGGTGCAGTCCACCGACACCTCCTTGGACCCCAAAGGACTCATTCCTGGAGGCGGGGGTGCTTGTGGCCCCCCGCCGCTGCTGTATATGACGCCTTATCAGAAGCTGTCGACTATGAGTAAGTGACCCGATCCTGCACCGGGCCGTCCGACCCATGTCTGGCGACCCATGCCCCGACCTCGCCCGACCCAACCCGTTTCAGTTGCAAGCTGGGTAGCCCTTGACTCGCGCCGACCCGACCCACGGCAACCACGTCGACCCATCCTTCCAGGCCCTACACCGCCGAGTTCCTCTCCCTCACTCGCCTTCTCCTTCTCCCCGCGTCTTCACTTCTACTAGCCCGAGTTCCCGTCGCCTCCGTGAACGCTCTGCCGGCGAACTCATCAGATCCGGGACGGGACGACGAGTTCGTCCAGATCTGAGGCGAGAAGTGACCGCCGTGCTCCGCTGCCGCGCCCGACACCAACCACCATCCCGCCACCGCCTTTTTTTCCACGGTGAGATTCCGAGCCGTGGAGCTTCGGCCGGCAACGGCGTCGCCGGTGGCCGGCCGGATTCGAACCGAGCTTCTCCTTTTGTTTATTTTCTCGTCCAGAAACAGTTTGGATCTGGCCGTGTATTTTTGGAAATGAAATCAGAAAATTAAAGATTTTGATCTGTAAAATGGGAAATTGTGTAAAAACAAAACCAGATTTGACTAAATGAGAAAAATGGTTTAAATTGAGTTTGAGAATAAAATCAGATTTATAAAAAAAAGGGAAATATGTTGAATCAAAATCAGATTGGAGTAAAAGATGGGTTTTTGGATCTGTTTTGGTTGGAATCAAAATCAAGGTTTTTGGAAAGAAAAGAATGTAAAACGAAAAATCAGATTTAAGGAAAAAGGGTTATTAATCGGAATTGGGAACGAATCTGGAACTCTGGTTAAAATGGATTGCTATTTGGGTTTAAAAAGGAACAAAAGAGGACCGCTGAATCGGACCTCGGGATTCGTGCATTGGGACCGTGCCTCGCATGCACCGGTTTCGGTGCTCGGGTACTCAAACCCGATTCGCCGTGACCCCACTTTTATCCCGCTCGAGTTTAAAGGGCAACTGTCGGTTTTAAACTGGATTAATCGTGACCTTTAAATTAACCTGGGAACCGCCTCTAATTATGGCTTTCGTGTTATCTTTAGCGTCTGGCTTCGATTGAAGTGAAGCCCGGATGTAGCGAGCCAGAACGTCAGCAGCTAGGAAACGTAGCGGGTGTTCTTCGGTTGAGGTAGGGAAAAGTATCCGGATCTCGGCCCTGACTAGGGAAAGTTAACTGTAGAATTGCATGTGACACCGGGGTGTCGTGGGTTATTTAGGTTATCGAATATTAGAAAAGCATGATACGGGAACATAGCGAATATTGGAAATGCATGTGACACTTAGTAGTGTCGTAGGAGCAGAGAACTTAGCGATGATTGAATTACTGGAGGCATATGATCATGCCCGGAGGTTGTTTGTGAAACTAGCGATCTTAGGACTGTTGGAGGCATCGTTTATGCCGGAGGTTGTTGTGCGTTATTTATTGTTGAGTTTGGGTGGCCTTGAGAGCCCGTGTTAATTGTTGTTGAGTTGGGTGGCCTTGAGAGCCCGTGTTAATTGTGTTGAGTTTGGGTGGCCTTGAGAGCCCGTGTTATTTATCGTCGAGTTTGGGTGGCCTTTAGAGCCGTGTTGTTTATTGTTGAGTTTTGGGTGGCCTTGAGAGCCCGTGTTACTATTGCTGAGTCTTGGGTGGCCATGAGAGCCCGTGTTGTCGTTTTGGAGTCTTGGGTGGCCGTGAGTGCCTGTGGGGTTGTGAACCCGTGTCTTTACTATTGGTGGTTTTGAGTGGCCGTGAGTGCCCGTGGGGTCGTTGAGCCGTGAGTTACTGTTGGTGTATCTTGGGAGGTCGTGAGTGCCTGTGGGGCTGTTGAGTCCGTGGTTTAGGGTTGGTGTCTTGGGTGGCCATGAGTGTTTGTGGAGTGCTGAACTTGTGTTGTTGCTGTTTGTCGAACTGTGTTTGTGATTGTAATTGTGGTTACCTGAGGTTGTGGGCCCGCTTCATTAAACGGGGGTCCTCGATCACACGCGTCTGCATGTTCAGACGGGGTAAGGGGGCCCGCCCGTCAGTAAAGGGGTCCTGGCCACGCGTGTGTGGTTCGGGGTTGTGAGTGTGATAGGTTGACAGTCTGATCCGACTTTGTGTCGAGGAAATGCAACAGGTCGACCGCCTGACCTGATGAGATCGGTAAAGGGCGTGAGGGAGGTTACTGAGCAGCTGGTTTGCGATCCTTTGTGATCTTGTTTGGTGTGCGATTCTTTGTGATCTTGTTTGGTGTTGTGTAGCTTTCTGTCGTGTCCTTGGAGGAGGTCGTCGATAGTTGTGTCGGGTTTACATTACGAGTCCGAGTGTTGAGTCTGTTGAGGAAGGTAACGGGTTGTGTGTCAGTTGAGTACTTGAGTTGGGGATTGTAGTCCCGGTGTTGGGTTTGGTTGTGGTGTTACCGGCATTGTCTGCTAATTATGTCGTAGTCAGTATGTTATCTGTGGTGGTGAGCGAACGCTTACCCCTAGCTGCTTTTCCTACAGGTACTTGTCGCAGGTCGGACTAGGTGAGCTTCCGAAGCTTGAAGAGCTAGAGGCGGGAGTCCGGGTTACTTTTTAGTCTAGCGACGGATACCTCGCTTTTTGTCTGCTTGTGGGACGTTTTATTTTGAGTTGTAATTATCCTTTTGTTGAACTAAACTGGTATTGTAAAGTGTTTTAATGGAAAGGGTTTCAAAGTGCTTTCTTATTTTAAACGTTCGCGTCCCGAGTTCGGTTTACTGAAATTGGGGCGTGATAGCGAATACTGGTTTGGTTGCGGAAAGTTATAAGGAAACGCATATGGGATCATGTGAGGGTTGTGCTATACCTTATCGATGTGACTAATGGAGTTGTTGTTCGGTCTCTGAATTGGGCGTCATTTTTATTGGATACCGGGGCGTCACGCTCGTTTGCTTCGTCGAGTTGTGCCGAGATGTTGGCGCTGAGTTTAGAGCCGTTGAGTCCACCCCTGCGTCTGGACACGCCGGTTGAGGGTGATGTGGTGTTGACTAGGGTCTGTCGTGCCTATGAAGTTAGAGAAGCGAACTGATACAGGAGGTTCGAGAGAGCGCTCAAGAGCCCTGATGCTGGATCGAGTCCTCAGCCCGAGGATTCGGGTATGTCGGAGTTGGTGGGCACGACGGCGGTAGTGGAGCGAGGTCTTAGAGAGACTGCGAGGGTCCGTGAGGTTCGGCAGCGACTAAGCTTGCGTGTGTATCCGTGGGGAGGATACTTACGAAATGACAGCCTTTGACGAAATCCTGGGAATGGATTGGCTGGCGAAGTACCGAGCCAAGATCGACTATTACAGGCGACGAGTGACGATGTTAGCAGGCAACGCGAAAGTTTCGTGTATTCTGGGCAGTAAGAGCGGAGTTCTCCTGTCGGCATTATCCGCAGTGGAGGAAGTATCGGCCGTGCAGAGCCGAGAGTTACCGCGAGCGGTGTGCGAGTTTCCCAAGGTCTTTCCTGAGGAGTTGGGCGGGTTGCCACCAGTTCGTGCGGTGGAGTTTGGAATAGACCTGATGCCGGGAACGACACCGATATCGATGGCGCCTTACAGGTTCGCGCCAGCAGAGTTGACCGAGGTGAAGCGTCAGCTCGAGGAGCTTCGGGAGAAGGGGTTTATCCGGCCAAGCACATCGTCGTGGGGAGCGTCAGCACTCTTCGTGAAGAAGAAGAGTGGGGAGCTTCGGATGTGCATCGAGTACCGGAAGCTGAACAGGTTTACGGTGAAGAACCGATACCCGATGCCGAGAATTGACGACTTGTTCGACCAGTTAAGAGGGTTGACATGTTTCTCGAAGATCGATCTGCGGTCCGGATATTACCAGTTGCGAGTCCGGGGGGAGGACGTTGCAAAGACTGCATTCCAGACACGGTATGGGCATTACGAGTTCTTCGTGATGCCATTTGGACTGACGAACGCACCTGCAGCGTTAATGGATCTGATGAACAGTATATTCCGGCCGTTCTTAGATCAATTTGTGGAGGTGTTTGTAGACGACATCTTGATCTACTCGCAGAACGAGGCGGCACATGAGGAGCATCTGAGGGCTGTTTTGACCCTGCTGCGCACACATCAGCTATACGCCAACCTAGAGAAGTGCGAGTTTTGGCTCGCTGAGGTGAATTTCCTCGGTCACATTGTATCCCGTGACGGTATACTAGTCGATCCGGCGAAGATCGATGCGGTTTCAAAGTGGGTACGGCCCACGAACGTCTTCGTGATCCGCAGCTTTTTGGGGTTGGCAGGATATTATCGGAGGTTCGTCCAGGACTTTACGCGTCTAGCCGCGCCTATGACTCTTTGGACGCGCAAGGGAGTCGGGTTTGTGTGAACTGACGATTGTGAACGTTCGTTCACGGAGTTGAAGGCTCGTCTGACTACCGCTCCAGTATTGATAGGGCCAGAGCGCGGGATCGGGTATGAGGTCTACTGTGACGCGTCCGAGGAAGGACTGGGCTGCGTGCTGATGCAGTTAGGGAAGGTGGTTGCTTATGGCTCCAGGAAGTTGAAGACGCACCAGCGCAACTACCCTAACCATGATCTGGAATTAGCAGCAGTCGTGTTCGCACTAAAAGGCTGGCGGTATTATCTGTATGGCGAGAGATTTCAGGTGTTCTCGGATCACAAGAGCCTCAAGTACATCTTTTCCCAACGAGACCTGAATATGCGCCAGCGGCGATGGATGTAACTACTTGCGGAGTACGACTTTGAGCTACTCTACCATCCGGGTAAGGCGAATGTGGTTGCCGACGCCCTGAGTAGGAAGTCGGTTCCGAGCCTTGCCAGCAATCAGTCCGGGAGTGGGACATGATGGGGGAACTAGGCACGTTCGGGCTTGAGCTAGAGGAGGCTACTGACGGCACATCCATGTGTTCATTGGTGGCTCAGCTCACACTGCTTGCCCGAGTGTTGGAGGCACAAGCTGAGGATGTCGAGACGACAGAGATCCGGTAGAGAGTTGCCGGTGGTGTCGACGCCGAGGGCTGGGATATTTGTGCTAATTGGGAGTTGCGGTATCGAGGGGTGTTGTTCGTGCCGCGTAGCTGTGGAGACGACGTGCTGCTAGGGTCACATTATTCGCGTCTTACAGTGCACTTGGGTAGCACTAAGATGTATGGCGACATCAGGCGATATTTCTGGTGGAGCGGGATGCGGAGAACGGTTGCAAAGTTAGTATCGCGGTGCCTCACTTGTCAGCAGGTGAGAGCCGAACATCAGCGTCCCGTTGGGTTATTGCAGCCACTATCGGGGTCACAGTGGAAATGGGAGCACGTCACGATGGATTCCGTGAGCGGTTAGCCGAGTTCGCTTACAACAACAGCTTTCAGGCCAGTATCGAGATGGCACCGTTAGAAGCGTTGTATGGTAGGTCGTGTCGATCGCCCGTCTGCTGGGCAGAAGTGAGGAATAAGAGTTTACTAGATCTAGAACTGGCCCGAGAGGCGACTGAGTTGGTCGAGCCGGAACGTGAGCGGTTGAAGACCGCGCAGAGTCGGCATAAGAGCTATGCTGACAGACGGCGCCGACCTCTCGAGTTCGTAGTTGGCGACCATGCATCCCTGGAGGTGAGTCCGAAGAATGGACTGGTATGTTTCAACCGCGACGGAGGCAAGTTAGCCCCACGGTATATCAGGCCTTTCGAGGTCTGAGTAGAGTGGGAGTAGTTGCATACCGAACTGCACTACCACCGCAGCTTGGGAATGTCCACGTTTCCTAGTTGCGGAAGTATAATGCGGGCCGCTCTCACGTCATTGAGTGGGCAGATGTCGAGGTGGCTGGTGATGTCTCGTACGAGGAGACGCCGGTTCGAGTAATGGATACACGGGAGCAGGTCCTGCGTGGTAAGGTTATCCGCCTAGTACGGGTGCAGTGGCGGCACCACGGGGCTGAGTCGACTTGGGAGCGCGAGGACGAGGTTCGCGCGAAGTACCCCGATCTGTTCGACTCCTGAGGTACGTCTGTTTTAAATTTCGCGGACGAAATTCCTTTAAGAGAGGTAGATTTTAAGAACCGCTCCCGGTCAACGCCGGTCAAATCGGCGGAAAAACAGAAAAATTTAAAATTTTGGGACTAACACCTAAATGAACCTAAAATTGACCCCAAGGGTCATATCGGACTTAAGTTGACCCCGATATCGACCAAAGTGAGTTCTGGGTGACTCAGGGCAACTTTTTGACCAATTCGGGAAAAGTTGACTTATTGTCGAAAAAGTCAATCGAGCGACGTTTTGGTCCGTTCGAGGCCAGATTTGGATCCAAAAAGCTTAGTCGTCGTTATAGCGGTCTTAGTTGGGCCGTTTTCTTGTAAGACGCGAAATTTCATAAATTCTTGGAAAATGGGCCCGCACGGGCCCGAGACGGCCGAATTTCGCGAATACGATTGAAAAATATCTACAAAGATATTTTTCTAACTAGTGGGACCCACTTGACACATGTCATGAAAGTGGTGGAAGGGAGTTTTAAGGACCAGATTACCCTTTATTAAAGGGATAAAGGTGGGGGCATTTTAGTCATTTTAAGGGGTTGTGTTTTAAAACAAAAAAATAAAAGGAATGGTTGGGTGATACACGTCCATTTCAGAAAAAAAAAGAGAAAAAGAGAGAGAAAGAAGAGAGAGAAAGGGAAGGAGAGAAAATGAAAGAAAAGGGGAGATTGTTGAAGATTGTCGACGATCCGGCCGTTGAATCGTGTTTTTTCTTGTGAAATCGTCGTTCCCTACAGTAAGAACCCATCTTTTTCTCGTTTTGGAACGTTTGAATTTTAGGGTTTGAGTTTAAATGGGTTGATTAAGGTTGGTTTAAGGATTGGAGTTCGTTAGGAACGTTTTGGGGCGAAAAAGAACGTTTTCCATTGAGGCCATGTGGGGCCCACTTGCCCGTGCCTCGGGTTTTTCGTGTTCGGGTGGTTTTGGACGATCCCCGAATCGATAATTCACACCCGGAACGAATTATGGGATCAAATTTTGGAAATTGGAAATTTCGGGTTTAGAAAATTTAAACACGAATTAAATCGCCCGGAAGTTGGAAATTTATTCCGTCGATTACGTTGGAACACTTGAATTATTTTAGGATCGTAGAAACGAAAACGGGAATTTTCGGAGCCCCGGAAGGGCGTTTTCCGATCCCGGACAGATTCTCCAAGCCGGGCGAATTGGGCCCTTCCGGACCCTTTGTTGACAATGTCGAGTAATCGGAAAGTTTGAGAGTGATCGGCATTGTCGGGGTTGCGTTTGAGCGTTAAGTTCATTAAATTCGGGTTTCACCTGCTTATTTAAAAAGTGTGTTAATTGTGATCACTGTAGACCGTGTCGCCGACCGTGGAAAGAGGAGGCTAAGCGGGTAATCTGGAGCATTGCCGGAGCGCGAGCACCGGATTTGACACGCTTCAAGAGGTAGGGAAAAGTAGCCGGATATCGGCATTGACTAGGGAAAGTTATCAGTAGAAATGCATGTGACACTTGGTGGTGTCGAAGGTTGAGTGAACCTGTCGAATAATAGAACTGCATGTGACACTTGGTGGTGTCGTAGGTTAAGTGAACCGATCGAATAATAGAACTGCATGTGACACTTGGTGGTGTCGTAGGTTGAGTGAACCTGTCGAACAATAGAAATGCATGTGGACACTTAGTTGTGCCCGTATTGTTGTGTTTATGATTGTGGCTATGTGTGCCTTTGGGGTGTTGAACCCGTATGTTATTGGTGGTGTTTCGTGGGTGGCCATATGTGCCTTTGGGGTGTTGAACCCGTATGTTATTAGTGGTGTTTCGTGGGTGGCCATGTGTGCCATTGGGGTGTTGAACCCGTATGTTATTGGTGCTGTTTCGTGGGTGGCCATGTGTGCATGTGGGGTGTTGAACCCGTATGTTACTGGTTGAGTTTCGTGGGTGGCCATGTGTGCCTGTGGGGTGTTAAACCTGTATGGTTGTTGACTGACTTGCTGAGGGGTAGTTAGTCGTTATATTATTGTCGCTATTTGTTGAACCTTGTGTGATGACTGTGATTGCATGGAGGTTGGGGCCCGCCTGACAACAAAGGGATGTCACGGGGTCGCGCGCGTAAGGGTTGGCTAGCCTTCCGACTAACCCTCGGTAAAGTGTGCAGTTTTATGCGATGAAGGGCAGCTCCCCTTCCGACTAGCTATCGGAAAAGTATTGATGTTTATGTCGCGAACGGGTCGACCGCCTAGCCCGACTGCGTGTCGGGGAAAGTTGCGTGGGCCAGGTTCAAGCCCAGCCGGTTAGCGACCGACACTGAGTAGCTGGTGTGTGGTCCTTTGTGATCTTGGGTGTTGCGTGGTTATTATTTGCGTATTTTGGTTGAGGTCGTAACTGCTGTGTCGGGTCTACATTACGTGTCCGGGTTTGAGATGGTTGGGAAAGTTGAACAGTTGTATTGCGTGACCGTCAGTCTAAATTGTGTTTTTGGGATAGTAGTCCCCGGGGTTGTTATTGTCGGGTTCCTGGCATTTCTGTTGGTATGCCGTGGTCAACCCGGTATCCGTGGCGGTGAGCAAAATGCTCACCTCCTGCTACTTTTCCTGCATGCACTGGTCGTGAGACGGACTAGGAGAGCCCTCGAAACTTGAAGAGCTGGGAGCGGAAGTCCGGATCTCTGGGTAGTTAGTGACGTACCTTATAGCTCGTTTGTACATCGTTTTGAACGTATTTTCCGCTGTAAAATTATCGTTTTTGCTTAACTTAAGTGTTGATTTAAAGAGGTTTATTAAAATGTTTGAAATTTGTTTTATTGCTTCACCGTTCGCGTTCCGGGTTCGCGTTCCGGGTTCGGTTCTACCGAATTCGGGGAGTGACAGGGAAAATTTCAATATAATACCCTGCCAAAAATTTAATTTCAGTATAATACCCTGGCATAAATTTTTTGCACTTTCGTACCTAAACCAAACATTTTATTTCACTTTAGTACCCAACCGTTAACTTTCTGCTAGTTTGGATGGAAAAAGTCAAAAAGACCATAATACCCCTAACTATTACTTAAATTTTCAAACTCATGCCATTAACTCAGAACTTACAAATAAGTGAAATGACAATAATACCCTTCATTGTTAGGGGTATTAAAATGAAAAGTTCATTACTTTTAAAATAAAATCAGTTTTTTTATATATTCAGCTTTTTTTTATATAAATTCAGTTTTTAATAAATAAAAATTATTTATATTTTCAAAAATTCATATTTTTATTTAAAAATACAATTAAATCAGTTTTTATTTTTAAAAATACAAAAAAATAACTTTTATTAATTTAATTAATAACTAAATATATATTTTTTTTCATTTTCCCAGTTTTTTAACCCTATATCTATTTCTTCTTCCACTATTCGCGTACTCTCAAACCCTTTTTCTGCAACCACACCACACCACATCGCCCACGGAACCTTCATCGGCCAGCTCCAACACCCGAACACCGTCTCCTTCATCGGCCTTCACGACCACGACTGAAGGCCATGCGAAAAGCTCCGGCGAGTCAACGAACTCGCCTTTGTTGCTGATGAGCCTCGTACCAGACCCTCCTGCGGCGCTCCCTCCATCCGGATCTCTGCCTCCGTCCTCTCCTCCCTGCCGAAGAACGGCTGGATCGACACCAAACCTAGCGGCCTCACCGTAACGTGGTGCTTGATGTTCGCGCCTGCACTGTCTCCGGCGAGGAAGCACCGAGAAACCAGATCTGAAATGTTGGAGGTGGAGACGCCGTGGATGGGTTTGGTGTTGGGGTAGGCTTTGATGTTCTGTAATTTCTGAATTTTTATTTTTAAGGTTTGGGTATGGAATTGTGAGGTTTCGGTTTCAAGGATTTGTTTTGGGTCTTCAGAAATTAGTTATTGGTGATTTCCTTGAAGAATTGGGCTTTAGTTGTTTAGTGTAGATCTGCAGATTTTTAATTCTTTTTGTACCTCGTCGGATCTGTGATTCAAGCGTTTGGTACAGTAGATGTTTAGTGACGAGTCCGTATAATGCTTTGAAGGCTTGGATTACTATTGTTGATTTTCATTTCTGAAGGCTTAGCTTGTGTGTCGTCTTTAGCAATACGTGTATGATTTCATACCAACATTTCTCTGTGTCAATTCTATACTTCCATGGAGTTATGTTCCTTGAGTGAGCATTGAGGACAAAAAAATCACAGTGGTTCTCTATTCATCAATTCCAATGGTTCTTATGAATTAAAGAATAAAAGTAAAATTTAATTTTAAATAAAAATAAAGGAAAATATGAATTGCAGTGGTTTTAATGTATTTTTAAATTAAAATCTGAACTTTTTATTATAAAATTAATTTTTATAAATGAAAAATGAATTTATATATATAAAAAAACTGATTTTTATGTATCTTTTAAATTAAAATATGAATTTTTGAAAATAAAAATAGTTTTTATAAATCAAAACCAAATTTATATAAAAAAACTGATTTTTATGTATTTTAAAATTAAAATATGAATTTTTGAAAGAAAAAAAACTGAATTTATATAAAAAAACGAATTTATAAAAAAATGGTTTTATTTTAAAAGTAGTGAAATTTTCATTTTAATACCCTAACAATGGAGGGTATTATTGTCATTTCACTTATTTCAAATTCTGAACCAATGACATGAGTTTGAAAATTTGACCAATAGTTAAGGGTAGAGGAGAAATCTATTGAGAACCACTCTTAACATAGGAACTGTGAGAACTAATCTTAGCCATTATCACCTATGATCCAACACTCATCAAAATGCCACATCACCACCTCAATCCAACCCCCATTCACGCCAATTTCATCTATTCTCACACAAGCAAAGGCATAATTGTAATAGCATGGTGCCATGTGGACAAGTGTCAATTTTTTTCTTCACCAATTCACTAATTTAATATTTCCCGATTCGTTTGAACCCCGATTAACTTCAAACTTGGGCCAATATTTTTCTTTTTTCAAGGGCTTTAAATCAAGATCACTCATGAATATATTTTGAAGCACGAAAATAAAATTTATATCAAGGTGATAAAAATAATGTTGAGCGTTGATAAATGTTCAGTAATAAATGTTTTATATCGGAGTACCAAACTAGTGCTAAATGTTGATAAATAAACATGTAATGAAGTGATAAGAAACAAATAATGAGGTGATAAAAACCATTTTCATTTTTGATAATAAATGTGATACACTAGAGTTTAACGTTGATAAAAAAAAACTTGTGATGGAGTGATAAAAAACACGTAATTCAATGATAAATCTAGTGTTTAGTGTTGATAAAACTGGTGTTCATATAAAACCCGTGATGAGATGATAAAAATCATGATCAGTTTTGGAGAATGGGGTGATAAAACCATTGTAAAGTGTTGATAAAACCAGGGTAAAGTATTGATAAACCTAGAGCAAAGTGTTGATAAAAATTACTCATATATAATTTCTTTAAAAATCAGCCCCGAAATAATTTTTTTTTCGTGCTTCAAAAAAACATGTGATGGGGGTGATAAAACACACGTAATTTGAATGATGAACCTAGTGTTTAGTGTTGATAAAACTAGTGTTCACAAAAAACACGCGATGAGGTGATAAAATCATGATCAGTTTTGGAAAATGAGGTGACAAAATCAGTGTAAAGTGTTGATAAAACCAATGTAAAAGTGTTGATAAATCCAGAGCAACGTGTTGATAAAAATTACCCATATTTTTTTTACAAAAAAAAACAACCCCGAAAAAAAAATCGTGCTTCAAAATATACTCATGACCGATCTTGAATGAAAGCCCTTAAAAAAACAAAACTAATGACGCAAGTTTGAAGCCAATCGGAGTTCAAACGAAGCGGGAAAAATTAAATTAGTGAATTGGTTAAAAAAAAAATATGATAGTTTTACTAAAAAGCCCTTACTACTAACTAAAAAGTGCTGTTTTTTTTTGCAGTCAACAAGTCAGATACTCAAATGCATCTCATCCATCCATTCTTAAAATGGATGACTTAGATTGGTTCTCGCGGTTCTTACGTTAAAACATGGTTCTCACCAGATTTCTCCTCGTTAAGGGTATTATGGTTTTTTTTAACTTTTTCCATCCAAACTAACAGAAAGTTAACGGTTGGGTATGAAACTGAAAATAAATGTTTGGTTTAGGTATGAAAGTGCAAAAAATTTATGCCGGGGTATTATACTGAAATTAAATGTTTGGCAGTGTATTATACTTAAATTTTCCCTATTATATATTGTCATTTCACTTATTTTCAAGTTCTGAATTCAATGTCATGAGTTTGAAAATTTGAGTAATAGTTAGGGGTATTATGAACATTTTACCTGTTTTGGATGGAAAGTTAACAGAATCGGACGGCTGGGTATGAAAGTGTTATTAAATGTTTGGCTTAGGTATGAAAGTGTTAAAAATTTATGCCAGGGTATCAAACTGAAATTAAATGTTTGGTAGGGTATTAAACTGAAATTTTCCCTTATATCTATTATGGTTTCTCTATTCAAGCTGATCGGGTAAATGACTTGCCAACGAGTTTCAAGAACTCTTAATGCTCTTTCTACATCCTTCCTCGTACTTTATAATATAGATCAAACATTTCATCATTTGATAAGATTGGGTGGGGTAGGGTCTTAACAAATCAAATCTAAAGGAAGAAGAAGAAGGAGGAGGAGCTTTGGTGTTCTAGGGTATTGGGTGCTTCAACCCATACTTGAGTTTTTCTTATACTTCTCTGCCTACTCTTGATTTTTTTAAATATAGTTTGGATTATTGATATTTGAGATCCAATATCCATAGAGATAGATTTCATGGCTATGGATGTGTCGATTTTGTAATTAATAATATGAAATTTATGTTTATTTTGTGTTATTTGAGGTGAATTGGTGATGTTTTAAGTCTTCTAGCTCATACTCTTCTCAATTTCTTCTATGTCAAAATCATGATTTGTGTAGTATGAAATTGAGAGGTTAATTTGTGTTGTTTTATAATTAATAGCTCGACGACACAATTAGTTGTATGAATTGATAAATTCGGAAGCAAATTTTGATAATTGATTTAATTGAGAAACAGACCTAACTATAATATTTGATTAGTTAGAAGAAAGTTTGGTTAATTTGGATCCTTAGGAAAGGAAATGACATTAGGTATTAAGTATTTTACCTCTATATTAATTAGGAGGCAATTTCCTAGAATTCTTGATTAATGAACCTTATATCAAGTCTTGATTCCACTCATGCGATAGAACCGACTTGTCAATTGTGATTGTTCTTAGTGATCTCATTAGAATAGTCATTTAGGAATGCAAGGTGTATTCTACAGTGACGCCACAGACCATCGATGCATAATCGGAATACGTTGTAGTCGCATCTTGGGATCTGAATGTAGTTGTCCCGTGTCGAGGTGGGGGGGGGGGGGGGGACTTATATCCTTTACAACTGGGTAGGAGATTACTAGATATCCACATCGAACCCGATATTTAGGGAGAAAGGATTATTTTGAATTGAGTAGTCCTATGATCCTACCTCCTTATTTAAGTGTAAGAGTGCATTGCACGAATCTTAGACCCCGTATATCCTCCTAAGGATTATATTCTCTATTTTCACTTTCACGGTTTACTTGGGTATTATATCATTTTTAGGTAGAGAGCTATTAGGGCCTTAGGGGGGTTGCGACATTTCCTCTAAGTGTCAGGGATTTTTCAGTTCATTGATTGTTAGCCTCTCTTATGGTTAAAAATGCATGAGGTGGTTTGCGCGGGTTTCCTTTTAATTTTAAGATTCTCCGTCCTTACTTAATTCGAGTCTTAAGACCATTGTGAGAGTTAGTAACAAACACTACACCACAAGATAACTCAAAGTTCATTTATTATGATCGGTCGTAGGTCCACAACATGCCTTGACTCTACTTATTTAGATGTTCATCTTAGATAATGACTTACTCCTCTCCTATTGCCTTTTAGTAGTATCTCTAGAAATAGTGAATGCGTACCATCAACTCCTCCTTTACGAGCAACTTACGTGAGGATGAGTAGTGTAAATCAAGTTAGGCTAAGGTAGTGACAACTTTAGTTTATAGTGTTCATAGTTAGCAAACCCAACGCTTCCCTACGGAATCATTTGATACTTGTACCATAAGACTATATTTTCTTGTTGATAGTCGTGCTAAATGGAAGAATACTAAGTCTATAGTTGAGTATAAATCCTCATGATTCAATGTGCATAATTGATTGAACACACCTTAGAGTATTGGTAATGACTTGTATTTGGGAACAATTGCTTCCCTTGAGCAACCTACAAGATGATGTTGTTGCCTTGGTAATCAGTTAGCTATCTTATCTTGTATAAAACACAGGGTTTGACTTATATACCTTAACGTGCATGAATTATGTTATAAATTTTCCTATTATGGTGATGACAACAACTCGTCCAACAAGATGGTGCTACTGTCGAGGAATGATCTTCCGATTGTTCCTCGATAATTAGCCATCTTTATATGTATAACTTGTTGATTAAACCCTCAATGAACTTTTATCAACAAAATGGTGTCGTTAACATGTCGCATGAGGTAACTTCCTAGAGCATGATTGTTAAAACATCATGGTCTCCCGATATGCATTGTCTTTTCCATACAGTGAGATAATTCTTCCACTGTCAATACAGAGAATCACCATCTCTCGCCGATACACAATAAGCCCCTCATGTTGTCCGAATTTGGTCGCCTTAAATACTATCACCTGAATTCTATGATTTACACCATTATAAGACATTCGTGAAGACTCCATGATGGTTGTTACACTCATTCACATTGTTTCGTTTGGAGAATCAACAAAGAAACCATAAGCAAGTATCCTAATGCAATTGTACATTTATCGTGTGGACTTAACCTTATCACCCTTCGAGCGCCGACCTTTTGAATGAAGTAGTCGTCACTATTTTAAATACATTGTTCCATCCAGAAATGACGATGGAACAAATTTTCTTTGTAAATTGGCCACTTTACAAAGAAATTGTTCATAAGTCATTGGTGGCCATTTGCACGACCTCAGACCAAATAACTTCTCTTTTGCGGTGATCGTTATGCTAGAAGTATAGATTGCCTTTATCGTTTCATACTGTTCATAAAAATCCTGCCTCTTTTTTTTTTTGATAAGATGCCTCTTTGCTTCATACTTTTTGTTCCGCTTGTCCATCATCTTGGCCTTCATCCGTTCGAGTTTTTCCCAGATCATTGGCTTATGTAGGAAAAAAGAATTTCAAGTTTAAGTGAGAGAATATTAAATTTGAGAGAATGATAATTTTAAGATAAAAGGTTGGAAGTGTGAGGAGAAAATGGAAGAAGTAGTATACTTACTGAAACGACAAATCGGCTCGAAATTCCTCTTATCCCAAAAACTGTGAGAACTCATCCTACCAACACACACTTAAGATCTAACATTCACCATGACGTCACATCATCACCCTAAACCCACCAAAAATGTTTCATATTAGGGTGATAAAAATAGTGTTAAATGTTGATAAAAATCCATGTACTGAGATGATAAAAAACAAATGATGAGCTGATAAAAATCATGTTTAATTTTGATAATAAGGGTGATAAACTAGAGTTTAGTGTTGATAAAACTAGTGTTCAACGTTGATATAAACATGTGATGAGGTGATAAAAACATGTACCGAGGATATAAAAACATGTACCGAGGTGATAAGAATCATGTTCAGTTTTGAAAAATGAGGTGATGAAACTAGTATTCCGTGTTGATAAAACTAGTTTTTAGTGTTGATAAGAATCACCTAGATATAATTCTTTTTAAAATCAGCCTTGATTTTTTTTTCGTGCTATAAAATATATTCATTAATGATTTTGATAAAAAAAACTCTTGAAAAAATAAAAATATTGGCGTAAGTTTGAAGCCAATTGGAGTTCAAACGAAGCGGAAATGATTAAATTAATGAATTGGTAAAAAAAAATATGACAATTTTACTAAAAAGCCACTACCACTTACTAAAAAGTGTTGTGTTTTTGCAGTCAACAACATTATTGCCTCTCATCCATCCATTTATGAAATCGATAGCTTGAATGAGTTCTCAAAGTGGATTTCTCCTCTACTTACTCGTAGGGAAAATATTTTTTTTATTTGATTTTACTGTTAGTTTCGTTTGATTTTAATATTTTTAATACATTCTCAACCATTAGCAAAGCAAACCATCACACTTTTTCAACCACCATGCCTCGTTACGGCTTCTCCTTGGCACCCGGATCGACGATATCGATCGTTCAATCTGATAAGAAAGTTAAGCCTTCGATATCGAAGATTGGTGCTCTCTCATAGTCTCGATGCTGAGGTTTGATCAAAGTTGTTCTTACCCTTAGAGCGCCCATAATGGGGTATCGTCTCCGTCGATCGAGCGTCGAAATTGGGGAAAAGATGTTTTTCAGCGTCGAATCATCGTTTCAGAGTCTTATCTCGCGTCGAATCGGAACGATCGCTTTAGACGATCTACAATTTGTATTATCGACTTATCGTTATGGATTCATCAAGTGGAGAGGAGTGTGATGCTGGCGAAATCGACTACGCAACTTTACATGAGAGGACCCATCAAGCAGAAAAAGATATGTTGGAGTCTTTACGAGCAATAGTTAGGGAAGCAGAGGCACAGATGAATGCACTTGTCAGAGGGAAGTAGAAAAGAATTTTTTTCTTTCAAAGATTGAAGCGCTGCTCAAGATTGGCTTTTGTCCGATGAAGAGGAGATGCTACTTGTGATGGTGCAGATGGTTCACACCAACATAACTAGAGAGTTTTGGCACCATATGTACAAAGACTGGAAAACTACAGTTTCGTCTCCATTTCCTCGGACCGAGAAGCAGCTCAAAGATCACTGGCAAAAGACCAATGTGTGGGTGAGGCGCTTCGAGGTGGCGTTATTGTAGGCCTGACATGAGCTCGGTCCAACCACCACCGAAGTCGAGATGCTCTTCGAGGCGACCCATTCATATGAACATAATATCACCCTCCTCATCAACAAACATGAGTGGTGCGCGTTTGTTCAGGAATGCCCTAAATGGCGCATGCAATGGGTTCAACAACTTCTAGTTTCGGCGTATTTTTTGTTGGTTCTCGTGTTTTGTTGGTTATAGGGTTTGTGTTGTTTTTTCTTTTCGTCGTTTGTGAAAATAAAATTTTCTTACTTCGTTTTTCATTGTTGTATATTGTATTAAATATGTTTTTAATTAAACCAGAAATATTGGTATACTCTCACTGCGTCTACAAATACAATAAACGGTTGAATTGAAATATATTGTCCACTTATTTTCAATAAATACATCTTAATCAGCTCAGGATTAAACCTATTGTGGATAGAACCCTAGGGTTGCGCTGTTGAACCCTCGGGTTGTTCCTCGCTGGTGGCTTCACAACCGGCCATCATTGTCCTTGCGGCCAATCAAGCCCTATGCTTCTACTCCGACCAATCACGTCCTTGCGATCGATCATCCTATCAATCCATCCCTGCTTTTGTTTTTGATCCGATCTTGTGCATCCCCTACGCGTGTTCACGTCCTGTTCTCGATTATCCATCATCATCACGAAGGACCGGTTTTGAAGTTTTTCTCTCCTCGCAGGCCACCGTCCGAAAATCGATCTCCGATCACTGGCAGAGTTCCCCTCGACTTTCCCGTTTAGGTACACGACCCCTCCCCGTCTTAGCACCGATCTATTGTATGATTTTGTGCGGCCTGTTTTTTCGAGAGCTTCCGTGTATCGTTGTGTTTTTTTTGGTTTCTCTGTGGTCTGTATGTGACTCAATGGCAACGTTGGTTGCCTGGAATTGTTGTGGGCTGGGGGCGGATCACAACCGTCGACAAATCAAGGACTTGGTTGCTCGGATTAAACCGGACGTTGTCTTTTTTATGGAGACACGTCATGTGGAATCTCGGAACTCTAGGTCTCGACTAGCCATTCTCCAAAGAACACTGGATTTCATGGGGGTACATGGGTACCATGTCTGATTTCACCACTGTTGCAAGGTAGTTTTGTGGGTTCGACAAACAAAGGAGGAGTGATGCTATTATGGTCAGACAAATGAAGAGTTGAGGTGTTGTCGGAACAACAGACACACATCGATGTAATTATCTGGTTTAAGAAAGAACCCGCGATACATTTTACATGGGTGTATGTGGAGCCGGCTAGGGAGCATCAGTATAGAACCTAGAACCTTCTCCGACACTTGGCTACGATTCCAACACCGTCGACATGGATCCTAATGGGTGACTTTAATGGCGTTCTCAGGCCATCCGAGAAGAGGGGGGAACCCGTACCCTTTAGATCTCATTCAAGGATTCCAATATGCCATCACAAATATAGGGGTTGAGGAAATACCATTAAAGGGATATCAGTTCACTTGGACAAGGGGTCAGGATCCGGAATCTCGACTGGAAATACAGTTTGACAGAGCTTTCATATCCCCGCAAGCAGAGGATCGTTACCCTGGTGTCTCTTTACAAAACTTGGGTTTTTCTACCTCAGACCATATGCCTATTTTACTTCGACTCCAGAGGGGGGATAATGTCCGAGGAAAACGACAGTTCAGATTTGAGAATGCATGGGTGGAACACCCGGAATGTGGAATTTTGATTCAGAATGAATAGGGTAAATCAGGTGATCGTCATATAAAACATCACATCAAATACATTGGGAGCTCACTGACTCATGGGGGCAGACAGTATTTCTGGACAACATTAACCGAATTGGATACTTCCAACGTAAGCTGGACAATTTGAATGGGCGTACAGATAAGCAAGGCATCAAACATAGACTGGAAATACAGAAGCTTTATAACCGTGCCCTGGCTAAGCAAGAAGAGTTCTGGCGCAAACGTGCAAAACAAAACTGGTTGGATGAAGGGGATTGGAATACAAAATTCTTCCGGCGATCGGCCACGAAAAGACAGAGGAGAAATAAGATCACTGTCTTGGAAAATGATGAGGGTGTGGAAGTGTAGTGGCACACGAGTATGAGTGATCTGATATTGAATTATTTCAGACATATTTTCACTACAAGAGATATTGTAGACTATGATCTCCCCATGGCGGTTCCAGCCATGGTCTCTCTAGAACAGAACATTGATCTTGTAAAACGGGTCACGAATGAAGAGGTTCGGACATCAGTCTTCCAAATGGGACCGTCAAAGTCACCAGGACCAGATGGTCTCAACCCGAAGTTCTTTCAACATTATTGGGATACCCTGCACCCGGAGGTTATTGAGTTCGTCCGAACGGCGGTTGCAAGAGGAAATATTGATAGTGACATCAACAAAACTACACTGGTATTGATCCCCTAGAAAGCGGTGGCCAAGAAAATTGCAGATCTTCAACCTATTGCTCTCTGCAATGTGATATGCGGAATCTTGTCCAAGGTTCTCGCTAACCGCCTCAAGCCGTTACTGGATCCGATCATATCTATAAACCAAGGAGCTTTTGTCCCAGGATGATTAATACAGGATCCCATCTTCATTTCTTATGAGATTATTCATATCCTTAGACGACAAACCCAGGGTCAAAACGGGTTCATGGCCTTGAAACTTGATATGAGTAAGGCTTATGACCGGGTAGAAAGGTCCTTCTTGTTAGCCATGATGGGAGCGTTCGGTTTTGGTCAAGGTTGGAGATCGCTGGTCCAAGCGGTATGCGGTCCATCCAATATATAGTTAGCTCTGACGAGAAGAACACTATCCCTTTCACAGCAGGCCGGGGAATTTATCAAGGAAACCCTTTATCCCATTACCTTTTCCTTTTCTTTATGGAAGGTTTATCTCGCATGCTGGCACAGGCAGAAAGGGATGGGACGATGCACGGTGTCTTGGTGGCCAGGGCCCCCCAATTGTCTCTCATATCTTTTTCGCAAATGATTGTTATATTTTCTGTAGGGTGAATAAGGATGAGGCTGAACATGTGCACCACATACTTCAGATGTTTGGATTGATGTCGGGCAAGTCGTAAACAAAGCGAAGTCATCTATCATCTTCAGCACCAATACGTCACAGGCTGACCGAGAGATTTGTTGCCACACTCTGGGAATACATGATATATCCCAACCATCGATGTATTTGGGGGTCCCGAATATGCTGGGCAGACGGAAAGGTCAGAGCCTTCAGTTTCTTTGTGACCTCGAGAATCATGGGATGGTCAGATGCTGTCACCAGGGGGGATGAAGGTAATGGTTCGGTCTATGTTACAAGAAATGCCGATTTACGCGATGAGTGTCTTCATGTTACCTCGAGAATCTGTAAAACAAATACACACTGCGTTAGCGAGATACTGGTGGACAGGCACCCCCCGAGTCACAAAACTGATCATCTGGAAGGACTGGAAAAACTTGTGCAAGCCAACTGAGGTAGGTGGAATGGGCTTCCGGGATATGAGGGACATGAATATCGCCTTGTTGGCAAAGATGGGATGGAAATTCCTTACTCAACCTGTCACGCCCCAATTTCAGTAAACTGAACTCGGGACGCGAACGTTTTAAAAACATACAAACACTTGAAACCTGTTTTCATTGAATCACTTTAAAATACCAGTTTAGTTCAACAAAATAATGATTACATTTCAATACACGTCCCAACAAGTGGACAAAAGTACAAGGTATCCGTCACTAGACTCAAAAGACAAGACCCGGACTCTGCTCCTAGCTCCACAAGCTTTGAGAGCTCACCTAGTCCGTCCCACGAACAGTACCTGTAGGAAAAGCAGCCAGGGGTGAGCGTTCGCTCACCACCACGGATAACAGACTGACTACGGCATAATTAGCAGACAAAGCAGGGAACACCAACAACGACTCAACACCGGGGAACACCATCCCCAACCCAAGTACTCTGACTGAACAATACACCCACAATTACCTTCCTTGACCAACTCAACACTTTGACACGTAAAGTAGACCCGACACAACCATTGACGACCTCTTCCAAGGACTCAAAAGAAAGTTACGCAACACCAAACAGCATCACAAGGGATCACACCCCAAACAAGATCACGAAAGATCACACACCAAACAAGATCACAAAGGATCGCAAACCAGCTGCCAAGAACGCCCTCCCGGGACTCTAACCCGGTCAGGCCAACCCAAGAATGCTGCAACTTACCGGGACTCTAACCCGTAAGCCAGTCGGAAAATGCTTGCACTTACCGGGACTCTAACCGTAAGCCAGCCAAAGAATGCGTGCAACTTACCGGGACTCTAACCCGTAAGCCAGCCAAAGTATGCTCACAAACCCAAACCACACACGCGCGGCCAGGACCCCTTTATTGGCGGGCGGGCCCCCTACCCCGTCTGAACATGCAGACGCGTGTGCTCGTGGACCCCCGTTTCAGGAAGCGGGCCCCTAACCACCGGTAACCACAATCACAATCACAATCACAAACACAATCACAAGCAAAATCAACAACCAGTAACAACACAGGTTCAACACTCACAGGCACTCATGGCCACCAAGACACTAACCGTAATACTCGGACTCAACAGCCCCACAGGCACTCACGGCCTCCCAAGACACCAACCATAAAACACGCTTGCAACTTACCGAGACTCTAACTCGTAAGCCAGCTAAAGGAAGCTTGCAACCCCCCGAGACTCTAACTCGGTAGGCCAGCCAAAGACACCAACCTTAGTACACGGGCTCTCAAGGCCACCCAAAACACCAAAGGTAAAGACACGGGTTCAACAACCCCACGGGCACTCATGGCCACCCAAAACTCAACGATAAAACACGCTTGCAACTTACCGAGACTCTAACTCGTAAGCCAGCTAAAACACCAACAGTAAAGTACGGGCTCTCATGGCCACCTAAACACGAATAATAACACGGGCTCTCAAGGCCACCCAAGACGCCAAAATAAACAATCAACCTCCGGCTTAACCCAAGCCTCCAACAGTCCTAATATCAACAGTTTCTCAATCAACCTCCGGGCATGGTCATATGCCTCCAGTACTCCTAATATCGATAAGTTCACAAACAACCTCCGGGCATGGTCATATGCCTCCAGTAAATCAATTAACGCTAAGTTCTCTGCTCCTACGACACTACTAAGTGTCACATGCTTTTCTCATAATCGCTACGATCCCGTATCATGCATTTCTAATAATTACTACGATCCTGTATCATGCCTTTCTAATATTTAAATAAACCTACTCAACCCACGACACCCCGGTGTCACATGCAATTCTACTGTTAACTTTCCCCAGTCAGGGCCGAGATCCGGCTACTTTTCCCTACCTCGTGCGTGTTCTCCCAAAAGCCAACCACGAGCTCCGGTGATGATCTCAGTCACTCACCCAGCTTTCCCTTGCCTCGGTCCGTGGCACGATCTAAAGGAACACAATTTAAAGTCACTAAACAACTCGCAGGAATAAGCCGAAAACCATTAAACTCGATGCCCAAACTTAACCCCGACAATGTCGATCACTACCAAACTTCCCAATTACTCGACATTGTCGATAAAGGATCCGGAAAGGCCCGATTCGCCCGACATGGCGAATCTGCCCGGGTTTTGAAAACGCCCTTCCGGGGCTCCGAAAATTCCCGTTTTCGTTTCTACGGTCTTAGAATAATTCAAATGTTCCTAGGCACTCGACGGAATCGAATTCCGACTTCCGAGTCAATTAATTAATGTTTAAAGTTTCTAAACCCGATAATTACAACTTTTCCAATTTAATTCCAAATTTCAATTCGGTTGTGGATAAATGATCCGGGGAACGTTCTAAACCACCCGAACACAAAACCCGATCCCCGAGCATGTGGGCCCCACCCGGCCAAACTTGGCAAAATTCCCTTTTTGCCCCAAAACGTTCCTAACGAACCCCAAACCTCAACCATTCATCTTTAAACCAATTCTAACCAAAACCCAACCATATTTGAATCGTTTAAACTCAAACCCTAAAATTCGAACTTAACAAAACGAAAATCGGTTAGGTGCTCACCGTAGAGAATGACGGTGTGAGCTTGAATCTTCTATCGTTGAGACGATCCAACGGTTTGATCGACAGGAATCACCAAAACCTTCAACTTCTCCTTCTCTTTTCTCTCCTTCTTCTAACTCACCTTTCTCTCTCCAAAACTCCATTTTTTACAACAATGAACGTGTACCACTCTTCCTCTTTCCTTTTGTTTTAGTTTTAAAACAACTAACCATCATATTCATGACATGTGTCATGTGGGTCCACCTTTATTTTGGTTTAAAAACAACTAACCACCATTTGCTTGACATGTGTCAAGTGGGTCCCACCCCTTTTGGAAAATATCTTCTAGATATTTTTCAGTCAGATTCGCGAAATTCGGCCGTCTCGGGCCCCGAACGGGCACTTTTTCCAAGAAATTACGAAACTTCACGGGCTACAAGGAAACGGCTCAACTAAGACCACTGCGACGACGGCTAAGCTTTTTGGATCCAAAACGGTCCTCGAATGGACCAAAACGTCGCTCGGTTGACTTTTCCAACGAAACGTCAACATTTCCCAAATTGGTCAGAAAGTTGCCCTGAGTCCCCCGGAACTCACTTTGGTCGATAACGGGGTCAACTAAAGTCCGGTATGACCCTCGGGGTCAATCTTATGTTTAATTAAGTGTCTGCTTAAATTTTTTAAATTTTCCTGTTTTTCGCAGATTTGACTGGCGTTGACCGGGAGTGGTTATTACACAACCGGACAGTCTGGTGGCCCGGGTGTTCAAAGCTCGCTACTACCCGACATGGGACTTTCTCAGTGCAGGCGGGGGAAATAACCCGAGTCAGATTTGGTCGAGGGTCCGGGCCACTCAGGCTCTCCTCCGATAGGGTTTTCACTATACAATTGGGGATGGCCAGTCAACGCTAGTTAAGGGTACCCCAAAATTATTGAGGAATGACCCGATCATTCCAGTACAATCATCAATTACCCCACATATAATGGTATGGACCTGACTACGTCACAAGGAACATAATGGGACATACTGAAACTACAACACAACTTCCCCTCAAGAATAGTGGAGGACATCATACAAGTCCCGACTCAAATGCCCCAACACAAGGACAAATGGTCTTGGAAATATAATATCCGGGGCGTCTACTCGGTCAAAGAAGGCTATAGAGATCTATTGCTAGAAAATGGACGATGACACTCTTCTGCTGGGGCCATAGTGTAGACGGGAATCTGGGATATGGATATTCAACTCCGCATAAAAATCTTCCTCTGGTGGACGTTATCAGGAACCCTTCAGGTAGAGGCAAATCTCCATACTAAATACGTCCTGATTTCGATTTTATGTCCGGTCTGTCAGACCGAGGAGGAGACTACCTCGCACCTTCTTCTTCACTGTCACTTTGCCCAGGCCTTCTGGGACTTATCGGGTTTACAGGTTCCTATACATCCCCAGACTACTTTAAATGACTGGTTATTCTTGGTTCCGGCTCTATTAGATATGGAGACAAAAGGTAGGGTGACAATGACCCTATGGGAACTATGGAAGGCAAGAAATAGATTTGTTTGGGACAATGCTCCATCGACACCCTAGAGCATCATAGCTACAATCCCAAGGAACCAACTCAGCTGGATTGAAGCACATAAATGTCGGACTAAGCCGATGACCGTGTCTCGAAGCAGCCAAATAGGATGGACCCCCCCTAGCATGGTTGAACGTTAATGTGGACGAGGCTAGTTTCACTGACTCAGGGTAACTTGACTGGGGTTGGATATGCAGGACAGATAAAGGAGGGTAACTGGACGGAAGGAGTGGAATGGGTCTAGGGCTCATAGGGCCTGAATTTGCGGAGGCAATGACGATATGACATGCCTTAAAATGGATCCAAGAGAAGTCTCTCCATAGAGTACTCATTCGCAGTGATGCTTAGCACCTGGTGCACTTGATCCAAGGGAGCCATCAGGTCTTTTCCCCTCTGGGTCGACTAGTTGATGATCGTCGATCTCTTCTCACTACTCTCGAAGATGTTAAACTCGAGTATATCTCTAGGATATCGAACGAGACAACCTACTGATTAGTTCGAGAGACCCGTTCTGTGTCTGTCCGATCATGATCCGGATTTATTATACCGGATGAACTAAGATGTATTTTATCAAATCTTATAATATATAATAGCAAAGTTAACAGTTGACATGGCAGCTGACGTGTCGTTTTATACTTACTAAAAATCTCACTTCTTGGCTCTAAGAGCATCCACATCTTTAGCATTATCTTAGCATCACTTAAGGAGAGAAAAACAAGTGTCACGTGGAAAAGAGATAATCTCGTTTAGAAAAAAAAAACCATTGCGGATGCTCTGATCGTGGGTGCTCTAATTAACAAAAGAAGACAAGCGTGCAACAATATAAATAGCGAAACGTTTAGATTAGACATATTTGGATGGAACGTTAGCATTAATGCATTATCGTTATCCGGAGAGACATTACGGTCACTGTTGAAGCTCATGCTCAAATGCAAATCCTCCAAACCCCTCTCCTCTGTACCTTCACCTTCCCCCAAAACCCTAAATCTCTCCGCCCTTCATGGCGTCCTCTCCTCCCCCAAACACTGATTTCCCCCTCCACCAGCTTCCGACCCAGGTGCTTCAGCTCCGACGAGTTCCCGGTCGACGAGACGTTCCTCGAGAGTTTCGCCCCCAAAGACAAAGAAACGGAGGATGAAGCCCGGAGGCGCAACTGGATCGAGCGCGGCTGGGCTCCGTGGGACGAAATCCTCTCCTACGAAGGTGATTTCGCACGGAAATCCCTCAATGAAGGAGAGGAGGTGGCGCTCAAGAACCCAGATTCGCTCGAAGCGTACAGAATGATGAGCCCTAAGTACCGGGAAGAGAAGAGGAAGGAGCTGGGGTTGACGGAGGAGGAGTGGTTCAGGAAGCGGTGTGAGATTAAGGGTGAGAAACCGGAGCCCCTGAGTACCATGTGGTTGGGGCCTCTGGTGTTGCAGCTTGTCCCGCCGAGGGATTGGCCGCCGAGAGGGTGGGAAGTGGACAGGGACGAACTGGAGTTCATTCGGGGAGCGCATAAGATGCAGGCCGAGAGAGTGGACATAGAGGATGTGGAGAATCGTGTGAATACTGATACAACTGACATGAATTTGGAAAGGTATAAGGTGTTTCTCAAGCAGTACAAGGAGTGGGTTTCAGCTAACAAGGATAGATTGGAGAAAGAGTCTTACGAGGTACATGAAGAAAAGAAAAAAAAAAATCTTCTTTTTAAACTCTGTTGCTGCTTATAATGTACATGACAATCTAAACAAATGTGGTGTGGTCTTTAGGTTATGTAGTTGGTCATATCAATTGAGGCTAGAAGAAAGTGAAGATAGTTTAGCTATGAAGCCTGGAATTGGCTGAAAATGCAAATGGATTATTCATTCTAGTAAAATACATTTTTACCATTTTTGCCTAATTATATCGTAGTCAAATTAAGAATTCATGTTCAAGTAATTTTGGTTTATTTAATGATTGGAAAGTTGAGCTATTTGTACTTCCACGTGGTTCCAATTGGGATATGATTGCATTCCAGCTTAAGTACAATAAACACATCAGCAGTGTATGGCCTTGAAAACTAGGCTTAGATGTACTTCTAAAAGAACAATCTCTCTTTTTTACAAGCATTCTTGCACTTTGCTAGACTAAATCTAAAATATCTCAAGTATAAAATACTAGAATGTTTGTTTTGTCACTGCATATACGATATTGTTTACATGCTTGATTGGTTATCCAAGGGTCTAACCTTGTTTTTTTTTGTATGTTAATGCAGTATGACCAAGATTACCATCCCGGTAGGAGGAAAAGAGGCAAGGACTATGTGGAGGGAATGGTATGATAATTCCAAGACTTAGTCATTCAGTTTAAACAGTTATGAAGGATAAAATTGCCTATGGATGATAATGCTGATCTTTTCTCATGTGCAGTACGAGCTTCCATTTTATTACCCGGGACAAGTAAGTTATTTAGTCAATTCCAGTTATCTCATAGAGATTTTATTTTCTGCTTGCTTCTACTTTTATCCTTTGACACCAAATATGTGCCATGCCACATACATGAGCCAAATCTAGTTGATTTTCCATTTTTGTGTGGGGTGGTTCTAAAGACAAGGATTAGACAGTCAACCTGCCTTGTGTATGTGTTTTTTTTATAAAAGTAATCCTCACGTTTCTTTTCCCATCTTTGAAACTCCAGCGACCAGTGACTGTCGAGTAAGGTTCATGCCTGTGCGTATTCTACTGAGGACTTGTTAGATAAAACAAATTATTATATCAAGATATGTGTTTCTAGTTCTGCTCTAGAAGCAATCTACATGGTGTTATACAAGAAACTTTATCCCAAGAAAATACTTGTGCAGATTTGTGAAGGAACAGTCACCACTCTACATCTTTATCAAGGAGCATTTGTTGATATTGGAGGAGTATACGAGGGGTATTTATCATTTTCTTTACTTTGTATGACTTCATGTTCCGTTGGTGTAGAATTTTAAATTACAATGAATCCATAATTGGATCGTCTTCTTGCATTCCATTAGTCAAAGTTTGTGAATATTCCTCCCTTTAGGTTCTCTGCTTGCTTCTATTACTGTGAATATATGTCTAGTGCATTCAGATTTGTATTTTATATTCTTTTGTCCCTACTCTGTTTTTTCTTCCTATAGCATAGCAAAATCATCTTGGGTGTATGGTATTCTATGTAAGTATTTGTCTTATATTTCTTTTCTGGTTGTTCATTAATCTTTTGAATTGGAATTTGGAAGCTTTGCCCTGTTAGATTTGTATTATATGTCTCCTCGTGTTTCAGGTGGGTCCCTATAAGAGGTAACGATTGGTATTGGCTCCGCCATCACATAAAAGTTGGGATGCATGTCATCGTTGAGATTCTGGTGAGTGGCACAACTTTCCTGGTTTTCAAGACCTATCTTCTTATCACATAATTTTGCATGAAATTGATCTGGCACTAAATGTAGTTGCACATTGGAATTTTTAAACTATTTACATTTGATTTACATTCATAAATATAGATGTATGTTTTGATTCTTGGAAACACAAATGAAATAAATACTAGTATCGGCACACTGCTCAGCATCAATTATGTGTTACTATAACTTTCTAGAGCTATTTCTGGGATTTATTTTTAGGGGTAATTCCACCTCAGTACCCTAAATATTTTATATTTCATTTAGAGTACCCTAAATCTTTTTTGTGTCACCTCAGTACCCCAAACTTTCATTAATTCATTTAGAGTACCCTAAATCTTTTTTCTGTCACCACAGTACCCTAAACTTTCACTAATTCCATTTTAGTACCCACTGTTAACTTTCCATCTGATTTTCCATCCAAAACATGTAAAATGACCATAATACTCTTCACTAACAACCAAATTTAGGGTAAAGTTAACGGTGGGTACTAAAATGGAATTAATGAAAGTTTAGGGTACTGAGGTGACACAAAAAAGATTTAGGGTACTCTAGATGAATTAATGAAAGTTTAGGGTACTGAGATGACACAAAAAAGATTTAGGGTACTCTAAATGAAATATAAAAGATTTATGGTACTGAGGTGGAATTATCCCTTATTTTACAATAGTACCAAATGCACGATCATTTTGTGCTCAGTTCATAGGTGAGCATTTACATATTACTTACATCCAAATGGTCTGCCTATTGAATATTCAGAAGTTAGAACTGCCTTAGTCCACGTGTTTAACTGTCTGATTAGTTTTGATATTTTTTGCAGGCAAAGCGTGATCCTTATCGGTTTCGATTTCCTATAGAAATGCGATTTGTCCATCCCAATATAGATCACTTGATGTATGTATTTCTATACATCTCTGTAGTTTGCTCTCATTCATGTCTATTTTAGTGGCTATACTAAAGTCAAACCTTTGTCTCTCGCATAAGGAATTTTATATGTTGTTCCATTGTTCTCTGATTATCTGCTTTCACCTTATTTGATACTTGTATCTATACTCCAGCTTTAACAGATTTGAATTTCCTCCAATATTTCACCGTGATGAGGATTTTTATCCGGATGAAATACTGGTATGTGCCTCCTAAAAAATGCTTCTTTCTGTGCTTTACCATCTCTTGTTCTGTGTATTAGTTTTCTAACTTGATCACATTTTTGGTTGGGCATGCTTTGTCTGCAGCGTGATGGTGGAAGACCTCTCACCCCTAGAAAACGGTTAAAATCTAAACCAGAAAAGACGACTTTGCTGTCAAATCACCCTTACGTTGATAAGGTAAGTTTGTCACTAAAAATTTCTTTCTGAAAGTATACATTTCAAAAAGTTGAATTGAGAAATGCCCTGATATAGCATGTTATAAAAATGTATCTAGATGCTATTGGAATTTATACACTTTCGAATAATCAACCTTTTTCTCAGTGTAGTTACCATTCCACGAGAGAGGTTGTATTCGTGTGAATAGAAGTATTGCCAATACTATTATTGCTCATTTGTCAGATTATGCTAATGTACTGCGTAAGCAGTTACCATTAGCATTATATATGATCAAAGAGTTCCTCCCACCCCCTTCTCATTAGTAAGGTTGTAAAAATCGGGTCTAGCTCTGCTTAGACGCCTACTAATTGGGAAAAACAGGTCTGGCATCTTGATTTCAGAGAGTCGGGCGGACCAAGGCGTGGCAAAGCGGGTGAGGCGCCGCTTAGGCGTGGCAAGGCCGGCGAGGAGTGCTTAGGCGTAGCGAGGCGGCTGAACCTGATCTGAAGTCTCAAATATGAAATCAATTGGTACGAAGAGAGAGAGAGAGAAGAAGAACCCTCACAGACATCACCGACAATGTGAGCTATTGAAGATGACCGATCACGGGATTACAGATCTGGACAATCGTGGTCAAGATTGGACTCCGGCGTTCTTGTTAGTTCTTCTACTTGTCGCAGTCGACGGCGGCAAAGAGAGAGCCGAGATCCGGTGTCGGTGGTAGAGAGAAGAGGGTATAAGAGGGGAAGAGAGACCAAGCTTTAGATCCGGCGCGGCTTGAAAACAAAGAAAGGAAACGAGAAGCACACGATTTCTTTTGCATTTCTCGTTTCAATGTTGAAGATAGGCTTGGAGCTTTGGACAGAGTCAGAATAGAAATGACTAATGAAAGTGTAGGGTAGCGGTACTATCAGTATAGTGTGTAGATTAGGATTTAGGTGTAGTGTAACAAACACACAGTAGGCTTTAGACAGAGAAGTACGGTTTTGAAAAGTCGGTTTTTTAAGCACACAATTTTGCGTCAACACTTTTGATTATATATAATAATATGTACATGTATTAATTTAAATATTTGATGAATATAAATATTTATAATATGATAATCTATGTTTCTATAGTATAGTTTATATTTATAATATATATTAATAATTTTTAAAAATGAAAAATACACTTGCTGCCCAACTGCCGTCTAGCGGTTTTTACAACCTTGCTCATTAGAGTGGAACGGGGAGCTCAAGGTTTAGTAGATGATAAACTTAGCTATTCTCATAGCATCATAAATCAGAGCGTATCAATATTATGTATAAAGCACATAATTGTCCATTTTTATCTCCGCCTAGCAGGTTAAGATTTTGTGACTTGAGTTGTCTCTGTCTCAAGTATCAGTTATTCATAAAGTTTTTTAAACCAATGTGTATTAGCAGTCACAATGCTAATAATTATATGCTGTGCTGTTGTTTATCATGAAATTTACAAGTTGAGGAAGGACGTAGACCTGCTGTTCAAATTTCATTTCATCATGTAATAGAGCCGAGGGTAAGGCTGTTTGCTGCCTTGAGACCTTGTGTTCAGGGACTCTAGGGCAAATAGCCTATCTGTAAGGGTAGAGGTAAGGCTGTGAACATGAGTAAACCTCATAGGTAGCCCCTTTCATCATATAGTAAAACTAGGCTGGTTATATATGAATTCATAGCTTTTGTGGTCATTGCATAGTCGGAACCATGATTAGGACCTTTGAGTTATTGGTTTTGTTGTTGTACACTGAAGTAACTTAATTGATTATAATAGGTATAAGAAAGCACACAAGCTTGTTTTCTTCTTCATCTTTTTTTTTTGCTTTCTTGAAAAAACTACTGGATGCTGCTAACTTCCAACATCTCTGTTGAATTCTTAAAATACTGTATATTTTTCTATGGTACTTAAAGTAGATAATTGATATGCTGTTTTCTGCTACCATACTATATAAAGCTAAATGGCATCTGATATCTTATAGACACCTCTCTTGAACTGAAAATGACAAACTGTCAATTCTATCTTTGTGCAGCTTTGGCAGATACATGTTGCTGAGCAGATGATTGTGGATGACTTTGAGCTCAACCCTCAGAAATACGAAGGTCAGAAGTTGTCAGAACTAAGCGATGACGATGATTTTGATGAAGAAAACAGTGTTGAGTATACTACAACTCCTTTTCAGGAAACAACAATTCCTAAAGTGATTATGGTGAGAACATCTTATGTGACATTATTCTATATGTATGGTTCTTGACCTGGGTGGTTTTGCATTCAACTGATGTTCACATATTTGGCAGAAAACAAGTGTTAAAGAACTCGACTTGGACTCTGCCCTTGCTGAACGTAAGGTAAAATTGAATATTTACAAATAGTGAAGATAGTTTAGTTCTACATATATGTTCCCATCAAATTAATATGAATGTTTAACCCCTTCCGTTCTGTTGTTACAGATTCATAATAAACTAAGAATGGAAGCGAAAGAAAGAGGAGAGGAGTATAAAATTGACAAGCTGAATAGAAACATTGAAATGGATGAGTATGACTTAATGCACTTTCGTAGATCGGTGGAGGAAAGGGAGGCTTTGATCAGAGACATCAGCTGGTATTTCTTTCATGAAAGTTTTCTCTTGTGTTTTATATGAAAACCGTATTTTAACTAACCTTTGCTTCTAGGTACTTCCTTCTCAGGCTGTCTATATTTTAATTGAGCATTTGATTGCAAATTTGAGTACTAGAAAGGAATAATTGCAAAAAAGTACTACAAGGTATTTGCTTTTTGCCAATCGTAGCCCTCTTTTTTGATAATTGCACGAAAGTGTCCTAAAGTTGCCCTTTTGTTGCACTTGGTGTATACTTGTCAAAATGATGATTTTACCCTTAAAATATTGAACTCGCAAAATAATAAGAAAAAAAAAATCAGAATTTTTACCCCCTTAATTCTCCCCCTCTTGGAAAATTCTGGATTTTTTTTTGTTTTCTACTTTTATTTTTAAAAGGGTAAAATTATAATTTTAAACAAATTAATACGAAGTGCAACAAACAAGCAAGATAATGCCTTTTGTTGTAATTATCAAAGAATCAGGCTACGATTTGCAAAAAGTGAATACATGAGATTACTTTTTGTGCAATTATCCCTATTATTAAGCTTGGCATCTAGTTTTTTGTAAATAGAGAAACTAATCCCTGGCTGCATGAAATTTAGTTCCTTGTGCTTTGGTTTCTCTTGTTGCTTTTTTCCTTCCATATGCCATTTACATTCATATCTTTGCTTCCTCAGATAACCTGAATGATTTATTTTTTTTCACAGCCGTCAAGCTCTTGGTCTACCGGTGGAAGAGCCGGGGAGGTACAAAGACGAGAGCTTCTTTGCGAAGGAGAAAAAATATGACCCTAAAAATCCCTTGTACCGGTACGACTATTGGGGAGAACCCAGGAACTCAGAAAAGAGAAGGATACTGGGTGCCTATATGGATCATCACAGGAGTATTGTTGGTAAATCCAAGCCTTGGTACAAAAGTTCTTACAAGAGAGCCATTACTCCTACAAGGCAAGAGGAGGAAACTGATCAAAGTAGTGACGAGGACGATGATGAGGATGACGATGAGGGCGAGATCGATATTGATTACATTAACACATTTTTAGGTACTGCCAGTCCTAAAACCTTAAAGAAGCTCACCGTTGGTGGCCTTGATTCAAAGATGGCAGATGATGATCTGTTCGTTGATTAAATAGGTTAGGAGTTGATGACTTACGTTGCATATTCAGAGACATTGCTCGGAATGTACAGTAGATATTCAATTTTTTTGTTGCTGATTTAAATTATTGACCATCATAAGAGGGCTATTAAGAATCAATAAATAGATAGTTATATAACTAGGATTAACTGTATTATGCCCTCCTAACTACTATCTCTGAAATGAATTTTGTTAAATTCATCCTTTTTACACGCAAGAAGAACCATTGAATTCCACCCCAGTTAACTGGCCAAACAATACAAATCTCTCTCCCCCACTTTCTTTCCATCTGGAGCCATGAAGTCCAACGTAGTTGCTGCTCTGTAGATGCCTCATGGGATTGATCATTCACGAAGTTGGGCCAATCAATCAATTTCTCCATCCTCAACATTGTTGTTGAGGGGCTGCTCCTGAATGCTTCTAGGCTGTTCATCATCACCTTCAACCTCTTCTTCCTCATCATCACCATCATCCTTCATGTACAACCCTAATTGCTCCAAAGGATTGCTGCTACCTTGGAGTTTGAAACTACCCAACAAATTCTGAGAATGAACGGGGCTTGCTTCCTCTGTGATGTTTGGTAAATCTTCACAATTACTTGCTGCACTAAGCATCTCCAGATCTTGCAAAAATTGGCTGCTCTCATTTATCTCCACTGTCTTCTCCATCTGTGAACAAGAAAATTATAACTTGCCTCAAATGTGAGTCCTTACTAAGCTTCTCCAGGTGTCTTCCTTACCTCTTGTAGTTTCTGACGGGCAGCTTCTCTCTCTTGTTCCCTCTTTCTTCTGGCTTCAGCTGCCGCTTCTGCTGCCTTGGCTTCTGCTTGCAGCCGAGCTTTGTCTGGTAATAGATGTAATAAAAGAGATAATTTAATCTCAGGAATAAAACTTCTGAACCTAGTATATAATCAATCACAAATGACCACAAAAGCTTGCTTGTCCAACTGCCCAAACACTTGAACTTGGGCCTCTCTCTCTCCCTCCCACCTTTATTCTCTATTTCCTTCCAACTCATGTTAGCCCTCTCTCTCCTCTCACTTAAAGTTCGGCCATTCATCAATCTTATGCCCAATAAGAATCACAAGTCTGGTGCTCTCGTGCTTCTACATAAGCTAGTGAAGCTCAAATCTTGATACACATATAGCTGATAAAAAAATGTGACCACAGACCTTCCCTTTGACGCCTTTCAAGTTCCTCCCTCTCCATGCGAAGTTTTTCAGGATCCCGCTTCTCACCCTGATAGCCATTATCAGATTACAGAGCTGCAAAAACATGGACATTTAATGTTTCATGAATATCACTGGTGTGACTAACCTTTTCCAGTGCTTTTTCATGAGCTTTCAGGATGGTATCAGCAAAACGGTTTCTTAATAATGCTGCACGGTAGAGCTTTTGGGGGGAGACCTGCCTCTCCAATGGAGTGCTCTCCCCTATATAACGTTACAGCATGATAGTGAGATGATGTCAACCTCACAGCAGATAATTTTCTTCCCTATGTTTTCATGCTTACCCTCTTCTTGATGATCATCTACTTCAGCAGAAACTGACTTGGCCTCGGGATTCCGCTCTATTTGGCCTAATCCATTGGCAAATTCTGTACAATGCAGGCAAAGTAGAGCTTCAGAGAAACACAAATACAAGTACTTAAGAAAGAACACAGTATTATACAAAGAGATAAAGAGAACTTACCATCTACAATGTTTGGTTCGTCATTTTGACCTTGCTTTTGATCTAATTTCGCACCAGCATCTAAGTTTTCCTAGCAGAGAAGACAAGATGACGAAAAATGTGAACCTCACTGCTTTATTAAGTGATAATTGGGGAGTGATTAACACTGACAGATCATTGACAAAGCAATAAGGCTTACATACCTTAGGAACTGTGGATTTACCACCAACTGACTCGCTGCCTGATGAACTGCCTGAGTCTGAATAGAAAATCATCAAACGGTAAATATAATTCAGAAGAAGAAGCTGCAACAACACTTAGCAGACTAAGACCTCCAGCTTTGAACAATCAAACACATTCAAGAGATGTTGATGGTAAATAACTGTACATCATTTAAGGGCAAGGATAATAGAACATGTGAATGAATTGAAAACTCTCACAATAAAGAAATCTATGTTGTGGGTATATTATAACAATAGATAAAATCCTAATATAATTACATAATGATCACATAGGTTATCAAATGAATACAAAATCAAAAGTTCAGAAGAAAACTAACAAGTCTTCAGTTCAGTCCAGCAATAAACGTATTGTATATTCTCCAGCTACTGATTAATTTCATGAACCAAAAGATACAAGCTTTTTCACAATGATACAGGTCATTTGGCTATTGGAGTAGATTGCAATTCATCAAATGCAGTAATATGCTAAAGTATCACAGATTATGTGAAATAACGAAAAGTACACCTGACAAACCATTTTTACGAGCTGTGGTATAAAAAAAATATCCAATTAATTCTCTCTAGATTTTCCATATGTTTCTTGAGTCCCTTATTTTTGCAAAACTGTTTTTCTACATCTTTTGCAATCACTCCCATCATTCCGGGGATTTCACCCAGTTTGCATAATTTCTAACATATACAAACAATTATATCAGAGATAAGAATCATCAGAACTGAGTCTAAGAGTATATGCACTAAAGCAATGCATAAACAAAAGCTAAGGGGTCAAAAGAGAATCACAATACTACACAGGACACAACCTCAATTTATTACAGATAAAACTCTTGCTCTCTCAATTGATTAAAAAAATAATAATAAATGGCATATCACATTTCTTATCAAAATCATATCTTGGTTTCAGAAAATAAAAATAAAAACAGCTCTTAATAATGCTTCATGGCTATTCTACATACTACTGCCCTCAAACCGCTAACTAGGATTGATTTGATCCCTCGGGTGATACGCTCCTCTGAACAACTTCTGCGTGAATGAACATATACCCTTCTAAAAATAACCTCTCTTTTGTATCCAACTACAAAAAATGTCATCTTGATAATGCCTACAGTAACATCAAATTATCAAAAAGAATACCCCTACAGCCATAAAACATATAAGTTGAGAAATGAAAACCTAATCCTAACCCTTGAACTTCTACAAGGAAAACAACCTCCACATCTACATAAACAACTTAATCTGTCTCCTAGTACAACAGCGTTATTCAGATAGATTATCCTCATCCATCAACAGGTCTTGTACATTTACCGATGACAAATTCCAAGTGTTGGAAGAAGATCAATCATCTTACACTAGACTCTTCGTCAAAACTGCTACCCAGAAATCAAAGGAATCTAGTTTTTATGCTCCTCTCACATATGAACACATGTAAGTGCAATCATCTATAATCTGCACTTTTTCTTAGCTCTTAAGAGGACTCAGGTAGCTGAGTTGGGTTCAATGGCTCGAAGGGAGCTGATAAAGGTATATGCAATAGGCAACGGGGAAAGGATAAATGAGTTCAAATTCATCTAACCTAACAATGAATAACATAAAGCAAATAATCATGGGAAACAACATCTTCATATTTCTTTGTCCATCTAGACACTAAACAAGATAACTTAAGATTAAGTACATGTTGGAGAAGACTGGAGATTATGACAGTGGAATGAGCATGGAAATAGGATGTTGTATAACACAAAGGTGCCTAAAATTCAAAGTTTTACTGGAACAAAAAAAAAACGAAAAGGAAAAGGCTGAAAATGAAGTCCATTTCAAGGCCTGCACTATTATTGTTTTTTTAAACAATATAAAAATTCCATGTCCTGGCATCTACAATGTCACATGGCAAGACAATTATGTAATATTTTTTTTTTCTTATACAGTTTTAACTGAATATTCTGCACTTGCATGGTTATTAAATATGGTTAATTGTCCAAAACTACACTAAAGTTTTGTACACAAACGGATGCATGCATAACGTTTTGTCCACGCTTTGTGGGTGCACTGAAGTTTTGTCCACGACTTTTTTAGTTTGACGTAATAGGGATGTTCAGAATGATGGTCTGGGCATTGCTTCCCGGATTGAATAAAAGCGTGGACAAAACTTCAATGCACCCACAAAGCGTGGACATAACTTCAATGCACCCACCAAAACGTGGACAAAACTTCAATGCACCCACAAAAGCGTGGACAAAACTTCAGTGCACCATACAGCGTGGACAAAACTTTATGCATGCATCCGTTTGTGGACAAAACTTCAATGTAGTTTTTGACAATTAATCCTATTAAATACTGAATTACAGACACTTTACAGTTCTAACATGGTTTGCTGTCTGCTGATATAGGCACAAAGACGTTTAAAGTCAAGAATGATGAGAAAGAAAAACATATTGAAATTGATCCATTTGGCATAAGAATAACTAAGGCACATAACAAAAACTACTGAGTGAAGTAATATGTGTTGCACCATGTGCCTTTCTCCAACATGTAACTAAAAACAGCAAAACTTCTTGTTTACATTCTCTAATCCACGAAAAATAAGACATGAACATACAGATAAAGGGTTCATAGAAATACATACCACTTGATGAAGAGCCAGAATCACTACTGGAGCTACTAGAACTACTGCATTTACTGCTAATAACAACGGCATCTTTCTCTATCTCAACAGGAGGGTAGCTTGGGGCATCATTTCCACCGACAATATCTATGTCTTCATCTACTGCACAATTGGCCGAGAAAAAAAATAGAAATTAGATCTCTACTGGAAAAATACAAAGCCTAGAGTAACAAGTATATTCATTTGATAAAGATTTGAAATAGAAAGTAACCTTTGCATGGTTGCAAAGATGAGGTGCTTAAACCTGGCTCGTTAAGAAGCTGCAATAAGAGATGAATATCATAGATCAGTTAAAAGATGCATGTGTACACATTCGTAGAAGGTTTAAGAAAAAGAGGGGTGAGGGGGACATACCTCCAATTCACAAGGTTCAGCTTTTTCCTGTTTTTTCTGTTTCTCCAGCAAGAAGTCATCCAGCAGCTTCCGCAACTTGAACAAGGTCTCATCACTGAGAGCATCAATATCAATCTCAATCTCATCATCACAAGGTTGGCCTGCAATAGAACTTTGCTCCTTGAGGAAATCAACAATGCGTTCAGGAAATTCACCCTGCAAAGCCTCCAATTCAGTACTCAGATTAATCTTCTCTTTCTCAGTCATGATTTGTTTAGGAGGCTCTGGCTTGACACCATTATTTCCAGGAGTCATTTTCTTTTTCTTCAAGGGAGGGATTCGAGAAGCAACTTCAGTTGCAAAAGTAGCAGTTTCAGTTGCTAAATGACCACCTGATCTGGAAGGCACATGATTCGTATCATTTACTCCTGGAACCTTCTTCTCTATAGACTTCCATCTAGATTCAAAAGATTTACTTAATGTCTCACCCATGAAGTGCACATCATTTCCAGGTGGATTGTATGTCATGGCATTTGAGAAAGTGAGACGCACATCTGCAGCAAATTCCAATGGGCAAGAGTATTGACCAGATGTTAAGTTGCTCTTCACAGTACCTAAATCCATTGGATGCTTAATAACCGTGAAATAATCTGAAATATTCAACTTCACCACATCCACTGGAGTATTGAAAACCCAACCAAACTGATGAGACATCAAACTTCTTAGCAAGGTCTCACACTGCTTCATTACCACCACATTCGAAGTGGTAACTGGAGCAGATTGTTTCTGTGGTTCAAAACGCCCAGTTGTGCTCCTTTTCATGCGGACACCATTACGTCCAGGAGGAGCACGTTTCTTCCCTGGAGGAGCTGAGAGCTCAGAGTACCTATGGTTGTTTTCTTGAGCAGGCCTCCTATGCCCATCACTACAACTCTTAATATCACTAGAAGGGGACAACACAACACAGGTAGTCAAAGAAGCAATCTTTTTCTGAAGGACCCTGACCTGTTCCAGTTCCAACTTTAGCCTTGATTCTAAATCTTTCTTTTCAGATGGCAATATCTTTGATAACGATAAAACCTGCATTGGGACATCAAAATGACCATAACCATCCACATTCAAACTAATGCTTTTCCTATTGAGGTTATAGGAGTCCTGAGAAGCAGTAATCTCAGTGTCAAGTCGACACGAGCTACCAAACCCTTCTGAGTCGCCCATGGTGTCAACCATGGCATGCTGGTGATCTGGAACAAAATGGGCAGAATGTCCCTTGGAGTATTTCTTAGATTTCCCCATTGTCTGCAAAAATGAAAACTTCCTAGATTCCTTCTGCCCAGTGAAATCTATAGGAACAGTGGGTGCCATAAGATTATCTTCCAATAGCAGCACATATCAACCACGGAATCACAATTATATCCCTGACATACATCCACTGCTTTACGGAAAGTTCAATTCTGAAGAACCTATCTTCTGATCCTCAATTTCTACACTGGTCAGGAATTGAGCCACAGAGCAACATTACTGGAAAATCCAGCTTGAATTTGACAGTACACTCGCAGTACCCTTTACACTCCCAATTCCGGATTCTCAATTTTTAACTCACATTCATAGGTAAAGAATAAAAAAATCAATAACGATAAAAAAAAAATCCCACGAATTAATCAGTAAAGCCCCGACATCTCCTCAATCCAAAACAACAAAAGGCTCTGATGATGCCAAAAACTAAACCCTCATACTCGAATCCGAAAAAATGCGATCACCCCCTTCAACTCGAAAACCTTCCGATCAAAAAAAATACTCGGAATGGGGAAATTCGATAACAAAATTGAACGAAATGAGATTCAAGAACCTGTTGGAGGAGCATAAACCCCGCGAAAACGAAAACCCTGGATCGCCACAACACCAGCTCCACCGGACAGAAGCATATACGAATGAGCAGGAAATAGGTTAAAACGAAATCAGCAGGACAATGCACCAAGCATCCCTAGTAGGGGTCAGCGAAAGTGAGACATGGATCTCGACCAAAGAAACCCCTAAAAGTCCTTACTTGCTTGCCAGCCAAATCGCCTCCGAGGGGCAGAGGAAGAATCAATCACAGAGAAAGAAGGACAGGAGAGAAATGTAATGTGTCGATCGTGAGATGGGTTTGTTGGGCTTGCTTCGGGCTCTTACATAAAGGCCCATCGGCAACATTGCTCGCCTCCAAACAAGGAATCCCAGCCGTTCATCTCTGATTTCGTGAGATTAAGGGCTTTATATATTTTTATTGGGGTAATTTTTTTTTGGGTTATTTACGATAAGGTACCCTTATGTTTCGTCCACGAACGATAAGGTACCCTAATGAATTTTATGTCCGATAAGGTACCCTAATGATTCGTCCACGAACGATTTGGTTTAATGCTGTTAAAAAACTAACAGAATTATGTAGAATGACTATTTTGCCCTTTGACATTTCAGTTGACTTTTGACTTAAGAGTGAAATGACCATTATACCCTCAGTTATTATTTTTCCTTAATTTATATTTTCTAATAATTTTAATTTTCAAAATAAAATAAATAAATAATATATATTTTTTTAAAGTTATATTTTCTAAAATCTGAATTTGTTTTTTTTTCAAAAATCAGTTTTTATTTTTTAAAAATCAGATTTTTATATTTTAAAATCAGATTTTATATTTAATTAGTTTTATTTTTTAATAATTAGTTTGTTTATATATAAATAATTTTTTTTTATTAAAAACAGTTTTATATATAAAAATCATTTTTATTTTTTTAAAAAATCAATTTTATTTTTTTAAAAAAATTAATTTTATTAAAAAAAAAATCGCAGAACACTTCTGCGTCTTCTCCGGCAACTCCGGCGTCGTCTCCGGCGTCTCGTCCCCGGCCACCCCCTCCTCCGGCGTCTCGTCCCCAACCTCGACTTCCCTCGACAGAAACCCAACCCAGAAAACCCCCTGCCTCACCTCTACCTTCTTCTTCCTCGATTCGCGATGACCCGACCACGTCGACCTCGTCCCGAGCCCTACCGTGCCGTCAACGGACGAAATCGACGACGGTGAGTTGTCTCCCGACCTTATCCCACCTCCCCCATCTCTTCCCCTCTTGTTTTTGAGCGATTTCGAGCTCGATTCATCCGATCCTTGTCCGAGAAGAACTCGCCGGAGGTCGCTCGCACCAGATCTGGGTTGGGTTTCTGTCGAGGGAAGTCGAGGTTGGGGAAGACGAGTTCTGGCGATGGCGGACGGTGGGAGGTGGGAGGTGGAAGAGGGAGGAGGAGGCGGCGGAGGTGGGGGTGGCCGGGGACGAGACGCCGGAGGAGGGGGTGGCCGGAGACGACGCCGGAGAAGACGCAGAACAGTTCTGCAATTTTTTTTTAATAAAATTAATTTTTTTAAAAAATAAAATTGATTTTTTAATTTTTTAATATTTTTATTATTATTTTAAATAATTTAATTTTTAAAACTAAAAAATTTTAAATTTTAAATTTATTTATTTATTATATTTTTATTGTATTATATAATTAAGGGTATAATGGTAATTTTGTCTATCAAATTTATAAGCTTAAAATAAGAAAGGGTAAAATCGTCATTTCACACCCCACTTAACTGCAAATGTCTAATTTAGAGGAATATTCCGTTAGTTTTTAACGGAATATGCCAATTTTAAACCAAATCGTTCGTGGACGAATCATTAGGGTACCTTATCGGACACAAAATTCATTAGGGTGCCTTATCGTTCGTGGACGAAACATTAGGGTACCTTATCTTAAATAACCCTTTTTTTTAAAACTATTCACATGGAAAGGTGGTAAAATATACCGTTAAACAGATGAAATATTGTCTTTTCAATCATGTGCTATACACATGAAATTTTCATTTTTCAGAAAATATACCTTTTTGTTTTTTTTTTGAGCGAAAGGTGTAATTTTATAAATATTTATATCGGAACATCGATGTGCACCAGAGAATATGCTCCCGGGCCACTAAGGTAAGACAGATTGAGCGATGGCTCACTGAACCTTTTTCCACTAGAAGCATCACATACGGTATTTGAAAACCATATAAGCAAGGACAGAATACGAAAAAGGGGAAGGGGGTACCAGAAATCCTGAGGGATCTCAACAGTGGTGATGGTGGGAGGTAAAGCATCTTCATGAGACCCCTCCCAAGGCCAGTTCCTGATGCTCATCCAGCCCCTCATTCCTCCTAACGGGATTGCTTCCCCGCCCTGACCAGCTCCTCCCAAGGTGCTCCAGCTGCTGACCTCTTGAGTGCCCCAATGCCTTCTCAAGATCCAATAGATGCCGAGCGTCCGCATCCTTTGGTCCCAGACCCTCATGTGCTCCACCACCTAACTCACCAGAGAGCGATGGTGGGGCCCCTAATACCGAGTTAGCATGAGACTGACCGATCTCAAGGCGGGCATTGCCGCGAGTCCCCAGACCTGGAGGCACGAAGCCCGTGGAAACCCGGGGGGGGGGGGGGGCTGTCTAAGGCCAAGGTGCCCTTAGGGGTGACGCCCTTGGGAATAGGTGATCGGTCAACCTCCCCCATGTCGCATAGGCTTTGATCTTCTTATCTCTCTGGTACTCTAACAGGGAGGAATTAAACCGCATGGGCCCTTTGACTTCCCACGTGCACTCCTTCAAAACATGGTCGAGCCGGCCACAGTTGTAGCAGAAGCTCGGGAGCTTAGAGTAGGTGAGTTCAACATGAATCGACTCTGGGAACTCCTTGAACCGGAGGACCAATCCCTTTCTGAGTGGCCTCTCGAGGAGGTGCCAGAACCGAACTTTGATAATTCCGCCCCAGCACATGCCCCATTGGTCACACGAGACATCCACATAGGCTCTCAATGCGTCCCCGATGGAGGTACCCGTTTCCCGCGTCCTTACCAGAGGCGGTAGACCCCTTGTGTGCGCCCATAGTTGCACTCGGTCTAGAATTGACATCTTCCGAGTACACAGGTCCATGTCACCAAGCAGTAGGGCCCGACCGTCAAAGCACTAGAGCTCATTGCCTCGGACCCACGCCCGAGCCTCAAAGGACTTGAAGTAGAACCTTAAAAGGCCCGTCCTAATTCCTTGATCACGAGACCTTCAGCAGCCTTTCCCCACGCGTTTGTAATGATACATAGAAGAGTGTCCTTACGGGGGTCTTTGGAGACCATAGTTTCACCATCATCCCCCATTGTTGGCGGGCAATGGCCGTCGACGTGGCCCGGGAGGACGGGACTATCACTTCAACCTCCTTGTCCTCTTCCAAGGAACAGGACGATAAGCCTTTCTGAAGACCCTGAAGATCCGAGACCAAGTCAGCCAGAGGCGGAGCGACTTCCTCCGTGTTTGCCGCGATCGATCATGTGTCATTTCTCTTGGAGTTGTAAGGAACGTTGGGATGAAAGGGATCTTGTCCTGACTGGGGAGGCACCGGCCTAGCCCTAGAGCCACCACTGCCATTCTAGGAAGCTCCCTCATCGGAGCTTTCCCCTTGACCGGATCTCGTTGCAACGACGGTGCCCCACCAAGCCTAGGGTCCGACACAATCATATCCCTAACCCATGCACCCGGAATGGGAGGACTTGAGACAGGCTCGTGACGCGAGAGTGAAGTAACCCTAGACGTCCCACCTTCATGTAGAGGATGAGCCAGGGCCTGGTTTGGAGGAGGGCCTGACGATGGCGAAACCCTAATAGCCGCGCCACCCTGGAGGGGAAGAGGCAGAGCAAGGTCATGACTACTTTGGGGGGCCAGCGAACTAGGGTTTGGAGAGAAAAGTGCCAGGAGTCCGTTACTTGCAGGGGAAGTAACCTTGGGACGACGGCTGGAGGCGGGCCTACCCCGTCTCGGTTTGGAGACCAGAGCCGGAGAGGCTTCCCCCAAGGAGAAGGATACCTCATTCGAGGCCTCTCTTAGACGATGGAGAGGCGGCGTCGGCAGCACAAGTGGAGCGGCCGAGGGAGCCAGAGTCGGCTTAGGCTTCCTCCGACGACGACTTTTGTCTCCAACACCGTGGGCGGTCTGTAGGGGACACGAAAATGCAAGGAGAGCATCACCAACAGGAGCTACGATAGCATCCACATGCGGAATCACCGTGGAAGGCATGTCGGCGGCTGGGGTAGAGGAGAACACCATAGCTTTTGCGCGGCTAGGGCTAGGAAAGGATCTCAACGTTGAGAGAGTTTTTTGTTCTTGAATTGTTATAATCACAATAACTACTTTTTAAACTACCTTTTTGTTTGACCAATCCTAAACTATAATTTGATTTTTTTTTTGAATAAGAGATAAATCTTTGGGAAAACTACCGATACTTACCCAAAACCATGCCCATTTAACTGATGTTTATCCTGAAGTTTAAAGTTAACTGATGCATACCCTGAAGTTACGACTTGTAACTAAAAACCTCTTATGTCAGCTAAAATGATGAAAATACCCTCATTGATTTTTTTAAATTTTTTTTTGAAAAATATAAATGAAGTGATTTTTTAAATAAAAATGAAGTCATTTAATAAGTATATATATATATATCAAAAGTAATTTTTAAACATAATTTTTGAAGTGTAGCTGAGGGTATTTTCGTCATTTTAGCTAACGGAGGGGTTTTGAGTTACATATTCGAAACTTAAGGGTATGATCAGTTAACTTTAAACTTCAGGATAAACATCAGTTAAATGGGCATGATTTTGGGTAGGTATTGGTAGTTTTCCCTAAATCTTTTATTGATATTCTAGTTGTAAAATACAATTTAGTGTATTAGGGAGGGATGCCCTGACCACTGAAGAACAAACACAGACCGAGGTTCTCTAGCAAGCCAATGAGAAGCCTTGTTCACTGTTCTTTTAACAAATGTGAGAGTTAGTCTCTCGTTTTGAAGAAATGATCTGATGTCCCTAATAATAGTACCCACTGGAGATAGCGAGATAGGGCCTGCGGGGATCATGTTGACCAACACTTGAGCATCCGACCTAATCACAATTAGGCCAGTACCCAGGGATGTAACATTTTGAAGAGCAGTGGAAATCGCATAGGCCTCGATCATAATAGGTGACCAAACACCTAATAAAGTTCCATTTTCCACTAGGCGAGGCTCTCCTATATCGGCTCAAGCAATGACACCCCAACCGGATTGGTTAGATTCTTGTAAAACTGCCCCATCAATATTTACTGCTATTACCCTTGGCGGAGGAGGTTGTCAGATGGTCGGTAGTTGGAACCTCGTGCCCTAAATCAGGTGGGTCGGGCGTTGGATGACCATGGCCTCTCTCCAGCCCAGTAGTATGGATCAGACAATTGATAAATCACCCAATGCCGTCGGAGGTGTGTCCTCCCAGAATTTCGCATTTATGGCCTTCCAAATTTCCCATAAGACACTTAAGAGCTTGCCTTCATGTCCACTGTCTGTCCCATCACTTCCTAAGTCCACCATTCAGAAAAAAAAGCATGTACTCCTGTGGGAAGGTGCCCCCCAAGATTAGCTCAACAAACCTTAGCGAATCCACACGAAATAAAGAGGTGAAGAACCTTTTCCTAGCCCCGGTCACACACTGGACATCCCTGGTAGATAGGAACAAATATTTTGTGAAGGTTCACTGCCACCTAAAGATTGTCTACGAGACACCTCCACAGAAAATTCTGGAGTCGTGGTCGAACAGGGATAGACCAGATATCCGACCAGGTAACCCATTTTCCATAATGTGAAGTTGATGTCTGGCATCCGAAAGAGTCCTATACCCGGTTTTGGTGGAATAGAAACCCTTTGTATCCATTTCCCAATACCATCGTCCTGAGATCTATGCTCCGAGAAGGGGAGTTGTAGAATTTTTATCTGATCCGTCTCCTCAAATAATCGGCGTATAAGTGGGGCATCTCAAGTCCTTGTATCGGGAACCATCAGTCCTGCCACTGATGCACCTTCCAGAGTTGCGGAGGATGTTTGAACGTGTGGTTCCGGTTATGAGAGCCATGGTGTATTTAGAATAGGAGTATCATGGCCATCGCCAATTACCACCCGGAGACCATCTAGGAGAAGGTCCCGAGAAAACATAATGCTAGCCCAAATAAAGCTGGAACTCGATTTTAGGGATGCTTGCATAAAATCCGAAGTTGGATAGTACCTGGCCTTGAGAAGTTTGGCAACCAATGACTGGGGGTTATGGATCAATCCCCAAGCTTGTTTGCCTAGGAGAGCCATGTTTACATCCCGAAGATGACGAAAACCCATCCCCCCCATTTCTTTTGGAGTACAAAGCTTATCCCAATCCAGCATATTAGAGAGCGATATGACCCCCCCCCCCACCCCACACCAAAACCGCGCCAAGGCTATGTGGATTCTCTTAATAATGCTACTCGGGACTCGAAAAACGGACATTACATATACCGAAAGTGAGGTGAGTACGGATTTGATCATTACCTCTAGGTCGGCCGGTGATAATAGCTTACCATCCCAAGATCTGATTCGAGAAACAACCCGGTTACCCAAAAAGGCCATCACACTACTTCTGTTCCGGTACATCATGTTTGGCACCCCTAGATAAAGGGTGGACGATGATATCTCAGATATAGACAAGGTGGAGCAGCAAGTTCGCTTGATGTCGTCAAGAGTATTGGTACTGAAAAAGATATATGACTTTTCTAGATTTAGTACCTAAATAGATAAATTACTGAAAATCCCCAGAATATCTTTTATACGTTGTGCCTCTACATCCACTTCCCGATAGAATATGTAACAGTCGTCGGCGAAGAACATGTGAGAAATCTCCGGAGCCCCTCTCGCTACTCGAACCCCTTGTATTTCCTCCCTCTCCTACGCCTATCTCAGTAGCTGGGATAAGCCTCAATACAGAATAAGAATAAGTATGGGGAAAGTGGGTCTCCTTGGCCAATTCCCTTTGTTGGGACAAAGGTTGGAGTTTCCCGCCCTCTGGAGGATACCGAATACCTAATTGTACTCATGCAGCAAATGATAAGAGAAATCCAGCCCGTTGTAAAGCCAAGTTTATTCATTATCGTGATTAGGTAAGACCACTCCACCCTATCGTATTCCTTACTCATGTCCAATTTTAGGGCCATAAAGCAGCCACTCCCTTGTCATTTAATGCGCAAAGCATGAATAATCTCGAATGAGATGATGACGTTATCCTGGATACACCATCCTGGAATGAATGCCCTATGGGTTTCCGATATCACTGACTGAAGGAGGGGGGCAGAGTCTGTTAGCAAGGACCTTCGAGAGAATACTGAAGATAACATTGCATAAAGAAATGGGTCTGAGATCTGTGACCTGTTCTGGATTCGGCTTCTTGGGAATAAGCACAATAGAGGTATCATTTAGAATTTATTCAAAGTAATGGGTGGCTATAGTAGTCTAAACAAACCAGACCACTTCCGCCTCTACGATTGGCCAATAATGTTGATAAAATTGGGAGTTCAAGCCATCTAGACCTGGGGATTTATCTAGCCCCATTTTCAACACTGCTTGCTTGACCTCAGCCCCCATTACCGGTTGTAGAAGAAGTACTTGTTCCTACAACGATATAGGGGCCGTAAATAGTATAGGAAAGGGGTCACTCACCGGTTGGAGGGATGTGAACAACTAACGAAAGTAGGTAATGATCAGTTCCCGTATGGCCGTTTCCCATATCACCAACTGTCCCACCGTATTCTACAATATCAAGACCATATTTATGCGCCGACTAGGATGCAACCGCTTGGAAAAACTTGGTGTTACGATCCCCGTCCATATTATAGTGATGCTTAGCTCGTTGCCTCTAGAATACTTCCCGCTTCAAGAGAGCATTTTCATACTGTATATGTATAGCTTCTCTGCGATGAACTCCTATCATGTCCATATGATGATTCAAGGGATAACGCCGAATCCTAACTGTGTTGGAAAAGTGTTTTTCACGTCCTAACTGTGGCCACCTTTTCGTGACATGTCCTATACCAGAGGTCACCTTTTGTCACATAAAAGTGTTTTTTTTGACAAAACATGAAAAATGACACAAAAAGTGTTTTTTTTGGTAAATTTATACCACCTACCTCTTGTAGTGCACTAATAAACGCAAATTATACAAAAAATTAAGAGGAAAAACCATCGAATGCAAACGTTATACCACTTTTTTGATGTCATCTTTCATGTTTCGTAAAAAAAACCACCTTTGGTATATGACATGTCACGAAAAGGTGGTCACAATTAGGACGTAAAAAATACCTTTCCAACACAGTTAGGATTCAGGGTTATCCCATGATTCAATTCAACAATCCGCCTTTGACACCACCGAATGTGCCTCGTGTTCTGACCACAGTGCATCCGACCCCATGAATGAAGACCATTGCCAACTTGTTTGATAGTTTCTCACATAGCAATTGTAAGATATGTGTTCCGGTGTTCATGTACACTTATACCACAGGCCGGGTCCTACACCCATTGAGATTGGAATTTAAACTTCTGGAGGCCTCGATGTTCCACCTTGCATTCAAGGGATAAAAAAACCGGCCAATGGTCTGATGTTGTAACGCCTGTATTAAAAAATTCAAGATTGGGGAGGGTATCAAAATACGGTCGAGAAATCAAAGCTCGGTCCAATCTAGCTTGGGTCCGTTCGTCATGGCGTTCGCCTCTATACCACGTATATTGGTGTCCCATCATTGGAACATCAACCAGGTCCAAGTCATCTACCACCTCACGAAACCCATGAATGAGGGAACTCGGATAGCTCCCTCCCCCAGTTTTCTCCTCTTCATCCAAAATTCCATTTAGGTCCCCAATTACGATCCAATCCACTCTAGTCGGTTGATGAAGACGACGAAGCAATTCCCATGTCAAATACCGTCGATCACGTCTTGGCTCCCTGTAGACCCCTGTAAGACGAATCCTTTCGTAACCTGGTGCCGCAAATTCTACATTAATATACTGATCATAAATCGCCCTTTGAGAGACATCAACACCCACAACCCAAAACATGGCTATGCCCCTCTGGGTGTTCGATTTGGGGACATAGATGTGCATTGAAAAACCAGACGATTGGGCAAGAAGAAGGCATCCTTTCGTGGATAACAGGGTCTCTGATAAGAAGATTATATGATGCTTCTGTTCTTGGTGAAGAAGGTGGAGCTAATGTTTATGGGTTCGCCGTCCCATTCACTAACAGTTCCAAGCAAGTATGCGGAGGTCTGGAGTATTAGGGAGAGGGTTGTGGTTCGGTATAGGGCTGGAGCTAGGATCTAGCCGTCTTTGTCATTGGGGCATCGGGGTGGCCTGAGATAAACCCACAGAGAGTAGAGAGAGAGCTGCTAGGGATACCGGTGAGGAAACCCCTGAAGGAGAACCACTGAGGGGCGGTGCATGTTGCAATTGAACAAGTGAGGGTAGAGAAATAGAGGAGATAAAGGGGATTTGCGATCGCCCATGGGGTGAGGTGAGGGCACCGGACCGAATCTAAGAGGATTGACGTCGTCTAGGCATGACGCAAGCTAGCGGCTGAAAACCCTAGCAATAGGTAAAGGAAGTTTTTATTATTCTTAAATTTTTATAACTTTTGCATCATAAATATCATTTTGATTAATATTTTTTCAAAATTATTATTTAGATTTTTTCAATTATTTTATTTTTGGAATAAATATTATGTTTTTAATCTATACTTTAATATTTTTTGACTAATTTTTATTCATATTTTGTATAAAACGTTTCTTATTTATTTTTAGGGTTAAATATTGAAACTTACTCTTAATTATTGGTCACGAACACTACACTACCCACATTTTCAAAATGAACACTACATTACCTTAAGTATTGGTCACGTGATTTTGTTAGTAAAAATGGACAAAAATTTCCATTCCGTTAGTCATATGACCTCAAGTGTCATATAATGGATGGTAAAATGACGTTTCGCCTTAATTATATGACCTCTACACATTTTATAAGGAACATTACCATTGTATCCTCGTTATTGTTCCTTATAAAATGTATAGAGGTCAAATACTTAAGGGAAAAACGTCATTTTACCATCCATTATATGACACCTGAACCACTCCAAGGCCGTCAGACTCCACTACAGTTATTGGTCAGCCCTCTTCATAGATCCACACAAACACTTAATTAAGGGTTACCAGTTCAATCATCTTTGGATCTTGATGTCCTTGACTCACAGAACACTTACCAATCATTAGAAGTCCAAGGTCCCTTCTACAAATCATTCCCACATGTTCGATCCTAATGCTACTCTATCCACATTAACTTTCACCTCATTCAATGCCAGTTTTTTCTAGTTTCGCTCCCTACCTCCTCCCCATAATACCGAATTAGATTATTCCGCCTTCCATTTGCATCCTCCCACTCCTCTATAGAAAGAACACCGCCAACCAAATTTCTCCGAGTTCATCTCCATTTGTTTTCATATTCAGAGGTTCCTCGCCCTCCACAATTCCCACCATAATGATACCACATTCTCCATCAATCCCCCCTTAATACTTGTCCTGATGTAGAGTGCGTAGCGGAAAGTGGAGTTCTTTATCGAATTCGTTGATTAACAATTTAATAACGAATAAGATAGACTAAGTCAAATGCGTTTTTTGTTTATTCTTCAAAATCTGATTTACAATCAAAACATCATCTTCTTATATAGAAAAACGAAACCCTAAAGTCCTAATAAAATAAGAAAACTAACCCAAAGTCCTAACACAAATAAAGGAAATCTCAAAACCATAAAAAAATAATACCCAAACTCCAAACATACAAAATTACCCCTCCAGATGACCTTGGATGACCAAAAAACGTCTTTGATCATGACAAACCATGAGTTTTGCTTGGGAGGTCGTTTCGACCCGAAAAGCGCTAGGGTTTTGTCGGATTCGGACGCTAACATTATATACTCAATTTGGACTGCATCATTCCCTTTGGGGTAGAGAATATTCGTCTTCGAATCCAAACCCACGCAAGTCCTGATCTTGGATGGTAGCAAGATAATGTTCGTACCCCGAAAAAAAATGAATAGGTGTTAGCACAACCATCATGAATAGAAAAATTATCATATTGCCAAGGAAGACCAAGTAGGAGGTGACAAGCATCCATTGACACCACATCACAATAAACAACATCACGGTAAGTAGATCCAATGGAAAAAGTAACAAGAAAGCATTTGGAAATTGTCACATCTATACCATTGTTGAGCCAGGAGAGGCGATAGGGATTAGGTTTCGGTTCAGTAGGAAGATCAAGCTTTGACACTACGACCTCTACAACCACGTTCTCACAACGGCCACCATTAATGATCAGGGTGCAGACTTTGTTGTTGGTGATGCACGTGGAACGGAACATGCTCTTTCGTAGCCACTCGTCATCAAGGACACAAGGGGTCAGAAAGGAACAACGGAGGACCAATAGAGGACCCACATCACCCGAGACATATTCTTCACTGGCTACCTCCATCGAATCATCATCATATTTATCAAAAAACCGGAGCTGAGTCAGTGTGGAGGGCAGCCTCATGATTACCGACCTCGGTGAACAGGGCACGAGAGGCGGATTTCTCGTTCCGACAGTTTGCTTGACGATGGCCCAGTTCGCCACAATTGAAGTAGCGCAAGCCCCCCGTACGTTGTGGCGGGGGTAAAGAACTTCATGTTATGGAACAGCAGGCTGTGGGGCGCTCGGACGAGACAGTTGTGAGGATGAACCCACACCACTGGCTGATGTAGGGGTCCAGAAGCCACTGGTATCACACCTAGCTATTTGTTTCTCTACTTGGGATGCAAGCTGCCGTGCTTCGACGACTATCAGGGGGTCGAACATATTCAAAACTTCCTACAATTGGAGACGTAGGTCTCTAATGTAACATGAGACCAATTAGAGAGGGGAATATATAAGATAAATACGAGCAAGGTAAGTATAAAATTCAGTAGAGTGTACTCCTTAACTAAACGGGATCCCTGGCGAAGATTCTAGTACTGTTGATACAATTCCTGATCAAAATTGTAGGGTAAGAACACAACCCAGATGTGCTTTTTAAACTTTCCCCAATTTCAGATCTTCTCATTACCATGGCGAACCCTATCGTTTTCACGACGAACTACATCAATCTCCTCAACATTATCAGCACTATCATAGGGGCGACTTGACGATTTTTTCGGCGAGGCGACATCTTCTTGGAACGGATAGGCTCTTATACCAATTGATGTAGAGTGTGTAGCGGAAATGGGAGTTCTTTATCGAATTCGTTGATTCAAAATTGAATACCGAATAAGATAGACTGAGTCAAACTCGTTTTTGTGTTTATTCTTCAAAATCTGATTTACAATTAAAACATCATCTGCTTATATAGAAAAACGAAACCCTAAAATCATAATACAATAAGGAAACTAACCCAAAGTCCTAACACAAATAGAGGAAATCTTAAAAACCTAAAAAAAATAACACTCAAACTCCGAACATACAAAATTACCCCTCCAGATGACCTCGGATGACCGAAAAAACGTCTTTGATTATATTCAAACCATGAATTTTACTCGGGAGGCCGTTTCGACCCGAAAAGCGCCAGTGTTTTGTCGGATTCGGACACTAACATTATATCCTAAACTTTGACTGCATCATGTCCCCTAGTAGGGCTCCATCCATTGCCTCAGACATATGCCCTCTTGATACAGGAACGTGGTGGTAGATGGAGAACCTTAGCTGGTCGTACAACACTTTGTAAGGTTCCAATGGATGAAGATGGAGTCGATGATGGAGATTGCTTCAAATGGTTGTACAACACTTTTTGAAGCAATCGAAGTAACTAGGAGGATAGATGGTGGATTAAATGACGCCACACAGATTATGGAAAGTCTGTGATAAGTCGAACAAACAAGCTTCAAGGCTTCGCACACAAGAAGGTTGAATGTGATAGATTCTTCCCAGAAGAAAACTCGAATTTTTATTTCATCAAAACTTGCATAACTTCTCTATTACAATCTGAATATGAACCTTTATATAGGAAAGTAACAAGATTCGAATTTAATAGCTTTGGACAACTAAATGACTCTTGGTTTATCAAAATGTTGGAAATCTGCAAATCAGCACAAATAGCTCATTAATGGTCTTGAATTCATCTCCCTTGCATTGAATAAGTGGCTGATTTGTCTTTGGAAATATGGAACAAGTTGCCTTCATTAATTCCTTGGAAAGTGCCAAAATGCGTTCATTTAATTCCTTGGAATGAGCCAAATCAGATTTGTTGGAATCTTGAACTGATTTTGAATGCCTTCTTGATTTCCATTGAGAGCTAGTTTCGATGTCCACATCACCTCTCCTTGTGGGATCAATCCCACCTTCTCCCAAACCCGGTACACCTCCGAGTACTCAAACAGTGTGTGCCCCTCGATTTTCCTTTTTCAAAATCTACCAAACGTCGTGTTCACCGACACGAACCTACCATATAGGTTGGCATTTGATGGTAGAGAACCTATAAGTACTCTCTAAACTAGTTGTTTGACCTTCAGTGGGACCTTTAACCCCCATAAATTCCTCCAAAACACATCCTGATCCTGATCACTCCACCGTCCCCTATTCCTTTAGATCTTTATGTATGTGTTCCAGACCCAAAACAGACCATCCCTGCTTCCTCACCAATACCATCCATCCTCTATCAACATTCTTGACAGCGGAATCACTAAAATAGATAAATCTCTCTGACAATCAAAAGTCTCATGTATGTAATAGGTATAGAAAGTTTCATTACCGGCAACCTTATTCAATGTCAGTATTGAAACTTTCATTACCAAAGACCGGTTTGAATCCATCGACCAAGTGACTTCCTTTTAAAGTCTGGTATCGGTAAAAATAGTGGAAGCGGCTTTTCTAGCTAAAGCTGAAAGGAGAAAACTGAATTCAAAATGAAAGTTTGAATACCCCAAAGATTAGAACGCCTGGTTCTATTTCAGATGTTCCCTTATTGTCGAATACTTGAGTAACTGGACATTGATCAACTACGAATTCCTCAACCCGGTCCAAACAATATTCATTCCCACGAAAGAGTGACAGTAAACTCGAACAAACATGGTGAATCATGACTCTAAAGTTCTCGTGTCGCATGGTGAAATTCACCTCAGAGGCGATGATACATGAAGGGAAACTAAAACAAAAACTCAGTCCGACATCATATCACCAGTAACTGTGTTACTCAAGAAAATAATCTTTCTTAACGAGCTTGCTATCAAAGAAAAGTTGCGAATCCCTCTAGTTCAATCAATTGAAACACTCCACCTTTAAGAACAATGTTGCCAAAAAAAAGGGTTGCAACAAACTAATCTTCGAGCCCCTTCACAAAAGACTCCTTCGAGTTTAAAGCTAAACTGCCAACACGATTAATCAGAATAAATCGATGGCCAAATATCCTAATACGCGCATCATAGATGCATTCAGCTCTAAGGAAATCTCCAAACTCTGAAATTGTCCAGTCCGACTTTGCGATCTACACTCTTAATTCCTAACTACAACTGTCCTTGCAAAAATGGGAGAGCCAACCTTGTCTGGATTAAATTGTTTGACAACCTTGTCGCGTACATTGTTGTAACTCGCCGGAGGAGAAAGGGATTTGGCCATTGGTCATCTTTGTGGACCAATTTCTCCTCTCATGCTTTCGTTCAAAGACACATGACATCGAGTCATAGTTATTTGTTTGGGGTGTTCATGTATCTATTGACACGAGAAAGATTTGAATAATTTTCCTATATATGTGGTGAAATAAGATAAGTGAAGAGTAACGTGATGTAGAAGAAACCGATTCCTAAGAAGATGATAAAGTGCTTCACTTTGATTTCCAAACTCTAGAGATTGTTCAGTTTTGCACATACTGCTGAATCAATGTGGTGGCAAAAACAAACTACCCAGACTTGTTACATCATCTAGCTGATGGTGAATTTGGAAGGAGTTCAACATGTTACACCAACAATTTGTATACGAGATTCGTAATGTACATCCCACCTGGTCGTAGAATGGTTCATTTTATATAAACCTAATTCTTCTTCATACAACATGTTGCCCGTAATAGTGACCCGGTACAATCTGTCTTCTTTAATGGGCATTACGAAAGAGTTTAACATTATGTCACATTTGATATCCGATGTCAAGTCACTTAGGAAGTGTTTAAATGTATTTATGAGGTTATTAAACAATAACTTGCAACTTTTGTGGATAACATGAGTTAACACATGAGCTGATGAACAACCCCTACTTCTCTCGCCGGAGCCGTCGACATCGGATCTGGACTCCTCTGGAGCCGGTGATGATGCCGGTGGCCTCACTCCTCCTCCTTCTTGTCTTCCTTCTTCTCTTTGACCATGTTTCAAACCCTTTTCGTGTTTTCCTTCTCCATTCCCTTCACCTTCTGGTTGCCGCCGGTGGCTCTCATGGCAATAGCTATGAAAGCCACTGGTGGTTCACCAACTTTCCCTGTCTCCTGGTCTTTGTGGATGTCTAATTCCTCTCTGATTTTCACTGGTTTTTTGCCTCCATCGACGGAGATAACTCCAGATCTGGTGTGAGACGTCCTTCTACGGTGGGTAGATGACGAGATCTTGGTTCTATTCTTCGTTTGGCTCATCGTCTCTCTCAGGTAGCGTCTTCTTTTGGTGGGTTTTCTTGCTCCTGTTCCTCCTCTTCCTGTTTGTTCTCGGTGGTTTCTGGGCCTCGTCGGAGCGGCGACGAGGGGTTTAGGTCAGTATTGGCCTGTTGTGGAAGGTTTGGAGCTGTGGGTGATTATTTCCTCTTCGGGTCGGCGTTTTGTTTTGAGCGGTAACGGCTTCTCTTCATCACTACCCACTTGGGCCTCGACCAAAGCCTCGATAACTTTCTCTCTTCATCCTTTTACTCCTTCCTGGCCAGATCTGTCGGAACTGTTTTCTCCCTTTGGGTCGATGGTTAGGTGTAGGCCTCTGTCGAGATCTCGTAGACATCTGAGATTTACAGGTCTGGCCATGACTTCTTTCCCTCTTCCATTTTCGACCGGCTTTTCCTTCCATTTTTTCTACCCCTTTCTTCCTTTCCTCGTCTGCACTTCTGTGGATGAGGCTCAACTACTGGTGTTGCCAATTTGGGTTTATGCTTAACAGCGCGTGGAAGATCGATGGGTAGGGAATTTGGGGATTTTGATCTAGTTTATTTGGTTGAAGGGTAGTTGTCCCGGTTTCCCCATTTCTGGGCATTGGGTAGTGGTTGGTGTTAATGGGTGGAGAAAGGTTGATTTCATCCGTTGCTGGTTTCTTGGTCCCGGGTGAGGTGTGGTGTGGAGATTGTGGGTGTGGGTGCGACTCGGTGGATTGGTGGGGGTGCTGCTTCGATTTTTCTTCGGCTCTGCTCCTTCGTTTCGTATCACTTTGGTTTCTGAGGTCTGGTCGGTGGTGACCAGACGTGTTAGGTGCGTGGAGTTGCTAGGGACCAGAGCTGGATCTGTTCGGCTTGGATGAGCGCGGGGCTCGTGGTAGAGTTGGTCGACTGCACATTTTTCGCTTTTTTTGTTTGTGTTTTGTTATCGGGTTTGGGCCTGTAGCCTTGGGTTGCCCTTTTGGGCCTGTTTTCTTGTTTGGTTGGGGCAGGCCCGTGTAGTTGTGTTGTATTAGGTTGCTGAAAATCTGTATTTGGTTCTGAGACCAATGGTTTGGTGTAATTCCCTTTGTTGGGTTTCTGTTCAAGGCTGAGCCGCGTGAGCCAGTCTCCTGTTTGTAAGGTAAGAGTGTGGGCTTCGCCCATGACCTTCAGCTACACTTTGTAGCTGTTTGATTTTTATAAAAAAAATTGCTGATAAAAAAAACACATGAGCTGATGAACCGTTCAAGATAAAAGCTATAGTAGTATGGGTTATTAATAACGTGTTTGGCTTGGATATGTTAAGAGGAGTTCATAACAAGGGCTACATAGTTTGTTTAATTTGTTTGTTTTTTTTATCAATATCACATACAATAAAGCAAAAACCGGAACACAAGGTTAAATGGTGGCGTGGGCATGGCATCGGGCGTAACCACCCCGACAAGAATACAAGTAATTGGTTAGATACCTATTAAGGGACGATAGGATCCACACTCCGTGGTCGCCAGTTCAATCCCGCGACTCCAAACAACTCTATGCATGGGGGGAACACACAATTCCATGGGACGTAATTCTCATTTGCCTCTAAAAATACAAGAGGGGACACATAACGTCATTTAAAACAAGCCCCTACAAGCTCAGGTTTTTTGGAGGGTCAATATACTCCTAGGCACGGAGAACCGGTCGCATAATAATCATCACCATACTTTTTGAAGCAAATATTGTAATAAGTTAGATTTTTATCACAATGGATCTCTCTGCTAGGGTTTCGTCGCCCTTGACATAGGCACGTCGTCGTCGCCGCTCCCGGCTTATGTCCGGCTCTCGCTCTCCCCCTCGCCACTCCTCTGTAGGTCAGCGTTGGGTCTCCCAACCTCCGTCTCATCTGCGATGGGTCGCGGTCTCTCTGTCGGCCCAGTCAGCCTCGCAGGTGGGATCTCCTCTGAGATCTCTAGTCTCGTCTCCGGCGTCCTTTCCCTCCCCCGCTCATTCGTTCGGCCTCTCACCCTTGTTGGCGGCGTCGCCGCCACTCTAGGATGAGTCAATTCTTCGGTCACATTCCCCGGCCGATTTGTCGGCCCCTACCCCGATTCCATTGATTCCGCCGGATCTGCCTCTGGATTTGGTACCTCCGAGGCCGGTTCCGCCTGTGGGTCAGAGCGGACGGAGGGATGTAGATGCGGGTGCGTCGGATCTCCGGATTATTGCCAAGAACTGCCAAGGATTGGGCACTGACCCTCATAAACAACAACTGCACCAACTCCTTCTCAACCATCACCCTCATCTGGTGTTTCTGTCTGAGACGATTGCCCATGATCACGAAGTTAAACTCTTGGCGCGGTCGATGGGGTTCCAAGGCTACTATGTTGTGCCGGTTTCTCCTTCGGGAAGGGGATTGACACTATTCTAGGTACAAGGAATAGAGGTGGATATCCGAGAATGGGGCGATCATTTTATTGATGCGGAACTCTCGGCGATAGGCTACTCGGATCTTCGGGTTACATGCATCTATGGCATCGCACGACGGGAGCATCGGTATCGGACGTGGGACCTACTCCCCCGACTTCACCACCAGGCTCGTCCCAAATGAGTTCTTATTGGGGATTTTAATGGTATTTTGAGCCAGACTGAAACGAAATGGGGCGAGGCCTATCCGCAATCCCTGATTGAGGATTTTCGGGAGGTGGTGGATGAACTGAACCTGGTGGATGTTCCTCTGGTGGGCCATCAATGCACTTGGTGTTGAGGGAGTATCCAGACGCGGCTGGATAGAGCGTTGATTAAAGGTCCGTTTTTTCACTATCTCCCGAAGGTGCATCTCAACAATCCAGGTACCACCATTTCGGATCACTGGCCCCTCCTTTTGTCCCTGGCCCGGCAGGTGAGGAATGTGGCGCCTCCAAAATACAAGTTCCAATCTCAGTGGATTCAGGACCCGGGTTGTAGGGAGGTAGTTCGTAACCATTGGCAAGCGCCGGGGGTACGACACTGGGAGTTACCATCCGACAGGTGGGTTTGGCTTTGAATCATTTGGGAAATACTCATTTCAAGAAACATGTGAACCATATTAGGTGGTGACAACACACGATTGCAGGGTTAAATGGCATGATGGACATGCCGAGTATTAAATGTAGAGAAGCGGTGCAGATCTAGTATGAAAGGGATTTATGCGTTCATGAGGCATTCTGGCGCCAACGTGCTAAGAAACATTGGTTAGCGGAGGGAGACAGGAATACGGTTTTTTTCCAAGCGGCTACCTCGTACAAGCGCCGAGTTAATGCAGTCGCATCGCTCAAGAATGGGGCTGATGAGTGGGTCACCTGGGAATCGGGTATGAAGGAGTTGATAACGGAGTATTTTCAACAGTTATTCTCCACGGGATTGTTAGAACTTTCGTATTTCCTGATCCATGGTTTGGGCGTCATATCCCAGGCCCAAAATACGTCTTAATAATAGCCGCTATGGCTGGGGAAATCAGAGAGGCCGTTTTCCAAATGGGTCCAGATAAGGCACCGGGGCCGGATGACCTGAATCCTCGTTTTTATCAACACTTTTGGCCTGTTGTGGGTGAGGATGTCATCCGGTTCTTCCAAGGAGTTTTACGGATGGGGAGTTTGATGTAGGACTTAATGCTAGCTCAGTGGTTTTGATTCCTAAGAAACCAGATCCAGAACGGATCACGGATATGCGACCCGTTGCTCTCTGTAATGTTATATTTCGGATAGTCTCTATGGTACTGGCCAATCGTCTTCATCCGATACTCCAATCCGTGATCTCTGAAACCCAAGGAGGTTTTATCCCGGGGAGGTGCATCCATGATAACGTTATTGTTGCATTCGAGGTGATACATCACTTGAAAACGCTACGAAGAGGGCCGATGGGATATATGGCCATTAAACTTGATATGAGTAAGGCCTATGACCGGGTGGAATGGTCGTATCTCCTAGCTATTATGCGTCGTATGGGGTTCTCGGAGGACTAGGTATCGCTTATGACCTGCTGCCTGCAAACGGTCACCTACTCTATATCGTCTAGGGGTCGGGACACGCCTTGGGTTGCACCGACTAGGGGTATCAAGCAGGAGTACCCTCTATCTCCCTACCTGTTTATTTTGCGTGGAAGGCCTTGCCCGTCTTATTGAGCAAGAACGCTGGTTGAGACAGTTAAAGGGGGTCCACGTGGCACGAGGGGCACCGGAGATCACGCATATGTTCTTTGCGGATGACTGCTATTTATTTTGTAGGGCCACCCTGGAGGATGCAACGACGGTTCAATCGGTGTTGTGTACGTTTAGTCGGCTCTCGGGACACACTGGATCTCAGTAAATCTTCTATCTTTTTCAGTTCGAATACGTCTCCTCTAAATAAGCAATCCTGTTGTGACACTCTGGGAATCGAGGAGATCACGGGGGCCTCGATGTACCTGGGTATCCCTAACTTGGTGGGTCGGAACCGAAACACGGCTATGGCATATTTGGGAGACCGGGTGGTTACTAGAATCCGATCCTGGGATGGGAAATTGTTATCCCCGGCGGAACGGGAGGTTATGATTCGGTCTGTCTTAACATATCTACCGGTTTACGTCATGTTGGTGTTCAGGCCCCCCTCAAAATCATTCACCGCATCCATGTAGCTCTGGCAAATTTTTGGTGGGGCGGAAAGTCACAGAAACCGATTATTTGGCAAGACTGGGATCGCCTTTGTAAACCAAAAGGCGAAGGGGGTATGCGATTCCGTCATCTACAAGATGCAAATGCCGCCTTACTTGGGAAGCAAGCGTGGAATCTTATCCATAAGCTTGACGCCTAGGTCACAAGGGTACTTAAAGCACGCTATTTTCCTACTTCGGCCTTCCTTTCGCTGACACGGGTGGGGCGCACCCTGAGTTTCGTGTAGGTTAGTGTTTTCTCTACCCAAGATATGATCCGTCGCGAACTACGCATCGCTATCGAGGATGGTCTGACCACCCCAATTGTGGGCACGCCATGGCTACTAGGCTCGTCATTTCACATACGCGCGGATTCCCCGAATTTACAGGGTTTTATGGTGGCGGGTCTCATGATCCCGGGCACTCGACAGTGGGATATCCCGAGGCTTTCTCATCTTTTTGGCCAGGAGGATCTGGTTGATATTATGCAAGTCCCGCTCTCTCCACTTCGGCATCGGGATGTCCCATATTGGGTGGGGGATAAAAATGGCCATTATTCATCGAAAGCGGGGTACCGCCAACTGCAACTCATTCAGCAAGCACATTATGGCCAAGATGTGTTGGAAGGAGTTTGATCACCTGGTTTCTATTGGCCTGGACCAGGTTTTTGAACAATGGTGGTTGTCTCGTGTCGCAGGATGTGATCATGACAAAACAACAGCGATGTTATCGGTCCTCTGGGAGATTTAGAAGCCCAGGAATGCCCTAGTTTGGTCGGGGTATCGTCCGACGGCTCTGACGGTCTTCTCTACGGTGCAGAGTAATCTACAAGCCTGGAAGGCGGCTGCTGCAACGACACAACAACACCGAGTCTCCATACCTCGATTGCCGTCAAGGTGGTGTTCGCCCCCGGTGGATACGCTAGTAATCAATGTCGATGGGGCCACCTTTCAAGACACGACCCATGCGGGATGGGGCCTTATAGTTCGTTCTTCGGATCCAACTTACGTCAGAGTGGGAAATGGCACACTACACGGTATTTGGTCCCCTCTCATGATTGAGGCATATGTTATTGCCTCCGCATTACGTAACGTGGCCGGACTGGGGTAGGGGCGCATTTGCATTCGATCATATGCTCAGGTCCTTCTCCGAATGATACATCAAGACTGTAATTCCCATATCTCCTGTTGGTACGATTATTCAAGATATCCGTCGTATGTTAGCTTAAAATGAGAGTCTCTCTCGAATTTGTAAAGAGGACTGCGAACAAAACTGGTCACTGGTTAGCCAGAGAATCTCGTTCGACATCTATTCTCCCGTGATCAGACAGTTTGCCTGATGCACCGCGTTGTAGTGTGGATTCAGGAATCATTAATGAACGCGTCATTATTACTCAAAGAGTTAGATTTTTATCAAATCAATACAATGATGTGGGAATATATCTATATATCATCCGTATTTGGTATGGAATAAAGGCTTGGTTCAAATCCTAGCTAGCTTCAATGATTGGGCCTGCATTAGCATGTGGGCGTTGCATGATATTGAGGTTGATACCGATGTGAATGAAATATATACACATATATGAGGCTATGGGCACGACAAGTGAGCGAAACTTCATTCTCATTTGTTGTGATCCTCAGGAAAGCACATGTGTTTGTTGCAATTAGCTGTACTTACACGACAATTCCATTTCCTTCCTTTTCAGACAGGTGCGTTTGTAATAATTTCAGTACTCTCCTCCGTATATACATATATGATATGGCGAGAGCTTAATGGTTTCAGTACTCTGATTGTGTTCTCACTTTGGTTTATGCTCTCAAGTTGTGGTGCACTGCTGGGACTGGGAGGGAGAGGACCACCTATAAACTATAAATAGACAGGGTTGTGATGAGTCATGCACATATGGACCACCTTCTGCAGGGGCCGGGACACCTGTTTTTTTGAATCTCGCACATTTTAAAGGGTTATCACTTATCAGTAGGTCGTTGTTATTGTCATTTCAACTATATACACTCAATATATGTAGATACATATACTCCCTCCCAGTGATACAAGCTTTTTAACAAGTGTTCCAGAATATTACCCACTTTTTTCAATGCCCTTCATTTGGATCTTGCTTGATTTCGAAGTTGGTCCCATCCGGATATTGGTTTCTCCTACATTGGCCAATTTCAGGACATAACAGTCATGTTGAAAGTGAGTTTCCCTCCAAAACTTCAAACTCATCACATTGAGAGTAAGGCTAGGGTTAAGAAACCCTCTCTCAAGGAGTAGTTTCAGCCACTTTCATTGTACTTTGAAGATGCTACAGTAACCATGTACTGCAATAGTGTCCTGTTCTTCATGGATGAAGATTTTCATCCTTCTTCATCTGAATCAGCTCCTCTCTTCACCATCTTCTTCACCTTTTCTCCCCTTCTTCCACTTGTGTAGTATCTTGGTTGGCCTACAGGCCATCAGACCACAGTGGTCTTCGGCTTCTACTCTTGAAGTTTCTTTCGTTCCCATCCAGCTACAGTAACCTCATGAAGCTCCAATAGTGTTTTTGAAGATCTTGGTCCACTTCTTAAGTTCGATGCTGATTTCAACTTCACTCCTTCTTCTTTGATGTAGTGTTCTGGATGATTAGTGATCATCGAACCATCATTGATTCCTTCTTCTAGATCATCATCTTCAGGTTAGTGCTTTTGCTCATAAGCTCTGCAAGAGTTCACTCTCTTTCTATTCTATACTCCCTGCTGCTCTCTTTGTTGTCCTGATGGAAGGACAAGCATTTGTATTGGGAGCCCCTCTCTCAGCCCAGGAACAAAGTGGTTTTAACCCTGCAGCTCAAATCCATTGGCAAACAAAAAAAGGCATCAAAAGAAAAGGAAGGATTTTGAGACAACTCTCTGTTTCATCTTCGGATAGAACTCATCAATACTCACCTGGTGGCCGAACCAAATGGCTAGATGGCCAGAAAATGTATTATGACAAGTACTTTCAACCCATTAACTCAGATACGGATCAAACACCTGTGTTTGATGAGGATGGAAGATCATTTCAAGGAAAAATGGGGAATACTGTTCACTCTGTTTACTCTCAAAACCCTCATTCAAGAAGACTTGGGTCTGTGGTGGTCTCAGCTCATCAGGGTCAGCATCAATTACCTACAACTGAACATTTATCTTCCCTTGGCTACCCCCCACCTGGTTTCGAATATGCTAAGCTTGGAGTTGACTTGAGAAAAAGATCTTTAAGGACAACCATTCCCTCACTACCTCACAAACCCTTTGCAATCTTCATTTGCAATATCCCTCCTAGAGTTAATGCTCTTTGGCTTGAAAATCTTTGTGGAAAAGCCTCAGGCTTTAAAAAGGCCTTAGTCTCTGTGAAGCCAAATGCAAAAGGAAACTGCTATGGGTTTAGCTACTTCCACACAGAAGCTGATAGACAAATGACAATTTCAGAATTCAATGGAAGGTTGGTGGATGGTTACAAGCTTTTTGTAACCAAGGCTTGGGACAAAAAACCTGTTCAATCTTCAGTTCCAAACCAACACAACCTCTCGTATGATGATTTCATTCACAAAGGATCTCTGGTCACCAAGAATGAAGCTTTCTTGGCAAGAGCTCATCTAGCTATCTCCAACATTAAATTCAGTGTAGAAAATATTGAGAAAGAATTTGCTTATCATCAAGAAGCAGCTGAGATCCAATTAAAATCCTTAGGGAACAGAGTTGTGCTTATTCATTGCTCCAATGATACTTTTGATAGACAACTGAGGTCTGATGGAGGTTTATGGTTTAAGGATTGGGTAACCTTCATTCCTGGTGTTGAGAAATTATGCTTCAAAGGGGGGCAGTTTAGGTGGATAGCTATTCATGGGATCCCATTCCAAGGTTGGTGTGAAGAAACTTTTCAGGCCTCCATTGCAGATCATGGAGTTTTTATCTATTCCCATCCAAATACAGCAAGAGGAACTCATATTGATGTTGCTTATGTTCTGGTTCACACCTTCAATCTGGATAGCTTTTCTGATCAGGTCTCAATCACTATAGGAAGAAAGGAATTTAAAGTTTGGGTACAGTCTATTGATTCAACAGCCCTTCCTTCCTTCCCTCTGCCCATTGATGCCTCCTCAAGTGAATCTTCAGATGAGTCTCAGAGAACATTAGCAGTTGGGGATCAAAGAACTGAGGGCTTAGCTACTTCTCCTTCTGAAGTTCTTGGAACTGATGGTTCTGTTATTCCCTCAACTGATCCTCTACAGGAGAATTCCCTTCCTGTCTCTCCTCCTTTATTGCCCTCCCCATTTCTAGTTGAAAAGGAAAAGGGTGCATTAGTTGCTGAAAGGGGTACATTAGTTGCTGAATTGGATCAAACATTCTCATTGCCATCTCAGAATTGTCTACCTACCTCGGATCTTAATTGCTCATTAAATTCTGATCATTTGGTGATTCCTGATACTTTGGAAGGATTCAATTCTGATCCTAATCCAAAAAGTTTTGCAGCAAACTTGATTGCTACAGTCCCAATTCAACTGACCAATTCCTCTGAAATTCAAAATTTTGAAGTTACACCTCAGTTGGCGCCTATTTTGCAGTCATCCATAGCTGTTCCCAGTATTAGCACAACCCTCAAAATTGCAACTCTCCCTTCAGAACTGACAGAACCGTTGGATAAAGCCTTTACACCAAAGGTTATTCAAACTAATGAGACTATTATAAGCCAAGAGAGGACACCTTCTGAGAAGCATTTATTGGAAGAAAAAGCACATCCTAGTCCCTTACTATCAACTGATATTCCAAAGATACTACCATTAAATGAACCTGACACTTTAAAGAATATTGGTCACTCTCCCTCCTCTTTAGGGCTGGATTGTATTATCAGCAAAGACATTATTTTTTCTCCTCCAGCCTTGCTACATGAAGATGACCTCTGTGATCAAGTGCTGCTCCAGTCCCAAGTCAATGAAGTCTCAAACTTACTAGGATTCAATGCAGAAATTCATTCTCCAAAACTCAACTTCAAACCAAAAAAGAAAAAGAAAAGTGCCAAGCCCTGCAACTCCAAAACTCCTCATGCCTATACTACAAGGTCCAAACTGAAGGAAGCTGAGGTAGTATCCAACCCCTCATCACATTCAGTACCTCCTGTGGATCTAGCAATCTCTACTTCTGGCCCTCTCAAACATGAACTTGCAAAGAAAGCTTGGAACTTTGGGAAAGCAATTGGTTTAAAGGCAAATGTGGCAGACAAGATCATCATTCAACAACTGGAAGCTTTGGATGATTTTAAAAACCATTCAGTTGATCTGGATGAAGGCTCAGAAGATGATTTCTTAGACCTGGACAAAGACTCTGATACTGAAGCTTTGGTGGATCCACAAACCACCAATCCCTCTCAACATTAATCTCTTATGAAATTCCTCACATGGAATGTGAGGGGAATCTCTTCTCATCAAAAGAAGAGAAGTTTCAGTCTACTAATATCCAAACAAGCTCCATCCTTTATTTTGCTGCAACAATCAAAGCTGAATGCTATTCCCTGGAATTTTCTAAGACAATGTGGACTCTCAAGAGGCTGGGATATGGACTGTATTGATGCTATTGATAATGCAGGTGGAATTATTACTTTCTGGAAATCAAAGGATATTGCTCTCAATTATACAATCAAAGAACCTGGTGCTCTACTTTGGTTTGGATCAGAAACAGCTACAAATAGGCCTTGCTGCTTCATCAATATTTATGCCCCAAGTACAACTGCAACAAGAAAAGCCCTATGGTTAAAATTGCAAGAATATTTATCTAAATTGGCTCCAAGCACACTGGTTTTATTGGGTGGAGATTTTAATGCTATCACAGCTTTAGAAGAGAGGGCAAGTCAAAGAGGAGGTCCTGATATGCAGCTGCTGCAAGATTTCATCCATAATATGGGCCTAATCAATCTTCCTCTCAAGGGAGGCAAATACACTTGGTTTGGAAATCAATCCAAAGGATCCAGAATAGACAGGTTTCTAGTCTCACAAGAATTACTGGACACTTTTAATTCTTTAACTCAAGCTTGTCTTCCAAGAACCATCTCTGATCATAGGCCAATTATTCTATATGATGATCAAATCAATTGGGGGCCAAGGCCTTTCAAATTCTTGAATATATGGACTGAAGACAACAGATTCCTCCCAGCAGTTCAATCCTTTTGGGATTCATATACAGTATCTGGAGAAGCTTATTATGTTCTTTGGATGAAATTAAAATTACTCAAAGCTGATCTGAAAAAGTGGAATTCTCAGACTTTTGGCTACTTGGAAAATCACATTGCCACTCTCACAAAAGCAGTGGATGATCTGGATATTATCAGTGAAGCCAGGCCACTCTCCCCTACTGAATGTGCTGCTAGAGGAGCCTTCAAAGCATCATTGATACAAAAATTCAAAGCACTGTCCAAATTATGGAGCCAAAAAGCAAGAAAAAAATGGATTGATGAGGGGGACAAAGGATCCAAATTTTTTCATAGGCTTGCTAATTTCAAGGCTTCTTACAATAGGATCTCAACCATTTGGGATCATGGAGAACTGCTATCCTCTCCCTCAGATATAAAAAAGGCTGCTGCTTCTCATTTTGCCTCAAGATTCAAAGCTCCTCCTTCTACTGATCTATCACTCTCAGAATTGCCCTTCTCAACACTTTCTATTGAACAATCTCTGTGGCTGGAAAGCCCTTTTATGGAAGAAGAAGTTCTCAAGGCTGTGATGGCTTGCAATTCTGAAAAGGCTCCTGGCCCAGATGGATACACTCTAAAGTTTTTTCAAGTTTGTTGGCCAGTCATCAAGCAAGACTTCATGCTCTTTGTTCAAGAATTCTATAGATCAGGCCAATTGGGAAAAGGATTAAATTCCTCCTTCCTCACTTTAATCCCCAAAAATGATGCTCCTCTCACATTTGATGATTTCAGACCTATTAGCCTAATGGGTGGCCCCTACAAAATTATTTCAAAACTGATCTTAACCAGATTAAGCCAAGTCATACATGGCCTAGTAGGTGATGAGCAGACTGGATTCATCTCTGGGAGACAAATCTCTGATGGCATCCTAATAGCCTCTGAAGTAGTCCATCATCTCAAACATAATCCTCAAAAGGCAGTGATCTTTAAGGCAGATTTTGAAAAGGCCTTTGATAAGGTCTGCTGGAGCTTCATTATGCAGGTATTAACCAGAATGGGATTTGGCTATAGATGGAAATTGTGGATCATCTCTTGCTTAAGAGCAAATGTGTCTGTTCTGATTAATGGCTCACCAAGTCCTGACTTCAAAATGAGTAGGGGCCTTAGACAAGGATGTGCTATCTCCCCTCTTTTATTTGTAATAGTTGCTGAGGCTCTTAACCAGATCATGAAGAGTGGAATTCAGGCAAACCTATTCAAAGGAATTCAACTACCATCAGATGGACCCTCAATCTCTCATCTCCAGTTTGCTGATGACACAGTCTTTTTCCTGCAATCAGATCAGCAAAGTGTCTCAGCTCTCAAAAATGCTCTTTCCATATTTCATTTAGCTACTGGCCTTGCAGTCAATTTTGATAAATCAATGCTTATCCCTATCAATCTGGATGAGGGTGAAAAATTAGAGTGGATACAAACTCTGGGATGCTCAGTTGGATCCTTGCCTTTCAACTACTTGGGATTCTCTTTAGGTGCTAATCCAAGAAGAATGATAACATGGGAGCCAAACATCAATAAGTTCAAATCAGCTCTGAGCCTTTGGCAAGCCAATCAATTATCTCTGGGGGGCAGGATAACTCTCATCAACTCAACTCTTAGTGCCCTGCCATTATATTTCTTCTCCATCATCAAGGCCCCAAAAGGAGTAATAAAAATCATGAAATCTTGGCAGATGAGATTTTTATGGCATGGAAAATCTGAGGCCAAATACTTCAGCAAGGTTAGATGGGACAAAGTTTGTAAACCTAAGAAATTGGGGGGTTTGGGAATAAAAAGCTTAGCCAAAATGAATATAGCCCTCCTAGCAAAGTGGTGGTGGAGATTTGCTGTGGAAAGAGACTCTCTATGGAAAGCTGTAATTTGTAGCAAATTTGGTTGGCATCCTGCAGAATGGGACTTATCAAATTTTTCAGAAATTGGGGATCAAAGTTTCATGAATCATGTACTAGCTCTAAATGCTGACCCTCTTTTCTCTGATCTCTTTGGAATTAAAGGACTATCTTGGAAAATAGGCTCTGGTGATAGAGCCTTTTTTTGGAAAGATATTTGGTGGGGGGATATGGCATTCAAGCATCTATTTCCCAGGCTCTTTCTCCTCTCTCAGAACAAAAATCTATTAATATCAGAAGCCAACTCTGATGGATCCTGGGATTTAAGATTCAGGACAACTCCAAGAGGTAGAGCTGAAAGTGATTGGCTAGCTTTCCAACAAATTCTTCAAGGGGTTACTCTCTCCAATCAGTCTGATCAATTAATATGGACTTGGGACTCAAAAGGCTTCTCAGTCAAAAAACTCTATGCATTGGTAGATAACTCCTCCTCTGCAAATGTGATTAATGCTGGATGGACAAAATCAATATGGATCCCTGACATCCCTCCTAAAATAGCAGCTTTCAACTGGTTGGCATGCCTGGATGCTATACCATCAAAATGTTTCTTGGAGTCAAGAGGACTCTTACTCAATCTAGAACAGATCACTTGTCCCATGTGTTCTAATGACTTGGAAGATGGAGCCCATATTATATTACATTGCTTATTATCCTGGAGGATTTGGGGAAAGGTTCTAGCCTGGTGGGGAATTAATTGGGTAATCCCAAAAACTGTCAAAGAGCTATTTCTCAGCTGGCCTTTTCTGATCAAGTCCACTCTCAGAAAAGGCTGGCTCAAAATAATTCACATTGTGTGTTGGCAATTGTGGTTAGCAAGGAATAACAAGGTGTTCAATGATATAAATACTTCAGCAGAGGAGATCTTTCAGAAAATCATCAATCAATCCTATAGCTGGGAGTGGGCAAAATTCAAAGAGGCAAGAAATTTCTTCTCAATAAATATGTGGCAAACAACACCTCAATCTTGTATCAATTGGGGAAAGCCTAAGTAATACTTTCAGCACTAGAAGCTCCCCTTTTATTCTGTTGTCTACTGGTTTGATGAAGGCTGCTTTTGCTTTCTTGGGACACAAGCAACCTGTTGGTTTCTGGTTTGGGGGTGTTCTGGGGTGGTGGTTGGGAGAGTCATTTTCGAGTGAACTTTTTTTTAGCTTTGCTTCTCTCTCTCTCTCTTCTTCTTTCTGAGGTTCATAGCCTCTGGGGTTTGGTTACTTCCTGTTTGGAGTGAGGGCTTTTTGGTGTTTTTGTGTGTGGTTTGGTAAGGAGTGTTTTTTTTTTCTTTGAGTCTACAGGTGAAGCTCTCCCTTCCTGGTATTTTCATTTGGTTCTCTGATCCTTAGCTGCCTCTCATAATCATCTTGAGGCCTTTCATAGCAGTTCCTCATCAATTTGTATTCAAGATCTCTGCCTTCAGTTCTGCTCAACAGTGGGATCATAACTCAGCAGATTATCTTCATTCTTTTGGAAGCTTTGTACCTCTACATTGACATTCTTTATGTTCTCTTTTGGTCCTTCTACACATATCATTTGGAGCTATTCAAACTCATCAGTTCCAAGAACTTCAGTCAGCCTCATCTACTTCAGTTTGGTTTTGCAGTTCAATAGGGTGCGGTTTTCTCTAGCTTTTTTTCTTGTTCTTTGGGGGTTTGAGGCTATCAATATGCTAGTGTAAAGGTTTTTAGGCCCAAGTCTCATTATGGGTGGGTTCGGGTTGTTTATTTTGGGGTTTCTTGAGACTCAAGTCAGCCGGTTTCTTGGGTCCCAAGTCTCATTACTATTGCTAGATCCTTGTGGCTGTGTTGTGTTGTTTTGTGTTGTAACATTAGGGTACTATCTTGTAACTTCTCTTTCACCTCGAAAGAGGCTTAATTTAAATTTGCTTTGCCGATAAAAAAAAAACTATATACACTCAATCGATTCACACAAGCTTTTATCCATGAATATAACTTCTTACATTGCATTTATATTTGATGATCACTTTTCAGTCAACTATATATCACCACGAGTCAAAAATCTCTCTCCTTTCACGTAAAGGATTCTGGGAACCAAATGGGGTTCACGCCTTCACGGGCACGTGCCCCCTTAAATTTTCATTTTTTTATATGATTTTCCATTATTTTTTTATTTCGGAATTGTTTTATGATTCCTATTAGTTACTCCTATTTTTTTTGACTAATAAGGTGCAATTTTATTAATGGTGAATTTTTCTGTTGTATCATGTAACCCTCCTTCTCCCTTTATCTCGATTTTGCACTTAATCTTCCACTCCTCAGCACAGGTGGTGGTTGAGGTCTCACGGTTTTGCGGTGGCCTCCGTAAGGTGCTTGGCTTTATGCCCACTTTGAAAATCCAGTCATTTTTGAGTTAGGGTTTGGAGGAGTTTTGGTTTTTCGGGTTTCGGAGGTTGGTGCTTGGCTGCCAGTGTCCGTTGGGTGGGGGAGTGTTTTCTATTGCTCTGCTGGTGGGTTGCCTTTTGTGGTGTTCGTGATCTTGTTCTCTTTTCTTTTTTGTTCGGTTTGTGTGGCTTGGTTTATTCGTGTTCTGTGTTTGCTTAGTTTTGGTACCCCTTGTTGGGACTCTGTTGTTCTTAAAGGTAGTTAAATCTGGGTATTTTCAGACGTTCTTATTGTTGTTCTTCCTGTTAGCAAAATCTGGGTTATAAGACCTGTGTGTACTGAGCTAGTTTTCTTTTTGAAAACTTGTACCACTAATAATATTTGCTGATAAAAAAAAGACATAGATGTGCGTCAAGGAACAAGCTTTCTGACCACTAGAGAAGAACAGACAAAAAACACATTGTTCGGAGTTCTTTTTAGAAATATAACCGTCATTGACGGTTTTGAAGAAATGCCATATAGACCGCCATAAAGGCATGTATGAAGGGTGGGGGATGAGAAGACGGTATTGGAAGTCCTTCTCCAAATCTTGAGCAAAGGCTGCATCAATTGTATTGGGAGGATATACGGGAATCAGGGTTCCCACACAAGAAAAATCCCTAACTCTATGCGTGCTAGTCTTTGACCCTGCAAAACCGAAACCAGTAAAAAATAAAATAGACCCACTCGATTAGCCTAATCCAAAATCGAGAGAGGGGTCGAGGAAGGTGCGGCGGTGGAGGCCAGGGAGATGGACGCGCCAGTGGCGGTTTCAGAGATGGCGAGGGTTGCTCTTGAGAGATGATCCGATATAGTTTGATCCAGTGCCAGATCAATCTGCATTAGGTACTAGAAAACGGGGGTACATCGAATCTGTACGCTTTCTACATGCATTGGTGGAGGCCAAGGAGGTGGGGATATTGATGGGTCTACCGATTGGGGCGAGGGCGACGAGGAACCTGCTAGGGAAAGATCCGTGTGGGAGGACCCCCCCCCCCCTCGTCGGAGACCGATGAATTGTCAACGAAGAAGGCCGAGGGAGGTCGCCTCGCAGAGAGGGAATCTCCTCTAATCTAGGCCTAGCAGCATCACAAGAGGTAGAGGAAAGAGACCGAAACTACGCTGGGAAAGGTGGAGACTGGGCCAGGGTGAGGCACGACGAGGCGGCACCGAAACCCTAGCAGAGCATCATTTTTTTCATCGTTCTTCTATATCCGTTACTCTTCCTAATTTTATTTAGTATGAAGTTTTTTTTAGTACAATTTAAGTCATTCATAATTAATAAACGGCTTGAGTCTTAACAAGTTGGTACGAACTTGATTCATTAAATATTTTAGTTCGTTATAAATTATAATTATAAAAAACGGGATAGATGGGGGGTCTACGCGTCAAATTTAATGACTAATAAATTATAATCGAGCTTGAGCTTAATTTAAGCTCAAGATTATAGTCATTTAATAAACGAGTCGAGCTCGAGATAAATCTTTCAAGACTCGCAAATCAGATATCAAATATATAATTTATTTAATAAAATAAAAAGAAATGAAGCGAGCCGAAATCAATTTTGAATATTTATTTTCGAGCCAATTGGAATCTCTACATGATTATTGTCGTGAAAAGAACATTTTAGGTCATGGATATCAATGAGACTCATTCGAGAAATCAAATGAAAAATAAATGGATGAATGATATTTGTTAGTCTAAGTGCCCGCGGTCCAATCGTAAATGTCCAGATGTAAATATCATCGTTGGAAATATAATAAAGTGGATTTTAATATTAATTAAGTGTTGGAGTTATATGTCGTGTGCGTTTCCGATATATGCCCATAGAACGAATAGAACCATAGATCAGGATGGATCACACTCGATGAGGTCCCTAGTCAATAGTCTTCAATAGAAGCGACTAGTATGAAACATGACTCTTGATGGCTTACGTTCTATTGGCCATTGGAAAGGGTTTTAGCGTCTGATCATAGATATCATGTGGGACATGATGTTGGACGACCCGACCTGAATATGTTCCATAGATTAAGTCATGGACATTTTCAGAGTCGTATCTTATCAGGTATCCTTAGACCAAGGAGTCTCTGTGGTAACTATGTAGTAAACAACTAAATTTGACCTGAAAGCCTAACATTGCACCGTGACTGGGCTTCCATAACGGTCATGATTGGCTTGGGGAATGACTACATGACTGACACGAGAGACGACTAAGGGATTTATCCCTCATACTTCGGTATGGGTAAGATATCTGGTTCACGGCCGCTTGTTCGAGAGTGACTAAAAGAAAGTATGGCCATGCACATGATATTGAGTATCATACATTCAGTCATCTTACATATCAAGGAACAACGATTGAGAACGATAAGGATGACGGCTCTGTGCCTTATCTCGATCGGGATATCGGAGACAAAAGGATAATGACAAGGACGGCGGAAAGGTTAGAATCGACAAAGGTCGGCTCGCTATGCAGCGTCAAGATGTACTAAGTCTTGTTAGTCTCCATTTAAGGAAGATCAAGTAAAATTGGATTTTATGTTGATCTTTCCGACGTGCATAAATCTAAGGGTCACACCATTAGTTTGATACTCGATAATAACGCAAGTGACTTCAGACGGAGGGAGACGTGTCGACAGTTGCCATAGTGGACGGGTTACCATAATGGACTCGGCATGTGCTCTCTTGGAGAGGCCTATGACCGGACCATATAGGCTAGGCCCAACAAGAACCAAAAGTTAATGGTTGACTAATTGGTCTTGTTAGTTTAAGTGGGTTGGACCCATTTTTCACTACTTAATAAACCTTATTAGTTTATTAAGTCTTGCATGCAATTAGCATGAACACTTGGCAACTTGATGGAGATTAATGGAGATGACTACTTAACTTAACTCTCCATGCAAGGGTGTTGGAGAATAATAACATGCAAGTGTAGAGAAAATAGAAAAACAAGTTCATCATTTTCTCCCACCTTGTCCGAAAATCCCCCCCACCTTCAACTTTCATTGTGCATGTTCTTGAGTGATCAAACTCAAGAACTACGTTGGCTTTGCTTCCATCTCGGATACGTAGGCGTCCAAGGGACTCAAGCCGAGCAATTGTTGGTGTTCTCTTCTAATTTCTCCATCAAAGCAACAAGGTGATGTTCTTAAACCTTTGCTGAAATATCATTTTTGTTATTCATATTTGGTAGCTTCATCTCGATCGTTTCGTGGTTAATTTTCGCCGCGTTTCTTATTTATCTTGTCCACGACATCGAGTTCCAACAATATTATGATTATATATATTGATAGCTATTTGTATATTATGTAGACAACGATAGTATTTTACAACACTTTTAAAAAACGAATCATTGATGTCACACTTTATAATATAAATAATCATGTATTGTGTTTTATGTGGTATTGATATTCTGATATTATTTTTACGTTATTTATTACCACGAAATTCCATTAGCGTCTCTTCTCACTAGAAAATAGAAATAATGGTGTTAGACGTCACAAAATAAAATAACGATGTGAAACGAAATATTCTTTTATGAACATATAAAAACTTACTTTATTAGTTTAAACTTTCAAATTGATCTAACGTCAAAAGTGGACTGACCCATGCTCGAATTCGACAAGCTAATTGTTAGTCTTAGTGCCCGTAGTTCAATCTTAAATGTCCAAATGTACATATCATCGTTAGCAATAAAATTAAAGCGGCTTTATATTACTTATGTGTTGGAGTAATATATCGACGTGTGCTCTGATCTATGCCCACCATGCGAATAGAAGCATAGATCGAGATAGATCACACTCGATGGGTCCCTAGTCAACAAAGCTTCACTAGAAGCGACTAGTATGAAAGATGGCTCTTTATGGCTTACGTTCTGTTAGTCATTGGAATGGGATTCCGGAGTCTGATCATAGATATCATGTGGGACATGATATTGGACGACCCGCCCTGAATATGTGCCATAGATTATGTCATGAACATATTCAGTGTCGTAGCTTGTCATGTATCCTTAGACCAAGGAGTCTTTGTGATCGCTATGTAGTCAACAACTGAGTTTGACCTGAGCCTAACGTTGTTCGTAACAGGGCTTCCATAACGGCCAGGATTGGCTTGGGGACGGTCTACATGAGTGACACGAAAGGCGGCTAAGGGATTTATCCCTCATACTGAGGTATGGGAAAGATATCGGTTCTCGGCCGCTTGATCGAGAGTGACTGAAAGAATAGCATGGCCATGCACATGATACTGGGTATCATATCTTCAGTCATCTCACATATCAAGGAACAGTGATTGAGAATAATAAGGATGACGACTCTATGCCTTATCTCAATCAGGATATGGGAGATAAAAGGATAATGACAGGGACGACGGAAAGGTTAGAATCGACAGGGTCGATTCGTTATGTAGTGTCAGGCAATACTAAAGTCTCGTTAGTTGCCACTTAAATAGGATCAAGTAAAATGGGATTTTACGTTGATCTATTGACATGCATAAACCTAAGGGTCACACCGGAGGATGAAACACATTGACACATTTATGGAGAATGGCCAAAAGGGAGTTGTCTCGGGACATGACCAAAACTGGGTTTTGGGTCATGTGCCCGTAAGTGAATAGGACTTTACGGATCGAGACAAGGCTTGGAGTCTTGGGATTGATCGCGTCGGATAATGTTGGACATTTCCGGTATGGAAGGCATGGAGGCGATGAGCGAATCACGGGACCTCGTTGGAAATGGCCACGGGCCATGTTCCAAGAGGCCCATGAAAGGCCCATGCAACCAAGACCCATGGAACTAATTAATCAAGTCTTGATTAATTAGTACTAAGTAAGCAAGACAAGGATTAAGGTGTTGGTGATTCACCACCTAACCCAATCTTGTCTTGCCATACTTTGTCCTATTTACACCTTACTTGACACCATACTTGTCCCATGCCTTTAGTTGGACAAGTATGGGTTTTGTTATGTTTAAGTCATCTTTTTTCAACATAACAAACACAAGACAAGAATAGGAAACACATTTTCTCTCCCTCTTCCATGGCCATTTCGGGTTTGGCTAGTTGCCACCTCCATTTTTGTGTTCTCGAGTCCTCAAAGAGAAGAACTACGTGGCTTTGATTCCCATGTGGATACGTAGGCGTCTTGGAGACTCAAGCCAATCATTCGTTAACCGGTGTTCTTGTTTTGGTAAGAAATAGTGCTGAATTTTTCTCTTGTGAATCCATTCTTTGTTAGTTGTTTCATGGTTTAATCGTCTCTTGGTTTTCATTGATTTTACGCTGCGAGTTGGTTCATCTCCAACCCTACCTCGAGACCCAACATTGGTATCAGAGGCGTGCTACCTTCGGGATTCACAAGACGGTGTTCAAAGTTTCGGTTTTGCTTGAAAGTTTCGTTTTTGGCATGTTGTTTTGCTAAATTGTTTGATAACATGTTTTAAAGTATTGTTTATGGATTTAATGCATGTAAAATGAATTTTTAAAAATTATTTCAAATCTGGAAATTTTGAAAAAAAAAATTGATTTTTCGGGTCTCGGGAGCGGGACTCTCGGGGAGCCGAAACCGGGACCGAACGGGGCTCCGTTGGACGGAGCTAGGCCAAGCATGACCATTGGATGGTTGATATGCCAAGGCTAAACCGTTTTGTTAGGTATGACGAGTTTGGAACCGTCATGACGAACTCGAAGATCAAATGTTCAAAAGTTTCATTTTGAACGGTTTCGATAAACCGAGCATCAAAATTTTTCGAAACTTGGCTATTAATTAAAACCGTAAAATCACATGATGTTTGATAACATGCTTGTTTGATAACACGATGTGTGATGTGATGTTGGCATGGTGTACATAATAGCCCCGAGCTCGATTTAATTATTTATCGCTTTTCACGACCTGCGAGCCGTTAGAGTTAGCGTGTAATTATTCTTTCAAGGTGTGGTCGTCGAACCACTTGTTTGTAATTTTTATTTATTCCCGACATGCGAGTCGTGTATTAAATTGTAATATTTTACTCAAGACGAAGAAAGGGCGAAAAGGTCATTTGGTGGCTTTTCGGGTGTTGGCATCGGCTTGGAGTCGGTGGAGCTCAAGAAGCTAGTGGGAGTTAGTTTAGGGGGCTATTATGTGCACATTTATCGCTTTATGCTTGGTTTAGTTTATGCATGATTAATTCTATGTGTTTTAGAATTGCATGCTTAACTTTATTTACCGAGCATATCACCTCACATGCAAAGATAAAATTGGAATTTTAATCCTTGTGTGTGAACCCTTAGAACCGTCATTGCATTGGATGTAGTTGACGGGTTCAAAGAAAGAATTACATTGGATGTAATTTGAGGCATCATTGCATTTGGAATGTAGTTGATGTGCTCATCGCATCTAGGATGTGCCAAAGTTTTAAACACAACTGGACAAGTAAAAACGGGTCATGTCCGATACCTCCCAATTCTCAACACCTTACTACCTCCTCGTCCTATGGGTGTCGTGCGCCTTAGCGGAGAATCCATGGGAAAGAGGGGTAGTAGGTTTGGACGACATATGTGGGTGTCGTGCGCCTTAGCGGAGCACCTACATAGTGGCGGGTCATAGTTGAAAATTGGTGGACCCGACTACGATTCTCAGCTAGGGTTGAGCTAGGGTATCAGATAGGGTAAGCCGTGTACTTAAGTACATACCCTAGCCAAGAGTCACATTGGATGTGATTGGACGGGGTCCTACCTACATAGCTCGATTGAGTGGTGAGCCTTCGTTCAGCTTGATCGAGTGAATCAAGGATCTTGGTTTTAGATTCTAAAGGTATAGAATCGATTGTTGGTGTTTAAGCTTGATCTTCATAAAATTTATTCAGTTTACTGATTGAATTTTATCTGTTGTAGATCAAATGGAAAATTCAGCGAACATTAATAGTTTGTCATTAAAAACGATTCTTGACAGGGTCAAACTAAATGGGACAAACTATTTGGACTGGTACAGAATTTTGAGGATAGTCCTCAAGTCTGAACGCAAAGAATATGTCCTTGACAAGGCTGTCTCTAAGACCATATCAGAGTTACATGAAGTGTCATTAATTACTGAGAAGAATATATCAGGGATCTGGGATCCAAGGATATTCTGATGGTCAACAAGGGAATTGGAAGTGGCAAGGGCGGGGCCCATGCGCACTTGGCAGGAAAGATGAGACACATGAGAATGTCTGCTTCTACTGCCAATAGCCTGGTCATTGGAACCGGGATTACAGGAAGTTCACGGCTGATCTGAAGAAGGACAGTGGGACTGCGCCTTCATCAAATAGCGTGGATGATCTGAAGAAGGGCAGTAGGACTGCGCCTTCATCAGGTAACCTGGATGATCTAAGGAAGGGCGGTGGGACCGTGCCTTCATCCGGTATTAACTCTATAGAGCTACATCTCTCTACTTCCAAAGATTCATGGGTATTAGATACCAGGACTGAATCTCACACATGCACTTATATATGGTGGCTGAAAGTAGGAGAGGTTTGGAAAGCACGAAGTGGACCTCAGAGTTGTGGCAACTGCTGTAGGATCCATGAGTCTTGCTTTGCCAAGAGGCCTTGTCTTAGTACTGTATAATGTATATTGCATACCTACTTTTAGTAGGAATATTATATCTGTATCCGTGTTTGACAAGGAAGGATATAATGTTAATATTGGAAATGGAGTTTTCAATGTTCTATGCAATGATATGTTTTATACCAGTACTGACTTGGTTGGAGGATTGTACATATTAGATATGGGTAACAATGCCTCAAGTTCTATATATTCCATTAATACCAAGAAGTCTAAATCCAACGATTTAAACCTAACTCTGTTAAGGCACTGTCATTTAGGTCGCATAAACAAGAAGCACCTATCAGCACTTGAGAAGTGCGGACTTTCAGGTTCATTCGAATTCCATTCGATCGATAGGTGCAAGGTTTGTTTGATGGGCAAAATGACTAAAGTGCCCTTTTATCGATCGCGATGAAAGGGCGGGTGAATTATTGGGGCTGATACACTCGAATGTGTGTAGACCAATAAGTTCACTTGCCAGGAGGGGTTTTAGCTACTTTATCACATTTACTGATGATTACAGTAAATATGGTTATGTCTATTCGCTGAGACATAAGTCTGAAGCTTTTGATAAATTCAAAGAGTTTAAGACTAAAGTAGAAAACCAGCTCGACAAAGGTATTAAGGCACTTCGATTGGATCGAGGTGGAAAATACTTGACCACAGAGTTATTAGATCATTCTAAAAGAGAATGGGATCCTTTTGGAATGGACTCCTCCTGGGACACTGTAGATGAAAGGTGTAGCCAAACGGAGAAATCGGACATTGTTAGACAATGGTCCGTTCCATTATTAGTTGGACTGATCTCCCAATCTCTTTCTGGGATTATGCTCTAGAGACGATCGCATTCATAGTGAATCGGGCTTCGACGAAGGGTGTGGAAGGGATACTATTTTAAAATGGTACGGGATGATGCCCGCTTTGTCCTTCCTAAAGATTTGTGGTTGCGAGGCTTATGTGAAACATTTGGTTTCGACTAAGCTCGAACCAAGATCTGAGATATGCACCTTCGTGTGGTATCCCAAAGCAACAAGGGGATACTACTTCTACAATCCCATTGAGAACATGGTGTTCGTCGCATGGGGTGTGGTCTTTATGGAAAAGGAGTTTTGTTTCCAAAGACGTCATTGGGCGGACTGTGCATCTCGAAGAAATTCAGGATGGTACAGATCTGTCTAAACCAATTGGCAACCCAGTAGAAAGGAGCCAGAGATTGTCGTAGAGTAAGAACCAATTCCTGTTACAATTCCGGAAGGTCCAAGGCGATTTGAAAGGATCAATCTTCCACCTCCAAGATATGGTATCCGGAGGTGACAATGAAGTCATGGTGGATCACGATGATCTAGCCACCTTTCAGGAAGTCGTGGATGGGCCCAACTCCGAGTTATGGCTGGGAGCCATGAGGGAGGAAATGCAATCCATGTCGGACAACCGAGTCTGAGAACCGGTTGATCCCATCAATGGTGTGAGGACCATCGGATGCAAATGGATCTTCAAGGTGAAGATGGACATGGACGGCAACCCTCTGACCTACAAAGCTCAACTGGTGGCGAAAGGTTATAGGCATGGATTGACTATGAGGAAACCTTCTCCTTAGTGGCTATGGTCAAAATCGATCCAAATTCTTCTTGACATAACTGCGTATTATAATTACGAGATATGGCAAGTGGATGTCAAAACCGCTTTCCTAAATGGAAATTTGACTGAGTACGTTTGTATGTCTCGGCCCAAAGGTTTTGACGATCCGAAGAATAAAGGAAAGATTTATAAGTTGTTGAAATCCATTTATGGATTGAAACGAACTTCTCGGAGTTGGATCCTTCGTTTTGATGAAGCTGTAATTGGATTTGGCTTAATCAAGAACGAGGATGAATCTTGCGTTTATAAGAAGGCTAGTGGGAGCAAGATTACCTTTCTGGTTCTCATTGAAAACGACATCCCAACCTTGCACGAGACTAAAGCTTGGTTGAGGAAGTGTTTTTCAATAAAGGACTTAGGCGATGCTTCTTATATCTTAAGGATTAAGATATGTAGAGATCGCACCAAGAGGGTCTTGGATTTAAGTCAGGGAACCTATGTGAACAAGGCATTGAGTAGGTTCTTAATGCTCGATTCAAAGAAAGGACTCTTACCCACTAGTCATGACATTCATCTCAGCAAGACTTAGTGTCCTAAGACACCTGATGAGCTAAAAAGGATGATGAGAATCCTATGCGCCTGGGGGTAGGATCGATCATATATGCCATGACATGTATGAGACCAGACGTCTCGTAAGCCTTATGTTGTACCAGTAGACATCATTCTAACCCGGGGGAAAGATGATGTTGAACTAGTCGTCGAAGGATGAGTAGATGCTAGTTTTCCAAGACAAATCCAGATGACTTTAGAAGTCAATCAGGATATGTGTTTACGCTGAATGGTAGAGCTTTAGCTGGGAGAGCGTAAAGCAAGATATCATTGCCGAATCTACGACAGAGGCCAAGTACATGGATGCTGCAGAGGCAGCTAAGGAGGCTATGTGGATTTGGAAATTCATGGCAGGGCTGGGTGTAATTAAAAACCCATCCAGCCCGGTGAATCCATCTTGCGACAACACAAGGGCCATTGCGCAAGCTAAAAGCCTAGATCGTATAACAAATCCAAACATGTACTGCGGCGTATCCACCTCATCAGATAAATACTGAACTGAGGTGAAGTGAAGATAACCGATATTGCAACATATGATAACATAGCCAACCCTTTGACTAAGACAGTGTCACTGCCTGAACATGTTAGACATGTAAAGTTGATGGGGACATATTGGAGTTTAGATTGGAACTAGGGAAAGTGGGAGATTGTTAGTCTTAGTGCCCGTAGTTCAATCCTAAATGTCCAAATGTACATATCATCGTTAGCAATAAAATTAAAGCGGCTTTATATTACTTATGTGTTGGAGTAATATATCGACGTGTGCTCTGATCTATGCCCACCATGCGAATAGAACCATAGATCGAGATAGATCACACTCGATGGGTCCCTAGTCAACAAAGCTTCACTAGAAGCGACTAGTATGAAAGATGGCTCTTTATGGCTTACGTTCTGTTAGTCATTGGAATGGGATTCCGGAGTCTGATCATAGATATCATGTGGGACATGATATTGGACGACCCGCCCTGAATATGTGCCATAGATTAAGTCATGAACATATTCAGTGTCGTAGCTTGTCATGTATCCTTAGACCAAGGAGTCTTTGTGATCGCTATGTAGTCAACAACTGAGTTTGACCTGAGCCTAACGTTGTTCGTAACAGGGCTTCCATAACGGCCAGGATTGGCTTGGGGACGGTCTACATGAGTGACACAAAAGGCGGCTAAGGGATTTATCCCTCATACTGAGGTATGGGAAAGATATTGGTTCTCGGCCGCTTGATCGAGAGTGACTGAAAGAATAGCATGGCCATGCACATGATACTGGGTATCATATCTTCAGTCATCTCACATATCAAGGAACATTGATTGAGAATAATAAGGATGACGACTCTATGCCTTATCTCAATCAGGATATCGGAGATAAAAGGATAATGACAGGGACGACGGAAAGGTTAGAATCAACATGGTCGATTCGTTATGTAGTGTTAGGCAATACTAAAGTCTCGTTAGTTGCCACTTAAATAGGATCAAGTAAAATGGGATTTTACGTTGATCTATTGACATGCATAAACCTAAGGGTCACACCGGAGGATGAAACTCATTGACACATTTATGGAGAATGGCCAAAAGGGAGTTGTCTCGGGACATGACCAAAACTGGGTTTTGGGTCATGTGCCCGTAAGTGAATAGGACTTTACGGATCGAGACAAGGCTTGGAGTCTTGGGATTGATCGCGTCGGATAATGTTGGACATTTCCGGTATGGAAGGCATGTAGGCGATGAGCGAATCACGAGACCTCGTTGGAAATGGCCACGGGCCATGTTCCAAGAGGCCCATGAAAGGCCCATGCAACCAAGGCCCATGGAACTAATTAATCAAGTCTTGATTAATTAGTACTAACTAAGCAAGACAAGGATTAAGGTGTTGGTGATTCACCACCTAACACAATCTTGTCTTGCCATACTTTGTCCTATTTACACCTTACTTGACACCATACTTGTCCCATGCCTTTAGTTGGACAAGTATGGGTTTTGTTATGTTTAAGTCATCTTTTTTCAACATAACAAACACAAGACAAGAATAGGAAACACATTTTCGCTCCCTCTTCCATGGCCATTTCGGGTTTGGCTAGTTTCCACCTCCATTTTTGTGTTCTTGAGTCCTCAAAGAGAAGAACTACGTGGCTTTGATTCCCATGTGGATACATAGGCGTCTTGGAGACTCAAGCCAATCATTTGTTAACCGGTGTTCTTGTTTTGGTAAGAAATAGTGCTGAATTTTTCTCTTGTGAATCCATTCTTTGTTAGTTGTTTCATGGTTTAATCGCCTCTTGGTTTTCATTGATTTTCCGCTGCGAGTTGGTTCATCTCCAACCCTACCTCGAGACCCAACACTAATCACTAACAAGTTAGATGTGTGAAAAAAAACACCACTACCCATTCTCTCTTATTTTCTTAGATCTTCAATACAAATATATAAAACTCTCCCTTGAAAATCCTCTCAACCCTAACTTTTCTGTACCCTTGCGCCGTTGTCGGCGGTGGCCTTGTGGCTCTAGCTATTGAGGTCACTGCTGGACCCTTCCTCCCTCTCCTTGCTTCTTCCTTTCTCTTTTCTCTTGTCACGCCCCAAATCCGGTTTTGACCGGACTCGAGACGCGAACTTAAATAAATAACTAACAAAAGACAAATTGAAAGAAACAAGTTCCAACAATGATATTAAACCGATAAAAGTGAGTCAACAACTCATAAATTCAGTACCGAAAAGTTTAGTTCGAAATAAAATAGTACGTCTCTAGACACTAGACAAGACCCTCGTCAGCTCCCAAGCTCCGAGAATCCCACTAGCACAGATCCCGCTCAAGATCTGAAAAACAACAAAGTAAAGGGGTAAGCTTTCGCTCAGTAGGAAAAGTAGTTAAGGTTATGAGCATCCGTTCACCACCACGAGTAACCGTCCAATTAGGGCATACTAGAGAAGCACAACCCTAAAGACCTCCACATAAGTTTACCAAACACTAAACACTCTCGCCAGACCAAAACGACATTTAAACAACGCATACAACCAAACTTCAAGCATACAGTACACATCAGAACAAACACATAACTAGCGCATCAGTTCTCAACATCACCGGCCATCACAGCCCGTCCCACTTATATCGTACCGTAACACACAACATCGGTCCCGATATCTTCCCGTCACATAGACTCGGGGTAACATCCCTGACCGGAAATCCCTCAGTCGGACGTCATCCCATCACGTAGACTCGGGGCCTCATGCATACCGACCGACACATACCTCGATCGTATGCCTTCCCGGACCACATAGCATCGGGTTAATGATCACACCATCCTCGTCCTCGATACCCTACACCGGCATACTCTCTCAGTGTAGGTATCATACCGGACACACCTCCTCTTGGAGCACGCATCAAGAGAATAACACGCATCACAATGTCATAGTTCGACCACGGTATACCAACCGAGACAACTCACCGAAACACACATATCGGTATATCACTCACCCGATCATATCACAATCAATGGTTCACATCACATCACGCATGACACACTTGCCCGAACATAGCAGCAACATGCTACACTGAGTATATCTTGTTATGACTCTCAATCTAATCAATAGCTACAACACGCATCACGCATCTCAATCATAGATCATGGCATAACACTCAACACGCAACCCTAAGGCTCGACATGGCAATTTTACCAGCACGACAATTTCCCAAGAATTGAAAGCGATTATTCTAGTAAATCACATCCTATATGAAACTAAGACTCTTCCGTTTATTATCGTAATTGAAAGCGGTTATTCTAGTGAATCACATCCTATATGCAAACTAGGACCTTTCCTGTTATTATTATGATCTTAAAGGCATACTAGTAACTTTCTGTAATTAAACCGGTATTCGCTAATTTCCCTACCTCAAACTCAAAAGTACTCCACTCCTAGCTGCTGACGACCTGGCTAGCTTCCTCCTCCACTTCGCGAGATCCTACCGTCTCCTCCTCCGTCAAGCTCGGGTCCAAAGTCTTGGAATACAAAACAATACTCGAATCAAAACCAAATCAGTTGCGTTTTTAACGATAAACAACTAAATTAAGCTCGAAAGTCCAACATAGGCAAAAAGGGGAATTGGGCCGGAATGAGGCCCAATCCGGATGGCCCAGAGGCCCGGAAACTGACCCGGCCCATGCAGCACACCGGAACGGAATCCGACCCGGTCCGCGCCACAGACCGGCCGGAACTAGGCACTGTCCGTGCGGCACGTCGGCCCGGAACCAGGCACGGTCCGTGCTGCACACCGTGTCGGACCCTGGCCTGGTCCGTGCGGCATGCCGTGCCGGAACCTGGCCCGTTTCGTGCGGCGTTCCGTGCTGGAATCTGATCCTCTCCGTGTCCCATTCCGTAACAGATTTGGTCAGACCCCCTTCTTCTTCCCCACCTTCGTTTTCCACGAATTTCAACACCAAAACTCCATTGATGAACTCATAAACCTCCAAAACAAATTCAACAACTTCAATCCTTCAATACCTATAATGGGTTTCATCAAAACTACTAAAAAACAAGAGATTTTCATCAACCAACTTCACTTCTATGCACAAAAACAACATCTAACATCAACCAAGCTCAAACTCCACCATTTCTAGCTCTTCTCCTTCAAAACCCATGCTCCAATTTCACCAAAAACGAATTTGAATAGGGGCTTTACCTTGGAAATGGAGAGTAGAAGAAGAATATGATGTTTGTTTGATGGTTTGAGGTAGAAAACTAGAGAAAGCACCTTCTTTTTCCTTGCTTCTCCTTCAAGCTTCCATGGAAGACCCTCTCTCTCTCTCTCTTGGTATTTTCGGCCAACTATCAGAAAATGAGAGAAAATGGTCCAATTTGGTGTATTAAACCTAGATAGAGAGATGTCCAAAATATCTCTTGCCTTATCTCTCCTCAAGTTCAACTATTAAGGGCATAAGGGTCAAAGCACATCCATTTCTTCCCTTCCAAGCAAGAATGGACACATGTCCATGTGGGGACCACTCCAAGCTTAAATAATTCCAGCACAAATAATTAACCGGATTTAGTTCTTAATCGGACCGCGTTTGACCGATAAAAGGTTCGGGTTGACTTTTCCCAATATTACAGTCATTTGAAAGGAAACGGCCCAATTAAGCTAACCATAACGACGGCTAAGATTTTTGGGCCCCGGAAAGGTCTCGAATGACTCCCGGAGTCATCGGTTGACTTTTCCGGCAAAAAGTCAACTTTCGCCAAAAACCTCCGGTTCAACCAGGGGCGGTTCTTACATCCCTTCTCACTATTTTTGCGTTGGCAGACTTCACAGTTACTGTCTGACATCACGTCTTAAATCCGCTCGTTAGAAGCTGTCACGCCCCAAATCCGGTATTGACCGGACCCGAGACGTGACTTAGTGAAATTAAATAAAACAGTAAAAAGAGATAAATAATATTTGAATAAGATGAAATAATATAAAACGACGGAGGTTCAAAACCCTGAGTCACAGCTCAGTCAAATACAATAGTCCAAGAATAAAGGTACGTCTCTACGAAATGCAGAATAAACCCGGGCCTCCGCGGGCTCCCAAGCTCTGCGTAACCCTCTAATCCAAATCATAAGTAATACCTGTAGAAAACACGGTAAGAGGTGAGCTTGACGCTCAGTAGGGAAAACCATAAAAACTTCATCATTTCGGATTTACCAGAAAACCTTTCCACATTTAAAGTATATTAAAAGGTTTGATACAACGATATGACACTTAGACTCTTTAAAGACAAAGCCCCATTTTTACCTGACACTCACCAATCCAACCATACCAACATTAACTCAACACCAACCATTTGAATAAGGCACACATCAAAGGAAACAATCTAATTAAGACACCCAAATACATTTCCAAACTACCCTTTGACACTTAAAAGGAGAAAGCGACAACGAGAATAAGTAATCCAAATTAAACAACATTCACTTAACCCGACCACAAACTATCCCGGAAATCCTCGTCCAAAGCCCCTTCACAACCGACTCACGGATAACCACAAAGACGACGCTTTAACTTACACGCAAGCCACACACATCAACTCATCATAAAACAATCAAAATCAAGTTATTCACGGTCACACACAACTCATAACAAGGAAACACCCATAGCTACAAACACAGCAACACTCGTTAAACCCAAACTTTTTCAAAACACACAACTCGTAACCCATGCACGGTTTCGGGAGCAACCCGCTCGACCCAGCGCAGCCGTACGTAACTTTCACCAACACAAAGTCGGGAGAGGCGGTCGACCTCATCGCGGAACACAGGCCCAGCCTCTTCGTGGTACAACCTCATCGCGGAACACAACGTTTTACCGATCGACGAAAGGCAGGGAAATCACCTCTTCACAGCCTCATCTCTCGCGGCATTGCGGAACAACCTCATCGCGGCACAACACAACGTTTTACCGAGTGCTAGTCGGAAGGTAGGGAAACCACCTCTTCGCGGGACACATCGTTTTACCGACTCACGGTCGGAAGGTAGGGAAACCACCTTTATCATGTAACCAAAGCACAACACAACATCACACTTCACTGATTGCGCGCCGGAAAGTACGATACACCTGACAGAAATACATCTCTCACACTTTACCGGTCGCGCATCGGAAGGTACAACACCCTCTCGGGCGCAACTCAACCAAGTATCACAAGAACAATCACAATCAAAATCACAATCATAATCACAACTACAGGTAACCACAGTACCACCACCGCAATCATGATCACGTCGGTCTATCACTCACCCGACCATATCACAACCAATGATTCACATCATAACAATCACGACACACTTGCCCACACATTGCAACGACATTTTACACCGAATATAATATGCTTTGACCCTTAATTACACTCACAACGGTTCCGCACTTACCATCACTTACCGACACTACACTCCACGTGGTAACCCCACCGGCTTAACCGGTATTCGTTCCCCAACATCCCCAAATCAACTGATTATATAAACAGGAATACAATCACCCAATCACTAATATGCATCACCAAGTTCAACTCTACTCGTTTCCATGTTCGTTACTTCTTTACCGTTCAAGCATCCCAGAGCACACAAACAGATACATTCAGCAAAGAATCCTACAGTCACGACATGGCCCGATTCTACCAGCACGACAATTTCCCAAGACAGTAATCGTAAATGTTCGTAGTTTATATATCTAGCTAGTTATCCACGTCCTATATGCATACTAGTTCTTTAACCAGTTATTAAGTTTCCCTACAGGCATTCTAGTACATCCGTAATAAAGCGGGTTTTGAGGTAATCCCTACCTTAGTCTCTATCTGGGTCGCCAAGCTGCTGACGTCCTGGCCAACTCCGGTCTTCTACGTGCTCGGGGTAAAGGCCTGGTTTTAACACAAAAGGGACGGTCATCAGTCTCGGTCCAAACCGTAACGGTCCTCTAAATTTATTAATTTAGTCCAGTAGTTGTCCAAAAGTCCGTTAGATTGTCCGATAGTCCTTGAATTTATCCGATTTTAAACCCATTATTTAATTAATTTAATTAATTAATTGCCCTGACTCGGATCCGACCCGAGTCCGCAACCCGGACCCGAATCCGACCCTGTCCAGATCTCAGACACGGACCTGACCCGAGCCCGACCCAGACCCGGATCCAGACCCGACCTAGACCCGAGTCCAGGTCCGGCCCAGATACGCGTCCAGGTCCGACCCAGGTCAAGACCAGGCCGAGGCCTAAGTCAAGCCAAGGCCCACGTCCCCGTTTGGCCCAAGGCTTGACAGAGACGGGAGCTAGGGTTAGGGTTTCTGTCCGGCTTTACTCCGACGACGGCGGGGGCGGCGGCAGGGCTCGAGAGTTTGTGCAAGGGCGGCGAGGGGCGTCAGAAGCTCGGGGGAGGCGAGGGGGAGGTCACTGGAGCGAGTTTCTGTCTAGATCTGACGGCGAGAGAGCCTCGCCGGTGAGAAACTTCAGATCTGGAACACGAGGTTCCGGCGAAGCTCTTCCAGCCGAGCTCGACTCAAAACGACCTCGCAAAAGGGTCGATTCTCAGGTAAAAAGTGAGGGAGAGAGAGAATCGGGGTCAGGAAGAGGCTCACCGTGACTGGCTCGTTCGATTCCGGTGAGGTGAGGTGCGAATCGAAGACGACGGCTCTGTTCGTTCGTCGCGATTCGAGGGAGAAGGAGTAACAGGGTTTTCTGGTACGAGGGTTTTGTCTAAGGTGGAAGAAGAAGAAGCAGAGAAGAAGGAGAAGACGGAGAGAGGTCGGGGTTGTCGCCAGCGTTGTCTGGCTCGAGAGGGAGAGGCGAGGGGTTTTGAGAGAGAGTATACACGAGGAAGACGATGTATTGGGGCGCGTGCGTGCGAATGCAGACGAAGATACGCGTTTTTGGGGTTTTGTCTCGCGAAAGGTTGGGCCGACTCGGGCGCGGGTTGGGCCTGGTCTGGCTCGGCCCAAAGCTGAGCTGGTCCAGCCCAATCCCCCCTTTCTCTTTCCCTTTTTTTGATTTTCTTTTTGTTTCGCACTCGTTCCAATTTTTTGTTCCGCTTTCCAACCCCGCCGTTTTAAAACCATAATTTAGACCATTAAACTCTCATGTCTTCACAGAAGCGTTTCCTCACCTTCCCTAGTGTGGATAATTGTAGATCTAGGCCCGATGTTCATTGTAGTGGCTCTTTAGTCTTCTGCTTATCTTCCTCCTTCAGATTAGTTGCTTTGGTGTGGGGAAACTTGACGACCGTTCTCCAGTCCTGAAGATCCTCACCTTCTTGGAGTCGTGTTTCGAGTTACTTAGAACTCTATTATGGTCTTCCTAATTGGTTCTGGCCAAAGCCTAGTCTCTAGCGTTCCAAGTACCTGATTTTTCGCTCGATTTTGTTTTGTTCTCTCTGATAGTTTGGGTTGAGCTTGAATTAGACTTAATTGATCTTTCCCTTCATTGGGTCTGATAGAGTAAAATTTTCCTATCTGATTAGAACATTTTCTCTATACTTTTACTTTGTTTAGGCCTCTTTATGTACATATATATATATATATATATATATATAGGGGAACAATCAAGTACAAACCCTATTTCGGGTCAGAACGTAGAACTAATCTGGGCCATTGATTATCCAGATCGGATGGTCACCAAAATTCAGGGGGTGGGGGGGTGGTGGTGATTGATTACGAAATCAATTACAAGATATGCATTAATTAAAAAGATATTAAAAGATATGCATTAAATCTGGGCCATTAATTCTACGATCCAAGGGCCCAGATTGATAGTTCTACGTTCTGACGAAAGATACAAGTTTGTACCTGATTGTTATCATATATATATATATATATATATATAGGAGAGTAATCAGGTGCGAACCCCTTGATTTGGTGCGAACCTGCGCACTGCGTTATGGCCGTCCGATGTGAATTTCGCGATGGCGCAGATTTGAACGCGTCATCCGTGGCACGCGTCGTAAATAAGTCGCGTGTGGGATTCATTTCAACTGATTTGCTATGGTTCGGGGGTATAAACGTACTTTTATCTACCCGTTCGCGCAGAAACGTTTTGTGCTCACCAAAACACTTGCAGAATCGAGTTTTAAGTGAAACGAACATTTCAGAATCTGATTTTTTGAGATTCCATTGCCTTGATATTCGTCTTCTGCCCGTTTTCGAAGTGAATTTCAATAGTTCATTGTGGTGAGTTACAATTTTTGGTGTTTTTAGGGTTTTGATTCAATCTTGTTTGTTTGGTTATCTAGCTTTTTGATTATAGTAATCCGTTTGTAGAGAATGAAGAACAAGGTTGCTGAATCTACAACATTCTGCAACAGGGACAGTGAATCAGGTAATTTGAGAATATAGTGTTTGTAGTTTGCGGATTTTTATAGGTGCTATGTTTTCAGAGTGCTTGTGTTTTGCTTTTAGTGTACACCATTTTCAAGTGAATAATGAAATACCATGAAATTATTCAAATATGAGATGATTTTGATCTACTTTTGAGGAAAACCAAGTTGTTGGGAGAGTTTTTGGGGTTTCTGTGTTGCGAGTATCTTGTTTTGCGGACTTTGTTTTTCTGTTTTGCGAATAATCAATTCATGTTTTGCGATTATTCTTTAACCAATTTGCGGATAAAGAAATTATGTTTTGCGAGCGTGCGCACTCTGGTTTGAGAAACAGTTTTGAATAATCCTGCATTTGATATGTGCGTATGTTTATTGTATGCAAATATGCACATTTTGGTTTGCAGATGTGTTTTGTAGTTGATGCATACCCTGTTATTGCTTGACATGTTTTGATAATATGCTTTACCTTGTTTGCGGATAGTGAATATATGTTTTCCGAATTAGATTTATGTTTTGCGGATAGTGAATTTATGTTTTGCGGATAGTGAATTTATGTTTTGCGGATAGTGAATTTATGTTTTGCGAATATATAGTATCTTGTTTGCGGGCACTGTTTTTCTTTCTCGTGAATATGCAATGTTTTTGTATATTGTCTGTACTGCTGAAATGCTAACCCTTGTTTGCGAATTATAGATAAAACTCCCGATACAGTGGTACCTATTCTTTTAATGGATAGGCCATCGACAGAGGCTGATGTTGGTGAAGGAAATACGACTCTTGCTAATATGTTGAAGGAGCAGAAGTCTATTAAGAATAAAAATAAACGAAGACTTTCAATTAAGAAGAAGAAGGTAGATGAGGTTCGTGAATGTCTCGATGTAGCTGTCCAACCTGCTATAGCTGGAAAGAAGAGAAGTGGAGAATTAGCTGTTGAGAAGAAGAATGTTAAGCGCACCAAGGGTTGTGAGTCTGATAGAGTTGCCCCGTTATCTGATAAGGTTGGCGTGGATGATATTTTGAAGACCAGGTCATCTCCAAAGAGATTGGTTGAGTTGGTGGAGAGTTTGAATAAACGCCAACAAGAAGCAGTGCGCGAAATTGGGTTTGGGCACATTCTTCATTTGACTGTGAAGATCATTCCAAGCAAGATTGGATATTACCTGGTGTCTAAGTATAATCATCTTAGCTCATCAATGGAATTGCCGGATGCCAAATTGCGTATCACAGAGAATGAAGTGCATGAAACTTTGGGCATTCCAAATGGTGTGCGCGACGTCATAGTCGATAAGTGGGCCACCCTGTGCACTGATGAACTTAAATTGTGGCAGCAGCAGTTCGATACAAAAGACAAAGGCGAGCTCAAGCGTCTTATCACCAGTAAGCAGTTGGTTGCTGAGATGAAGAAGCAAATTGAAGGGGGAGATGATTTCAAAAGAAATTTCATGATGTTGTTTGTCACTTGCATGATCGATTCCGGGAATGATGGTTATGTGAATCAGTCATGCTTCCGTTCTATCGTTGATGTATCTCACATACAAGATTTTAATTGGTGCAAGTTCTTAGTCAAGAGACTTGTGGATACAAAACAAGCCTGGTTAAAACCCGATGGTTCAAAGAACTTTTCTGGACCAATCACTTTCTTGTTGGTAAGTTTATTTATCATTTTAACGTATTGCATTTTATATCTAATAAACTGTTATGTTATATTCATGTGACATGTCTTTTCTTTTCAATGATGCAGTTGTTTTATCTTGATCGTGTTGAAGTCAGCACGTGTGAGGTTCCTAGGGCGTGGCCGTCTTTGATTGGATGGAATACTGCATTGGTGAACAGAAGAGTCGGTGATGAATTGCAGTGTGAGTCATTTGGAATGGGTCACATACGGAGGGAGGGTCCTCCACGTGTTAGGGAGGAAGATAATGTTGCTCAGCATCCACCACCTAACGTAAATAGGAATAATGAAAGTGGTGGAGATCCGCCGGCCCCGAATACCCCCCCTTTTCATAGTGAAAGGTGTTCTGCAGAGGTATTCTATTATTTAATTAATTTTTTTGTGGGGGAATTATGTTTTTCAAATGTACAGTTAGGTTTATTGATTGACTTGTTTTTTTTGCGGATAGTGAACATATGTTATGAGAATATGTTTTACCTGGTTTGCGGATAGTGAATTTATGTTATGCGAACAGTGAATATATGTTCTGCATTTAGTGATATTGTGTTTTGCGGATAGTGCATATATGTTTTGCGAATATGCTTTACCTAGTTTGCGGATAGTGAATTTTTGCTTCGCTAATATGGTTTTAATAGTTTGCGGATAGTGATTGTATGTTTTCGATAGTGCGTTTTCTGGTAGGAATAGTTTTAAAATATACTCATTTTGGTCTGCAGATGTGTGTTTTAGTTAATGCATTCTCTGTTATTGATTGACCTTTTTGCTAATATGCTTTACCCATTCTGCGGATTGTGAGTATATGTTTTGCGTATATGCTTACCCTGTTTGCGGATTGTGAATTTATGTTTTGCGTGTATGCTTTACCTAGTTTGCGGGTAGTGGTTCTTTATCACATTAACATGCTTCTTTTTATCGTGTTCAGAGGATTGCAGAAAGGTTTCGAATAGCAGGGAATAAGGTTGCAGAAGGTTTTTTGGAATGGCATCAGTTGTTGGTTGAAGGGCACATCGCTGATCCCAATACTGAGTGTTTCAAGACAATGTCAACCCTGTTTGATGGTTTGACCGGGAAAAAAAATCCCGAAGATGCCATGCCTGACACACAAAGTGTGTTGCTGTCACAAGACTCATGGTTTAATCTACCCGGGGTTATTGAGACCATTGAGAAATTTGTAAGAACCACTTCTGGTCAACGTCAGTCAAACCTGCGAAAAACAGGAAAATTTAAAATTTTTTAAGACAGACACTTAACTTAACTTAAATTGACCCCGAGGGTCATGCCGGACTTAAGTTGACCCCGTTATCGACTAAAATGAGTTACGGGGGACTCAGGGCAACATTCTGGTCAATTTGGGAAAGATTGATTTTTCGCTGGAAAAGTCACCCGAGCGACGTTTTGGTTCATTCGAGGACCGTTTTGGACCCGAAAAGCTTAGCCGTCGTCGTAGCGGTCTTAGTTGGGCCGTTTCCTAGTAGCCCGTCAAGTTTCGTAATTTCTTGGAAAAAGTGCCCGTTCGGGGCCCGAAACGTCCGATTTTCGCGAAACTGATTGGAAAATATCAACTAGATATTTTCCAAAAGGTGTGGGACCCACCTTGACACATGTCCTAAATGTGGTGGTGTTAGTTTTGGGGGGAAAAGGTGTGGTGGTGAGTTGTAGCCGAGAATGGGGTTTTAAAAGGGAAAAAGTTTAGTTTTTTAATTAGTTGTTAGTTGTTAGTTGTTTAAATTAGAGAGAAGAAGAGAGTTAGAGAGAGAAGAAGGTGGAGAAGAAGATAGAAGATTAAAAGCTAGGGTTTGAGAGATTATTCAACCGTTGGATCGTTTCAAAGCAAGGAGAAAACGTCTTCCCCTCGTCTTCCTCGTTGGTAAGACCTAACCCGATTCTCGTTTCGATTATTTATCAAAAGCTAGGGTTTGGTTATAAACTATGGGTTAGGGTTTTATGGACGTTTTGGAGGTGTTGGAGACGTTTTAGAGGTGTTTGGGGGTGTAATGGCACGTTTTCCGGTGACCGGAGGCTCGGGAGGAGCTCCGGCCACCGTGGGTGGTGGCCGGCCGGCCATGAGGTGGCTGGCCAGAGCTGGCAGCAGCCACCACATGGTGGCCGAGCCCCCCCTCAAACCCTAGGGTCTCGGCCAAGCCTCTTGGGTGGGGCCCACGTGCTCGGTTGCTCGGGTTTTAATGTTCGGGTGGTTTAAAACGTCCCCTGGACCACTTATTCCTAATCGAATCGAAATTTGGAATTAATTTGGAGAAGTTGTAATTAACGGGTTTTGGGAAACTTTAAACGTTAATTAATTGACTTAGAAGTCGGAATTCAATTCCGTCAAGTGCGTTGGGTTCCTTGAAATATTCTAAGACCGTAGAAACGAAAACGGGGACTTTTGGAGCCCCGGAAGGCAATTAACCAAAACCGGGCAGATTCGCCATGTCGGGCGAATCTGGCCCTTACGGGTCCTTTATCGGCAATATCGAGTAATTGGGAAGTTTGGGAGTGATCGGCATTGTCGGGGTTACGTTTGGGCGTTAAGTTTATTAATTTTCGGTTTATTCGTACTAGTTTAAAAGTACTTTGAATTTGTGTTCTTTTAGATCGTGCTACGGACCGAGGCAAAGGGAAGCTCGGCGAGTGAGTGGGTGTACTTCGGGGATTGTTGGAGCGCTTTTGGATTTATCTACGAGGTAGGGAAAAGTAGCCGGATCTCGGCCCTGATTAGGGAAAGTTAATAGTAGAATTGCATGTGACACCGGGGTGTCGTGGGTTATTTAGATTTATTTAATTATTCGAAAAGCATGATACGGGATTGTAGTGATTATTAGAAAAGCATGTTACGGGAACTTATTAATTATGAGAAAGGCATGTGACACTTAGTAGTGTCGTAGGAGCAGAGAACTTAGCGTAATTGATTTACTGGAGGCATATGACCATGCCCGGAGGTTGTTTGTGAAGCTAGTGATTTTAGGACTGTTGGAGGCATCGAGTATGCCGGAGGTTGTTGTGTGCTCTTTATTGTTGAGTTTGGGTGGCCTTGAGAGCCCGTGTTATTTATTGTTGAGTTTGGGTGGCCTTAAGAGCCCGTGTTAATTATTGTGGAGTTTGGGTGGCCTTGAGAGCCCGTGTTATTTATTGTTGAGTCTGGGTGGCCATGAGAGCCGTGTATTTAATTTGGTGTCTTGAGTGGCAATAAGTGACGTGGGGTTGTTGAACCCGAGTCTTGACCGTTGGTGTGTCTTGAGTGGCAGTGAGTGCCCGTGGGGTTGTTGAACCCGAGTCTTGACTGTTGAGGTGTCTTGAGTGGCCTTGAGTGCCTGTGTGATTGAACTTGCCTGTGATTGTGATTGTGGTTACCTGGGGTGGTGAGTTCTAAAGGTCGACAGCCTGATCCGACTTAGTGTCGATGAATTGCGAGTTCTAAAGGTCGAGAGCCTGATCCGACTTAGTGTCGATGAATTGCGAGTTCTAAAGGTCGACAGCCTGATCCGACTTAGTGTCGATGAATTGCGAGTTTGAAAGGTCGACAGCCTGATCCGACGTCGTGTCGAGGAATTGCGATAGGTCGAACCCTGACCTGATTGAGATTGGTTACTGAGCAGCTGGTGTGCGATCCTTTGTGATCTTGTTTGGCGTTGTGTAGTCTTTCTGTCGTGTCCTTGAGGAAGTCGTCGATAGTCGTGTCGGGTTTACACTATTTTTTATCGAGTGTCGAGTCTGTTGAGGAAGGTGACGGGTTGTGGGTCAGTTGAGTACTTGAGTTGGGGACTGTAGTCCCGGTGTTGGGTTTGGTTTTAGTGTTACTGGCTTTTTCTGCTAATTATGCCATAGTCAGTCTGTTATCCGTGGAGGTGAGCGAACGCTCACCCCTAGCTGCTTTTCCTACAGGTACTGATCACCGGACGGACTAGGTTAGCTCTTGAAGTTCATGGGGCTTGGAGCGGAGTCTGGTCTTTACTTTTTGTCGAGTCTAGTGACGGATGTTGTACCTTGTCCATTTGTTGGGGGAGTTTTTGTATTGTAAATACTATTATTATTTTGAGAAGTAAATGGAAATGTCAGAGCTTTTATTCAAACAGGTTCAAGTGTTTATGTTTTAAAATGTTCGCGTCCCGAGTTCGGTTCTCTGAAATTGGGGCGTGACAAAATTGATTGAAGCAGCAACACGCGTTGGGGAAGGGTACAAAGGAGGAGAGAAGCCACCTGCTCGTGCCGTTACTCCACCATCGTTCAGACTTCTTTCACCATCCCAAAAATCGCCTGCCAATGTTCTTTCACCATGCCCTGCTGGATCCAGTACATTGTCAAGCCCTGAATGCGATAATGTGGTACGGAAATTGTTCGCAAGTAATGATGCAGGCCCTGTGGATAATATTGTTGCAGAACAAACTGAGCCAGAAAAGAATAACAGTGTTGGCGATGAGTTTGACGCTATTTCTGTTGCTTATGGTATTGGGAAGCAAGCTTGTGACATGGTTGTTGATAATCCAATCACGGAATGTGAAGCTCCCGATGTTGTTAACAAAGATGATTGTTGGGCTCTTGTAGTGGAATCAGACCCACTTACTATAGAATGCAGTCAAGGAAATGTCAACGGGTCTCCGTCTGTCAATGACTTTTTTCAGACACTTCAAGAGCAACCCGAGCCACTCAATATAATTGTTGTCGAAAAAAATGTCAACAATGATCCACCTGTTAATCAAGCTTGCAAGACTCAACCCCCGCCAATTGTTACTACACGGGTTGACCAAAATATCAATCGTTCTATTGGTGGGAAAGAGGTCTCTGAGACAGTTGACGAGAATCCTGAACTTGCAATGGCAATATTGCGTGAATCCATAGTACAACGCCCTGCTGGCATACCTCTTCCTGATAAAAAAGGGCTCATGCATCCTCCTAAGAAGTCGACTGATGGTGTTGGTCATGTGGAGCCTGGCTCAATTATTGATCCACCGAAAAAGAGAGCTCCTGCTCGTGCACCCGGTAAGAAAGGTCCCGCTGCTGTCCCCGAGAAGAAAGTACCCCGTACTGTTGCAGCAAGAAAAGCTCAAGGTGGTGTTAAGAAAAATCCCCCTGTTGTTAAGAAACCTGCTGCAAGTGGCAATAGTTTTACGTCAATTGGATGTAGCAAGGCATCTTTATTATTGGAAACCCCAGTCAAACAACCTCCACCTCGTTTGATTGCACCGTCTAAATTTCTGTGTTCTCCGTACGTTGATCGTCAAACAGATTATTGGTCCGATATTCTGGAGGTTGAGGATTGTGTTGCTGATTGGGTGCTGAATAAAAGCAAAACCGAGGATTGGTAAGTAAAATATTTTTTTCCCCTTATTTTGTTTTCATATTTTATTTTTGCAAATACAGTGAATAGGCTTTTTCTCTCTGTGAATGCAAGGAATTTATGTTTCAGTGCTCTGACAATTATATTACCAAGGGGGGCTTTATTTCTTTCAACAAGGATGCATGGATTGAACTGGAAACTATTAATGGGTGGTGTCACTATCTGAATCATCTGGAAACTATCAAGAGTGATTCATCACCTAACCGGTTCTTCTTTTCAGCTACTCTTAGTGTAAGGATAGTTTGCGCAATTTCTTTGTTGATTACGTTTATAGTTTGAATTATTTTAATATGTTTTTGTTATTAATATTTTTATTTTGTAGGCTACGCTTACGGCACATAAAAAAGATGTAGCTTTTGACGAAAATTTCAAATTTGAAACTAAGGAGTTCCCTTCTTTTTCATGGAAGAAGTTGGACTTGGTAAGTATAATTCATGGTTGGTTTTAGAATATTCAATATGTTGGTTGCGGGTAAGGTTTGTATGTTTTGCGTTTATACGCACCCTTGCTTGAGAATTAACGTTTACCTGTTTGAGTCACGCAATATCTGGTTTGAGGGTATGGATTTTCTTGTTTGCGAATCTTTTCTATCAAGTTTGCGGAAAGTGAATACATGTTTTGCTGGTATGCGCACACTGGTTTGAGAAACAATTTCCCTGGATTGCTGATAATGAAAATGTAGTTTGCTGATAGTGAATATGTGTTTTGCTGATTTGCTGATGCATTTTATATATTTTCTACAGGTTTTCATAGTTGCTTTTAAGAGCAATCACTTCACACTGTTATGCATTGATATGAAGAATGGAAATTCAATTATTATTGACAATGTGAAAGGAAAGGTTGATGATGATCTTCGTTATGAAAAAATTCACTATACATTGGTATGTATTCTTTTCTCTTTGAGTATGTGTTTGATTACTGTCTATGTATTCATTTTTGTTTTTATTTATTTTTCTTTGGTGTTTTTGATTTGCGTAGAGGTCTAAAATTTGCAAGGTCATATCAAAAACTGATAAAGATCTAGCTCAGAAAATTTTCAACGGTAAGATTGATCGGTTACATGTACCATGGGAATCTAACGACAATCATATGGATTGTGGGGTGTATGCTATGTGGCACATGGAATCGTATCTTGGCAATGGGAATTGGGCAGGAGAATTGAACGTTAATGATGTAAGTTAAACCAACAATTATTTCTTTGTCAGTATAGCAATGAGTATAGATTTGATCTTTAAATTTTGATTTTGTAGGCTGCACAAATCGAGTTATTGAGGAAAAGATTCCTCTTTAAGTTGATCACATTTGAGAAGAACAGCCTGTGGCTAGGAATTGAGGAGAATATCAAAGATTATTTCAAAAAGAAGAAGGCCACATTCAAATTTAGTGTCAAGTATAAAGCCTTATTACCATGCGAACGTCATAAAGCTTAGTGAATTACTCTTTTTGATTATTGGTGTTTGTTTTCAGAAACGACAATTTTTTTTGGTTGAGAATTTATGATATATTGTTTGAGAATAATGTGTCTACTATTTTCAGAATTTATAAGATCTTTTGTTTCTGAATATGCTGTATTGTAGGATAAACAAGTTGTTGGTTGAGGTTATGTGTTTTCTGTTTTGCGAATGTATAGTGTCTAGTTTGCGGGTATTGGTATTCTGTTTTGTGAAAACGCTATCCTTGGTTTGCGAAACCTGGGTTCCTCTGTTTTTTGAGGTTATGTGTTTTTTGTTTTGCGAATATACAATATCTAGTTTGCGGAACTGTTTTTCTGTTTTGCGAATTGTCAATCCTTGGTTCGAGAAAGTGGGGTTCCTTGTTTCAGATTATGCAATATCGTTTGCGAGTTAAATGTAGGTGACTTTCATATTGATAAGCAGATACTAGTCATACATTCACTGAGAAACTAAGTTTTCAAAACAAAACACAAAAACATAAAAAGACGATTGACATGATAATACGGAAAATATAACTACATCCTTCATGGGTCGGATGTGCCCTGCTCCATGTCTACCTCAATTGTTTTGAAGAAGTCCTGAATCTTTTTCAGTGTCGCCATTATCATGTCCCTATCTTCCTTGTGCTTTTCAGTCGAGTTGCTCATGTCAAGCACTTGCAGTTCATTGGCAAGGCTTTCCACCTTTTCCTGGATCAGGAAAAAGTGGATCTGGCATAGTGCCAACCTTATTTTGTGTAACTGTATTTTAGACTCCAAAGCGGCTTCCTCTCTGGTACGTTCCATAGCTTCTGCGTTGCAAACGTTTCCTTCCTCTCTGGTGCGTTTCCTGTTTGAGGCCATCGCTTTTGCAGACTGGTGGTTTGAAGTTATTTGAGAAGAGAATTTTAAATTGAAAGAGAGTTGTAGGGTTCAGTGATATAGGGGTGGGGGTATTTATAGTTGAATTCTTGCGGTGGCATTATTGTTATTATGTTTAAAGTAGAGTTCTAATTATAGACAGATTAGTTAACTAATAATAATTCCGCAAAACATATACCTTATTTTCGCAATCTGTATCTCATAATTCTCAAATAAATGCTTATTTACGTGTACCGGTATGTGATACTGTAAGATATTGTAGAGGACACGTGTCAATCGTTACGAAAATTAGACATATCGTGTAATCGATATGATTTGAAAATCAGACGGTTAAATTTTCACGGTTATATTTCATCATTAGTAAAATCCCAATCGAATGCAAGAAGATCTTATCGCACTTAGTTTTGCGGATAAGGACTTGTAGTTTGCGGATGCAGAGATCATTGTCAGCGGATACGGACTTGTTGTTTGCGGATACTGTTATTATGTTTCACGAATTTAATTATTGTCTGTATTTTGATCATATATTTAGTTGTGTGCAAACATGTTATCATTTCAATAATTTTCGTTTGCGAGCAATCATGTTCTGATTTACGAAATTAAAACTACGTCTTCGAGAATACATAATATTTCTTTTGCGAATTTATATAGATTACTTTAACAGTAGAATCGGTAGATACTAATCATCATTTCATTGAGAAACCAAGTGTTCAAAGCCCAAAACAAAAACATCAAAAGACGATTGACATGATAAAAGTGAAAATATGATTACATCCTTCATGGGCCGGATGTGCCTTCGTCTTCTACTATGGCTATGGTTTTGAAGAAATCCTGAATCTATTTCAGTGCCGTCATCATCTTGTCTCTATCTTCGTTAAGCTTTGCATTTCCGTTCCTCATGTCAAGCACTTCCAGATCATGGATAAGGTTTTCCACCTTCTCCTCCATCAGAAAAAAGTGGCATTGGATTAGTGTCAACTTTACTTTGCGAATCTCCATTGCCGTATCCAGAGCCGCTTGCTCCATCTCACGTATCTTCTTAGAACGCTCCTCAATGGTACGTTCCACAACTTCTTCGGTGCAAACGTTACTTTGAGATCTGGTGCGTTTCCTGTTGGAGGCCATCTCTTTTGCAGATCTGGTGGTTTGAAGTTATTAGAGAAGAGGTTTTGAAATTGAAGAAGAGTTCTAGGGTTAAGAAATATAGGGGTGGGGGTATTTATAGTTGAAATCTTGCGGTGGCATTATCGTTATTTCGTTAAAAGTAGAGTTCTAATTATATATAGATTAGTTTACTGGTAAGGATTCCGCTAAAAATATATATGTTTTTCGCAATCAATAACTCATAATTCTCAAACTAAATGCTGATTTACGTCTATCGGAATGTGATACGATAAGATCTTGTAGAGGTCACGTGTCAATCGTTCCCCAAAATCAGATGGTATGATTTCAAAATCTGACGGTTAAGTTACCACGGTTACAGTACATCATTACTAAAATCCTCCTTGAGTGCACCAAGATCTTATCTCATTTAGGCGTTGTTATGTCTTTTCACCGCCGTTTGGTTTAGTTTAAATCAATTTTTTAACCCTACAAATCATGTCATCATAGACCTTTTTTTTAATTATTTCATGTCACCATAATAGAAAGAGGATTGGCCTATTATCATTAGTGACGATGACGATGATGAGAAAGAAGAGGATAAAGAAAATGTGGAGGAAGACGATGATGCGTATAATGGTAATATATGGCCTTGTAGTTTGCGGATACAGAGATCCTGTTTTGCTAATACTATTATTTTTTTCTCTACCATGTTTTTTGCGGATACGGACTTGTAGTTTGCGGATTCATATATACTGGTTTGCTAATATTGTAAATTTTCTATTATTATGCCTATTATTATTGACTTAAAGTTTTTAATATAGAGATTCTGGTTTGCGGATACAGATATCATGGTTTGCTGATAGTTATATTCTGTTTCGCGAGTAACACAAATCATGGAATCATACATAATTTGAAAGCGAAATATAAATGTATTTAAGGAAAAAGATTTTGTTATTGATTAATAAGATTTGGTTAAGAACAGATAAAGGGAAACAAAAGAGACTAGGGTTTGCTATGCCTATACCACTAGTTTCTTAGCTTTGTTCACCGCTATGATCACTTCGGTTATCTTCCTGTTCAGGGCTGAGTTTGCAAGCGCTTCTTCGGAGCTCATGTCAGTGCACAGCTGTTCGCCTACTTTCATACCCAAAATTTCAAGCTCAAGCTCAATGTCAGAAAGCTGACGCCCTATTGCCTTGAACTTCATCAAAAAATCCTCATGCTTGATGAGACGCTTTTGTTTTTTGTCCTTCTTATTCTGCTCCTCTAGCTTCCTTTCGCGTTCGTCGAATTCATCTTCATAACTTCTACGCTTCCTGCTGTTTGAGGACGACATTTTTTCCAGAGTAAAATTGGTTTTAGGAAGAGTTGAGGGATTAGTATAGAAGGATACAGTATTGGGTATATATAGGGGAATATCTAGGGCATCGTAGGTTAGTGGAGCAATTAATTCTCCTACACGTTTCCATGCTATCAATATTTGATTGGTCTACCACATACCGGTCCACTTTCCTCTTTGTACGCAAAAACGAAGTTGTATTTTCTCTTTACTTGGTGTTTGCGTATACGATCTTGTAGTTTGCGGATACTGTTATTATGTTTCGCGAATATAATTAAGGTGAAAACATAGATCCTTGTTTGCGGATACAGAGATCATGGTTTGCTGATTCTAATAATCTGTTTCGCGTGTAACATAAATAACGGAATTATATATAATAGAAGGAGAAATATAAACTATTTTAAGGAAAACGATTTTTTTAATTACTTTAAACTGGTTAAGAACAGACAAAAGGAATGAAGAGAATATGGTTTGCTATTCCTATACCACCAGTTTCATAGCCTTGTTCACAGCTATGATCACTTCGGTTATCTTCCTGGTGAAGGCTGTGTTTGCAAGCACATCTTCGGTGCTCATGTCAGTGCAGAGCTCCTCGCCAACATCCTAGGCCAATATTTGAAGCTCAAGCTCGATCTCAGAAAGCTTGTGCTTGATTTCCTTGAAGCTCGTCACGAACTTCTCGTGTTTGATGTGACGCTTTTGTTTTCGGTCCTTCTTGTTCTGCTCCTTCAGCTTCCTTTCTCGTTCGTCGAGTTCATCTTCATAGCTTTTACGCTTCCTGCTGCTTGACGATGCCATTTTTTCAGAGTAAAATTGGGTATTCGAAGAGTTGAATGTTGAGTATAGAAGGATACATTATTTGGGTATATATAGGGGAATATGTAGGGCATCGTGGGTTAGTGGAGCAATTAATTCTCCCCCACGTTTCCACGCTGTCATTATTTGATTGGTCTACCACAAACCGTTTCACCTCCCTTTTGTACGCAAAACGAAAGTAGTAAATTTTCAAATCATTATATATATTTTAGTAAACGAAATTTGAAATATTCGCAAACAATTTGTTATATTGAATCCGCTAAACAGTTGACCTATATCCGCAAACAGAAAAAGCCAAATCCGCAGTCGATAATCTCCATCAGTCTATTTCTCCTTCCTATTTTTACTCAGCGGGGCAGGTCCTTGTGTCCTTGTTTTGCCTTATGTGTGTACAATATATTATATTAAATTTCATATAAATAAAAACACGTGCAGAAATGAAATTTATTAATTCGGAAAACTCAAACAAGTGTACCATCAAATAGTGTTTATTTATTCGCAAAACTTATTCTCTATATGCGCAAACTGAAACAACGAAATCCGTAGTTGAAAATATACATCATTTCTACTTCTTCTTATTCTTCTTCTTATTCTTCTTCTTCTTCTTATTCATATTCAGAGGGCAGGTCCTTTTGTCATGGTCTTGCAATGTGCGGCATGTGGCGCATAGCCGTTTTCGCTTGTTACTAGCATTGATTGCCTTTTCTTTATTGCTGATCATTCTACTCCCAGATCGCAAGCGAGAGCCCTTGGTGTTTGTGAATTTGGAGGCTGGACAGTGACTATTTCTGGTAATTTGATCCCTGTCACCGATGCTATGAAACTTGTTCTATTGAGTCTATTCTCATTCACTATGTCATCCACCGTCTTCACTCTGTATCGATTTAGAGTGTCCAACAATCCTCGAATACTTGAAATTGCTGCATCTTCTGTCTCAATCATTTCAGTAAACCTGGTTTTCACTGCATCCATAACTTCATCGTCCTTCAGACTAGGACCTTCAGGTGCAACACCATTAGAAGACAATGTAGCTGTCAAGTTTGTGTCTTTACACCATCTCGGGTTTACCAGCGTCCTAGGAATCTTCCTTAACGTTGTGTTTTGCAGCGCAAAGAATATGTGAGAACATATATAGCCCGTTGTTAGAAGCTTGTTGCAATTGCACTCAAAGTTGTTTGTACTCATCGTCCAAGTCACCCTGAATTCCTTACCATCTTTAATAATCGACGAATCCCTAACTTTATAGACAATGGTGTCATCTGCGGTGTCATCCATGCCTGGCAAGCTGCAGCGGTTGAGAGCGTAAACTATATGCTTTTGTATGTCAGCAAACACAGTGTGTGTGTATACGGTCCAAGCATCCGCTTCAAACCACGTGTTTGTCTTCAGCACCGGATATGAATTGTAGCTGTGCATCATAAGACTGAAATGCTCACTCCTTTGGTTCTCTATCACCACTCCACACCGCCAGATCAAGTGAACAAGGTTTAGGTACTGATCTGTGAGTTGTAGATAGGCCCGGTTGGCTGATTCAGACCTTGATGTTGTTCTCATAAACAGCCCCATTGGGAAATCCCTATGGTATGCTGAGATCCAACTGTGTCGCAGATCGAATATGCCATTGAGCCAAGTGTTGTCCTGGAAATTGAAGTCTTCAATGATGCTAGCCCACTCTTCATCAAACTCATCAGGGCCTATAAGGTTGTTGTATACTATGGAATCCAACCTTTTCTCAAAGTCTGTATCATTTGTTACACTTCCAGGCACCTGTAACATTTTTTGTAAGATTTGTAAAGTCGAAGAAATAAATAATAGAAATTGACAATACTGTGGCGTATGGATGTTTTGTGTTCATAGATTGAGAAAACAGACATAACAGTTTGAGAATAAAAATATAAACTCATCGCATAGTAGTTAACTATGAGAACCATATTAAGAATAAAACGTTTTGTGTAAACAAGCATTACAAGATGTGGATACAGAGTATATGATTTTCTTATAGAGACTGACCTTAAGACGAATCTTATTCATAATGTGCCACATGCAGAGTTTGTGCTTAGTCTCTGTCATGACTTTCGGTATTGCAACTTTCATTGCTGGGTCTTGATCTGTCACCAGATACATTGGTTGCTTCCCATTCATCGCTTTCAGAAAAGCGTTAAACATCCAAGTGAAAGACTCGATATCCTCATGTGTTACCAGTCCCAGCCCAAAAGTCACAGATTTGTCATAGTTGTCTACTCCTGTAAACGGACAAAATGGCATCGAGTACCTACAAAACAACAATCGTTAATAAAGAATAATGTTTAAAATTTCTTTTTCAATGGATTAACGAATACGAGTTATGCTTACTGGTTAGTCCTGTAAGTTGTGTCAAAGGAAACATTATCTCCGTAAAGCTCGTAATTCTTGATAGCTATTTCATCACACCAGAATAGTTTAGTGAGGCTTCCGCTTGGGTCAACATCGTACTCATAGTAGAACTTGTTGTTGGCTACCTTCTTGTCACGGAACTGGTCAAGGATTATCTGAACATCACTTCCTCCAATATAGGCTTTCAAGTCCTTGTGGTAGTTGAAGAAATCTTGCTTCAAAGCTCCAACATGGCTGGGGCCTCCGCGTGTTTCACTGATTAGTCTGTGTGCCTTTGAGGGACCTATTCCCGATCTCTCGCAAAAGTTCATATACTCAACATGGTTGTCTTCCATGTGTCGGTTACCTCTCATCTCATGTCTGTGCTCCGCTCCAACCATAGGGTGGTTATGACCTTCAACAAATTTTGATACTTTGTATCCCAATTCCTCCGAAACAAATGTGAACCTTATCATTGCTTCACAATTAATTCTTGTGAGCAATCTGTTCCTCTTTTTTGTAGGCTTCAAAATTTGAGGACTGTTTTGTTCAGGGATCTCACCCTATTTGGAGCATACCATGTACTTTAGCTTTATGTTGTTTGTTTTATCCTTCTTCTCGGTAGACCTTCTTGTAGTGAATCCAGACAGTCTAGCGTAATTTTGGTAGAAATCTATCGCCTTATTTAGTGTCTTGAATTCCTTTCCTACAAACGGGGTTCATTCAGGCTGGCAGGATGGCAAGTATATCCTGGTTCCTCCAGCAGAAAAAAGAACAATGTTTTGGAGATCTGATTTTGCAGTACAATCACTGTGTCACGCCCCAATTTCAGTAAACCGAACTAGGGACGCGAACGTTTTAAAAACATAGAAACACTTGAAACCTGTTTTCAGTAACTCACTTTAAAATACCAGTTTAGTTCAACAAAATATAGTTTACAGCTTAAAATACGTCCCAACACGTGGACAAAAGTACAAGGTATCCGTCACTAGACTCAAAAGACAAAACCCAGACTCCGCTCCTAGCTCCACAAGCTTCGAGAGCTCACCTAGTCCGTCCCACGAACAGTACCTGTAGGAAAAGCAGCTAGGGGTGAGCGTTCGCTCACCTCCACGGATAACAGACTGACTATGGCATAATTAGCAGAAAAAGCCAGTAACACTAAAACCAAACCCAACACCGGGACTACAGTCCCCAACTCAAGTACTCAACTGACCCACAACCCGTCACCTTCCTCAACAGACTCGACACTCGATAAAAAAATAGTGTAAACCCGACACGACTATCGACGACTTCCTCAAGGACACGACAGAAAGACTACACAACGCCAAAAAAGATCACAAAGGATCGCACACCAGCTGCTCAGTAACCAATCTCAATCAGGTCAGGGTTCGACCTATCGCAATTCCTCGACACGAAGTCGGATCAGGTTGTCGACCTTTCAAACTCGCAATTCATCGACACTAAGTCGGATCAGGCTGTCGACCTTTAGAACTCGCAATTCATCGACACTAAGTCGGATCAGGCTGTCGACCTTTAGAACTCGCAATTCATCGACACTAAGTCGGATCAGGCTGTCGACCTTTAGAACTCGCAATTCATCGACACTAAGTCGGATCAGGCTGTCGACCTTTAGAACTCGCAATTCATCGACACTAAGTCGGATCAGGCTGTCGACCTTTAGAACTCACCACCCCAGGTAACCACAATCACAATCACAGGCAAGTTCAATCACACAGGCACTCAAGACCACTCAAGACACCTCAACAGTCAAGACTCGGGTTCAACAACCCCACGGGCACTCACTGCCACTCAAGACACTTCAACAGTCAAGACTCGGGTTCAACAACCCCACGGGCACTCACTGCCCCTCAAGACACACCAACGGTCAAGACTCGGGTTCAACAACCCCACGTCACTTACTGCCACTCAAGACACCAAATTAAATACACGACTCTCATGGCCACCCAGACTCAACAATAAATAACACGGGCTCTCAAGGCCACCCAAACTCAACAATAAAGAGCACACAACAACCTCTGGCATACTCGATGCCTCCAACAGTCCTAAAATCACTAGCTTCACAAACAACCTCCGGGCATGGTCATATGCCTCCAGTAAATCAATTACGCTAAGTTCTCTGCTCCTACGACACTACTAAGTGTCACATGCTTTTCTCATAAACGCTACAATCCCGTATCATGCTTTTCTAATATTTAAATAAATTTACTCAACCCACGACACCCCGGTGTCACATGCAATTCTACTATTAACTGTCCCTAATCAGGGCCGAGATCCGGCTACTTTTCCCTACCTCGTGCGTGTTCTCCAAAAGCCGACCAACTAGCTCCGGCGTGATCTCAGTCACTCGCCTAGCTTTCCTTTCCCTCGGTCTGCAGCACGATCTTAAAGAACACAAATTTAAGGCACTTTTAAACTCGTAGGAAAAAACTGGAATTTAGTAAACTCGACGCCCAAAAGTAACCCCGACAATGTCGATCACTCCCAAACTCCCCAATTACTCGACATTGTCGATATTGGACCCGGAAAATCCCGATTCGCCCGACATGGCGAATCTGCCCGAGTTTTGGAAACGCCCTTTCGGGGCTCCGAAAATTCCCGTTTTCGTTTCTACGGTCTTAGAATAATTCAACGGTTCCAATGCAAACGACGGAATCAATTTACGAATTCTCACGAATTACAAACTCTAATTCCCTATTTCTCAATACAAGGCGATAATGTATAAAAGAAAAAAGTCCAATTTTTGTTACCGAATACTAGTTTCGGAATCAACTAATCAACAACCACAAAATCCTTTTGTTTTTTCCAACACACTACAAGAATCAAGAAGAAGAAAGTAAAACATCAACTATCTTTTATCCTTTCTTCACCGTAGCTATATTTGACAAGTAGAGATATGGAAACCCATAAAGCTCTTCTTAACCACTCATCTTGAGCTAAAAGTTCTTGGTGCCATACCCATCAAGAAAGGTTCAATCAGAACCATCCTTGATACGTTGTAACCACACGGAAATTCATCCATAAATGACCCCCTTTGAAAACAACCAATAAATGGTTCTTGATTTCAGCAAAATAAGACCACACTCACCTTTTTGATCTTTCTCCTTGCTTTATCCCTATTGAATGCCACCCAAAACTGTGCTTGATTTGTCTCTTCCAAAATTGAAGCTGCGGCCACCATGCAAAGAACAAAAACTTGATCTATTCTTCTCTTTTGATTTGTCTTGGCCGAAACCCTCCCTTTATCTCTCCTCTTCATTTCCCCCCCCCAAAACCTAACACCACTCCTCTTCATTTCCCCCCCAAAACCTAACACCACCACATATTGGACATGTGTCAAGGTGGGTCCCACACCTTTTGGAAAATATCTAGTTGATATTTTCCTATCAGATTCGCGAAAAACGGACGTTTCGGGCCCCGAACGGGCACTTTTCCCAAGAAATTTTTTAAACTGGACGGGCTTCAAGGAAACGGCCCAACTAAGACCGCTACGACGACGGATAAGCTTTTCGGGTCCAAAACGGTCCTCGAATGGACCAAATCGTCGCTCGGGTGACTTTTCCAGCGAAGAATCAATCTTTCCCAAATTGACCAGAAAGTTGCCCTGAGTCCCCCGTAACTCATTTTAGTCGATAACGGGGTCAACTTAAGTCCGGCATGACCCTCGGGGTCAATTTAAGTTAAGTTAAGTGTCTGTCTTAAAAATTTTAAATTTTCCTGTTTTTCGCAGGTTTGACTGACGTTGACCAGAAGTGGTTATTACACACTGTCTGTTCCTGCAGCTGATATTCATCGAAATAAGGATCAGTTTGAGGATGTAATAATTTCTCATTACATATACAGCACACATAGAATCAGATAGTTATAATATACTCAAATTGATATACAGGCAGTAGTATATAGTAACAGGCAAAGTAGATTATTTAAGCTTTGCGGAAATAAGCAAGTTAGTTTGCGGATATTGAACACCTAGTTTGAGAATTTGTCATGGAGGAGATTTTATATATTGTTTGACAAGAAACAAATATTATATCTTGCTAAAGATCGTACAACACAAAATACTGTTTTGAGTATCTAGGCATTCTAGTTTACGGATAAAAAAACCACCTTGATCATGACGTTTTGGTTAACGGAAAATTAGAATTTGCAGCGATTGTAGATTAAAATCAATTTTGTTGAATAGATCTATACTTACATATTGTAGATGACATCTCGATTTGTGTATTGTTTGCTGTGTTAAAATCCGACGATAGCAATCAATATCTCCGGCGACCTCTGTTGCGATTTCGACGATCTCAAGTGCGATCTCTGGTGCGATCTCAGGTGCGATCTCAGGTGCGATCTCAGGTGCGATATGAGATTTTGTTTTTGGAATCAAGTTTCGAAGAATCAGAGTCTTTTAACCTTGTCCGTGATCTAGATTTCTTCGAGAAAACTCCGATCTAGGGTTGATACTTGGAAAATCGTAGAGAAATTTTCGAGAGACTTTGTAACTCTGTGTTTAATTCGATTTCCTATTTCTTGTTTAGTAACTTTCCGTTTTTGAATTTCGAGGTTTTATAGAGAAAGTTGGGGTCAATTCGCGCTCTAATCTAGGACCGTCGATATATTATTCGCAATGGACGAACCAGATTCAATTTTGAAAGTTCAATCGAAACATTTTATTTTATTAGCGAGTAGATTATTTGCGTATTTCACATTTAGTTTGCGGATTTTTAATGTGAAGTTTGCGGATTTTACCGAAGTAGTTCGCGGATATTTCATATCTAGGTTGCGGATTTATAAGTTATTGTTTGCGGATACTGTCACTCATGTTGAGAATACAGAAAGCATGGTTTGAGAAAATACAGCATCTAGTTTGAGAATATTTATAGATTCATTACGAAAAGATGGTGTGTGAAACACCCAACAAAAACATAAAAGAAGACATGCATGAAAAACTAGATACCACAAATCTTCTTCTGGATGTGGCTTAGGGATCTACAGTTATTTTCCCGAGGAATTCTTGATACTCCCTCAGTTTCTCAAGCATGCGTTCTTTCGAAGCTCTTTCTTCTGTGTTCCAGGTAAGGTTTTCGTCCGTTTCTATTTCAGCCAGGAGCTTCACCACCTGCGCATCAATCATCATCATATTGTATTGGATTTTGGTGTATTTGAGCTTCCATAAATGGTGGATGGAAGCCAAACGCCTGGCTTTAGCTTCTGCTTCCATGCGAGACCATTCAAGATCCATTTTTGTTGCTTTTTTTGAGTTGATGAGTAAAAGATGTGTGAAAGTAGTTACTCAGTAGTGGTATTTATAACAATGGTCCTTGGGGTTTTTTATTGTAATCTTCAACAAAGTAATTGGATTAGTGGGTAGTTACTTTTCAAGGTCAGAATATCAAGTGTTTTTATCCAATATTGACGATTTGTATTACATGTGTATTAAATTTTCAAACAATTATAAAATTATCCTCAAAATAAAAATCACTGGCTCTTTGCAGTATACAATCGTGTCTTGACACGTGTCACTTCCAAATCTCACCATTTTTCGATAAGTATCTTTAGTAAATCTCTGTCGAGACACACGAAATATTTTCTCAAATATTAAACAATAACGAATTATGAAGTTTGCGTTTGTTAATTTACGAGTTTGAGAATACAAGGAATCTTGTTTGCGGAACCATTGTGTTCATTTCGCGATTTCATTTGAATATCTTCTGTTATCATTGCAAAAATCTCTTTGCGACAAACGAAAAGATTCGCAAATTAATGGCGTCAGTTTGAGAATACAAGGCATCTTGTTTGCGGAACCATTGTGTTCATTTCGCGATTTCATTTCAATAACTTCTGTCATCATTGCAAAAATCTCTTTGCGACAAACGAAAAGATTCGCAAATTAATAGAATACAAGGCATCTTGTTTGCGGAACCATTGTGTTCATTTCGCGATTTCATTTCAATATCTTCTGTCATCAATGCAAAAATCTCTTTGCGACAAACGAAAAGATTCGCAAATTAATGGCGTCGTCCCATTTCCCCAAATTTTCTGATACCCATTTGATATTTTTATCTTTGGTGAATCTCTCTTGAGCCACAGGAAATATTTTCTCAAATATTAAACAATAACGAATTATGAAGTTTGCGTTTGTGAATTTACGAGTTTGTGAAAACAAGGCATCTTGTTTGCGGAACCATTGTGTTCATTTTGCAATCTAGGTAGTATATTGGATTATGTTGTCTACATTTTTGTGCATATTTACTTTTAAAAAAAGCATTTCATTGATTCATCTGTAGTCAGGAAGAACAACAAAAATAACGACATTATACAGAAAAACCAAAAGCCAACAAAAAACACATCAAAACAGTAGGGAAAGTTCATGCAATTCCTTAGATGCGCTCTTCTACAGCGGTTCCAATAAAAGCCTTATACAACGTGAGAGTCTTCCTCATGCTCTTCACGGACTCCTTGTGTTCTTCATCCGCGTTGGATATGTCTTCTGCATATAATTCATCCTTCAGTTTGTCCACCTTGTTTTGTACTAAAATCAAATGGGATTTGATGATAGACATCTTCAGGTTACGAAGCTCACGCACGGATGCAAGATGTTCTTTGTCAAGAACTTCGATTTTGAGTCTTTTTGATGATGACTCCATTTTGGTATATATGATCTAATAATTCAGAAGAGATGTGAGTGTGAATAATTTTTTATCGGTGATAGAATGGGTATATTTATAGGGGTATTGATTTAGGGTTTTTGATGGCACACGTGCCCAGCACGCACGTAATGTGATGAAAGAACATTTTTGCAAACAGAATGTCCATTATTCGCAAAACGGCATTGTAATTTCCGCAAACAGGTAAATCATTTTACGTAAGACAGAATCATTATTTCTGCAAACTAGAATTTTGTATTTTCAGAATATTAATTTCCGAAATTCAACAGGTTATAACACGTGTCAAGCATGCAGTAAAAAGTAAGTTAATCATGATTTTTAATTTTTGATGTGAATACACGCAACCGTCGTTTCATTTCGTCCTTTCATTTCAATATCTTCTGTTATCATTACAAAAATCTCTTCGCGCCAAACGAAAAGCTTCCCAAATTAATGGCGTCGTTCCATTTCTCCAAATTTTCTGATACCCTTTTGGTATCTTTATATTTAAACACAAATCAACTATTTTCTCATCTCCCAAGTCTCCATCTATTCTGTATTCTAACAGTGATGGAGACAAATGGCAATCTTTCGAATGCAAGTCTCCACCATCACAAATCTTCAGTAGTGATGATGACGACGACGACGTCTGTTCAAAGAGGCACAGGCTGAATCCTTCCTCCTCCTCCTCCTCCTCTGATGATGATGATGACCCTCTCATTAATGAATACGACATTCCTCAACCGGGGGATCCTGATTATGAATCACCCCCGGATGAATATGAAGATGAAGAGGGCAATGAGAAAGAAGATGAAGAAGAAGAGGAGAATGAGGAAGAAAAGGAGGAGAATGAGGATGAAGAAGAAGAGGAGAATGAGGAAGAAGAAGAACCTCCGACCGCACCTGCTCCCGCAAGTGCCTCCGGACCTGCTCCTGCAACTACCCCCGGACCTGCTCCCGCTGAGGATGATGAAGAAGATAGTTGTTATGTTGATGAAGATTGGCTGGATGATGATGAAGAAGATGTCCATGCAGAGGATGATGAAGAAGAGCAAGAGAGAGATGAGGAAGAAGAAGACAACATAGACCCATATGGGGAGGATCCTGAGGAAGGAGTTGTTGAAGATGAAGAAGATTTCTGGGATGATGATGATGATGATGATGCTTAATTACTGTAGTTTTTTAATTTTTTCTTTTGTGGAAAGTAAATATTTTCAACATATGAAATCAATCATGTTTAACATTAATTTTGGTTTGTGGATATAGTTGTTTTGGTTTGCGAATATAAGAACCCCAGTTTGCGTAGATAATCCTTCAAATTTGCAAAAAAGTAAATCAAACCGAAATCCTTTTGCGGATATTGATATAATAGTTTGCGGATGAAGAACAAAATGTTTGTAGAAAAGCTAAATAGAGCAAATGATATTTCTAGAAAATCTTTTCATTCATAACACAGGTTGAACAAAAGAGCACCATACAAAAAAGGAGTAGAAGAAAGCCATATTCTTCTAGGTCGTTCATTGACTCTTTGGTACCCAACTACAACATACCCAGAGCAACATCCAGTGCCCTGTTAACTTCTGTCACTCTGCACAAGAGGTCTTTGGCTATAGTTATGCAGTCACCTGACATGTCGTTATCGGCGATTTTGGCTGTCTCAACCACAAGAAGATCGATATCAAGTTTTGCCTCCAGCATCATCACCTTTAAGTTCTTCTGCTTCATTGTGACCTTCTCAACATTGAGAAGAACGTTGTATTTTGCGAATATGACATCTCCCCTCTTCAGCACCTCTTCCTTTGTTAGAAGATTGATGTTCGTGCTCTTACCCTTCTCGGTGTTGGAAGCATTCATGGTTTATAATTGGGATAGGGTTGAGGTTTGCTAAGAGTTGATGTTGAGTTTATGTTTTCTTTGCGCAATTTTTCTGTATATATAGGCAAAATGTAGGGTTTAGTTGGATTGTTGAGTTCCTAAACATGTTTAATCTTTAATTGTTTCATCTATATCTCATATGAGGAAAACGATGTAATCTTCTGCGGAAAACGATATAATCTTCTGCGGAAAACTATATAATCTTCTGCGGATGACAAACAAATCGTTTGCGGATAAGCTAAAAAGAACAAATCCGTTATGTATTTTCAGTTTGCAAAATTGTCGGATACAGTTTTTCTCGTCTGCGGATAACAATATAATCTTCTACGGAAAACTTACAAACTGTTTGCGTAAAAGCTAAAGAGGAGCATACATAGAGTGTTTTTTTGAGTATTTATTTTTTATTGTTTGAGAATATAATGGAATCTACACAAACTAAACCAAAATGAAATCTGTTTGCTGATATTGATATATCTGTTTGCGGATAAAGAACAAATTGTTTGCATATACACTAAAGAGGTGAAGTGATAGGCAAAGAAAGCAGACATAATTTTTTTATTATACTGCTATTATTTTTTGCATATATAGAAGAATTTGTTTCAGGATCAGAATTTTTTAATTTTTTTTCAGTTTAAAACGACAAGCACTGTGTTTATCAGTTTTTATTTATGAAAATTTGGTCTAAATTAAAATCTCAAAAGACCAGGATTAGATTGCGGATATTATTATTTTGTTTTGCTAGAGAATCTGGGCCGCGCGCGTAATTAAAAATAGTAAATTCCATTTTTGCCCCTGAGAAGAGGCGCGTGGCCTAGAATTTGTTCCAATTCGCGCGCTTAGCTCTGAGCCGTAGATCGCGCGCGCTATTGATAGATCGACGGTCCTGATACAGTTCGCAGGTTCGCATATTACAGGGGGTTCGCACCTGATAGCGTCCCTATATATATATATATATAGGGCAGCAATCAGGTGCGAACCCCTCTTAAAATGCGAACATGCGAACTCAACAACAACATGGCACGTGTCGCGCTTAGAAATGCTCATCTTTTTTTTCCCCACCAAGTTTATTAATTTAATTTTTCCCGCTTCGTTTCAACTCCGATTTAATTTTTTTTGCACCAATATTCTTATTTTTCCAAGAGCTTTCTAACAAGTAGTGGATTGCATATATTTTGATGTGTTTTTGAATACGTGTGTGGATGTGTGAATATGAGTGCGAAAAAGTGTGATGTGTTTTGCGGATTTAGTGTATATGGTTTGCAGATTTAGTGTATATGGTTTGCGGATTTAGTGTATATGGTTTGCGAATTTAGTGTGTTTTGCAAATTTAGTGTATATGGTTTGCGGATTTAGTGTATATGGTTTGCGGATTTAGTGTATATAGTTTGCGAATTTAGTGTATATGGTTTGCAGATATTTTTAATTTATAATTTACATTTAAAAACCCCTAAAATATATGGACCTTTGGATCCAACTTGATCTCATGAGTCAGTATTGTTTATGTTCTAAATAGTATGAACTTTGCTTACTGTTTGAAAAGAAACTCAAAGCTAAAGATGATTTTATATAGATAGAAGATTAATTTGTGATGAAGTTTTATGAATATACAAGATATAATGAACAATTCTAACCAACTTTTCCATTTATATGGTCTACATTGTAAACCTTGATACTGCTTAACATTGAACATATGAAAAATACAAAGTGCAGTGCTGAGATGTAAATATACAAAGAACAAGAAAAGAAAGATCAACATATGCATTTAAGCTCACTTCAGTTACAAGATTAATAAGAGTTCTTTCTTCACTACAGTGATAGACCAGAAGTCAACATAGATTTAGACAAAATGCTTCAGCAAAAACCAAAGAAATACTTAACAGTATACAATATATAAAGCAAACATATTTAGTGTGAAAATTACACTAAATTCGTAAACCATATACACTAAATCCGCAAACCATATACACTAAATCCGCAAACCATATACACTAAATTTGCAAAACACACTAAATTCGCAAACCATATACACTAAATCCGCAAACCATATACACTAAATCCGCAAATCACATCACACTTTTTCGCACTCATATTCACACATCCACACACGTATTAAAAAACACATCAAAATATATGCAATCCACTACTTGTTAGAAAGCTCTTGAAAAAATAAGAATATTGGCGCAAAAAAAAATGAAATCGGAGTTGAAACGAAACGGGAAAAATCGAATTAATAAACTTGATTATAAAAAAAAGGGGCATTTCTCTGAGCGCGACACATGGCGCAATCTGGTTGAGTTCGCATGTTCGCACCGTAACTCATGGTTCGCACCTGATTGCTCTCCTATATATATATATAGGGTTGGTATCAGGTACAAACCCCCCTTATTGTGCAAACTACGAACTCACCAGGTGCTGACACGTGGGCGCGCGCTGCTGGTGCGCGCGCACAGTGCTGACACGTGGCGTGCATAGTGCTAATAGTTTGGGCGCACAGTGTTGATAGTTTGGCACTGTGCTAAACCATTAGCACTGTGCGTCCAAACTATTAGCACTGTGCGCGCGCGTGGTCAACACGCTCACGCGCGCGCGAAGCGGCCACGTGTCAGCATCGCGCGCGCTCTGCTGACGTCACCATGACCTCATCCTGTGGCTTAGATTGGTTCGTAGTTTGCACAATAAGGATGGTTTTTACTGGATAACTACCCTATATATATATAGCATTATTTAATAATTACACAAGCCTTGTTCTTTGTCGATATTTTTCTCATGCTCCAAAAAATATTCATGATTGGTTCCATTTTGTAGGCCTCAAGAAAATGAAGTTATTGGCGTAAGAACGAGATCGATCGGAGGCCAAACGAATCGAAATGAGCGATATAGCGAAAAATTTTAAAGTGGAAAAAGTTGACCCTCAGTTCGATCTTGTGTATCGCAGTCCACCAATTTTCGTGCATGCGCGCTCAAGCAACCACCATATCCATTGACCAGCTCGAAGACCCGATCAACTTGTTCAACATGCATGCTTTGACCTTTATTCCCAACCGTAGGATCGTCTGACTTCTTGATCCATGGTTCACGCACCTTGGCTGCACTGTGCACTGGTGAGTCCGCCCGCACCAGATTTCGTCAACCTGCTCGCGCTCCTTCCCCCGGCCTCCAAGGCACGTGAATGTTGGATAAGATCATTTTATTGTTTTTTTGTTACAAAGCTACGACAATGCCATTGTTTTTAAAGGAGATTTCGGTAGACAACAAATTTTAATTTCAAATTTATTTTCTTTGTTGTTCTTCTTCTTCTCTCTACACTCTAGCTTCTTCTTCATTTTTAGGAGCAAGTTTTACCATCTAAGGATATAATTTTGACGATCCAAGGAGGTTTCAACCATCCATGAGCCTCTCACCATCTCCAACTTCTCCATTTTCATGGGTTGAAGCTTTGGAGAGTTGGAGATGATGGGTTAGCAAGCTAGATGAGTTTTTAATTGGGTTTCTCAACCCAATCTTGGTTCTAATTTCTACCATTCTCTAGTTTTGTTGTAAAGTTCGTTTTTTTTGGTATGGTTGGGTAGGATTTGGACTCCGTGACCTTGGATTTGAATCCTTGGTCATGAGTATTGTGTAAATGATTATTTCCTTTAAGTTGATGCATGATTTTATGGTTAATTTCATATTGGTGATGTTATTGGCATTATTTGGGTTTTTTTTAGTTTAATTCGCATCCTATTGCTTGTATGGGTACTTAATCAATATTTCAGCTACTCGATGTTCAAGCATGATTATCTTACTTTGTATTCGAACTATCATGATTATAAACCCGATTTCATGTGCTAGCTATTTCATCTCTTAGGTATATATCAAGTTCTAGGTTAGAGTTGGTAAAAATACAAACTTAAGCCATTTATTGAACTTATCTAGGATTTCCCACATTCACATGTCTTGATTTCCTATTGACGAGATAAAAATATGCTAGGATGTGTTTTCTTGACTCTCTTGTGTGTTTCAAGCCGGCCAAAAGATTATGAGATTTTCCATAATTCTTATGAGCGCTATGTAGATTGATGTTTGGAGCGATCCATGATTCGATCTAGTGAGACGAGATTTCACTTGTATGGAATTTCCTTGAGCTTGTGTACTGCCAGAATATCGTGATTCGATGTTCAGTGTAGTTCACATTAATTATCGGTGACCATATTTATCTTTGGCATTCGTTAGTTAGGATAATTGATCTAGGCGTAGCTAAGTAGATTCGTTGAGTGTTTCAGGGTTTACTTACGCTTGCGTATTACCAGAGTCTCGTGATTCGTTACTCTATGTAGTTCTACTTGATTACCGAAACCATCTTGATCGACGGTGTTTGTTTTTGAGAAGTGAATTAGGCGTAGCTAAGTAGATTCGTCTGTGATTTAGAGTCTTACTTATGCTTGTGTATTAATAGAGTTTCGTGATTCATTGCTATATTTAGTTCTCCTTGATTTTCGGTGTTCATCTTTATCGATGGAATTCAGGAACTAGGAAGTGAACTAGGCCTAGATAAGTAGATTCGCTGAGTAGTGTAGTTATCTCTACTTGTGGTAGTTGGTAGTGAGAGTGACATGCATTCATTGTCGTTATCTCTAGTTCGAGGATTGATCGAGCTTTGCTCAAGATCATTGAACTACACCCTATTACTATCGCTCTCTCTCCGTGACTAGTATGTGGTTGATTTCACCACCGTTAACCAAACCATGTGTTAATTGGAATTCGTGTTTACTCGTACCCGTGATCGACTCTTTGTGTGAATCAAATGCTATCTGTACCTTAGGTGGTAATGTGTACATAAATTCTCGTTTACCTAGATTTAAACAAAACATTTACCTTTGCGCTCTTTATTTTCCCTTTCGGGGATGTGAAAGTGACAACACACGTCCTTTGGTTTTAGTAAAATACTAATGATACCTCTACTCAATGTGTGTTTGACCGGTACTTAACCGTCTCTATATTGCTTGATGACTGTGTCCTAATGTACGTTAAAAGAGGGATTTGACACCATAGTCGTCCCCACTCATCAGGGTCACATCCCAATGTTGGCTTTGAGGTGGGTTACCATGTTGGAAACTGAAGATCGAGTCGATTTTGGATTCTGGGTGGTGGTGCTCTTCTCCTCCTCTTTTTCCCTATTGTTGTTCTTGTGTTGTTGTAGGCTTGTTTGGAATCACTCGTTGGTGTTGGCCACCTATTCCAATTTACGACGATTTTGGAGGTTGGAGGGAGCTGGGCCAGGTTCTGCTCGTGGGTCACGGTGATGATTTGGATTTTAGGCGTCTTTCCGGTCCTTCATTGAAGGGTGATGGTTGTTCTACATTCTAGTTGCTCCAAGTTCGGTTGGGATGTGTGCCTCCCTAGGCTTGATGGCTTATCTGGGCTTGACCCTTATGTTTTCGTCTCTAATACGCTTCAGGGTATAAGACCTTTGTATTTTCGTTTGTACGAGTTTCATGGTTGGTAGATTTAGGTGCAAGACAATTTGTTATCGCTTTATTGGTTTTGCTGCTGGAAGCCCTACCTTTTTGCGCTTCAAGTTGGTTAAATCTAGATTTTTTAGATCCGTTCTTTTCTCTCTTTGCGCTTTATGGTTGTTAAATTTAGGTATTAGACCCAGTTTTTATCTATGTTGGCTTCATGCGTAAAGCGGGTTGTGTTTCATTCCATTTCTTCTGGATTTTTATGTTTGTTGGCTTCTTGCGTGAAGCGGGATAGTTCCTTCTTTGGGTCGGTGTTTTTTGATTGTATTGTTTCTAGTATCTGGTTCTGCCTTTATTGCCTGTTCTTATAATCCTTTCCATGTAACTCCTTTTTATCCTAAAAAATGTTTAATTTAAATTTGTTTTGCTGATAAAAAAAAAATCACAACCATGAACTGAATCGGATACGCTAAATTCGGAAATGCCTAATTTTCTCAATAATATATTTAATATTTATAATGTTACCAACCTTTTTTTTTAATCCATTAATCATAACACCACACCAAAAGATGAGATGACAATTAATTCATAGGTCCAATATGCTTGTTTTGGGCCTTTTGGTTTAGTTCGTAAGAAATGGAAATACATCCATTACTCTAACTCAAATTTAAGCAGCGCAACTTGGGAGGCGTGGGTTAAATTTCTTTTAACTTGTTAAACCAACTATAGTGAGAGAGACTGACTGTTTGTCAGACAAGCTAATGCTCTTTAGGGTCGATTTTGGTAATTCTTTTTCTTCACAGAGTTTTTCTCGTTATTCACCACCACCATTGTATCAACCATTCCATCATTTCTGTTATCTCCACCTTAATTCTTGGGTATGAGGGGCTCAATCGCCGCAACAGTCAGGGCTCTATCCGTAGTTAGCCCTAGCCTCTCACGACGAAATCGCTCACCTTTCCCACCACCACCATCACCTACGCTACGCCACCTCCACCATCATCCCTTCCTCTCTCGCGGCCATAACCTTTACTTCGGACCACCTCTCGAATTGGTAAGAAAAAGGAATACATGGAGAGCTTTTTTTTTATCAGCAAAGCAAATATATAAATTGAACCTCTCACGAGGTGAAAGAGATTACAAACAAGTCTGCTACAGAGTTCAAAAGCCCAAAAATAGAGTGGGCAACAGCACACCAACAACTTACAACACACCAAAAACTTACAACAACTTGAACCAAGAAAAACAACCCACAAGAACCTATGAAGAACAACAACTAGGAGCAACAAAAGAATAAGCAACAACCCAGAAGACAGAAGAAGCAACCCAAACCACTAAAAAATTACAAAACAAGGTCTTGAACCAAAATAACATTAGCATGAAGCGCAATAAAAATATTTTGAGAGGTCTAGAGAACCCAAGTATGTCAACCATTAAGCGCGAAGAGGGGCATGCTTTCAACTACAACAACCAATCAACCAGTACGGTCTAAATCCTAACTTTGTTAGAATTAGCCGATGCCTTGCTCAATAGAGCTACCATCCCTCAACAGTGAAAGAGGCATCCACTATTACGTCGGTGGCCAACACCACTAACAACAGAGGCAAATCCGGTGGAAATACACCGAAACCCACTAATCTAACAAGCTCGAATGAGAGTCTTAATGAACGAACAAAAAAGTCGTGAACCCTCGTCGGCGGTCAGCACCTTGAACCGGCGAGCTCGAGCCACTGTGCTCGAGAAGAAGAGAAGATCACAGTCCAAGAATGGAAAGAGAAGTGAGGGAGAAGAAGAACCTAACAAAGAAGGATAAGAGACTACATACCTCACTTGTAGCAGACAATCGTCCCAGATTCATGCTTGAACCCTCGCTCTGCCCACCGTTACCCGAATTGGTAACCAATTCCGGCCAGCACAAGGAATGACCCAAAAAAGAGGGGTCTTGGTATTTCTACCGAGCAGGAGGGTAGTTGAGGAAACGGTTAAATCAGTCCCCCAAAGTACCAAAGAAGAAGCTCTGAAGCGCGACATCGGAAGAAAGAGAGGTCCGTAGGGCGGGAGAGCACTGGAACCCGTAGATCTGACCCATATCAGACCAGATCTACCATCGGAGTAGAAAGGAGGAGGGGATTCAACAACACGAATAGGATAAACCTATCAGAATCGCGTCGATCCACCTTGAACAAAAGGAGAAGGACGTCCCACAACCGATTTGAGCAAATCTCCACCGTCGAGGAAGAGAGCCGGACACCAAACTTCACCAGAGATGAAACGGCTTTTGAGAGTAGAGGGAGAGAAAGAACATGAAAACGGAGTGAAAGGAAAGAGAAGTGAGGGAGGGGACCTCCATCGGTGAGAATCATGGCATGCAACCACGATTATCACCGGTACAGAAGGATGGAGGAGTGTGTCAGCAAGTTAGGGTTAAGTTTTGAAGAAGAGGAAAGGCGAGTGAGTGCGGCGACGGCAAGTTAGGGCTAGCCACCACGTCCCTGGCCTTCCTCCTCCACCAGCGATGTACCTCCCGGTCCCGTACTAGCCCCATGCAATCCTCATGGTTTCCGATTGGTTTCTCTCCTCGGTGCCGGTTGATCCCACCACTTTCGTCTTCACCATCATCTCAAATATGTATCCTTGATCGGCCTCCACAACCCATGTCTACACCACCATCGCGTCCACCTCCTTGTCTGCCACTAATGCATTGTACACAATCTCTCTCTCGGTCATGGATCAAGTTAATCATTTGGCTTTATTTTATTTTTACAAGGTCAATAATTAGTGAGCAGAGATTCAAAGACTTTTAATGGGATGCAACCCTGAATCACATATACCCTCCCAAATTTTGCCCAGTACGTGACCAATTATGATCAATACTTTAGGGTAGCTAAATGTATGTGACTAATACTTTAGGGTAAGTTTTTTGTATTTAACCCTTTTTATTGTTTAGAAGCTGGGTATTTATACATGATAAGATGCTAATAATCAAGAGATATTAGGTTGATGGTGCCTATTATCTGTCCTCTAACTACATGATTAACCTAACTTATTTCATGCACAAAATATCTCAAGCCAGAGTCATGTTTGACCAAAAGATGAAGACGTGTAAATCTTAACATCCCCCTCAAGTTGAGGCCATGTGTAGTGAAGTTTAACTTGGATAGCAACTGGTCGAAGCGAGGGTGAAGAACCGACTTTATGAGCATGTTGATCGTATGTAAAGACATATGTCACTCGAAGCGAGCCATTACAAACTTGTTCTTATAAAAAGTGGTAAGCGGAGATAATGCGTTTTATCTTGAAGCGAATGATCGGGTTTTCACTTAAAGAAGTGGCTCTGAGGTTGTCATAGTAAAATAGAGGAGTGTATGGACTCTTGTGACCAAGCTCACCGAGAAATGTCAAATCCACATGTATTTAGCAGTTGTGTCAACCAATACTTTGTTTTCTTGAGATCCAAGAAATAGGTGTGGATGCCAAGTAGATGATGTAACTAGTCATGTAGTTGGAGAGGAGATAACATGCACCATCACTTTGATATCTCTACATTATTGTAAATGTGTAACCTTTGGTTTATAGTGCCTACCAGATGCATGAGCAGGCGTTCAAAGGCTTGTAGTGTTCCGTAGCTAGAGACTACATGAACTAAGAAAAATTGTAGGGATGTAGAGGGTCGAGCTCCCTTAACTTCTTCCCATGTCATTTTGGGTGTTCTAGGGCTTAAGTAATTGTCTTTGGTATACCGACAAAGAAGTAGAGATAAAGAGGTAAATTTTTGTTGGAACTCGATGTCGTGAACATGTTAAACACAAAATGCAGCGGAAGATTAACCACGAATCAATCGAGATGAGTATACCAAAGATGAAAAACAAGTCTGAAAATTCAGCAAAGGTTTGTGTACATCACCTTTGCAAGTGCCTCATCTTGAAGCTCGTGTATCTCCAAAAAGAACCGTTGAAACACAAATCCCTTCGGTCATTTTGAAGACCCATATGTGGAAAACGTTCACTCAAAGAATCAGCTTCATCGGACCTTGTATGTGTTGGGTCTCGAGGTAGGGTTGGAGATGAACCAACTCGCAGCGGAAAATCAATGAAAACCAAGAGACGATTAAACCATGAAACAACTAACAAAGAATGGATTCACAAGAGAAAAATTCAGCACTATTTCTTACCAAAACAAGAACACCGGTTAACGAATGATTGGCTTGAGTCTCCAAGACGCCTACGTATCCACATGGGAATCAAAGCCACGTAATTCTTCTCTTTGAGGACTCAAGAACACAAAAATGGAGGTGGGAGCTTGCCAAACCCGAAATGGCCATGGAAGAGGGAGAGAAAATGTGTTTCCTATTCTTGTCTTGTGTTTGTTATGTTGAAAAAAGATGACTTAAACATAACAAAACCCATACTTGTCCAACTAAAGGCATGGGACAAGTATGGTGTCAAGTAAGGTGTAAATAGGACAAAGTATGGCAAGACAAGATTGGGTTAGGTGGTGAATCACCAACACCTTAATCCTTGTCTTGCTTACTTAGTACTAATTAATCAAGACTTGATTAATTAGTTCCATGGGCCTTGGTTGCATGGGCCTTTCATGGGCCTCTTGGAACATGGCCCGTGGCCATTTCCAACGAGGTCCCGTGATTCGCTCATCGCCTCCATGCCTTCCATACCGGAAATGTCCAACATTATCCGACGCGATCAATCCCAAGACTCCAAGCCTTGTCTCGATCCGTAAAGTCCTATTCACTTACGGGCACATGACCCAAAACCCAGTTTTGGTCATGTCCCGAGACAAATCCCTTTTGGCCATTCTCCATAAATGTGTCAATGAGTTTCATCCTCCGGTGTGACCCTTAGGTTTATGCATGTCAATAGATCAACGTAAAATCCCATTTTACTTGATCCTATTTAAGTGGCAACTAACGAGACTTTAGTATTGCCTGACACTACATAACGAATCGACCCTGTCGATTCTAACCTTTCCGTCGTCCCTGTCATTATCCTTTTATCTCCGATATCCTGATTGAGATAAGGCATAGAGCCGTCATCCTTATTATTCTCAATCACCGTTCCTTGATATGTGAGATGACTGAAGATATGATACCCAGTATCATGTGCATGGCCATGCTATTCTTCCAGTCACTCTCGATCAAGCGGCCGAGAACCGATATCTTTCCCATACCTTAGTACGAGGGATAAATCCCTTAGCCGTCTTTCGTGTCACTCATGTAGCCCGTCCCCAAGCCAATCCTGGCCGTTATGGAAGCCCTGTTATGGACAACGTTAGGCTCAGGTCAAACTCAGTTGTTGACTACATAGCGATCACAAAGACTCCTTGGTCTAAGGATACATAACAAGCTACAACACTGAATATGTTCATGACTTAATCAATGGCACATATTCAGGGCGGGTCGTCCAATATCATGTCCCACATGATATCTATGATCAGACTCCGGAATCCCATTCCAATGACTAACAGAACGTAAGCCATAAAGAGCCATCTTTCATACTAGTCGCTTCTAGTGAAGCTTTGTTGACTAGGGACCCATCGAGTGTGATCTATCTCGATCTATGGTTCTATTCGCATGGTGGGCATAGATCAGAGCACACATCGATATATTACTCCAACACATAAGTAATATAAAGCCGCTTTAATTTTATTGCTAACGATGATATATACATTTGGACATTTAGGATTGAACTACGGGCACTAAGACTAACAGTATGAACCTCCGATCGTGCTCTTGAAAGTGACTGGTCGGACAAAACTGTGCTAAAAATCAGCACCTTCTACTTGTCCCAAATTGGTTCAATAACACCAAACTTTGAATGACTTGAGCCCCTTGGATGCCTACGTATCCTTAATGGAATTAAAGCCAATGTAGTTCTTGAGTTTGTAAACTCAAGAACATGCAACAATGGATCTTGGACCTTCTTGGAGGAGTTTGCAAAGATGAGAGAGTACAATTACTTTGTGCTGAAAATTTTCTTCTCTTATTTGCATGTTGTCTCTTATTAACACCCCTTGCATGTAGACTTAAGTGGAAGTGGTCATCTCACTTAATCTACATCAAGTTGCCAAGTGTCCATGCTAGTTTGCATGGTAGACTTAATAAACTAAGCTAGTTTATTAACTAGTGGAAAGTGGGTCCAACCCACTTAGTTTAACAAGACCACTTAGTCAACCTTTGACCTTTGGTTCTTTTTGCGCCTAGCCCATGTGGGCCGGTCATGGGCCTCTCTAAGAGAGCACATACCGAGCCAACCATGCTAGCCCATCCACTATGGCAATACCCGACACGACACCCTCCAAGCCAATCCACTTGCGTTCTTATCGAGTTACAAACTTATGGTGTGACCCTTAGGTCTATGCATGTCGGTAAGATCAGCGTAAAATCCCATTTTACTTGATCTTACTTAATGTGGCGACTGACGAGACTCAGTATTGCCAGACCCTGCATAACGAATCGCCCCTTGTCGATTATGACCTTTCAGCCGTCCTTGTCATTATCCCTTATCACTGATATCCTGATTGAGATAAGGCATAGAGCCGTCATCCTTTTCTTGTCAGTCACTCTCGATCAAGCGGTCGTGAACTAGATATCTTTCCCATACCGTAGTATGAGGGATAAATCCCATAGCCGCCTATCATGTCACTTATGCAGTCAATTACTCATTCCCCAAGCCAATCCTGGCCGTTATGGAAGCCCAGTCACGGTGCAACGTTGGGCTTTCAGGTCAAACTTGGTTGTTTACTGCATAATAATCATATAGACTCCTCGTTCTAAAGATACCTGACAAGCAACGACTCTGAACATGTTCATGACTTAATCTATGGAACATATTCAAGTCGGGTCGTCCAACATCATGTCCCACACATGATGTCTATGATCAGACTCTGGAAACCTTTCCAATGACCAATAGAACGTAAGCCATCAAGAGTCATCTTTCATACTAGTCGCTTCTAGTGAAGACTATTGACTAGGGACCCCGTCGAGTGTGATCCATCCTAATCTATGGTTCTATTCGCATGGTGGGCATAGATCGGAAACACATACGACATATTACTCCAACACTTAATTAATATCAAAAGCCGCTTTGTTATATTGCCAACGATGATATTTACATTTGGACATTTACGATTGGACTACGGGCACTGATGCTAACAATCTCCCACTTGCCCTAGCTCTAATCTAAAATCCAATATAATCCCATTGCCTTACATGTCTCGCGTGCTTGGGTAACGAGAACGATTTAGCAAACGGGTCGGCTATGATATCATCCGTTGCAATATACGTGATCTTCACATCACCTCTGTTCAGAATCTCTCTGATTAGGTGATATCTCCGCAGTACATGTTTGGATTTGTTATGCGATCTAGGCTCTATAACTTGAGCAATGGCCCCACTGTTGTCGCAAAATAGGTTCACCTGTCACGCCCCAATTTCAGTAAACCGAACTAGGGACGCGAACGTTTTAAAAACATAAAAGCACTTGAAACCTGTTTTCATTAAACACTTTAAATACCAGTTGGTTCAACAAAATAATAATTACAGTTTAAAACACGTCCCAACAAGTGGACAAAAGTACAAGGTATCCGTCACTAGACTCAAAAACAAAACCCGGACTCCGCTCCTAGCTCCACAAGCTTCGAGAAGCTCACCTAGTCCGTCCCACGAACAGTACCTGTAGGAAAAGCAGCTAGGGGTGAGCGTTCGCTCACCACCACGGATAACAGACTGACTACGACATAATTAGCAGAAAAAGCCAGTAACACTAGAACCAAACCCAACACCGGGACTACAGTCCCCAACTCAAGTACCTAACTGACCCACAACCCGTTACTTTCCTCAATAGACTCAACGCTCGATAACACAATGTAGACCCGACACAACTATCGACGACCTCCTCCAAGGACACGACAGAAAGACTACACAACGCCAAACAAGATCACAAAGAATCGCACACCAAACAAGATCACAAAGGATCGCAAACCAGCTGCTCAGTAACCTCCCTCACTCACGCGCTTTGTCGAACCACTCAGGCCAAGCAGTCGACCTGTCTCAGTAACCTCTCTCACTCACGCGCTTTGCCAAACCACTCAGGCCAGGCGGTCGACCTGTCTCACTCACGCGCTTTGCCGAACCACTCAGGCCAGGCGGTCGACCTGTCTCACTAACCTCTCTCACTCAGGCAACCACAATCACAGTCACAATCACAAACACAATCACAAGCAAGTTCAACAACACAGGCACTCAAGGCCACTCAAGACACCTCAACAATCAAGACTCGGGTTCAACAACCCCACGGGCACTCACTGCCACTCAAGACACACCAACGATCAAGACTCGGGTTCAACAACCCCACGACACTCACCGCCACTCAAGACACACCAACGGTCAAGACTCGGGTTCAACAACCCCACGGCACTCACGGCCACTCAAGACACACCAACGGTCAAGACTCGGGTTCAACAACCCCACGGCACTCAAGACACACCAACGGTCAAGACTCGGGTTCAACAACCCCACGGCACTCACGACCACCCCAAAACTCAACAATAAAACACGCTTGCAACTTACCGAGACTCTAACTCGTAAGCCAGCTACAACACCAACAGTAAAGTACGGGCTCTCATGGCCACCCAAACACGAATAATAACACGGGCTCTCATGGCCACCCAAGACTCAACAATAATAAAACGGGCTCTCAGGGCCACCCAAGACGCCAAAATAAACAATCAACCTCCGGCTTAACCCAAGCCTCCAACAGTCCTAATATCAACAGTTTCACAATCAACCTCCGGGCATGGTCATATGCCTCCAGTACTCCTAATATCGACAAGTTCTCTGCTCCTACGACACTACTAAGTGTCACATGCTTTTCTCATAATTACTAAGTTCCTGTAACATGCTTTTCTAATAAACGCTACAATCCCGTATCATGCTTTTCTAATAGTTAAATAAATCTACTCAACCCACGACACCCCGGTGTCACATGCAATTCTACTGTTAACTTTCCCCAGTCAGGGCCGAGATCCGGCTACTTTTCCCCACCTCGTGCGTGTTCTCCCAAAAGCCAAACCACGAGCTCTGGTGATGATCTCAGTCACTCACACAGCTTCCCTTGCCTCGGTCCGTGGCATGATCTAAAGGAACACAATTTAAAGTCACTAAACAACTCGCAAGAATAAACCGAAAACCATTAAACTCGATGCCCAAACTTAACCCCGACAATGTCGATCACTCCAAAACTTCCCAATTACTCGACATTGTTGATAAAGGACTCGTAAAGGCCCGATTCGCCCGACATGGCGAATCTGCCCGGTTCTTGTTAAATGCCTTCCGGGGCTCCGAAAGCCCCCATTTTCGTGTCTACGGTCTTAGAATAATTCAAGGAGCCCAACGCACTTGACGGAATCGAATTACGACTTCTAAGTCAAATAATTAACGTTTAAAGTTTCTAAAACCCGTTAATTACAACTTCTTCAACTTAATTCCAAATTTTGATTCGATTAAGGATAATTGGTCCGGGGAACGTTTTAAACCACCCGAACGATAAAACCCGAGCACCCGAGCACGTGGGCCCCACCAACCCACTTGGCCGAGAGCTCCTAGGGCTCAAGGGGGGTTCGGCCACCATGGTGGTGGCTGGTACCACCTCCGGCCAGCCACCCCATGGCCGGCCGGCCACCACCCACGGTGGCCGGAGCTCCTCCGAGCCTCCGGTCACCGGAAAACGTGCAATTAAACCTCCAACACCTCTAAAACGTCTCCAACAATTACCCCAACACCAAAACCACCTCAAACTAATAGTTTCACCCAAACCCTAACATTTGAAAACTATCAAAGAGAGATCGGTTCGGTGCTTACCCAAGAGGAGAACGAGGGGAAGACAATTGCTCCTTGCTTTGAATCGATCCAAGGGTTGAAAATCCCACAAAACCCTAGCTTCCCTCTCTTCCTTCTTCTTCTCCTTCTCTCTCTAAACCCTCTCTTCTTTTCTAATTAAATCAACTAACTACAAATTCTATTTTTTTTTCTCTTTAAAACCCTATACTCGGCCAACACATCTCCTCCACACCTTTTCCCCCAAAACTAACACCACCATATAAATGACAAGTGTCAAGGTGGGTCCCACACCTTTTGGAACATATCTAGTTGATATTTTCCAATCAGTTTTGCGAAAAACGGACGTTTCGGGCCCCGAACGGGCACTTTTCCCAAGAAATTACAAAACTTGGCGGGCGACAAGGAAACGGCTCAACTAAGACCGCTGCGACGACGGCTAAGCTTTTCGGATCCAAAACGGTCCTCGAATGGACCAAAACGTCGCTCAGTTGACTATTCCAGCGAAAAGTCAACATTTTCCAAATTGATCAGAAAGTTGCCCTGAGTCCCCCGGAACTCACTTTGGTCAATAACGGGGTCAACTTAAGTCCGATATGACACTCGGGGTCATTTTAGGTTCATTAAGTGTCCGTCTTAAAAATTTTAAATTTTCCTGTTTTTCGCAGGTTTGACTGGCGTTGACCAGGAGTGGTTATTACAATCTACCCGCCTTAAAGGAATTTCGTCCGCGAAATTTGAATAACGCATCATAAAAGGTACAATGATCACGTACCCTGATAGGTCTCGCGGTAGGTAGAGGATTCTGGGGCCCGGGAATCGGTAACCGCGTACACTCTTCCCGCTGGCGCCTGCTGCCTCTGACTCGGCGCACTAACCGCAGGATATCCATAGCTCCGCTGCTGTCTCGGAGCTGGCCCGCTCGTCGACGGCTGCGAAAACCTCGACTGTTGACTCTGGCGAGGGCGCGACTGTTGTGGCCGCTGCGCTGACGTTGCCAAAATCGGCTCGGGGCACCTTGCAACAGCGTGCCCAACCCGGTTGCACCGGAAACACCTCCTATCGCCGGCCCTCGGCTCCGTGCCCTTGCCTGTCCAGCTGGTCGCTGGTAGCACCGCGGGCCCTCCTCCCATCGGACACTCTCGATAAAAGTGGTCTCGCTGCCCACATGTAAAACATGTCGTCCCCCACTCTGAGGCGGCTGGCCCCACTGATGCTACCGACCCCATCTGTCTCGGTCCACCCTGCTGAGCATGTGGTCGAAAGAACCCCGTGGTCCTCTGCCTCCGCGAGTCTTGTGAGTCGGACGGCCCTATAACGCTGGTCGGCCGCTGTCGAACCTCGCGGGTTCTGTCCACGAGACTGTGTACTTCTGCAGTCTCAAGGCGAGAACCTGGTTCCGAATCTCCAGTCTCAGTCCTCCCTAGAACCGTAGGCAACAGTTCTTCTCTGACATCACCATCTCCGGTGCGAATCTGGCCAAGGCCGTGAATCTGGCCTCGTACTCTGCCACCGTCAACTCCTCCTGCTCCAGATCCAGAAACTGCCGATGTCGCTCCAACCGAGCCGACTCGGGAAAGTACTGTTCCAGGAAGACCGTCTGGAAGATGCTGTAGTCATAACCGACCATGTCCTTCACACGCCCCCACCAGTGGTAGGCGTTGTCTCTCAGCTGATGGGCCGCGAAGGACACCCTGCGACGTCCATCATCGATACCTGATGTATCCATGTCTCGTGTGACCTGCTCTAGCCACCTCTCGGCTCGGTCGGGGTTCGGCTCCCCGACAAATGTAGGTATCCCGAGCTTCAGGAAGTCTAGTAGTGCTCGGGATGTGTGATCCTCTGCCTGATCGGGCCTCACTGTGACCGCGACTGCCTCTGGGGCTGGTGAAGCCGACTCTCGGTTGGCATTGACTGCCACTAAACTCTGGACTGTCAATCAGCGGGCTTAGGCGAGTTTTTAATTACGCCTAACCCTGCCGTGAATTTCCAAATCCATATAGCCTCCTTAGCTGCCCTGCAGCCGCTATGTACTCGGCCTCTGTCGTGGAGTCAGCGACGGTATCTTGCTTCATGCTCTTCCAACTGAAAGCACCGTCAATCAGCTTAAACAGATGTCTTGACTTACTTCTAAAGTCATCTTAATCTGTTTGGAAACTAGTGTCAACATATCCTTTGGTGACTAGCTCAGCATCATCTTTCCCCAAGGGTCAGACTGATGTCTGCTGGTACAATACAAGGCATACAAGACATCCAGTCTCGTATATGTCATGCATATATGATCGATCCTGCACCTCCCAGGCGCATGGGATTCGCATTATCCTTTTCAGCTCATCAGGTGTTTTAGGACAATGAATCTTGCTTAAATTAATGCCATGACGAGCGGATAAGAATCATTTCTTTGAATCAAGCATTGAGAACATACTCAATGCATTGTTCACTTAGGTGCTCTGACTTAATCCCAAGACCCTCTTGGTGCGATCTCTCTATATCTTAATCCCTAAGATATAAGTAGCCTCGCCTAAGTCCTTCATCGCGAAACACGTCCCCTCCAAGCTTTGGTCTCGTTTAAAACAGGGACGTCGTTTCCGATAAGTAGTATGTCATCGACATATAGCACCAGAAAGGCAATCTTACTCTCACTAGCCTTCTTGTAAACGCAAGGCTCATCTTCGTTCTTAACAAAACCGAATCCGATTACAGCTTCATCAAAACGAAGATTCCAACTCCGAGAAGCTTGTTTCAATCCACAAATGGATTTCAACAACTTATAAATCTATCCCTTATTCTTCGGATCGTCAAAACCTTCGGGCTGAGACATAAAACGTCCTCAATCAAATTTCTGTTTAAAAGCGTTTTTGACATCCACTTGCCATATCTCGTAATCAAGATTCGAAACTATGTCAAGAAGAATCTAGATAGGTTTGACCATAGCCACTGTTGAGATGGTTTCCTCACAGTCAATCCCTTGGATTTGCCTATAACCTTTTGCAACCAGTCGGGCTTTATAAGTCGGAGGGTTGACATCCATGTCCATCTTAACCTTGAAGATCCATTTGCATCCAATGGTCCTCACACCATTAATGGGATCAACCAGTTCCCAGACTTGGTTATCCGACATGGATTGCATTTCCTCCCTCATGGCTCCCAGCCATAACTCGGAGTCGAGCCCATCCACGGTTTCCTGAAAGGGTGGCTGGATCCTCATGATCCACCATTAGCTCACTGTCACCTCTAGATACAAAACAACCATATCTCGAAGGTGGGTGACTAATCCTTCCAGATTGCCTTGGACCTTCAGGAATTGTTACAGGAATTGGTTCCTGCTCTACGACCACTTCAGGCTGTTCTACTGGGTTGCCATGTGGTTCAGAGGCATCTGTACCATCTTGAACTTCTTCTAGATGTACAGCCCTCCCACTAACGTCTTTGAAAACAAATTACCTTTGCACAAAGACCCCATCCGAGTGACGAACACCATGTTCTCACTGGGTTTGTAGAAGTAGTATCCCCTTGTTTCCTTGGGATACCCCACGAAGCTGCATTTCTTAGATCTTGGTTCGAGCTTACTGTAAACTAACCGCTTCACATAAGCCTCGAAACCCCAAATCTTTAGGAAGGACAAAACGGGCTTCCTCCCGTGCCATTTCTCAAATGGTGTTCCTTCCACAGCCTTTATAGGAGTCTGATTCAAAATGAATGTGGCCATCTCCAGAGAAAAACCCCAGAAAGAGATAGGGAGATCAGTCCAACTGACCATGGATCAGACCATTGTCCAACAATGTCCGATTTCTCCGTTCGGCTACACCTCTCAACTACGGTGTCCCGGGAGGAATCCATTCCGAAGGATCCCATTCCCTTTTAGATGATCTAAAAACTCTGTAGTTAAGTATTCTCCTCCTCGATCCAATCAAAGAGCCTTAATACTTTTCCCGAGCTGGTTTTCTACTTTAGTCTTGAACTCTTTGAGTTTATCAAAAGTTTTAGACTTATGTCTTATCGAATAGACATAATCATATTTACTGCAACCATCAATAGATGTGATAAAGTAGCTAAAACCCCTCCTGGCAATCGAACTTATTGGTCTATACACATCCGAGTGTATCATCCCAATAATCCACCCGTCCTTTCACCGCGATCGATGAAGGGCGCTTTAGTCATTTTGCTTCAACAAACAAGCCTTGCATTTATTATTTGAATGAAATTCGAATGGACCTCAATGTCCGCACTTGTGAAGTGCTGATATGCGTTTCTTGTTTATGTGGCCTAAATGACAGTGCCTTAACAAAGGCGGGTCTAAATTATCGGATTTAGACCTTTTGGCATCAACCTTATAAATAGAGCTTGAGGCATTGTCACCATATCCAATATGTACAATCCTCCGACCATGTTTGTTTAAACATATCATTGCATAGAATATTGAAAATCCAATTTCCAATATCCATATTATATCCTTCGGTGTCTAACACGGATACAGATATAATGATCCTAATATGTATGCAATATATATTGTTCAGAACACAACAAGGCTATTTGGATTATGAAGACCCATGGATCCTACAACAGTCGCTACAACTCGTATTTGTTGTCCACTCTGAGGTCCATTATGTTCTTCTCTAATCTTCTCCTACCTTCCAACCACTACACGTTAGTGCGTATGTGAGATTCACCCCCGGTATCCAATACCCATGAATCTTTGGAAGTAGCGAGATGTAGCTCTATTAAGTTAATACCTAATGAAGGCGCAGTCCCACTGTCCTTCTTTAGATCATCCTGGTTTTTCCCGCAATTCCGAATCCAATGATCAGGCTTTTGGCAGTAGAAGCAGACAATCTCATCCTCCTTAGCCTTCCTTGAAGACCCCTGGTCCTTAGAGGGTTAGGAGCGATCGTGTGTCTCATCTTTCTTGCCAAGTGTGCAGGGGCCTTACCCTTGCCACTACCAGTTTCCTTCCTGAAACTGAATCCCTTTCTAACCATCAGAATATCCTTGGATCCTAGATCCCTAATATTCTTCTCAGCAGTTACAATCGTGCCATGTAACTCTGACTTGGTCTTGTTCCTATCGTGCATATGATAGCTCACGATGAACTCATCATACACACGAGGAAGGGAGCGCAGACCCACGTCTGCTGCCATCTCCGACACTATCTTAAGACCCAGTCAATTAAGATGTTCGAGATGCCCCTTCATTTTCTGGACATAAGGGATAGCCTTATCAAGGATATGTCATTTTCGTTTAGAATTTGAGGACTGTCCTCAAAACTCTGTACCAGTCCGGATAGTTTGTCCCATTAAGCTTGACCCCGTCAAGTATGGTTTTCAATGACAAACTACCGTTCTTCGATGATTTGTTAGCCATTTTGATCCACACGACAAAGTGAATTTAATCAGTAAACTGAGTAAATTATGAAGATCGAGTTCAAACACCGACGATTGATTCTAAACCTATAGAATCTTGAACCAAGAACCTCGATTCACTCGATTGAGCTGAACTAATGCTCACCACCCAATCGAGCTATGTAGGCCGGACTCCATCCGATCACATCCATTGTGACTCTTGGCTAGGGTATGTACTTAAGTACATAGCTCACCCTATCTGATACCCTAGCTCAACCTCAGGCTGAGAATCGTAGTCGGGTCCACCAGTTTTCAACGATGGCATGTCACTATGTAGGTGCTCCGCTAATGCGCACGACATCCACATATGCTGACCAAACTTACTACAACGCCTTCCTATGGATGCTCCGCTAATGCGCACAAAACCCATAGGTTGAGGAAGTAGGAAGTTGTCGATAAATTGGGAGGTATCTCACATGACCCATTTTTACTTGTCTTGTCGTGTTTGAAATTTTTTTTCACATCATTGATGCGACGAGAACGTCAACTACATTCCAAATGTAACGACTTCTCTAATTACATCCAATGTAATTCTTCCTTCGAACCCGTCTACTACATCCAATGTAAAGACGGTTCAAGGGCTCACAAACAAACGATTAAAACCAATTTTACTTTGCATGTGAGGTGATTTGCTTGAAAGTTTAAATCTAAGCATGCATTCTAACCATACAATCATGCATAAATTAAACCAAGCATCAAGCATAAAGACGTGCACGTCATAGCCCCTTACACTATTCCCAACCCGGTCTTGAGCAATCTTGACTTCAAGCCGACGACGTGGGCCTCCCACTTGCCTCTTGACGTCCATCTACTCCAAGCCGTTTCCTGCGGTCTCCCATTCGCCTCTTGAGCTTCTTCGTCTCCAAGCCGGCGATAACGGTTAGAATAAAATACACAACTCGCAGGTCGGAAAATAATAATTATTACAAACAAGTGGTACGACGACCACACCTTTAAAAGAATAGTTACACGTTAACACTATCGGCACGCAGTCCGAGAAAAGCGATAAAACTACCCGGGGCATAATAATGTGCACCATGCATAATCATCACATCATACAGCGTGTTATCAAACATCGTGTTATCAAACAGTGAGATATGGCTGATTTTAATTAGCTTCCAAGTTTCGAAAAATTATTACACGGTTTATCGAAACCGGTTTCAAAAAAGAATTTTCCGAACGTTTAATTTTGTGGTTCATCATGACGGTTCAAAACTCATTACAATTCCCCAAATGGTTTAGTCACGGCGTTCTGACTATCCAATAGTCACGACTCGGCCTAACTCCGTCCAACGGAGCCCCATCCGGTCACGGGATCGGCTCCCCGAGAGTCCCGGTCTCGTGACCCCGAAAATTAAACTTTGTCCGAAAAAATCAGATTTGATTTTATTTCGAAAATCACCAATTTCATGCATAAAACGCACATGCAATAAATTAAATCATGTTATTAATCAAGCATGCACTCATATATGCAAAAACGTGAAATTAAGAACCTAACATGCATTTTTAAGCACTTTAAATAAAAAACCAGCAACCACTTCAAAATTTCAAGCACCAAAACTGAAAATTTCAGCTCTTGTTTTTCCCGTTGGTAGTCAAGCTCTGATACCACTGTTGGAACAAGATGTCGTGGACATGTTAAACACAAAATGCAGCGGAAGATTAACCACGAATCAATCGAGATGAGTCTACCAAATATGAAAAACAAGTCTGAAAATTCAGCAAAGGTTTGTGTACATCACCTTTGCAAGTGCCTCATCTTGAAGCTCGTGTATCTCCAAAACGAACCGTTGAAACACAAATACCTTCAGTCACATTGAATACCCATATGTGGAGAACGTGCACTCCAAGAATCAGCTTCATCGGACCTTGGATGAACCTCCGATCGTGCTCTTGAAAGTGGCTAGTCAGACAAAACTGTGCTGAAAATCAGCACCTTCTACTTGTCCCAAATTGGTTCAATAACACCAAACTTTGAATGGCTTGAGCCCCTTGGACGCCTATGTATCCTTAATGGAATCAAAGCCAATGTAGTTCTTGAGTTTGTAAACTCAATAACATGCAACAATGGATCTTGGACCTTCTTGGAGGAGTTTGCAAAGATGAGAGAGTACAATTACTTTGTGCTCAAAATTTTCTTCTCTTATTTGCATGTTGTCTCTTATTAACACCCCTTGCATGTAGACTTAAGTGGAAGTGGTCATCTCACTTAATCTACATCAAGTTGCCAAGTGTCCATGCTAGTTTGCAAGGTAGACTTAATAAACTAAGCTAGTTTATTAACTAGTGGAAAGTGGGTCCAACCCACTTAGTTTAACAAGACCACTTAGTCAACCTTTGACCTTTGGTTCTTGTTGGGCCTAGCCCATGTGGGCCAGTCACGGGCCTCTCCAAGAGAGCACATACCGAGCCCACCATGCTAGCCCGTCCACTATGGCAATACCCGACACGACTCCCTCCAAGCCAATCCACTTGCGTTCTTATCGAGTTACAAACTTATGGTGTGACCCATACGTTTATGCATGTCGGTAAGATCAGCGTAAAATCCCATTTTACTTGATCTTACTTAATGTGGCGACTGACGAGACTCAGTATTGCCGGACCCTGCATAACGAATCGCCCCTTGTCGATTCTGACCTTTCAACCGTCCTTGTCATTATCCTTATCACTGATATCCTGATTGAGATAAGGCATAGAGCCGTCATCCTTATTATTCTCAATCACTGTTCCTTGATATATGAGATGACTGACCCTTATGATACCCCGTATCATGCGCAGGACCATGCTTTTCTTGTCAGTCACTCTCGATCAAGCGGCCGTGAACTAGATATCTTTCTCATACCGTAGTATAAGGGATAAATATCTTAGCCGCCTATCATGTCACTCATGTAGTCATTCCCCAAGCCAATCCTGGCCGTTATGGAATCCCAGTCACAGTGCAACGTTGGGCTTTCAGGTCAAACTTGGTTGTTTACTGCATAACAATCATATAGACTCCTCGGTCTAAGGATACCTGACAAGCAACAACTCTGAACATGTTCATGACTTAATCTATGGAACATATTCAAGTCGGGTCGTCCAACATCATGTCCCACACATGATGTCTATGATCAGACTCCGGAAACCTTTCCAATGACCAATAGAACGTAAGCCATCAAGATTCATCTTTCATACTAGTCGCTTCTAGTGAAGACTATTGACTAGGGACCCCGTCGAGTGTGATCGATCCTAATCTATGGTTCTATTCGCATGGTGGGCATAGATCGGAAACACATACGACATATTACTCCAACACTTAAGTAATATCTAAAGCCGCTTTGTTATATTGCCAACGATGATATTTACATTTGGACATTTACGATTGGACTACGGCCACTAATGCTAACAATTTTGTGGATAAGTTTGGAAATATTGTTTCGTGATCCACTAGTAAGGTCACGTATGTTGTGGTTTAAGTGGGCTAGTGGGCTTGGTATCAGGTTAGGTAGAGAAACGGAAGGGATGGGAGAGTTGATAGTAGTGTCAGGACTAGATGTGGATGAAGGGGGGTCTTGTGAATAGGGTGGGTGATCAGTAGTGGGACTAGTCATGGTAGGTTGGCCCGTAGTATTTTAGATAGAGGGATTGGGTGTTGGGTGAGGCAAGTTGAAAGACAATGTACAGCGGACAAGTCATATGGTTGAACAACTTTAGGAGCGGGAGATTTATCAAAGGTGAGATACGATAACTCCGATTCCACAAAACGAACATGACGAGAAGAATAGAGACGTTTGGTCGTTGGATAAAGACGAAGATAGGAACTCTGAGTGTTGGAATAACCTACTAACAAAAACATAGTAGACCTTGGTGTTAGTTTTAGTGCTCGTAGGTCAATCGTAAATGTTCACATGTATATATCATCGTTAGCAATAAAATTAAAGCAGATTTATATTACCTATGTGTTGGAGTAATATATCAATGTGTGTTATGATCTATGCCCACTATGCGAATAGAACCACATATCGAGATAGATCACATTCAATGAGTCCTTAGTCGACAAAGCTTCGCTAAAAGCGACTAGTATGAATGCTGACTCTTTATGACTTACGTACTATTAGTCATTGGAATGAGATTCTGGAGTCTGATCATAGATATCATGTGGGACATGATATTGGACAGCCCGTCCTGAATATGTGTCATATATTAAGTAATGAACATATTCAATGTCGTAGCTTGTTGTGTATCCTTAGACCAATGAGGCTTTGTGATCGTTATGCAGTAAACAACTGAGTTTGACCTGAGTCTAACATTGTCCGTAACAGGTCTTCCATAATGACCAAGATTGGCTTGGGGACATACTACATGAGCGACATGAAAGATGGCTAATGGATTTATCTCCATATTGAGGTATGGGAAAACTTTTGGTTCTCGGTCGCTTGATCGAGAGTGACCGAAAGAATAGCATGGCCATGCACATGATATTAGGTATCATACATTTAGTCATCTCACATATCAAGGAACAATGATGGAGAATAATAAAGACGATGCCTCTATGCCTTATCTAAATCAGGATATCGGTGATAAAAGGATAGTGATATAGACGATAGAAAGGTTAGAATCGACTTGGTCGATTCGTTATGCAGTGTCAGTAAATACTAAAGTCTTGTTAGTTTCCACGTATAAAGGATCAAGTAAAATGGGATTTTACGCTAATCTATCGACATGCATAAACCTAAGGGTCACACCGGGGGATGAAACTCATTGACACATTTATGAAGAATGGACAAACGGGAAGTTGACACGGGACATGACCAAAATTGGGTTTTGGGTCATGTGCCCGTAAGTGATTAGGACTTTACGGATCGAAACAAGACTTGGAGTCTTGGGAACGATCACATCGGATAATGTTGGACATATTTGGGATGTGAGTCATGGAGGCGATGAGCGCGTCATGAGACCTCGTTGGGAATGGACCATTAACGGCCTATGCCACCAAGGGCCCATGGAACTAATTAATTAAGTCTTGATTAATTAGTACTAAGTAAGCAAGACTATATTAAGGTGTTGGTGATTCACCACCAACTCCCATCTAATGGTACAACCCTAGCCGTCACCACCTTACACCACCGGCGACACCAGGGCCTCCGGCTTAGGCCGTCGCTGGTGGTGAACTTGCCCCTCTCTCCTTCTTCTCCCCCCTCCCCCTTCTCTCAGGCCTTGTTGGTCGGCTTGCTTTCCACCAGATCTGTTTTGAAGCTTCTTCCTCGCATGCATCTTCATCCCAGCTCTGAGTCGGCGGCATTTGGGCTGCGTGTCGTACACCATCAGCGAGCTTACCCCGAGCCACGAGGTCATCACGCGGATCGATCGCCTTGGCGAAGTACGCCACCACCCGCTCCGCCTCCAAGAGCATCCGGTGGGACTCGCCGAGGTTTTCCACGGAGATCGTCGAGATAATCGATCGGAGGAGTTCTTGACCTTTGGCACAGTTTTGCTACGTTTTGGGGGTTGGCCGACCTCGACACATCTTCCTCTGCTCTGGGTTTGCTGGTTCGCCGGAGTTCTTCACGTCTCGGACCGTGTCGTTGCTGCTTGTGATGGAGGCTTGGGGACGGCAAGCTCGGGGAGGCCGGTATCTCTTGGACCGGGTAGGGTTGACCAGGGTCAGGCGGGTTGGGTCCATTTCTTTTGGGCCGGGTTTTCTGGTGGCCCAGCACTTGGGCCTGGTCTACTTCTTGGGCCCGACCCACCTTGTTTCAACCCTCGGTCGAAGTTTGTAGCGGTTCAGTTCTCGGCTCCTTTTCTTGTCCTTGGTGTTTTTTTAGGATGCTTGCTCAAGGCCCGGTGTTGGAAGCGTTTCTTCTGCAGAAGTCGTTGGGGTCCTATGTGAGCGGAACCTATCTCTGGCTGTCGAGGTGTTGGCCCCAGCTCGTCGGAGGTTCTCTTCGGTGCTACAGCGGTTTAGGACTTCACCCGGTTGGTTTGACTTAATATCACATTATTCGTCAGTATTCACACTACTTGGTCCCGAGTATTAGTTTCTTGTCGTACTTCTAGTTTTCCCCTACTCTTGGTTAGTAGGGGCCTCGTCGGTTTTGGTGTTGGCCTTTGACGGGTTGTTATGGGTCTGTTGACCTTTGTTGAAGTCGATTTGGTTATGAAGCTTGGGATCTGAGTTCCGGTGATTATCGTCACTGGTCCTTCTCTTCCGTTTACGGTGTAGGCCGTCGGCGTGTCTGAGCCTCCCAACTCGTTGAGTTGGAGGATCAGATGGGTTTGGAGTGTATTATATTTGGTCGGATATTGTGGTAGTCGGAAGTTCTCGGTAATGCGGAGGTGTGTTGTTTTTTGTGCTTTTGGTTGGGAGTTCTAGGTTTTAGACCTGTTTGTTTGGTTTGTTGCCCTTTGTTGGGTCAGTTGCCCGTGTTGGCCTGTTGTCCCTTGTTGGACTTGTTTTCTCTTAGTAGCCGTTTTGGTTTGGAGAAAAGGCTCTTACTTTAAGGGTCGTTTTCTTTGCTTCGTTTCTATGTGCTTATAGAACGAATGCCTAATAAATCTTCGCTTATCAAAAAAAAATCAACTCCCATCTAATCTACACCATGCTTGTCACCACCCTTGTCCTATTGGCTATTATTCTATTATGTTCATGGGAGAAGATGACTTAAGAATCATCCTTTCAACAAAATAGACATAAGAAATAAAAAGAAAAACATCAACACTCTCTTCCTCTCTACAATTTCGGCCAAGGCTTCTCCCAAGCTCCATATTATGTTCTTGAATCCTCTAAGCTTAGAATAATGTGGCTTTGATTCCTTATAGGATACGTAGGCGTCTTGGAGAATCAAGTCAAATCATTCTTTACCCGGTGTTCTTGTTTTGGTAAGAAATTTTGCTTAATTTTTGTCTTGTGATTCTAACCTTTGGTAGTTGTTTCATGGCTTACATGGTCTCTTGGTTTCAATTTTTATTCCTCTGCGAATTGGTTCATCTCATACCCTACCTCGAGACCCAACAATGAAATCTGATTTGTATATATACTTTTAAAACAATAAGTGATTTTTATAATATATATATATAAGGACAGGATAACGTACGAACCTCCCTTATTGTGTAAACTACAAACTTACAGGAAGGCGACAAGTGTCATTTTCGCGCGCGCGTGGTGCTGGTAGCGCGCGTGTAGTGCTGGTACCCCTCACACACATGTTTTGGTACACTATACACACAGGTGCTGGTACAATACACACATGAGTGTTGGTACAATACACATACAAATATTGGTACAATATTTATTAATTCAGAAAAACTGATTTACAATCAAAGTCTCGTCCTAATACAGTAAGTAAGGTAATCCCAAAGCCCTAATTAACAAAAAAAGGAAACAAAAAACCCAAAAATGAAAAAAAAAAGTACGATTTTGACCCTCTAGATGACCTCGGATGGCCGAAAAACATCGTACATCACATCATACATGTGAGTATTGCTCGAAAGGCTGTTTCTACCAAAAAAAATGCGAGGGTTTTGTCAAATTCTGACATTGACACCTTTCAGGTTCTCCACTGACCAATTCAAAATATATACGATTTGGACTACACAGGTGCTGGTACCTTGCATGCACAAGTGCTGGTATTTCATATACATAGGCGCTAGTACTTCATATATACGGGTGTTGGTACCACATGTACCAGCACTTGCGTGTTGGTACCAGCTGTAAAACCCGCTTCGTTTCATTAGGGTATTAATTTAAAATCCTAAAACCTTAGGGTAGGTTTTTGAAACAAGTACAAAAAAAAACTGTTTGGGCTCGATTGGAAAATGGGCCGGTTTGGGCCCATTGAGTGAGTCAGGCCCGTTTTGGGCCCAACCCAGCTGCTTCCCTTATAAAAGGGTCAAACCCTAATTTTTCCTTCACCATTTTTTTGTGCGCAGCCTTCATTCCCTCTCAGCTTCTCTCCTCTCCCGTTCCCGAACCCTCGCCCGACCTCCTTCTCCTCCGTCCGATTCTCCGGCGACCACTCCAGCTCCGAGCCCCTCCATCTCCGGCCCTCTCCCTTGCTTTCCCTCTCCGTCCGGCCACCACCAAGCCGCAGCCGACCCTCCCTCTTCCGTCCCCGTCTTCTTCGTTCTCCCACCTCCGACCTGCCCTTCGCCGTCGTCATCTCCTCTCGTCCGGACCACGCAGACCACCACCGTCCCTCCCGATTCCGGCCGTCCCGAGCCCGAGCTCGACCACCACCGTCCCTCCCGATTCCGGCCGTCCCGAGCCCGAGCTCGGCCACCACCGTCCCTCTCGATTCCTGCCGTCCCGAGCTCGGCCGTCTCCGACCACGGTCTCCCTCTCAGAACGGAGCCGAGCCTTCGAACCCCATCTCGCCGCCGACGTCCACCTTCCTCGCCTCCGTCCAGATCTGAGGGGAAACCCTCAGCCGCGCCCCGTCGCGCCCAAAACCACCACCACCGGCGTTCCCTCCGCCGTGCTCCACCACCTCATCTCCACGGTGAGGTTCTCACCACGAGGTTTGGTCGCCGGCGGCGTCTCCGTCGGTGGCCGGCCGGTTTCGAACCCGAGCCCCTCGTTTAATGTTTCCCGTGTTGTTAAATTCGAGCCAATGTGGATCTGTTGAGAAAATCCATATCTGTTAAACCTGTTAATGAAATCGTTTGATTTTTGGTTAAACCGTAAGTGAAATCGTTTAATATTTGATTAAACCTGCTTATGAAATCGATAAATATTTGGAACGGTTTTTGAATTAAAAAGGAAAATATGTTAAATTAAAATCAGTTTTGGATCTGGACAAATTCGTTGAAGCATAAAACTAACGAGAAATTATAGATTAAAAGGGAAAAGTAATTAAAAACGACTTAGATCCGTTAAATGAGAAAACGAAGTTGTTTTAAACGGAAAGAAAATCAAAGTTTAATTAAAAAGGAAGTCGGTTTCGAGTTCTTAAGAAAATGTTAAGACTAGATCTGGTTAAATCAAACGGGTTATTAAAACGGAAGTCGGTTAAGATTAAACTTGAGTTAAGTTTGGTTTTAACTGGGTTTTGGATCAACTCAAGTTCGGTGCACGGGTGCTCGAACTCGATCCGTTGTAATCCCGCTTTTATCCCGCTCGAGTGTGAAAGACAACTGTCGGATTTAAACAGGACTAATCGTACCCTTTAAACTAACCTGGAAACCGCCTCTAATTATAGCTTTCGTGTTATCTTTAGCGTCCGGTTTCGATCGAAGTGAAGCTCGGAGGTAGCGAGCTAGAGCGTCAGCAGCTAGGAAGCGTAGCAGTTGCTCTTCAGTTGAGGTAGGGAAAAGTAGCCGGATCTCGGCCCTGACTAGGGAAAGTTAACAGTAGAAATGCATGTGACACTGGGGTGTCGTGGGTTTGTTTAGGTTATCGATTATTAGAAAAGCATGATACGGGATTGTAGCGTTTATTAGAAATGCATGTTACGGGAACTTGGCAATTAGTGGAAAAGCATGTGACACTTAGTAGTGTCGTAGGAACAAAGGACTTAGCGTTAACTGTTTACTGGAGGCATATGACCATGCCCGGAGGTTGTTGTGCGTTTATTGTTGAGTTTGGGTGGCCCTGAGAGCCCGTATTTAATTGTTGAGTTTGGGTGGCCTTGAGAGCCGTGTTATTTATTGTTGAGTTTGGGTGGCCTTGAGAGCCGTGTTATTTATTGTTGAGTTTGGGTGGCCTTGAGAGCCCGTATCTATTGTTGGCGTTTGGGTGGCCTTGAGAGCCCGTATTTTAATTGTTGGTGCCTTGGGTGGCCATGAGAGCCCGTGTCTTACTGTTGATGTTTTGAGTGGCCGCGAGTGCCCGTGGGGTCGTTGAACCGTGAGTCACTGTTGGTGTATTTTGGGAGGCCGTGAGTGCATGTGGGGTTGTTGAGTCCGCGTTTTAGGGTTGGTATCTTGGGTGGCCATGAGTGCCTGTGGAGTGTTGAACCTGTGTTATTGCTGTTTGTTGAATTGTGATTGTGATTGTGATTGTGGTTACCTGAGGTTGTGGGCCCGCTTCATTAAACGGGGGTCCTCGATCACACGCGTCTGCACGTTCAGACGAGGTAGGGGGCCCGCCTGTCAGTAAAGGGGTCCTGGCCGCGCGTGTGTGGTTCGGTGGTTGTGAGTGTGATAGGTTGACAGTCTGATCCGACTTTGTGTCGAGGAAATGCGACAGGTCGACCGCCTGACCACGTCTATGATCGGTAAAGGGCGTGAGGGAGGTTACTGAGCAGCTGGTTTGCGATCCTTTGTGATCTAGTTTGGTGTGCGATCCTTTGTGATCTTGTTTGGTGTTGCGTAGTTCCTTTGAGTCTTTGGAAGTCTTCGTGATCGTTGTGTCGTGTCTACTTACGTGTTTGAGTGTCGAGTCGTTCGAGGAAGGTCACCGTGGGTGTTGGTCAGTCAGAGTACTTGGGTTGGGGACAGTGATCCCCGGGGGTTGAGTTTGTTGTTGGCGTCACCGGCATTGTCTGCTAATTATGCCGTAGTCAGTCTGTTATCCGTGGTGGTGAGCGAACGCTCACCCCTAGCTGCTTTTCCTACAGGTACTGTTCGTGGGACGGACTAGGTGAGCTCTCGAAGCTTGTGAAGCTAGGAGCGGAGTCCGGGTTTTTTACTTTTGGTCTAGCGACGGATACCTCGCCTTTTTGTCCGCTTGTGGGACGTTGTATTTTGGGTTGTAATTATCCTTTTGTTGAACTAAACTGTTATTGTAGGTGTTTTAATGGAAATGTTTTCAAAGTGTTTTCTTATTCTAAACGTTCGCGTCCCGAGTTCGGTTTACTGAAATTGGGGCGTGACACCAGCACTTTGTCTGCGCGAAAAAGACACATTTCAACATTTGTATGGAGGGGTACCAGCACTTTGCACGGGGAGTACCAGAGCTTGTGCGCGCGTGAACAGTAGTTGCGCCCGCGCGAAAAGGCCACATGTCGCGCTCTTGTGTGTCCGCAGTTTTCACAATAAGGCCTAGTTCGCATTCGATACCGAGACTATATATATACAGTTTATTTGAAAACTAATAAAAATTATAGAGAAAATAAATAAATTTATACATATACAAATAAAAATAATATTTAATATTAACAAAATAATAGAGGAAAAGAATAAATATTAGAAATAAAAGTTAAAATACAATGACAGAGATTTGAAAATCAGATTGTAAGTGAGGGGTATTTTAGACTTTTTAATTTTTTTGGATGGAAAATTAACATCGTTGACTACTTTGATCAAACTTTAAAGTTAATGTATCAATTTGTGGTTTTTGAAAGTTAAGTGTAACTTCATGAAATTCACATATAGTTAAACTTAACTTAGTGAATATATCCCTTATAGTTATATTGTGCCCTTACAGACAAGCTTGTTATGGGTTTGGAGGTTGATTACTTAGAGAGGAGATGAACTCATTGAGAAGAGAGATAAGGGTTAACCCATTTGGGAAAATTTTGATCAACGGAGAAGTTATATATATATTTTTGGTAGAGAGTGGGGTTTAAACTCATGTTTGTGAGGTGCCAAGCTCTAGTACCATATTAGAGGACTAACCCGATTAAATGCTCAAAATGATAGTTGAAGCCTTCAACTTGAAGGCACAATTATAATTATATTCTTACATGGTACCAGAAAGTAGAAGAAGAAATCTGAGCTTGATAAACGGAAGGTGTAGAAAAAGGTTACACTGTATTCTATTTATACACTAGCCTTTTAAGAAATGTCTTCCCTTTGTGAACGTCTTTCGTGATGAAGCAAGATGGTAAGAATTTAATTGTTGAATGATTTTGTTTGGTAAATTAAGATACTTGGATAATGTTTTCAGTAAGAGACAGAACACAAACCTTTTGAGTCTTAAGAATAGGAAAGAGGTTTAAATGTGATTAACTTAATTTACTCCTAGATTATAGCCTAATCTTGCTCCATACCCTATTCATATTAGTGACCGTGTATATATATGTGTTCTCCGTAAAGAAGTAATACAAAACAAAAGACAGCACTAAGTCTTTTCTTCTTTTGTTCTAAATCTCTCTATGGTATCAGAGCATAGCTCTTGAGGCCTACAAGATCAAACACTCATGGCCGAAGAAAATAACAAGACCAAGGACGTCGTTCAGCCACGAGTTCCCCAACCATGGAAGAACAACCCATATCATGAACTCTACTTGCACCACTCGGATCAAACAGGCGGAGCCTTGATCCCTATTATGATAGAAGAAGACAACTATCAATCATGGCAGGAGGCTATACTTGATGCTCTAGACGTCAAAAACAAAGTCGGCTTCCTTGATGGTACACTAGAGAAGCCGGAGGAGGATAAATAAGAAATACAACAGTGGCAACGTTGCAACACCATGGTCAATTATTGGCTCCTTGGATCCATGAGCAAAACCATGAACAAAAGTGTTGCGCGAATAAAGGACGCTAAGGGCATCTATGACGAGTTGAAAGAGCGGTTCACTCAAACAAGTTGTTTGTCGATGATTCAAATCGAGGAGGCACTGAACAAAGTGGATCAGGGATCATCTACCGTAAATGCCTACTACACCAAACTCAAAACCCTTTGGGATGAGAGAGATGCTCTCATAATCTATCCAACATGTAAGTAAAAATTAACTCAAGAGTGCAATTGTGAAGCAGCAGGTCAGAAAGTTCTTCAATCCTTCCTTGAAACGAATAAGATAATGAAGTTTTTGCTTGGCTTGAATGGAAGCTTTTCCCAAACTAGAAATAATATAATTGCTCTTGAACCAATTATGCCTCTTAACAAAGTCTTGGTCGTGGTGTTAAGGCATGAAAAACAGGATAGCATTGTGGCAGATAAGCAGACTCCTGTTATTATCGAGGCCTCTGCTTTTGTGGCCAAAGTCGTGGGTAAAAGAGGAGGTAATAATAATGGAGGAAAGCAGGAGTCAAGTGAATACGCGGGGCGATTTTGTGAGAAGTGCAAGGAGACGACACATTCAACGAAGTATTGTCGTGCACACATGACTTGCACCTATTGCGGTGGAAGAGGTCATTCTGTTGACTATTGTCGTACGAAAAAATGCTGGGAAGGACAAGGTAGCAACGACATGAAAACAAAAGCAAACGCGGTGGCCAAGCAACCAGACTTTTCAACCTTCGGGCTTTCAACCAAGGAATGTGACAACATGTTGAGCTTTATTTCAAAGATGAGGGAGGCGAGTCGTGATGCATCAAATGAAAATCAACTTCTTGATATGATGAGCCCAACCAACTTTGTGAGTAATGGTCCGCACATTGACTACATGTCAGGTAATGTCACTACTTTGGTTAGTTAAGCAGGAAATACCCTTTGGATCATGGATAGTGGAGCTACAGATCACATAGTCCACGATCACAACCTCCTCACTACAACCCGCAAGGTAGAGCACAAGCAAATGCGTCTGCCAAACAACGTTACACTACCTGTCACACACATTGGTACCGTGCGGTTTACGGATGAACTCATTTTGCATAATGTTCTTTGTGTACCACAATTCATTCTAAATCTGATATCTGTGATGAAGCTTGCCTTGGACACTTTCTATGCTACCATTTTCATTCGGAATGTTTGTTTTATTCAGGACCTACAAACGGGGAAGATGATTGGGACGAGAGTTGAGAAAGAAGGGTTATATTGACTCAATGTGCCACAATCAGGAGCTTGTAATTCAGTTCTAACATCATCAAAGTTACCTCTGCACGAGAGGCTCGGGCACCCATCTGCTAAAGTATTATCTTTGTTTCCTTTTTCTATTCCAAAACCTAATGTTACTGGACAATGTCATATTTGTTATTTAGCCAAAAAAACTCGTAACCCTTTTCCTTTGAGTCAATCATGTAGTCAGTTCATATTTGATTTGATTCATGTTGACATTTGGGGAGGTTATCGTGTCCCATATATTTCTGGTGCAAAACTTTTCTTGACAATTGTTGATAATTATTCCCGTGCCACTTGGATCTTTCTTATGCATGCAAAATCGGAAACAAGATCATTACTTCAAAATTTCATTATTTTGGTCGAGAATCAATTTGAAACAAAGGTCAAAACAGTTAGGAGTGACAATGGCCCTGAATTTAATTGCAAATATTTTTATGCACAAAAGGGCATTTTACATCAGACTAGTTGTGTTGACACGCCCCAACAAAATGGTATCGCGGAGAGAAAACATCGTCATTTACAAAACGTTGCTCGAGCACTTTTATTTCAATCCAAATTACCACCTGAGTATTGGGGTGATGCCATTCTCACAGCCGCGTATTTAATCAATCGGACACCTACACCTTTATTGCATGGCAAGACACCCTATGAAAAGATTTTTCAAAAACCACCGAAATACGACCATCTACGTGTTTTTGGTTGCAAGTGTTACGTTTCCACCCACAATTTCAAACCAAGTAAATTTGAACCTCGATTTAAAGTTTGCATATTTTTGGGTTACCCACATGGAAAGAAAGGTTACAAGGTCATGGATTTGGAATCTCATTCAATATTTGTATCAAGAGATGTTATTTTTAATGAGACTGAACTTTTTGATTGGGAAAATCCTACTGTTGCCGAAGACTTGCCAAAATTTGATTATCACCACCAAAAGTCAGCCCATAATTATGATCCTAATCCACCTCACCTTCCTTTTTCATCTGTCCATCAACCCCAAACCGTGTTCCCTTTAGAGAATGATACTCCCCATAACTACATTGATTCTTCCCATAACCACATTGATCCTTCTCATAACCATACAGATTCTTCCCATAATCACATTGATCCTTCTCATACCCATGCAGATTCTTCCCATATTGAACCCACCATAACTCCATTCATACAATCCCCATCATCACAGGACAACCATGCAAATTCCTCTGGTCCCACATCCACCGACTTACCCATAAACACAAATATACAACCCACTGTTGTGTCAGCCGCGCCGGTCCACCGAGACAACACGACATCCAGCAAAAGCTTGACCAATTCTACGTTGAGACACAACTACCCTCTCGCTCGTCCCCGTCTTCTTCCTCAACTGTTCTGGTCTCGTCTAAAGCTTATCATCCTTTGTCTGAGGTAATCAATTTTGATAAGTTACGTCCAAAGTATTTTCTTTTATCAACAATATCTCTATGGTGAAGGAAGCCAATCCTCTCTGGATAGATGCCATGACCACTGAGATTAAGGCTTTACAAGACAATGGAAAGTGGTCATTTGTTCATCTTCCGTTGGAAAGAAAGCCATTGGTTTCCGCTGGGTTTACAAAGTCAAGCGACATGCTGATGGCTCAGTTGAACGTCTCAAAGCTCGGCTCGTGGCCAAGGGGTATAGTCAGGTTGCGGGGCTTGATTACCAAGATACTTTTGCTCCAGTGGCGAAGCTCACCTCCGTCCGTCTACTGCTCAGTCTTGCTTCTATCCATGGTTGGCACTTGCATCAATTGGACGTCAACAACGCCTTCCTCAACGACAACCTTTATGAGGATGTCTATATGCAATTACCACCGGGGTTTGGCCGTAAGGGGGAGACTCGAGTATGTCACTTACACAAATCGTTGTACGACCTCAAACAGGCTTCACGACAATGGTTTTTGAAGCTATCATCCGCTTTGAAGCAAGGTGGCTTTATTCAATCATGGTCAGACTATTCCTTATTTGTACGAAATCATAAAGGTACATTCACTGTTTTGCTCGTTTATGTGGATGTTGTGATAGTTGTTGGAAATAATATCCATGAGATTAATTCAACGAACGAACTTCTTGCAAGCCATTTCAAACTCAAGGATTTGGGAGTACTCAAGTTTTTTCTTAGGAATTGAAGTTGCTAGATCTGCAAAGGGTATTGTATTGTCACAAAGAAAATATGCATTGAATGTACTTGAAGACGTAGGGTTTCTTGGCTCGAAACCGGCACGAGTGCCCTTTGAGTCGGGCATTCAGTTAGACAAGAACATGGGAGAGCTCATTCTTAATCCCTCACAATACAGACGTCTAGTAGGTCGGCTTATATACTTGACCATAACAAGGTCGGACCTTACTTATCCTGTACACATTCTATCACAATACATGGATAAGCTTCGTGTTCATCACCTTGAAGCAGCACATCGGGTATTAAGGTACATCAAGGGCAGCCTGGGGCAGGGAATCATGCTACCAGCGTCAGGAGAATTGCAGGTGAAGGTGTATTGTGACGCCGATTGGGCAAGGTGTTTGGATACCCGCAGATCTACCACAAGATTTTGCGTCTTCTTAGGAGGAGCACCTATTTCGTGGCGAATTAAGGTGTTGGTGATTCACAACATAACCCCATCTTGTCTAGCCATACTTACCACCATACTTTGTCCTATTTACACCTTACTTGTCACCATGTTTGTCCCATGCCTTTAGTTAGACAAGTTCACGAGGTTTCTTTTGTTTAAGTCATTTTTTTCAACATAACAAACACAAGAAACAAATAGGAAACAACTTCTCTCCCTCCCCCCTCTAATTTCGGTCAAGGATGTTCTCTTCCTCCATTTTTGGTGTTCTTGAGTCCTCATAAGAAGAAATACATGGCTTTGATTCCCAAGTGGATGCGTATGCGTCTTGGAGACTCAAGCCGATCGTGTCGATCGTCCTTACTCGGTGTTCTTCATTTGGTATGAAAATGCTGGGTTTTTTTCATGTGATCCATTCTTTGGTAGTTGTTTCATGGCTTTAATTGTCTCTTGGTTTTTATTGTTTTTCCGCTGCGAGTTGGTTTATCTCCAACTCTACCTCGAGACCCAATAGAAGCACAAAGGAATAGAAGTGTCACCAACATCCGACCTCCAAACCGTAAACCCATATGCCTTACTCGAACTTGAAGAAAACATTCGATCGCATCGGGACCATTAATCAAGAGAGTTGAATGGATACCGGCACACCGACGGTCAACATCGATGAACGACTTAGAAAGCCCGATGAGAAAAATCAACGAAACTCCACGATCCCTAGAAAATAAATCTAGTCGACTTCAAACAGTGGTCTAAAGACTGGAAACCACCAGTCTAAGACCAACACCCCAGACGACAAGCCCTCTACTAAAAGAGAGGTGGAGAAATAGAGAAATCGAGTCAGATCCAAATATAGTGTTAGTTGCAATCCACAAGAAGCATAAAGGTCTTTACCAAACGGATGAGCCAACGAAATCGACGTTGAGGAAATTACCGACTCAGAAGAGAGAGAATCAACAAGAGAGAAAAAACTGTAAATAAACGTTAACAAATCTTTTTTTTTACTTTCACCGATTTTTTCAACTTTCATTGGAGATGGTCTAACCTCGGCTTGTTTTAATTTGTACCGTAACGTTGCACATCACACCATACATCAACTACATGAATGACGCAACCCCTACAGTGTGTTGATAACGTTCACAGTAATAGGTAGGGTATAACACTTGGACTTGATTATAGATCGGTAGAACATCATTGACGATGAAGCACACCAACGACTTTAGGCAATTGAAGATTTTATTTAACCCACATCGTGCAACACAACACGGTTACTGTCCCCACAAGCAACGGGTGGGGCGGGTTTGCGTGTTTCTACTTCACATTCACACACCCCTATCAGGCTATCAAAGGACGGTTTAGTTTGGGAATCGTGAGCTCTATGTGATAAGAAACGTACGTTTATGGTATTTTGTATAAGTAATGGGCCTTATCATCACACTTGACCGGTTGTTGGTACTTTCGTGTGTCCCTCTTCCACTCCTACTGTTTTTTTGTGCCTGTCTTTTTATAACTCCTGCCGGGCATTAAATATTGCCTTTCGATTATAATCATGCTTATACAACTGAAATATATTATCATTTGATTATATTTCATGTGTCATTGTGCAATTTCGGGCCAATAATTGTAACATTATCTTTTCTAGACACTAAACCTAATATATAATATAATTTGATTATATTTCATGTGTGATTAGGCAACTCCAGCCAATAATTGTAATATTATCTTTCCCAAAATCAAATCTTTTATAATTTTTAAGGTTAAATATTAAAACTTACTCATAAGAGTATATACATCGTATGTAGTGGGTACCGAATCACAAATCACGATTCCTGATTCGCAAATCGCACGATGTAGCGTACATGATTCGCGAATCGCGAACTACAAAACCGCGTGTCGCGATTCGTGGCTGGCACCGCGAACCACAAACGTGGTGCGCGGCTTCGCAAGTCGCGAGTCAACGGCGCCCAATCACGAGCTGCCACGTAGCCGATGAAGCGAAAAAAATCGGACCGTTGACCAACGGTCCGATTCCAACAGCTAATTTTTTAAATCAAAATAATTAATTTTAAAATACAAACAAACCATTTTTATCCACCTATATATACCCCTCACCCCATTCATCAAACCACAAATATTTCTCTCAAAATTATCTCTTTTTTCTCTATAATTCTCTAATTTATATCAATAAAAATGTCCGACGCCGACGCTCAAACGAGGAAAGAACTTCGTACTTGGGAGCAACGAATCCGACGGAGGACCGCTAGAATGGTACAGAGAGCAATGCCAGAAATCAACACATTGAGGCAACAGATCGAAAGTGGGGAATCTTCCCGGCGAGAAATTCACAGAGGTCGTCTCGAAGGCCACAACCGACTGAAGTAGGATTATTTCGTTGAGCACCCAACATATGGGCCCGATATGTTCCGACGTCGATTTCGTATGCCCCGACCACTCTTTCAACGGGTTATGGATGTAGTAGTGGAGCATGACGATTACTTAATCTAGAAGTTGGACGGTGCAGGACGCTTGGGGTTATCTACGCACCAGAAGTACACCACTGCGATACGAATGCCTGCGAATGGGTGCTCGACTGGTTCATTTAACTAAACCCTACGTATGGGGGTAAGTACTATACTCAAATGTGTAAAACGTTTTTATAAGGCCGTTATTGAGGTTTTCATGGAGGTATACATGCGGAAGCCAACTCTAGAGAACATGCAACTATTACTCCAATCGGGGTATAACTGAAGGTTCTCCGGTATGGTTGGCAGTCTTGACTGCATGAATTGGGAGTGTAAGAATTGTCCAGTCGCATTTCAAGGAGCCTTCGATCGGGGAGACCACCACGGGGATCCAACCATTATGCTGGAAGCGATAGCGTCCCGTGATTTTTGGATTTGGCATGCATTTTTCGGTATGTCTAGGTCGAATAACGACATCAACGTACTCCATGCGAGCCACTTATTTGACGACGCTTTCCGTGACCGTGACCTCGCCGTGGAGTATGAGATCAACGGGCATCGGTACGACCACCCATATTATTTAGTTGACGGCATTTACCCCTCATGGAATCAGTTTGTGAAGTCGATTTGTCATTCCTATACTCGCAAAGAAAAATTGTTTGCTAAAGTCCAAGAAGGTGCTCAGAAAGATATTGAACGGACTTTTAGAGTCCTTCAAGCACGGTGACACGTAATTTCAAGGCCCACTCATATTTGGAACCCGATTACTTTGGATGATATGATGCATGCTTGTATCATTCTACACAATATGATTGCGGAGGATGAACGCAGACGGTACGAAGCCGGGGACAAAGAATTGTATTTCGATCCCCTTACGGAAATACCAGGTTGGACACCACATCAACGATGTCATCAAGGAAGGCCTAAATAATGTTTAAATAATGTAATCTTAAGTCCTAAATAATGTTTTAAATAGAAATAATTTTTTGTATACTAATTAAAATTTGAAAATTAGAATAATAAGAAATATAAAATAATGAGAAAATAATTAAATTTAAATATTCGAGTGAGTATAATTAAGAAAATTTAGATAATTAACTCATAACTGTTATTTCAAAATTTCCAGGGACGATATCATTAGATTTAAGCATTTTAGAGAGCGTAATTTGAAAAAATAAAAATCAAATAAGAGATCAACCAGTTTCCAAAAAATTCAGGGGGGCACGTGATCCCCTAAAACCTTCTTGTGTTAGCCTCTGTCTTCAACTGAACTCCAACGTCCACATTTAACTTAAAATCACCAACCAAGAGATATTTTTCGATACTTAGAGCACCCACATCGGTGCGGGGCTTGATGGCGAGGCAGGGGCAGGAGCAGAAGGGGAAGGTTCGGGGTTCGGGGTCCGGTCCGGTGTGGGGTGCGTTTGGTGCGAGGCGTGCGGGGCAGGGGCGTAGGGGAGGAGGGGAAGGGTTCGGGGCAGAGGGGCGCGAGGGGCGCGAGGACTATTTCATCCTCGCTGCTTCGCTTCCCCTTTGCCTCTCTATTACCCAGTGAGGGCGTGACACGTGTCCAACCCCCAAAAAAAAATGACCGTTGCTGGTAGCAACGGTCTGAAACGGCTACTTTTTTTTTTAATACAAAATACCAAAACAAATTATTTCCCCCCAACTATAAATACCTCTCACCCATTTCATCAAATCCACAACACCATTTATAAATTTTCTACTCCACATTTCATCTCCAATTCTCTACCTTTCATTTCCAATTCTCGAAAAAAAATGTCCGACGAAGAACGTCAAACAAGGGAGGAGCTCGCAGCCGAACGCTGCGAGGTCGAAGCCGAACTTCGTGCTTGGGAGCGAGGACTCCGGCGTAGAAGCCAGAGACAGATACAGAGAGCAATGCCAGAATTCGATAGAATGAGGCGACGGCTCGAAGCAAGAGAAGGTTCCCAGAGAGAGATTGACAGAAGGCGTGAGCAAGGCCACGCCAACCTGATGAGGGATTATTTTGTCGAGAGCCCGATCTATGGCCCCGAATTGTTTAGGCGGTGTTTTCGTATGTCCAAACCATTATTTTTACGCGTTATGGAAGCGGTTGCGTCTCACGACAGGTACTTTGTTCAGAGCTATGACGCTGCACGACGGTTGGGGTTATCAAAGCACTAGAAATGCACCGCCGCGATACGAATGCTAGCATATGGGTGCTCTGCCGATTCATTGGACGACACACTACGTATGGGGGAAAGTACTAAACTCAAATGTGTTCGACGTTTCTATAAAGCCGTTATTGGGGTTTTCTACGAGGAATACATGCGGAAGCCGAATGTGGCGGACATGACGCGATTACTTGAGTCAGGCAATAGCCGAGGCTTCCCCGGTATGATTGGCAGTCTTGACTGTATGCATTGGGAGTGGAAGAATTGCCCAGTCGCATTGCAAGGATTGCATGAACGTGGCGATCACGGGAATCCAACAATTATGCTGGAAGCGGTTGCGTCCCGGGATACGTGGATTTGGCATTCGTTTTTCGGTATGGGTGGCTCGAACAACGATATTAACGTCCTCAATGCCAGCCACCTATTCGACAAAGCTTTCTGTGGTCGGGACATGACCGTGGATTTCGAGATCAACGGGCATCGCTACAACAAGCCGTATTATTTAGTTGACGGCATTTACACTCAATGGGGTCGGTTCGTCAAGTCGATTCGCCATCCCTATTCCCGCAAACAGAAGTTGTTTGCCAAATGCCAAGAAAGTGCCCGGAAAGATATTGAACGAGACTTTAGAGTCCTCCAAGCACGTTGGCACATGATGTCAAGGCCCGCTCGGATCTGGGATAAAGAGACTTTTTCTGATATGATGCATTGTTGTATCATTCTACATAACATGATCGTGGAGGACGAACGTGATCACTATGAAGCAGGGGATAATGATTTATTTTTTGAGCCCCCTCCGGAATTACCTCAGGGTTTCGCACCACCTCAACCATGGAACCGATCCATGCCCTTGTCGTACCACCAGGAACTCCAAGCGCGAGTTAGTGTCATCAACGATGCGACTCATCGGCAACTTCAAGAAGACTTAATGGAGCACTTATGGAATCGGTCGGGCGGGACTTACAACTCCGACGATTCGGACGACTGATAATTCCTTGGTTTTTGGTTATGTATTTTTTTACTTATGTCTTTTTTTTAAGTTATGTACTTTTTTTTTAATGAACTTTATTTCTATTAATGCAATTTTATTTCTATTTTATTTAGTAGTTGTCGATTTAAAAATAACGTTAACAATTCAGTTAAAAGCTTAACTAATTACACAGTTAGCATTTTTGAAAATCAAGCCCCCCATACAAGCCCCTCTGATGTGCAGAACATTTTTTTTAGGGTGGCAGAACACTGAACCCTGTTCAGTCAACAGAGAATTTTCCCACAGGGTTCAGTGTTCTGCCCCCTTGATGTGGGTGCTCTTAGAGGTCAAGTTGTCAACAAAATCGTATATTGCTTTCCAAAATTCATAATTTGCACTTGAACAGAAGCTTGTACCTCCACACACATGTTGTTCACATATAGGATAATGCACATTTAAAAAAAAATCCGAAGTGACTGAGCGGGGGAGGAATGAAATTGTTACAACAGAGAGCATATAGTGTGATGATAAAGAACAAGAGGCATTAAAGAGACATAACAATTAGCCACGTGACTCCATGTGTATTTCCCGAACAAATCACATCACTCCCTCAAGGCAAAGATATCTCAATAATTTGATCAAGAAACTGGCGTACAAGACGCCAAGGAGCCTTGTAAATTAACACAGTCCACAAATGGATAGAATTGATCATCCCCACCTATCCACTCCCTCCCTTTATAACCTTGCCTTATTTCCCAAACACTACTTATCCCACTGCTTACTACTTCCTAGTTCAAAGACATGATGATGCCCAATGGAGCTTTTGGGTACCCGGTGCCGGTGGGACGGAGGGTCGACGAGTATGAGGTGCCGGAGGGGGTGGACATCCGGGGCCGGTTCGACCAGGAGTTCGCCAGGATCCTGAGCAAGGATGCATTGCAGCTTGTGGCTGATCTGCAGAGGGAGTTCCGTGGCCATGTCAAGTATGCCTTGGAGTGCCGCAAGGAGGCCAAGGCCAGGTACAATGACGGTTGCCTCCCCGCCTTCGACCCCGCCACAAGGTACATCCGCCACACGGATTGGACCTGCTCTCCCGTGCCTCCCCCTATTGCTGACCGGAGGGTCGAGATTACGGGATCGGTCGAGAGGAGGATGGTCCTCGATGCTGTCAACTCTGGTGCTAAAGTTTTCATGGTAACTATACTATTAGTCTATTACCATTGCTTGCTTCTCATATATCCAAGCTAAGATCATCTCATTTTCATTTTGTAATAAGTTGTTACTTTATAGTTTTTAGTGGTATTGTTAGTTTAGATATGTTGAAACTAACAGAAAAAATGTCATTCCTAACAATACATGACACATGTGACTAAAATATTATTCCACTTGTTTGGATGTCAAATAAAAATAAATACAAAAATATTAATTTGTCAAAATCAAGATGATAATAACAACCAAACTAAAATACTCAGCATATTTTTGTCATTGCCCTTTACATATTACATGTTGCTCTTTTGATAATAGAGAAATTATAAGATAAACTTATACATACATTTGTGTTTGAGTAGGCTGACTTTGAAGATGCGCTTTCGCCGACTTGGGAGAACCTTATAAACGGGCAAATAAACTTAAGGGACGCTGTTAATAGGACCTTAACCATCCAAGACAAGGTCACTAAACGAGTCCTGAAGCTCAATGATGAGACCGCCAAGATCTTTGTCCGTCCTAGAGGCTGGCACTTACCGGAGGCCCACATTCTCATCGACGGAGAGCCCGCCATCGGCTGCCTCGTCGACTTTGGTCTCTACTTTTACCATAACCAAGCAGAATTTCGCCTCACTCAGGGTGAAGGCTTTGGACCTTTCTTCTATCTTCCCAAGATGGAGCACTCAAGGTATGGTTAATTGGAACTTTCAGGCAGATAGATCGGGTTTAGTTTTTCACTGATTATGTAACCTTAATTTGCGTGAATGGCAGGGAAGCGAAGATATGGAACAACGTGTTCGACAAGGCTGAGAAGATGGCAGGGATTGAGAGAGGAACCATCAGAGCCACCGTTCTTATTGAGACACTCCCGGCTGTGTTTCAAATGGACGAGATCCTTTACGAGATAAGGGACCACTCCGTGGGTCTCAACTGTGGAAGATGGGATTACATTTTCAGCTACATCAAGACCTTCCAAGCTCACCCCGATCGCCTCGTTCCCGATCGGGTCGAGGTCGGCATGACCCAGCACTTCATGAGGAGCTACTCCGATCTCCTCATCCGGACATGCCACAGGCGTGGCGTCCACGCCATGGGCGGATTGGTAAAGTCTATTCTTTTTATTTATTTATTGTTATTCAGTGACTATTGGATTCAAACACTTGACTGCTTCAACATTGAACAGGCGGCTCATATCCCGATCAGAGATGATCCGCACGCAAATATGGCGGCGGTGAACTTGGTCAAGAAAGACAAGCTAAGGGAGGTGAAGGCGGGTCACGACGGGACATGGGCGGCGCACCCCGGGTTGATCCCGGCCGTCATGGAGGTTTTCAACAAGAACATGGGAAAGGCTCCTAACCAAATCCGGACCATGAAGAGGGAAGACGCGGCGAGCATAACGGAAGAGGACCTGATTCAGAGGCCTACTGGAGTCCGGAGCCTGGAAGGCCTCCGCCTCAACACCCGGGTGGGGATTCAATACTTGGCGGCATGGCTCACCGGGAGCGGGACCGCGCCGCTCTACAACTTCATGGAGGACGCGGCTACGGCGGAGATCAGCCGAGCCCAGAACTGGCAATGGCTCAAGTATGGGGCAGAGTTGGACGGAGATGGGGTGGGAGTGAAAGTGACCAAGCAGCTGTTTGGGAGAGTGGTGGAGGAGGAGATGGCTAGGATCGAGAAGGAGGTGGGTCCGGAGAAGTTCACCAAGGGGATGTACAAGGTGGCTCGAAAGATCTTCAGCCAACAATGCACGGCCCCGACGCTTGATGATTTTCTCGTCCGGAGTGTCTACAACCAAATAGTCATATATCATCCCAATCGATTGGCCAGGCTCTAAAACATCCTATACTTGGTATGTGCATCTTATTTTGAAGCATTGTTTCTTCTCTCTTATGGTGGTATTGATGGTTGGGTCATTATGTTTTACAGGACAGATTTTGAGAAAAATACAGTCAGTTATGACACGTTTTTCCTGCATTATATAAGTGTGTGTGGTGTTAGAATAATCCTCATTGCGACTGTACTGGGGTCATGGAGGCATAGTCTGTAAATTAAGGTCATTTGGACCAGATTTAAGGTTTGTCCTACTGTTTTTTCCTTGTACTCATCTGTATGAGGTTGGCTCTTCACAGTTTTGTGTTGAGGCTATCAATGCTAGCTCGTTGTTTATGTAAGTTATCTCCAATAAAAGCATGGGGTGCAATTCAATGTGATAATTGATATTGAAATCTTTGATTTGGTAACCAAGTTTGTTTGCTAAGTGGTCCAGTGAGGTTAGGAATGACAATGGGACAGGTTTGCCTCGGTCCCCTACCTCGTGCCAATCGGGAATTTCTCCAAACCCTTTCCAGAATGAGCTTTGGTAATCAGTGTTTTATTTTATCAGTAGTGCATTGTATTAAAATCTTGATCTTTGAAATAAAGATGCGAGACAAGAGACTATACAGTATCTCAAATGAACCAGAACAAGGCCAAAGGTCATACAGACAAGAGCATGTCCATCTAGACAACTCAGGACCATATTACAGGTCTAAACCCAAATACAGAAATGAAGCAAACAGAACAATAAAGGAGAACACAACAAATTAAGACTCAACCAAAACAAAACGAAGGTCTAGTCTACCTATTTTTAGCTACCATTAAGCATAGAAAATATAACACAAGTCTTAAAATCCAGAAAAAGAAACAAATAGCACGGATCAAAACAAAAACCCTATCGATGCCCCTAAACCACCGTCGACCCACATAGTCCAACAACCACGCCCGAGGTCACCATCAAGAGAAAGCAACCACTCTTGCTCCGGACCATGGGAACTCGGAATAGGCCAAAAGACCAAACATGGTGGCTACCACCAACACACCGAGGTCCTCGACCATCACAAGATTGAGGAAACAGGAGAATCAAACCGGAAATGAGAAAGGATTCAATGAGGAAGGTGTCCAGCCACCACGCCACCGACCTACAACATAACACCATCATCACTTTCAGAGCACCGAGATGACGCTCCCCACAGCCAACACCAACGAGAAAGACAAATTAGTGAGCCAAAGGAAGGCAAGAACCATCAGGTGTCTCCGTTTTCGAGAGGACACGAGATCTCGCTGTGGCTAGCACCAAAACGACAACCTAGAGGAAGAGAGACCGAGCTACAATACGCATCGGAGAAGAACTCCGATCTTGAAAGGAGAAAAAGTGCGACTGTGTGAAGAATGCTCATTCCCAACTATAAGACTGGTGCAATATCTTTGAGGAAATTGAGACTGGAATTTGAACTTCAGTATGAAACAAGAAGGAGTTTCTGGCTAACCAAATATGCCAACATGTAATTTTCATTAAGAGAAACTAAATTGAAGAAAACTATAACATTATGAGATTCGTCGACGTTGAATCCTGCGCTTCTCAGTGACGGCGTCTCAGTGATGTAGACAAAGATCCAATGACAATGGGAGGGTTTTCGTTCCGGTGGTGTGATGTTAGAGCATGTACATCGTGTAGATCATGCGGTGTCGAATCTCAACTGGAGGAGTCGAGGATCTTGTGATACAGAGGCAAAGATCTGGCGGTTGGGATCACTAAACGAGAATCGGGATCCAAAATCGATCGGATCGACTCTTATGTAAGAACCGATCTCGCGCCAGCCAATAGCATTCTGACGCATGACGTTGAGTTGGAACAAAATATCCATTAGCTTTTCCAACAGCTAATAACGACTTTAATTTTTTTCCAAAATTTATAAAAAAATTATTTCAAAAATAAGGAAAAATGTCTATAAATACCCCTAAATTATTTTTGTTGTGTCCAAACTTCATTCCTCTCACCACAAGAAAAAAATACATTTTCTCTCGTTTTTGTGAAAGAGCTATGAATGATTTGGAAGTGAACATCCTTGCAATGGAGGCACGACGAAGGGCGGGGCATCTTAGAGTAAGAATACAGCCTCATATAGACAATTTGAGGCAAAAGCGGGGAAATTTCCCGAAGAGAGATTAACAAAGGTTATGTCGAAGGCGAGGAATGACTAATGCAAGATTATTTTGATGATGATCCTACTTATGGTCTTGAGATGTTTAGGTGTCGATTAAGTATGAGCCGATCCCTTTTTATTCAGGTGATGAAAAAGATAGTGAAGCATGATGATTAAGAGGCTATTAACAGTGAAGCCATGAAGTCTGAAATGCAGTCCATGAAGTCTGAAATGGTGTGAAGCCATGAAGTCTGAAATGCAGTCCATGTATGAGAATCAAGTTGGGACTTGATTGAATCTATAGATGGTTTAAAAATCATTGGATGCAAGTGGGTCTTCAAGAAGAAGAATAATATGGATGGCAATATGCATACCTACAAAGCGAGGCTGGTTGCAAAAAATTTCAGACCAACTCATGGCGTAGACTATGATGAAACTTTTTAATCAGTAGCAATAATCAAATCCATCCGGATTTTCCTTGACATAGTCACATATTGTGACTATGAGATATGTAAAATGGATGTCAAAACGGCGTTCCTTAATGGGATACATACTAGAGGATGTGTATATGACAACACCTAAAGGTATTGTCGATCTCGAGAACCATGGAAAGGTATGCAAGCTTTAAAGATCCATTTATGGATTGAAGCAGGCTTCTCGGAGTTGGAATCTTCGTTTTGATGGGTCGGTCAAAGAGTTTGACTTTATCTAGGACGAGGACGAACCTTCTGTGTACCAAACGGTTAGTGGGAGGGCGGTCGTCTTCATAGTGTTGCATGTAGATGACATACTACTTATTGAAATTGATATCCCTATCTTGCAAAATATTAAAGCATGGTTAGGGAATTTTTTTTTCAATGAAATATTTAGGCGAGACTGTCTATATATTAGGCATCAAAATCTATAGAGATAGATCCTAAAAACTTCTTGGACTAAGTCAGAGAATTTGCGTAGATAAAGTGTTAAACAAGTTTAGTATGGAAGATTTTAAAAGAGGATTTTTACCAATGTCTCATGGCATCAGTCTCAAAAAGAATCGATGTCCTATAACAACATGAGGAGCGAGACCGCATGAGTAAGATCCCATATGTATCTGCTATTGAATCTATCATGTAGTGCAACAAGCAGTTCTAAGAAGATTCATGTGAAGGTCAATGGACAATATTTAAAAACATTCTTAAGTAATTAAGAAGGACTAAGGATGTCTTTATTCAAGAGAACCGGGCCTACTAAGGAGGAGCACACAACTAGAAGCCCATAATATACATGATGGCCATCACACTTGACCCAAAAGACTAGCATGTCAGGTCATGGGTCCAAGGTGTATATTAAGTCTTTCTTTATTCCTTAAGTATCCGATGTGGGACTCCTGACTCACATGTGGACACACCTAACATCCTTTTTATTGTATGGCGGTAAGAGAGATAAGCTAGTTGTAAATGGTTACACAGATGTCAGCTTCCAAACCGAAATAGGTGATTATATATCACAGTTTGGTTATGTGTTTTGTTTGAATGGAGGCGTGTTCAGCTGGAGAAGCTCAAAGCAAGCCACATATGCTATTCTACGATAGAAGTTGAGTACATAGCTACATCTTATAGAGAAAAGGAAGTTTTTTGGATAAAAAAAAATCTTAACCAGCTTAGGCGTCGTTCCTAATATATCAGATCCGGTGAACTTATTCTGAGATAATAATGGGGCGATAGCACAAGGTAAGGAGCCAAGGTCACACCAGAAGTCCAAACACAATCTAAGGCGTTATCATCTCATTCGAGAAATCGTTGAGAGGGGAGACCTGAAGATATGCAAAGTACCCACAAATGATAATGTGGCTGATCCTCCGACTAATGCTCTTCCATAGCCTAAGCATGAGGGTCATATTAAATCTATGGACTTTACTTGTAATGTAAATTGGACCTAGTACATGTAACTAACATCATGTTAAAAAAATTGGCACATGTATTAGAAGAGTCAGATGCTACGTCAATAGTGGCATTGGTAATAGCAAGGCAATGTGAATTCATACCAGCAAAACGGGTTTTCTTAGAGATCAATAACCATAGTTTTCAAAAGTGGGGAATTGATCCAATGTAGTAGCAAACTTCGAACAAGTTTGGACTCTGGTCGAAGGACCATTTGATGTAAGTTTAGATTGAATCATAATCATAATCATGGAATTGAAATCCTTAGTATTGCATAAACCATAAAACCTAGATCTTTGAACAATGTGATTTTCACGAACATAATTGATCAGAAGAACGAACCTTGATTCATAAGAGCAGCGGTAAGACTTGAGCGATGGAATTTACTTCTCTCGCTTTACCCCTCTAGGCCACTTGATTTAGGTTTTTGTAGTGGCTAAGAAATTTAACGTAATGGGTACAAATAGGACTAATTCCTAAGGTTTCTCTTTATATATTAACTCACCATAAGAGCATAATAGTAATTTATCTCTTATTGATTAACTAGTAGGATTTATCTTATTTTATTAAACTTATTATAATCACTTGGGCCAGTTGACATATCACATATAAGCGCACATATAGGGCATTGGAATAAACCCGACTTATATTAGAAACTACATAACCTTGCGACGATCTTGATACTGGGCAAGATTATAATCCTTGGGCCAGAAATGCACATCGACCTAGACGTCTTCCCGGAAACGCACATCGGGGGACACAATCATATACCATACCGGAACCGCACATCGGACTAGGTATCTTCCCAGAATTTCCACCTCGGGGTACAGAGACAAACCACTTAATAGCATAACAAACACAATACACCCACACTCGTGTCAAACCAAGCTTACCGTCATGACTTACCAACCACGTCCCATTGGTCTATCACTCATCCGATCATATCATTAGGCACAATCAATTCACATTCAAACATTCACTCAATCAATCAAGACACGGATTAACCACTCACATTACGATCATCATAATTCAACTAGTTTAGTATGACTCTTATCTTATCCTAAGGACGGAACATGCATCGACCTTAAGGACGAACAATCATCAACAAGTACAACTAACACGCAATCCTAAGGCTCGACATGGCCATTCTACCAGCACGGCAATTTCCCAAGATATTGAAAGAGATTAATCTAGTGAATCACATACTATATGCAAACTAAGACTCGTCCGATTATTATTGTAATGGAAAAGCGGTTAATTTAGTGAATAACATCCTACATGCAAACTAGGACCTTTCCGGTTATTATTATCCTATAGGCATACTATTAACATTCTTTAAATTAAGAGTGGTGTTTACTACTCTTCCCTACCTTGAATTCTCCAACGCTTAAATACTCCTAGCAACTGACGTCTTGGCTAGCTTCCTCCTCGTCCTCTCACGTGGTCCCAACGACCTCATCCTCTGTCAAGTCCCGGTCCAAGGTCTTGGATCACAAATTAATGCTATAATTAATAACTAAACAAAGACGATTTTAAAGTAAACTACCTAAAAAACCCTAAAAGGTGAAAACTTGGCTAAAAGGTAAATTGAGCCCAAACTAGGCCCAACTCGGACAGCCCACGGATCTGGAAACCGAGTCAGGCCGTGCCCCTCAGAGGCCCGGAACCAGACCCGGACCGTGCCGCTCAGAGGGCCGGTCTGGGACCCGTTTTGTGCCGCTCAGAGGGCCGGAATGGAGCCCGGACCGTGCCGCTCAGAGGGCCAGCGCCGAGTCCGTTCCGTGCAGCTCGGAGGGCCGAAATCTGACCCTTTCCTTGCGAAAACTGAGCAGGCTCTGCCTTCTTCTTCCCCAGCTTCAATTCTACGAAAAACCACTTCAAAACCTCCATTTTCAACATCATCAAGCTCCAAAATCAGTCATCCAAACTCCCAAAACTCAACACCCTCAATGGGTTTCCTCCAAACATCAACAATCTTATGAAAAACAAACAAAGCTTAACTATTCTTAAAAAAAAGCATCATCTAACCATCAAGGAAGCAAAACCCATCTAGTTCTAGCAAAACCCATAAAAACCCACAACTCGAAGGTGATTAAAAGAATGATTTAAGAGTTCACTTACCTTGAGGATGAGTAGATGATGAAGATAGGAAGATTTTGGTGAAGAAATGATGTGGAAATGAATCAAAGTAGCTTCATATTCTCTCTATCTTCTTCTCCAAGCAAAGTTGCTCTTTCTCCTATCTCTTCCTTGCACTATTCGGCCACCAAGGGAAAAGAATGGCTGAATTGGTTGCTTCTCTTGCTTTAAAAGACCTAAATTAGTTATTGACCAAAGTGCCCCTTAGGTCCAAGTCATCCATTTTGGCTTAAGTGAGGGTAAATGGGTCTTTAGAGGACCATTCCTTCTCCTCCAAGCCACTCAGTATTAACTTTGATGCTAGTTCTCAGCCTTTGGATCACCTCTCTCAGTTGGGTGGAGGTGAGTTACCTAATCGGTAATAGAGGACTGAGTGATCTATTTGTCCCGTCTGGTTCTTGGTGGTCTGAAGTAGAGTGTCGGTGCGTTTGTGGCCTTTGGTCATCGAGCTTCGTTTGGTCGCCGTCAATTTTCTCCTTGGAAGTCACTCACTTTGCTAAAGGTGGTTTCGAGGCGTCATCTTCGTGGCTCGAGGTGCACTCTTCCCGAGCGCGATTGCTCGTCTTTCCGGGCTCGTTCCGATTTTCTCGAGGTTGTACTTCTTTTCTCCCTAATATTTGTTGTTTTGTTTTGGGTCTTAGACTTTTGGGTTGTACTGTATTAGGCTTTATGGTTTGTAAATTAGATTTTAGATCAATTTCTCTGTTCTACAATAGTTTTTCTGTTCTCCTTTTAGAAAATTCTGGATATGTGAGCTCTTGTAATTTTTAGTTTGCTTCATACTTCCATCTGAGTATATGTTTGTTAGACCTTGATCCTATTTAAGGTTGTAGCATGTCACAAACCTATTTCTACTGCCTTTATGATCTTCTTTATTGGTCTTGCTCCTTTATTTCGAAGGACAAGCTTTTAATTTATTGCATTGTTTATCTTAAAAAATATAAAGAAGGATAGTTGAATGGTACGATAAATCTTGAACGATAGAAACGGATCAGTTTTGGAAGATCATATTACAAAGTCAAGAGGTGTGCCTTAGATACATTGAAAACGTGAGAGAAACTTTGTATTGATTGATGATGATTTTTTTTCTAACTTTATAATACTACAGTGTCAAAGAAAACGGGAGATTTTGACAAGTGAGTTACGGTGAATAAAGTCAAGACAAACGACACATCTTATCAACTAGTATGGAAGAATGATGCCATGGGAGGGGCAAAAGAAACAAGAAGATATTAAGAAAAAGGGACTAGAAGCTTTATTTATTCACACTAATTAGACCGTAGCTAACAAATTAACCATACTGCTCAGTCTAAAAAAGAGACTACTTATATGTACATCTGCAGTGCTCAACTCAACTAAAACAAAAACAAAAACAAAAACAAAACATAAACCATCTCTCTGTTATCAACTCCATAGTTATGCAGAGAGTTCTAAGAGTAGAACTTGAAATCCTTGGCCTGCAGAATCAACTGCCTCAACGCCCCGATCGGAGCTAAAATCATCAGGGCCACTCCGGCAACGATGCAGATCTGCAAACACGTATCATGTAATCAGAAGTAATCAATCCAACACTTGAGACTTGGACATAAAATTTAGAAGAAAACTCACCCAATTGAGCCACCAAGATAAGCTGAACCTCTTGGGTTTGCAGATAGAAAGCCACATTATGCATGGGAGCTGCAAGAATTAGAGATCAACCGCGTTAAGACAAAAGCCTTAACTTCCTCCATATGTTACATTGTGTGAAATGTGTGTTCTTACGTAGTATGAAGCTGGAGCGAAAGCAAATCCTCCGAAGAAACCCAGGAGCCCTCCGAAGAAAGGGAATGTGACTCCGATGAAGGCAGTAAGAGCTGCGAATTTCACACACATATATATATATATATATATATATATATGATCAGTGACATATGGTAACCAAAAATACAGGCTCAAAATCTCGGTTATTAATTATTAATGTTGCTCACCAACGTATAGATTCCGTGAAATGAAACGGAGATACCACGTGGGCTTGAAACGCCTTTGCTTCACCAAGTAAGACTCTATCATGTCAAAGACCGGAATAGCGAAAATCTGTATATTTTATCCATCATAGAAACACGAACAAAGTTGTCAGTCTTGGTTTGGTCAGCTTAACTAAAACTCAAGCTGATAGTTGATAATCGAAGTACCTGATAACTCCCGATGACATGAACAAGGACGAAAAAATTAGCGGTGGCGATGAGCCAGGTGGGTTTGGAGAGGGAGATGAGGATGTTGTCCTCGACGGAGTTACCGTAGACCCAATAGCCAACAACACTGACGGGGAAGTAACACATGGCGACGATGATGTAGGCGAGGACGCATCCGCTCCACATGGGTTTCTTGGAAGGCCTTTCGGGGGTCGAAGGGATCGTCGCCTGGATCTCCAGCACCACGCTGTGGCCGGCGTAGGCAAAGGCAACGCTGCCGAGGGCGCTGAGGAAGCCGAATATGGTCCCGACCTCCGTGGTGGCTCTAGGAGAGTAGTCCACGTCCGGCTGCACGCCCTTCTTGAGGCCCGCCACCCAAGCGATGGTGGAGTAGCTCAAGGACATGACGGCGGCGCAAAGAGAGACGCCGGAGATGGAGTTGAAGCTGGGGAGGTGGGAGAGGACGAAGTGGACGGAGGCGAAGATGAGGATGAAATAGGTGCCGCTGATGGGGCGGCAGTCGGGGCAGATGGTGTCGTGGAACTTCTTCAGGGACTGCCCGCCGGTGATCATGTAGACGATGTCCGACCCGACCTCCACCATCAGCTGCTGGGGCACCACCACCCACAGCCCCAGCTTCGGCCCGAAAGCCTCCTGACCCAGCTCGTGGTAACGGTCGAATCTCTTCCCCGGCACGATCTCGTGCATCTCCACCATTTGCCACAATGTGTACAGTGTGATCACCCATGACATAAACACTGCCGTACACCCAGCTCCCCTATATATATATCATCAATTCGATTATCATAATGTCATACACCCAATGTGTAAAAGTGATATTAGACTGAATCAAGCCTAATGTGTAACAATCTATTGAAATAATTATTAACAATCAGGTCTAGGGACAAAGACTTTATAGATCATGAAATAAGTATTAGACCTGGATTAAATGCTTTTTCTGTTTCGAGTCGGATATTAGACGCGGATTAAGCCTTACAATGTGTGTTTAGTATGAAAAGATGATTTGGGGATCGTAATGTATATATATCAGAAAGCAAAAAAGATGCGTACCATCCAAGTTGAGACATGGCATAAGGAAGGCCGAGAACACCAGCACCAACCATGGCCGTGACATTGTGGAAAGCCGAGTACCACCATTTTGCATTTCTAGCCTTGGTCACCGGAAGCCAGTCGTTGATGTCTTTCTCTGTCACCACCATTTTCTCTTCACTTAATTGATTGCTTAATCTCCTTCTTCTCAATGAGTAACAAACAAGTACTGATTAGCCTAAAGATAAATGTTCAATTTATAAGTGAATAATCAGTAAGCCCTCCAACTTTCGTGCCAGATTTTGAGGCACACCCAATCTGCTACAGATTTGGTTTCCTGGTCCTCAGCTATTTTCACTCTTTTTATTGGAACTGATATTCTACAAGATATATTTATCTTTATTTCAATATCTAGAATGTTTAAATTTAGCTTCCAGCAGTTCGTTACATTCGCATCACAACATGTATAGTAAGATCAAATGTATGTTTTAAATTCGATAAGATATGATTTTATAATATAACAGATGTTTCGATGATTATTTATCTTCATTTTAAAATCTATAATTTCTAGACTACTAACTGTTTTTTGAAAAGTTGTTACTAGTAGATTAGATTAGATAAGAGGTTCTGTACATATTTATATAATGTCTTATATTTTTAAATGATTATTTTTTTCCCAAAATAGAATCAGTTTGTATTTTTTTGTCATTAAACCATTTATTACGCTGATTAATCCGGTCTCCAAGTACACGCGCTTACAGTCACTTCAATCTCTAACCGCTATTATGGACCTGCCTAACTTCTTTAACACAAGCGTTGTTAATTAGAGTATCCATGGTGAGCCGACCCATGTCCCGATCTACGAATTACGGTCTATTATTTAGTGGGTCGGAACTGTGAGTCGCACTATGTGCCATACGTTTTTCACAGCTCCAACCTACTAAACAGTGGGGTGGGATCGTGGGTTGCAACCTGCGACTCACTTTTGTAGGTCGTTGGTTCGCGATTATAATTTAACACAAAATATTCAAAATTTTCCCTCTACGAAAGCACTCATCTCCCATTCATTAAACCACCAACATTTCTCACAAATTTTTCTCATAAATTCCGATAAAAAAATGTCTGATGACGAGTCTCTATTTATGGAGGAGTTGGAAGCCAACATTCGTGCAGTGGAGCAACGAATTCGGCGAAGGGCTGACAGGATGATAGAGAGAGTAATGCCAAGGATCGACGCATTGAGGCGAAGGATCGAAAGTGGGGAACCTTCCCGAAGACTAACTAACAGAGGTTGTCTCGAAGCCCACGACCTATTGATGCAGGATTATTTTGCCGAGAACCGAACCTATATGCCGATATGTTTAGGCGTCGATTCCGTATATGTCGACCAATTTTTCAACGGGTGATGGAAAAGATAGCGGAGCATGACGATTACTTCATTCAGAAGTCGGACGCTGCCAGACTTTTGGGGTTATCAACTCACCAAAAATGCACAGTCGCGTTACGAGTGCTAACGTATAGATGTTAAGCCGATTCATTGGACGAATCCCTACGACTTGGGGTAAGTACCATACTCGAATCGGGGTACAATCGAGGGTTATCCTACATGATTGGGCATCTTGAAAGCATGCATTAGCGGTGGAAGAATTGCCCAGTCGCATTGCAAGTAACCTTTGACCGTAGAGATCACCACGAGGATCCGACCATTATGTTGAAAGTTGTACCGTCCCGTGATTTGTGGCTTTGGCATTCGTTTTTTGTGGATTTGTGAGTTTAGCGTCACGTGGCGTTGTCCTAAGCGTTCGATCTGTTTGACTTTGTCTGTTGACCGCGCGCCTACATAGTCTCACCCACACCTGATCCAGAAGCCCAACTCGCGTCATCTTTGCCTGTTTCACGCGATTTCGACCGAAGAGAAATTTATAAATAAATAAAAAGTATTTTCATGTGCAGCCTATATGTTTGAGATGGGCAGACTTTATTTTGGGTGAAAACGCAACAGACTTAGAAAATTTCCAGATTTCGGCTTGAGAACATACAAACTTCAACCGATCGGATCTCCCACCTTCGGTAACCGTTTTACGTGCTCCGACCACTGGAGAGAAGATCTTACTCCTCTTTAGCTAGAGATTCCATTGGACAAGAGTTTTGGAGCTTAAAAAGGCAAGATTGAAGGCTCCACAGTCGGCTGAAAATCCATTTCAGGTTGAAGCCATTTTTTGGAGTTTGGAAGTTATTTTGAGCTTGTTTTTGTGGATTTGAGCTAGGAATCATCATTCCTAGAAAGGTTTTAGTTCCATACCATCCTCCTCTTAGTTCAATTCAATTTTCCAAGTATGTTTTCACGGATTTTAGCTCCATGGCCATGGAGTAGTCTCTATTGGCCATGGGTAACAATTATGTATGGATAAAATGATTTATTACTTCTTGAATTGTTGAAATGTGTTGTGGGTGATGTTTAATTTGGTTTTAATCCATCATTTGTGGAGATGAGCATATTAGGGTTTGTAGGAGAAATCCCCAATTTCCTAAATGAAATGCTATGTTGCAATTGATGTATTAATTTGTGTTGATTCCTATGTATGATGTGATTATGATCGTTGGTGATGTTTTATTTCGTTGGGCTTTATCGAGTTTTTCATGAAATTGGGTTAGTTGCTCACTTTGATTGTTAGAACTCCATCTCGGTTTTGGCATTTTGACCCGAATCAATTACCAATGGGTTTTTGATAGCGTTGGAATGCTAGCTCTCCTATTTTTTTTCGAATTAAACATTGTGCCTCTTAGTTTCCAATTCGTGCATTCATCCAGCTTCTTGACTCAGTAAGATTATTGTTGAATGATATAATGCTATGTAGGTTGATTGGCATTTAAGTATGCTAATTGTCTATGGTTGAATTGGATTCATTCACCTTTTATCCCGTTATTGGTTGTGTACAATTAGGTCCGGGCATGGTCTTGCACCCTCTCCTCGGGACTAGACTTGTGATTTATGATATGAGATCATGAGCACATGAATGTATTTTCCAAGAACATAGGATATTTTACCACATCTTTTCACTTTCCTTGTATTTATTGATCTCGTACATGATTGTATCCATGGCTTGTCTTATCTAATTTGTTCATTTTTGCTCGCTCTAGCTAGGTTTCCATTTATTTTCATTTTCTTTTACTTACCGTTCCTATTTAAACTTTCTACACATCTACCACTTCCAAGCTACATATTTTTACATATTTGTAGATACTAGATAGTGACAGCCTAGTGTTTGAATACAATCATTGCACGATTGCTCCCTAGTGTCTGACCGGTATATTATCGAATTATATATATTACTTGAACGACCGTGTAAGGAAGCACGTTAAAGAGGGTATGCAAAAAACCTGTCTTCAGGGTGTAGAAAGGTCCTTCCAAAATCAAACACTGGGTATACCTACCCAAGCCATTCCATACTCAGTAGTGCGAAAGTCCACAAAACCTCCTAGGGCTTCTCCTATTTTGTAACCAATTTCTACTATGAGTCGTCCCACGGGAGGTCGGATACCACCGCCCACATCTGGATCCTCACGAATGATAGAGTGGTCGAATTTATGTCGGGTCAGAGGTCCTCAAGAACCAACGGATCACGCTTGAAGGACCATGGTTCACCTTGTCGGATGCGCTATGTCTCTACTTGGGATGTAAAGTAGAAACCTGAGATACCCCAACCAAGGTCCTTGATTACAAGGTCAGCATGATTCCATACCCTATTCATGACTCCCTCCATTGAGTCAAGGTCACAGTGACTGGTGGTAAAGAGCCTACCCACAAAACTGAAGGTCGTACGACCCCGATTGTCCTCCGCCACTAGGTTTCTGGGGACGCAAATAATTTGGTCCACTTCCTCTCCCATTTTCTGTGCATCAAACCCTATTGAAGTGCCTAGAAGGCCTCCATCGGATGTCGTTGTGTTTCGATGTGGCCCCAATCCTACCAGGGTCCAATTCGAGTGATATCTGTCGTCGGGTTTGGTTGGGGTCTCACTCAAGCACCAGTCAATTCCAGCTAGGTTCGGGGTGGCATAACCAAGGGTACACGGCTCTTATTGACAACGAGGCTATCCTGTAGCAGTTTCATCAGAGTCGGAAGCATGCTGGCCTCGTGAGAGCTCATTGGTGCCGATGTGGATCCTAGAAGGGGCGGGCTTCGGTCCAGCAACGTGGGCCTTGGTCGTCTAACAGTTGGCCATATGGTGTTCGCATGGTGGACATGAGCTTCTCAAGGATCGATAGTGGTGGGAAGAGGGTCGTCGGTGTGGCCCCTATGCAGAGCACCATCGTGGGAACATGAAAGCTAAGGGATGCATATGCACCCCAAGATTGGTGGTTGGGGCGAGTTTTTGAGGAGGCGATTGTCCTAGGCAGAGATTGTGAGAGACAAATTGCATCGGCATGACGGGCATCAGTCGAAGAGGGAGGGGAGTCGTACACTTCTACTTCATTCGGTACCTTTCTGGTTTTATAGGCTCTTGACTCGGTGCTGGAGGCATAACCCGTGGGAGGTCCGTGAGCGAGGTCACGAAAGGGACAATATCAAAACTTGCGCCGAGGAACACATGAGTTGGGTGAGGCGTGATAGACACATCGAGATGAACAGAAGGTCTGGGGGACATAGTAGCAGTCGAGGGTACAGATTGGTGAGAGAGACGATAGTATATGATCAATGGGTAAAAATGCAACGTGCGACGGAACAGAAAAAAAGAGGAAGAAAAGAACCTAAATGACATAGAGAGCAACACAAGACGAGATATATTAATTGTTCAAATGTAATTGAACTTGCAATTTAGGCCAATTTTATGGGCTTTAAAATTTAATCCATTGTTTTCTTTTCTCTTTTTTTAATGGATAGAAAACCACATCAAATTGAGATTTTTATTCTTTAATCCTCAATTGTTCTTTCCAGATAAAATATTATAATATTTAACTTTTCATTGTATGATATTACTTTACTTAATAATTAAAATGGTAACAACATTTATTAGAAAATTCTCTCTCGAAACTTGAGACCTAACTCTAGCTTTAGTCGTCCTCTCTACAGGATCATGGTGCTCTCCTCCTCTGCTCTCGGTGCCAACACGTTGCCTGCCGCTGTTGATGCTGCTAACTCTGTAGCGTTTCTCCCGGTGCAGACCAAGACCGTGCAGGCCACGCCGAGTGTTGGGGACATAAAACCACGGCGAAGGAGAAGGCCGAAACCAACCTTAGTCAGGCCTTCTTCCTTGCAATCCTCTAGTCCGATGGCTCCACTGCTCACGTCCCCCTCTTCAGTATTGGTGACCTTCTTTATGGGTCCAACCTCTCAATCGCATGCATCGAAGCCACGAAAAGCTTGGACCGAACCTCTTTGGGTTCTACTTCAAGGCGGCGGAGGACCGAGCATGGGTCCGGAGCAATGAACCATGGTGCTTCAACGGAAGGCCCCTTTTGCTTGTATACTTTAACCCTTGCGCCTGAGAGCTTCCTAATTTGAACCAGATTCAATTATGGGTTGATGCTCGAGGTCTATCGCCGCTGGTTCGCACGAAGACAACGGGGGAGACAATCGCGAACGCTTTAGGAGCCTATGTGGAGGTACCCTATGACCAGTGAGGTATGTGATGGGGAGGTAATGTGCGGATACGCTACTGGAATCTTCTCGAGCGTCCCCTCAAGCAGAGCCTGTTCTTCGGTTCAAGGAATTCCCGGACCCCGTAAGAGTTGACCTCACCTACACGAAGCTTCAGCGTTTCTGCTTCAACTGAGGCGTGTCGCGCGGGACTGTGAGGTGAAGGTGAGAGGCACTCCGAAGTATAACGCCTCCCTCCTGTAATTTCAGCGGGATAACAAGGAGAAGTCGTACGCGACAGACTGTACTAAGCCACTTTTGAGCGCATCTACAAGCAAGGGGAGGATTTCCCCGAGCACTATATCTAACGGGTCCTCGTCTCAAGGGAGGAGCCAGTGTGTTTCCCCGAGAACTGTATCTAACCGTATAGAGCCTCGGGTTAACACCCAACCTGGAGTGGTGGATTCGGGCTGGAAGTACTTGGTGACCGGTCAGCTCTCTAGGGGTCGGGTCACTGAAGTTTCAGCTCCCATTCCACTTGGGCCCGGAGATATTGGAGAAGTTTCTACCACAAGAGTGAAGAGATCTTTTGATATTGATCTCTAGGATGATCAGGCGAGGGCTGATAAACAGTCTCGTCAGGAGGAATGTTAGGTCCCCCAAGCTTCAGGGACTGGTTTTGGGAAGGGCCTTGGTCGAAGCCTTACCTCCCGCTACTATTGTTGAAGTCATTGGCCAATTCTCAAAGCAGGAACTCCAGTATCATTTTCTCGCCCCCACCCTTCTTCCTTGCTTATATGGCACACCAAAACCGTCTGTGACGGTTCTAGTGATAAAAAGATCAACGAACTTTATGTTATTTTTCTGTTCTTTCTAGTGGTCAGAGAGTATATTCATTGGTGCACATCGATGTAATCAGATCTTATTTATAAAATTGCTCCTTTTAAGTAAAAAAAAATAACAACATTCTCGATTCACCCATTCAAATTGTAAAAGGGCAATTAAAAACCGATTTCCCTCGATTTGAAGCTTACTTTAGAAAATTTGAAGAAATTAATTTTTTTTTTTGTATACATTTATTCTATACAGAGGGATGAGTTGGATGAAAACTATGTCTATAATGTACACAAGCTCACGATATCTTTTTATTTTAAATGAGTATAGGGGTGTTGTATTATTGTAAACTGTAAACCTTACAGGTTAGGACATAAATGTCCATAATTCCAGATATTTGTCCCATTCGACCGTAGTCCACCAGACGCTCATGGATCCGTAGAAATAGTCTGCTTCTGCTCGCAGATCTGAACTCAAGAGTTCCTCTTACTAACATTTCAGCGATACAAAACAGGAAATGAAAAGTCCAAATATAAACAAAACTAATACAACCCAAATAAAAACGAACTAAATCATAAAGCAGGCGGAAATAAAGTGCTCTGAATGCGGTTTTCGCTAGACCTCCCAGCACCGGCAGTCCCAGGTCTGTGGGTATAGTCTGTAGACGGACCCTCCCACCCCCGCCGGGTTTTCTCATTTTTCCAAAGGAGGCTGAAGCGCCTCCGTCTGCGAATTCTGGATTTCCTCCTCGTCCCTCAACTGCTTTTCCCCCTTTTGTGGACAAGGATGAGGACGCCCTTCGTTGATCTGCCACGACCAGCTCCGAACAGATCTGACGACTCTCCGGTATGCCACGGGGACACGAGGTAATCTTCCCCGATTCAGCGTGGGACATCCGCGGGATCGGCCAGGCCAGAGATTGAGGTTGCTCCCGTGGACGAGGTTGCATCTCAGGTTGCATGACTTCCGGCGAGAGTACCCCCGACATGGTGGGACCACGAGGGGTATCAGTCGACGGGGTGGCCCCCGGAGTCGCTGGATCCTGGAGGAAAGTCGGAGGGGAGAAGTATATGTTCGGTAAAACGGTAGGAGGAGGTTGAAACGGTACCTGAACAGCGGTAATCGGCGCTACAGGAAGGCCGAGAGGCATGGTTGCGGTGTTAGGTGGTTGTGGTGTCACCGCCGGCGACAAGGTCAACCCTTTTAGGGTTCAAACAATAACCCTATTAAGATTCTCCAAGAGCTTTTTATGATCCAATCTTTTATTTCAAATAGTATGATGAAGAGAAGAGTCACTGACAAGGAGAGAGGGTTTGGTGTGGGTAGAGATGGAGGGAAGCGTAGTCGACTTCAATGGTAAGCTTATGATATCTAAAAATAAAAGATACCATATTAAAAACGAAATTTGTGTTAATATGAAATTCACGGAAAAATGAAATTACATCATCAAAATATGAAATTTACTCAAAGTCTTATCTTGGTTGAGTATAAAGGTATAATTGCGAAAAAAGTATTTGAGCTATTCACTTATTGCAATTTCGTAACCATATTTTTTTATAATTGCCTTGAATTTGTCTTTGGGTACATTTTGTATAAATTTGTTTCAAAATGATAACTTTAAAATTTTAAAATAATAATTTAAAAACAAAAAAAAATCCAATTTGCATGTCTTTAAATTTCTTACTCCTTAGAAGAATATGAAATTTTGATTTATTTTTTACATATAATTTTTAGAAATCTAAATTTTAGAGGCAAAGTCATCATGTTTGTAAAAATAGCAACAAAAAGACAATTTTACCATTATCAAAAAAGAAGACTACAAATTACAAAAAGTAAAATACCTCAAGTTAAAAATTATGAACTCCTATTTTGTATTCTTAGGGGGTTTTCTACCTGAACCCAATCCTCAATACATAATGAATGAACTAAAAAGGCTTTTTAAGTCTAAAAAATCCTCATTTATAAGTTTCCAGTACAGTACTTTGGCAAAGGAAATATAATTATGGATCAATCAAAGCTAAAAAAACCAATAGACTAACAAACTAGTTATTCATCCAACATGAACTTCTACAATGAAGGTTATGACTGGCTAGAATTCCTGTAGGAAGATCAAAATCTAGGCATCTATCTATACAGAGAAAAGTAACATTTGAACATAATTTACTGTTAAAAGAACATGTGGTTGCAGAGAATGAGACTGCCCGAGTCGATTCTCTCCCGTTGATTCCACCTCTCGAACAAAAATTCTTCATCGGTTGCAGGCTTGAGGTAGTCATCCATGTCAAATATCAACCCAGATTGGTTTAAGCAGTTTGCTGCTTCTCCAGCTTTAGAGCTCATGTAGTCGATAAATTTCAGAGAAGGTCCTTGGACGACCTCTGGACTCCAGCTTCCCCAACTGCTAGTGGAATAGATGCTATGATCTTGAGCATTGGTTGATTCCTATACAATTAAAGTATATATTAGAGAAGGAAATAGTACCAAAGCTGCGGTGCCTCACTCTTTATTTATCTATTTCGAACTTCTATTGAGCTTCTCTCTTCCCAGCCTTTAGGGCCTCTCACTAGGTTCAGCTCTTACTTAGCCTCTCTTGAAGTGGGGGTCACAAAAATTTAGAGTTCATGCTTGATACATCAATCTTACAAAGTTCTTTCAGAATAAAGAATTGTTTGGTGCTCCCTTGCTTCTACATAAGCAAGGTATTGAGTTGAGACCAAATGCTTTGATACAGAATGTAGATTTAAGGTCAAAATGTACCTGAGCAGCATCCCATAAAACAGTTCTTTTAGATGCAGGAGGCTCTGGCTTATTGTTACATGATAGAGGCGAAGCATCAGTACTAGTCTCCCACTGCAACCAAGGCAGAACCACACCGTCTGTTCCAACAGGAGGAGCTTTATATATGTGTGGACTTCTAAAGGTTAGTGGCCTTGCTATTCCTCCTATAACAGAGCTTGTATCGCTCCTCTCTCCATCTAATGAAGATATATCAGTGTCTTCAACATTCGAAATAAAATCCTCAAAATATTTCTCTGCTTCCTCAGTCAATCGCTTAGACATTCTATTTCGGTCATTACTCCTCTGGGGATAAAAATTTAAGGTTAATTACAACAGGGACACTTTATGTGGAAATAATAAAGCAGAAGGAAATTTTGCACTCTAGTACCCTTCTAGAACGGGACGGTTTTTCCAAGGCAACAATGTTTATAGGATCAGGAAGCAATTCTTTCACAATCTTAGAGAGATCTCTTCCACGCTGATCTTCCAACAGCAACTCTGCTAATAAATCTTGTGCACGCTTCTCTGACTATCAAGTCAATGAAGAATACCCATAACTATTTCAAATTGTAAATAAAAATGGCACTCAATTCTCACCATGAACATGTCGAATTGATGAATGACATTTCGGAGAGGCAAGCAAAGAAATTAATGTATTTTTTTTAAAATAGCATGTCAAGACATGTATATTGGAAAGACAAACATCATACCACAATTTTTTAATTATCAGCAGTCAAGCTCTCTAAGACTTAACGCCACAAATGTTTGATTTAGATATAAAGCTAATGTATGCATCCAGGTTTGAACTCAATACCTTGCTTACACAGAAACAAACTCTGTAGCGCTTGATATATGCAACAATTGCTTTAAGAATAGATGGAGTTATTTCAAGCACACAATTTAATAATATATAGCTAAAAATATGTGATATATAGCTTTGGTATACTACATGGGAATAGCCAGTAAATTTGAAATTGCTGCTCTTTCAGAATACACCAATATCAATAATCTTCAAGAAACAATTAGATTCCATAATGCACCATATTTGAAATTGCTGAGAAAATTGATAGTATGCACCTGTTCCAGTTTAGTTGCATGGTTCCTTCTGAATGTAGTTACAGGCTGATGATCAATAGAATTGTCTGACTGCAAGCTATCACTATCGCATATCTTGGTTTTCACAGCTACCTGTATAGATTGCATTAAACCTTTATAAGCTTCATTGGACAAATTGAGAATTGATCAAATTTGCACATCGATACGGGAAACGATGTTAGTCGGACAAGAAACACAAACCTGCTCGAGTTCCATCTTGATCTCTTCTACGGCATATCTAAGTTCTTTTCGCATTATTTCATAAAACCTACCATTGACATGTTCTCCAGTGGGATGTTCTGCCTGAAAGGTAACAATAGAAAACAACAATAAGTGACAAGTGTAAAAATGAAAAATTAAGTCAGTGATCTCTGCATAACTCTCGTTCCCTATTAAATAACGTAACCTTTCTCTGTGAATAAACTGCTCGTATAGTCCTCTCAATCCCATTTTTACTGGAGTAAGCATCTCTTCCTTCATCATCAGTTAGGGTAGAAGATTGGCTCTGAAAGGTCCGGAGACATTGTCTAAATCAGTTGAAAAAACAAGCAACACAAATAACTTTAAGCAAAGGTTATACAGATTCAAAAAATGATGATTAGTGTGCGTCTCAAAGGTCTCTGTTTGTCTGTTAGCCTATTTAATGAGAAATTTCCAACAAGATCAATGGAATGTGGAAGTTCTTTTGAAATAAGCTTGCCGTAGTATATGTAAAGTACTCACGGTATAGCCATCATGTGGCTTCAGATCTCTTTGGCTAAAAGATCTTCTCAATCCCTGCCTATGATGTGGAGCAGTTAGCTTATTAGATGAGAGGGTTTTGTGGTTTGCAATGTCCCGACCCTTTGAATTAGCTTGACTGATAGGCTTCTGGTGAATATCTAGATCACTCTGTCACTTGCAAGGAGAAGACAAAATGGATATATAAACATGTTAAAGTTCTCCCTAACTCGACATATCCAACAAGAAACAGCGCATGTTGCAATTCTATACATGCAAGGGTCCACTCAAATAAGCAAAACTGAAAGTACAAACATTCAATATGACATAACTAATTCTCTGCAAACATATCTTAATTTGCTATGATGGGTTGAATGTTTCGGAAACTTAATAAATTAACTGTAATTGTGCAGGCCTGTAAACAAGGTTATAAAAATAAGTTGTTTGCAATGAATGATGGAAGAAAACTAATTAAGATAAAGGGAGAACTACATTGAAGAAAAGTACTTTCTCTTAAGGATGATCCACTACTTCAAAAGCAATGCTTCTCATGTAGAGGACAATGAGCCTCTTTGTATGAATCACATTTTCCCATTATATAGCATTGTTCAATTTCATAAAAAAGGAAAGCAATCTTCTTTACTGTGCAATGGCATGGACCCAACTTCATCTATTATCCCAATAACATTATGCAACTAAGCTAAATATTCAAACCTCTAAACAAGTTTCAAACTCCCAACACAATCAATCAAAGCCAAAAATTGAAACTTTTTAGCTAAAAAGCAGAGAAGATAGTAACTACATTTCACCTCAGAATCGCTGATTTGGTACCGGACCACAGACGTCGATCGCCTCCTCCGGGAATTACTTTCCGGAACTACCCTTCCCCAACCCGAACTATTACTAATCGGTACCTTCCCGTCACTCCCCGCCACTGACCCCTGCCTTGACACAGACCTCCCCCGCCTCTGCGAAGCAGGCGTCGCACCGTTGCCAGCTCCGGAGTCGAAGAAATCAACGGTGAGATCATCGAGGCTAATCTCGGGGAAACCCGATCCCCTGACCGTGTTCACGAACTTCCCCCCGAAGTCCTCCTCCGCCCCCTGCAACGGGCGTGAGAAGCGGCTGAGGCTTCGGGAGCGGCGGTGAGCTGAGCCGCGGTTGGAATCGTCAGCGGTGGAATTTCCAATCGGGGTTCTCTTGGTCGTGGATTTAAACGCGGCTGTGGCCATTTGTAGGTGGATGAAGGAGAGGATTTAGGGTTTAAAGGTCTTGCTGAAATGGAAATCGAATTTGGAATTGAAAATGGGGCATTCAATTTCCGGAGAGGAAGATAACAAATATGGAAAGGAAGGGGTGAGTGAAAATGATGTAAGCTGAGCTAAAGCAGACGATGTTATGACATTTGAATTATGGAATCGGAGAAGACGATGAATTTGATTTTGTCATTTTTGGTAATCCGCCAAGAGACCGTTGAACTTGGTTGGTTGGGTCTCTATTTACTAGGAAGGTTTGTTGGGAACATATTTCCATTTCACGACGGTATATCAGCTACTTCGTCGAATATAGAGGAAATGTGGGGGAATTAGCCAAATGACTTCCGTTTTTTTATTTCTTTTGTAACATAATCTTCACCGAAAAGTTTTTATTTCTATTTTATGTTTTTGAAGTTAAAAACCATGAAAAATACAATTATAAACTGTAAATAGTTCTATGTGCCGCAGCTCTCTCCTATTGCTCTGCTAGAGTTAGGGTTTTGCGATATTCCTTGTGCTCTCATGGCATGCTCGGAGGAGATGGAAGGAGGGGTGAAGGAGGTTGAAGGCGGGGTGCCTATAGGGCCTCGGCTATCGGAGTGTGACCCCAGGGAGTCGGTGTTCGAATGGGGTTTGGAGGAACGGGAGGAGGCGGCTGAGGGCCATGGGCGGCGGGTCTCGATAGGGACGGCGCCGAAGGTGGACTCGGGATCAGCGTCTCCGGTTGTGGTGATCTCGGGGGATGGAGATCTCGTGATGTCGGAGGGGACATGGACGTACAGGGACGGAACGTCGTCGACGTTGCAGTTCTCGGCCATGGAGGAGGCGGGCTGGGTTCGGCCGAGACCGGCCTGTCTCCGCCGCAAGCCGGCGAAGGGCCTCCGACCAAGGTTGGGCAGCGGGATTGGGAGGAGCGCGAGGGGGGCGGGAGCTACTCGGGTCGACGGTGGTGGGGGAGCTGCTACTCCACTACCGACGTCAATGGGGGAGGAGCACACGCCTATTCCGATCTCCTCGGACTCGGCATTCATGTCGGAGGAGACATCGGAGGCAGTTGCTTGGCGTCGAAGAAAGGGGCAGGAAGTGGCGGCTAAGGAACCAGGTAGGGTTGAGCGGGAGGCTGGTCTAGATCGTGGGTTCATGAGAGAGGAGGACCCAGCGGAGGATGAAGAATCAGCGGCGTCGAATGAGGCGTCTTCAGTAGCGGCGAGGGGCTTCAAGCACCCTCGCCTCCAGGAATGAGTGTTGGGAAGGCCAGGGAGGGTTTGGTCGACTGTACCTTCTCCCTGGTGTATAGGTGGCAAGGGTGCCACCAACAGTTGATGAGTTACTTCTCTACCACTTCGGAGTCAGCAATCCCGCGTTCAGGAGCCCTACCATTATCAGTCAAGGGAGGACGACGCACGCTGACATACCGGGGGAGTAATCGGTCCACCACTGTTTGCTTATCCTCTGATCTGCTCGATCAGTTTCTTCTGGTTGGAGTATACTGTATCGGTGTCCTCGGATGCTACCGCAGTCCCCCCCCCCCCCCCCCCCCCCCCCGACCGCAATTATGTCTAAGAGCACATTTAATTATTATGCACTTGTCTTTCCAATTATGTTAATTTGGTTTATGTACGGTGATTCCTACGTTTGTGGGCACCAGGTTACTTTAATTTTATAATATCATCATTTCCTCTCAAAAAAAAATGAAAAATGCAATTATACCGTCAATTAAAATCATTACTTCTTAGGTAATTAGTCAATCAAAATATCTGTGGCAAACTCCTCAGTGTAATCTCTTTACAATGGAAAAAAAAACGTATATGCGTAAACTATTAAAAAACGAATGGGCCGATGAGAGGACTGCAGCTTCCTGGAAATGCTTTTGGAAGGTGGCAGTTCCTCCGAAGACTAAGCATATGGCGTGGAGAGCCATCACGGGTTCGCTGCCTACCAATGTCAGTCTCAGGGGAAGGTATGTGCTAGTGCTAGCTGAATGTAGTAAGTGTGGCCTTCCTGAAACGGAGGCTCATGTTTTCTTCGAATGTGGAGGGGTACTCTCGGTATGGAATCATTTGGGATTGGGAGTACCAGGAGACGGTGATGATTTAAAAGAGTGGTTGGCTTTGGTGATGGAGCGAAAGGAAGAGGGTTTAATGGAGAAGGTTATTCTTCTTTGGTGGGAGCTGTGGCGATCTAAGAACCTAAGAGTTTGGGATCAGAAGCAAAGGTCGCCAGAGGAGGCGTGGGCCGAGTCTCAGGTCGTGCTCCGAGACTAGAAAGAAGCACACAAGCTAGAACGTCGTCAACCGAGTGGGGATCACGGTCAGGCTACTTGGGTTAAACCAGGTAGTGGGGAAATGAAGATAAATGTTGATGGTGCTATTTTGGGGCCTGATAGGGGAGGGGGGAATGATTTGTAGAGATGAGTCAGGGACCCTGAGATATGCAAAGTGTACTGTGTTCCCTTATAGTTGTGAGCTTGAGATGGTGGAATTTCTAAGCGTAAGGGAGGCTCTGTTATGGGTACAAGGGGAGGGATGGCCGGTTAGTGTCATAGAGTCGGACTGTATGGGGGTAGTGGAGGTTGTCGATGGCGAGGAGAAGATGCTTTCCCCTTTCGTTTTGATGGTGCAAGAATGTAGAGATGTACTTCAATCCATAGCAAGGTGCAGACTCCAATTTGTGTGTCGTTCAGCTAATAAAGTTGTGCATGTTCTAGCTAGAAATGCATTAGTGGGGGATACTTTTGATTGGGCCATCATGGCCGTTCCGGATGTTTTGTATCATGCCATGTCGGGTGATTTGATTAAATACAATACTCACACTTTTCCTAAAAAAAACAAAGCAAAGTAAAAAAAAAAATAACACCGATAAGAAAAACCTCAACACAAAGCGTTCTCTCTCGAAATTGAGACATAAACCCTAGCCCTAGGCAACTATGGTGTCTTCTTATGACCCTGACGTTCTCGTGTCATCTACCGTGGCTCCACCTGTCGTTGCTGGTACTGCTATGCTTGAGGCCCATGTCATTCCTATGGTCATTGGCTCGGCGTTGTCCAATCCCTCGCAGACCGTGTCCGGTGCTGGGGATAAGACTCGCCGAAGGAGAACACCCAAACCACTCGGTTCGAGTTCTTCTCCCTTGCTTCCCTCTCCTCCTACTCCGGAGATGTTCCCGACCCTCTCGACTGAGTTGGTACCCTTCTCCATGGGGGTAATCTCCCCCCATCCGGCGTCGAAATCAAGGCGGGGACGTCCAACAAGATGGCCCACAGTTGCTTCGCCTCCAAGAAATCCACGACCGCCTCCTCCTACACTCCGTGTGGTCCTGCCTTCGCCTCCAAGAAATCCACAGCTGCATCCTCATGCGCCTCATGTGGTCCTGCCTTCGCCTCCACACAACCCTAGCCTGCCGAGTTCTGAGTTCTAGGTTCTGCATCCAGTCGGTCCTGGCGGCGTGGCTCCTAGAGCTGTGGCCCCTGTTTTGCAACTTACCTCGCCACTATCTCCTCTCGACGCCATCGCCCTCCCTACGAACGTCCCCTAGGGTTTGGTAGGTGCCTCCCTAATCGGAATCATATCCCCCTGTCCCCGCTGCCCTTGCAATCCTAGGAGGGATGTGTCAGAGTCAAAAACCGACCCGAGGATTGTCGGAGCCTGCACTAACCCATGTTGATGTGGGTTTGGACCTTCATGCCTCTCTAGCGGCTCTCTAAGATGGGTTTTCGTCATGCTTCATTGAGGACGAGGAGGAGGTTGAGGTGGTCGTGCCATTCTCTCCGGCCATCTCCACGGCTATTGCCAAGCAACAGTGGGGTATGGTTGGGAAGCTATGGTCGCCGACATACCCCCGTAAGGAGACTATGCTTCGGATCATCACTACCGCGTGGGAAAGAGCTGCAGAGGGTCTAGTTGTCAAAGAGTTGGGTCGGGCCCTCTTTGGCTTTTATTTCCGGTCCTCGGAAGCACGTGCATGGGTTTAGAGTAAAGAACCATGGTGTTTGGATGGGCGGGCCCTCCTCCTTGTAGACATGGATCTTTGCGCTCGGGACTTGCCGGTATTGGATCGCATGCAGCTGTGGGCGCATGTTCGGGGTCTAGCACCTATGGTCCGGAAGAAGGACACGGGGATGTCCATTGGGGATGCGTTGGGGACTTGTATGGAGGTCCCGAGTGACCAGTGGGAGATGTGCTGGGGAGCCACGGTTAGGGTCCGCTTCTGGCACCTCATTGAGCGGCCCCTCCGACGAGGGATGGTCCTGCGGTTCAAGGAGTTCCTGGACCCGGTGAAGATCGAGCTAACTTACACCAAACTCTTGATCTTTTTCTACAACTGGGATGCTCGGCCACATCGTCAAGGATTACGAGTGGGAAATCTAAGGCACCCCAAGGTATGACTCGTCTCTCTTGGAGTATCAAAAGAGCAACCAGGTGAAGCCATATACCACAGACTAGAGTGTGTCTGCTCGGTCGTCTGCTTTGCCATGCTCTAGGGAAGTTTCCTCGAGCACTGTACCTAAAGCTCTGTACTGTGAGTGGGAGTCCCCTGGTTTCCCCAAGCATTGTACCCAACCGTACTACGGCTCGGGTTAGCACCCAACTAATGACCGGCCAGCCACTGAGGGGTCGGTCCTTGAAGTTCTAGCGCCCGTTTCTAGGGAACCTGATGTTGTGGGAGCCTGGAATGGGAACGCTCAAGAGGTCTGCCGCTGGAGAGACTCGAGAGGATCATGTGAAGGCTGGGAAACAGCCCCGCTAGGAAAAGGGATGTTAGACCACCTGAGCAACAGGGACTGGCCCTGTGAGGGGTCCCTGGTCGATGCTTTGCCTCCCACTACTACTGTTGAATTCCTTGGCCAGTTTTCGGAGCAGGAATTCCAGTACCACATTCTCTTCCCTCATATTCTATCATTGCCTCTATGACATTCAAATATCGTTTGTGACGGTTCTAGTTAAAAAAGGATCAGTGGGACATTGCTCTTTTTGTCTGACCTCAGTGGCCCAAGAGCATGTTCCCTAGCGCACATCAATGTTCTGATATTAACATTTATAAAATTACAACTTTCGCTAAAAAAATCATTACTTCTTCTTCTCCTTCCCTCCAAATACTCAACTCCCAACTCAACGCCAACTCTTCTCCTTCCCTCTATCTTACTGTTGTCACCTCATTTTCAGTGTCTTGACTCAATCTCCAACAAGCGAAGTTCAATTCTAATCGAGAGAAGAAGGTCCTCGTCGTCGTTCCCCTCGCTGGTCCTTCCACTATACAGTCGCCGCCTTCTCGAGATCTTCACGCAGCAACGAAAACTTTCTCTGAGCTACATATTAGGACTCATTTCGGTCGATTTCCTTTGTATAAATGTTGGGCAACACACTAGTTTTAGAGGTTAATGTTGCAATATTGATGTAGATAAGTAGGTTGATTTTTGATCATCGGGTAGTTGTAGCCCTCGATCGGCAGTAGGGTTTGTCTCTATGAGACATAGCAAATCCTGGAGAGATGTACTTAAGTTTGGGTCAATCGAGACCGTAGGAGGGTTGGATGGTCTCTATCGAGACGTAATAAATCCTAGAAAAATGTAGTTAGGTTTGGGTCAATCGAGACCCTAAAATGACTGGGTGGTCTCTATTGGGAGCTAAAAGTTCCGGGTGTATCTCAATTGATACCAAGTGAGACATGGTTCGTATCGATCGAGACAATTATTGCTTTGCCATATTCTCGATCGTCTTGGATATTCTCGATCAAGATTTACTAAAGCTGTGTAATGTTTGTCATTTCCTGTACATGCCAGTGAAATGGAAATAAGGAAGCAAATGTCTTACAGATCTATTGAGGATGACATTCTGAGTGACAACGAACCAGGCCAATCGGAACAAGAATAAATAGAGGGTCAAGAACATCATTCAGTTCAATGTTCGACCGGCCAACCCCGTGCAGTAGTAGATGAAGATCATGATGTAGTGAAAATGTTATTCAAAGTGAAATATCACAAGAAAAATGAATAGATGAGGTCATACAAAGGTGCATTCATCAAGAATTAGATCGACAATAAGCAGTGCAACAACATGTATATAATTAAGAAGGGCTTTACAGAGAAGAGCAATAAGAACCTGTAGGAGGAAAAGAAGATGAAGAACAGGATAAAAACAAGAAGAACAAACTAAAGAACAAGAAGAGCATGAAGAAGAAGAAGATGAAGGGCATGAATAACATGTAGTTGACCCAAATAATATTGAAGCACCTCAAGAAGAAGAAGAAGAAGAAGAAGAAGAAGAAGAAGAAGAAGAAGAAGCTCATCAAGAACTTGTACACCACCAGCACCACCAATCCTAACATTTCCTCAGCTTAGAAATATTCTAACAAAAGACGACCAATTTGAATGTCTGATAACAATGAAGTGCAATTACAAGTTGTGGAGGGAATGGAAAGAAAAATTTCCTGCATAATCGAGGAGGATCCAGAAATTGATAGAGGAGGGGCCATTTAAAAAGCTGTTGGACTTGCCCCCGAAATTTGAGCATTCAAACAACAAAATGAGGGCACTTATCACCCGACTAGTTGATATCTAGTAAATCATCATAGACATGGTTTATTGTAAACGGGACACCAACTAAATTTTCCACGAAGGAGTTTGCTCTTATCACCGGATTGAGATGCTCAGAATCCCCGAACGTAAGGAAAATAAGATATGATAGGTTTAAAGTGCAATTCAGTAATACATATTTTATGAAGAGACACTTTGCGCATCTAGAGGGATTAGTGAAAGTATCATATGTGGAAAACAAATTCATAAAAATGATGAAAGGATATTAGCGTAGGAAGAAGAGTGATTATGAGATAGTGAAAATGGGACAGTGTTGGTTCCTTACTTCCGTTTCGATCCCAGGTAAAAGCAATTAGTGAAAGTGGACCCATGTTGGATGAGATTGGTTGAAGAGCTTGATATGTTCAATGAATACCCTTGGGGTTATGTTTTCTATGAACATCTCAATGCTGAACTACAAGGAACAAATTTGACAACTAAATTAGAGAATAAGAAAAAGGGTAACAGAACCACAAGAACATACACAATCAACGCATTTGTTCTTGCTCTAACAGTAAGTAAATGCAAACCTAAATTGTTTATATTCATTTACCATATCTCATTTGTATTACATAATTTCCTATTTATTTATTTATGAATACATGTAGGCATTGGCATTCGAGAATTTGTCGGAACTGGTAGAGGAAATTGTAGTGTGTACTACTAATCCTTTAACTACACCATGGATACAAAAATGGTCAAAGAAATGGTCTAAGGCACCAAACTACACAGATGTTGTAATGACACTGGATAAATGTCAAGTTAAGAAGTTAATAATGTATAGTTATTATGTATTAATAATTGAAATATAAATGTTGTAATAAATTAATCATGCACTAATTATTTTTTTCTTTGATCGGGAGATAAAAAGTGTCCCCTTCCCTAATAGGGGTAGAGATGCACAAGAAGAATTAGATATGTTCGACTCCATGTCAAGGATCCATGAGCGTCATCTTCACGAGATGTTTGACATAATAGTTCAAATCTTGGAGCACGGAGACACAATCAGATGGGAGGATGAGGATGTGATTATGAGGGAGAATGACCAAGTGCATCGTGATAAGGAGGTTATGGGGGGAAATGATCAAGTGGAGTGCGTAGTGACGAGGAACACGTTGCAGGAACAAGAATGGATCCTGGTGGTGATGTTGCGCCACTCCTGCCAACCAGATCTCTCGTACAAGATGCATGGTATGATCATCATCATAAGGACATGTTGGAAGCGGTAAAGGCACATGTCCTATCTTTACGACTTGAGGTCGGGGAAATGAAGGATCAATTAGGTCAGATGTTGCAGTTACTTACCAATCGGAATGAAGTTCATTCTCCAATAATGAAGGGGGAACTCATGGAGACCATATAGCGGGGGACAAGTTATCAAACCCTTCTCATGTTCCACAAGAGCCACATCCATCACCAGAAGACAACATTATTTCATGTCCGTCAACATCAATGTGTAAGTGGAACCGAGAGAGTCCTCCCCCTTCCTCTAAGCGGAAGATACCCGCGAAGGATGGTACTTCCTATTAGGGGAAGAGACCTATGTGGGTCCTCTGAATCAACTGAACTGTGACTTGATGAAAATGTGTGTTGATAAGATAAAGAGTGGAGTAAAGGTGCATGCGACTTATGGTGTAAGAGATGTTGCATACTTTACAGAGCTCCTTTAAGATGGCACATGGTCACATAGCTATGTAAGTAACCTATACACACATAATTACATATGTTCATATATGAATTTTGTTTCATCCACATGGTTCGCGTAATGAAATTTTGTTTCATGCAGCATATAGAGGATGATTTGTATGGAATCCTGAGGTGCCAACACCACATCGACGGATTATTCACTCTGGACTCTGTCATGTTGGATGAATTATTCCACCTAGGGCTGAGCAAAAATCCGCCCATCACCGAAAACCGACCGTCACCGACCGTCCCCGTCACCGGAAAACCCGGAACCGGTCATATCCGGGGCGGGGATGGTTTTAAAAACACCAAACCATCCTAGTCAACGGTGGTCAACGGTTCTCATATTACAAAAGCGGTGGTGACCGGTATACCCGGGTACTATAGATACTTGGCTGGCATTTAGGGCCTGTAGACACTGACTGACTACCAGATCTTGGGCCAAGCCCTTTTATTTAATTTATTGGACAAAGCCCATAGCTTTTAGTCCATTCAAACTCACGTGCATTGTAAACCCTAATCCTTTATTCCTTTCTCTATATATACCACCACTACATCACACCTTTAACTCATATTCACTAAAACCTGATCTAGCCGCACAAAGCCACAAACCCATCATTTATATTTCATCTCCATTTGTTTTTTTTCTTCATATTTCTTTTACAGTCCACTTATGTTTTCGTTCTTCTTATAGTAATAAGAGTAGATTATTGTGTTTTATTCACATATTCTCTCCATTTTCAGTGATATAAGTTTTGTTTTACTTAATTTTGTCAATTGTCAGATTTAATTTTTCTACTCGTTCCTTCATCTATTTACTTTTAGTCTTTGAACTGGTGATGTAAAACTGAGATCCGTTGCATACTGTTGTTTTTTAGACTCCTTTTATTTATTTATTTTATTATTACAAAATTTCAGATCTAAATATAGATTATTTTCGTGTGGGATTTTTATTTTAATTATTTCTGTTGTTGCTAACCTGTAATGTTGAAGATCGGAGATGTCTCATTAAACTGAGATCAAGTATTTGTGTAAACGATAGTAAAGTATTTTTGATGTAAGAGTAACCGATATTTTAAATCTGGATGTATATGTATTGATTTGTTCTTAATTTGGATTTAATTTGCTATGAATCAAATCTGATAGTATATATTAGTTAAGTCATGATATTATATCAAGTTAGTGGATAATGTAGATTTGGATGTATATTTATTGATTCGTTCTTATTTTGCGTTTCAGTTTTTGATTATATGAATAAAATCTAATGGTATATTATAGAAAAAGATACATGTAATCTGGTTTTTCCGATTCTTATTCTAAAATAAACCACTAAAATCTTAAATAAGATGTGTTATTGTTGTATTTTGGGTCTTATTTTGAAGGCCCAATAGAAAGCCCATTGGGCCTGGTTGGTCGGTTAAAACCCATCACCGCCCGGTGGTAAGTCTGGTCGGTTATCACTAGTCCCGCCAGCGACCGGTGATGGGTTCGGGTACGGGTTTTAGATAACCGGCAACAACGGTTTGGGTAATGGGTTTGGGTTTTTGGGCGGGTACCGGCCGATGCCCACCCCTAATTCCACCACATAATGCAGTTGGAGTACAACAATTTGCAGGAGAGGAGAGGCACTCACCCGGTACGATTACCAAGTCAGTTAATGAAATATGTTAACGATATGAGTCCACAACATATACCCATGTCATGGAAGGGATGTAGGAAAATTTACTTTCCACTAAATTTTCATAATACCCATTGGATATTGTTAGTCGTGGATCTCGCTGAACGTGGTATCAAAATATACGATTATAATACTTGATTAATCTCTGATACGTTGTTGACATAAGTAACGAATTAGTACTGCTATATGCTTCCAAGGATGATCAGTGAGGGAAATTTGGTGGACTTTGAGGTTCGAGAATTGTACACCAGTGATTTCAGTTTTGAGAGGCTTGACAATCTGCCTCAAAATGCAAAGGGTTTTGTACCTATGCTACTACTACATTTACACCTCATGAACTTGTAAATATTCTAACTTCACTTATGTTTTTATTACAGTGGATATTATAGGGTGTGCACACTGAAATTCATCGAGATGGAATTAGCCAACCTCCCTTTTTATGAATATCTACAAGATGGTTCATGCCTTCGTATCGTAGGAAAATGTGTACCAATGTATTTTCAAATTACAGATATCTTTTGTAGGTGTATTTATAAGGGTTTTTTTTAAGCTGTTTAAACTAAGTGTGTGGGGATTTTTTTTTTGTACGGATGATAAGTAGTTTTTTGTGGAATTGTGAAATTTTGGATGGGCAGGTTACAATGAAATGTGTTGTATGGTATGCATGTGTGTATATGGGTTATATCTTCTTGATCAGATGGAAGGTTGATCTGATCGTTCCCGTGAGTGAGAATGTATTGGTCGTTAAGTTTCTTGATCGTAATACATGTTCAGTCGATCAGATTGTATGCCTTAGAAGGTTTGAGTTATATCCTCTCGATCAGAGGAAAGGTTGGGGCGATCGTCCCTATGTGTGATAATGTGTTGGTCTCTGTTTTCTTGATTGGAATTTATGTTCTGTCGATCGGCTAATATGCCTTAGAAGGTTTGGGTTATATCCTCTCGATCAGATGAAGGGTTGGGGTGATCGTCCCCGTGAGTGTAAATGTGTTGGTCTCTGTTTTCTTGATTGGAGTATGTGTTCACTCGATCGGCTAACATGCATTCGAAGGTTTGGGTTATATCCCTCAATCACATGAAAGGTTGGTCTGATCGTTCCCGTGAGTAAGAATGTATTGGTCTCTGATTTTCTCGATCAGAGTACATGTTCAGTCGATCGAATGGTATGCCTTCGAAGGTTTGGTCATAAGTGAACTAGGGTTTCCAATTTCAAAAATCGTCTTCTTTCATATGATGTGTGGATTCTTAGGTCAAAAGTAAACTAAGGTTTCCAATTTAAAATTGTCTTCTTCAATATGATGTGTGGATTCTTAGGTCATAAGTGAACTAGGGTTTCCGCTCGTTCAGCTGATCGAGATCCAAATGGGTTACTTTGTGAAACTTGGCCGATTGAGATCATATTTAAGTGCTGATTTACGAAACATAGTCGATGAAGATCTAAATAGGTTAATTTTTGAAACTTGGCCAATCGAGATCTTATTTAAGTGCTTATTTACGAAACATAGCCGATGGAGATCTAAATGGGTTACTTTGTGAGCTTTGGTCAATCGAGATCATATTTAAGTGCTGATTTACGAAACATAGTCAATCGAGCTCACATAAAAGTGATTATTTATGAAATGTAACCGATCGAGATGGGGTTGCTTTTTCGAGCGCGATTTCCCACACCACGTTGATCACAACACAGTGTATTTATCGATCGTCCTTGGTTAGACTCGCGATCGGTACTTGTACAAGGCAATAATTTCATACGCACATAACAAGGGAAAATGGTGGGATTTAGCAAAATGACCTCAAAAACTAGACCACTTCATTTCTCTAAAAATTAATACTAGTTGTACATACAATGTCACGCATTATACGAGCATTTTCGTCAGGTATGACCTACTACCTAACAAATTCCGCATTTTCTTCAACGTTTCGCTACACGCTCAACGACAGGAGGGTTAGTGATTCGCTTCCTGCCATGCTCACCACTTGAAGGGAATCTGTTTAGTTTCTGCCTACCGTGTTTCACGCTTAAGTCATGAGGGAGAACCTTAGGCAATTCTACGTTTGGGTCAATGGTCCATTCTTCTTTTAATATTGACATCAGATAGATGGTTTCGGTGTAAGCCAATGCCCAACTGGTGAATGAATAATACTTATCACACAAATTGTGAAGTTTATGCCTATTACTAACCGTCTTCTGTGCTGTTAAAGCATGGACACAAGGAAGTTTATCAATGTCAAAAACTTGAAATTCACATGTCTTGCCATTTAAATCAACTAGGGCGCTACTGCCTTCACCAGTTACATGAAACTGACTTCCCTTCAATGGTATTGCAGTGAACTTTGGAGCCCGATCATCCCTTCCTTTTTAAATTATCTCTGCTCGTTGAGTCAAAGCATTTGACGTTTCAGGTATAATACTTATGTGGTTGCTACAGTCGTGGAACCACTGAATGACTTTCAATTGTACAACTTCTAACAATAGATTGATAGGTCACTCCCTCGGTTCTCTTAATGCTCCGTTTATAGACTCCACACCATTTGTTGTCATAATGTTGTACCAAGCACCTATGAAGTGGCATCTAGCCCACCAATGTTCTTGTATAGTTGTATCGTCTAGATACTTTACCGCTGATGGAAAATATTTGTGGAAATTTGCATACTTTTTTTCGAAATCGGCGATTGTGTATGCTTCTGCAAGTCGCTTCAGTAGTTCCTCAAATTTTGATTTATTTGTAGCTTTCACTCGGTGTCTTATGTTTTGAGACAAACTCCCCCTACAATGTCTATAGTGTTCCTCTAGTTAGACAGTTTCCACACCTTTTATGATACATTGACATTTATCCTAAATGATAACTAAGTAACTCTGATATGGTATAAACTCTTTCAAGTTCTCCAAGAACCAGATCCAAGAAGCATCATTCTCTGAGTCTACCACAACCCAAGAAATAGGATATTGTTGATGGTTGCCATCTTGTGTTGTTGCAATTAGCACTATGCATTTGCAAAACGTTTTCAACCAAGTACCATCTACTGCAACAACCTTTCTCATGTCGACTCTAAATTCTTCAATGCATGGACTATATGCTATGAAAACATATTTGAATCTGGACTCCGAATCTACCTCTAAGTGAATGATTGTGTCTGGATTCTTCTTTTTAATCATATACAAATAAGACGGAAGAAGTGTATAACTTAAAGAAGGCGAACCTCTTTATTTTTCGTTCACAATTCGTCGCACCCTCCAAGCATTCCAATATGGCATGTCAATATCGTGCTTCTTATCCATGTGGGTGAGAATTTTTCTTGGCTTCATTGTATGAAATCGACTGCCAAAACTTGCAATCAAAATATCAGCAACCGCACTAGCACTTGCCAAGAAAATATGAGCTTTGCAATATGTTCTTATCACGAATTCATCACAATCCTTCTTCTTTACTGTACGTACTACTCATCTACATTTCTACCCAACACATTTCATAGAGTACAATGTCTTGTTAGATTTTAAAGTCTTGATCTTAAAGCGACCCTTCGATGTTATCTTCCTTATCGTGGCCTGCGCCACTGCTTTGTTAAAAAAAACATCGCGAAATTTCATACCAGAATGATCCGTGAAACCGATCAAGAATGCTTCTTCATCAACAACGTTTGACGGAAGTACTTTCTTCAGAGTAGAAGTCTGAAAATCCACAGTAGCAACAACGTTTAGAACAACTTCGTTTACAGTAGAAGTCTCATAATCTACATCAATGTACATTTTATTGTCCGTGTTTCAACGTTCTCATAACGAACCTCTTCTCGAGTAGGCGATGATGATGGTTCCCATTTTTAGTCTTAGTGCTCGTATTTCAATCGTAAATGTCCTAATGTATGTATCATCGTTAGCAATACAATTAAAGCGGCTTTATATTACTTATGTGTTAGAGTAATATATCAATGCGTGTTCTAATCTATGCCCATCATATGAAGTAGAACCATAGATCGGGTTAGATCACACTAGATGGGTCCCTAGTCTACAAAGCTTCACTAGAAGCGACTAGTATGAAAGATGACTCTTTATGGCTTAAGTTCTATTTAGTCAATGGAATGGGATTCTGTAGTCCGATCATAGATATCATGTGGGACATAATATTGGACGACCCTCCATGAATATGCGCCATAGATTAAGTCATGAACATATTAGTGTCGTAGCTTGTCATGTATTTCTAGACCAATGAGTCTTTGTGATCATTATGCAGTAAATAACTGAGTTTGATCTGAGCCTAACGTTATCTGTTACATGGCTTCAATAACGGCCATGATTGACTTTGGGGCAGACTGGATGAGTGACACGAAAGACGGGTAAGGGATCTATCCCTCATACTGAGGTATAGAAAAGATATCGGTTCTCGGCCGCTTGATCGAGAGTGGCTGAAAGAATAGCATGGCCATGCACATGATACTGGGTATCATACATTCAGTTATCTCACATATCAAGGAACAATGATTGAGAATAATAAGGATGACAACTCTATGTCTTATCTCAATCAGGATATCGATGATAAAAGGATAATGACATAGACGATACAAATTATGTGACTTCCCATAATGTTTAGCCTATGTATATTATATATTGTAAGAGTTTTATATTTGTTTTTTTTGCTGCGTAGCTTCCGAACTACCATGAGATCATAAGGCACCCCATGAATTTCAGTACAAGCTTATGCTTGTTTGGAACACTTTGAGGTCAATAGTCATGGATCGCTATCGATGCATTTTCATTTTAATGTTATTTATGCATTTCATTTCAATAATGATAAGGTAGTTCTTTAAGCATCATTTGAAATTTCGTGTTAGTACTGCTTCAATGATTGTGTTACATATGGTAGGGCCTTCGTTGTTGTCTCAAAACTGCGGAATGTGCTCAGCCACATACATAATCTTTATACTGAGGATAATTTCAGAGCCATATTTGGACATTTAGGTTTGTCTTGGACTCTAGGTGATGGGGAGAGGATTAATTTCTGGCATGATCACTAGCTGGGTTCTACTGCTCTACAATTCTCTTATAGAAGGTTATTTCTTTTGAGCAACCAGAAATTTCAAAAAGTAGCATAGGTTTGGTCTAATAGATTCTAGGTTCTGGATTTCAGAAGAGCTTTAAGAGGCTGGGAATTAGGGGAGTTAAATTCCCTGAATTTGCTCCTGGGTCTTTCTACCTGTGAACAGTCTAGTGACATTTTATCTTGGAAATCAAAGGGAGAAGTGTACTTTGTGGCTAAAGTTTATGGATTGCTTGTTGAACAAGGAAACTCTCATCTGCCTTGGACAAAGATCATGTGGACCGCTAATGTTCCTCCTAAAATTTCTTCATTTGTCTGGTTATGTTGGTTGAATGTCATCCCCACTACGTGCTTCATAGAAAGCAGAGGTATTGCTCTAGATCTAGATCATCTTCTTTGCCCTTTTTGCAAGGCTGATTTGGAGGATACCGTTCATTTGTTACTACTTTGTGAAAAAACTTGGTTGTTGGTTTTTAGTTGGTGAGGATTGGTGTGGGTTGCTCCTAGAGACCTTCAAGCTCTCATCTTATCCTGGTCTTCTATCCCTCCCTACAAATCCTGGAAACTCTGGCAACTCATTTGCTTCCTCACTCTTTTGTTTACTTGGAATGCAAGGAATGATCTTATCTTCAATTACAGTCCTTTCAGTGCTGAGCTTTCTCTGAGGAAAATTCAATCTCAGTCTTTCAATGTGTGCAAAAACTCCCTCAGATGCGATTTATCTTGGGATCTTTGGTTGAAGCACCCTCTTGATTGTTTGATGAGGAAGAAGTCAAGAGGCCTAGATTTTTTGTAATTTGTGTTTGGATTGGGAGGTTTACTGGTTTATTGTTTTGGGGTTTTTGTTGTCTTACATCAGCCTTCGTTTGTGTATTAGTTGGGTTTATTGTTTATAGGTTGGACTTGCATTTTTAGGTCTTAGTGTTTTGATTTCTTGCCCTGTAATTCCCCAGTTGATCTGTGGGAAGTTCCAATTTTGTATTAGTGAGGTTGATCCTCGTTCTGTTGGTTGGATTCTCCACAACAGAATTTTCAATATATTTGCTGATAAAAAAAAAGTGAGAACAACTGTTTTCCGATACCCCGCTCTCAAATGCTTGCACCATCATCTTCTATATCTTTAATCCTTATACACTTCTGCTTAATTCATTCATCTAGAACTATATGTTTCAGTTGTCTTATTTCATATAGAATTAACTTTAAGTAGTAATTTATCACTTGTGTTTTGTTTTATTTATTGTAGTCGAGACTTCACACATCGAGTTAAGTAATTATCAATGACTAAATTTACTTAAAGTGAGTTATTTTTAAGGAGGAGGAAATAAGGTAAAGTTGGGATGAGTTTTATAAAAAGTATTATGAGTTAATGTATTTTGAGGAAAGACCTTCTCAATGTTCAATTTTGGAAAAAGTCTTCCATAGTTTAATGAAAGATTCATATACTACTTTTATTCTTTTGTATTTTTACAAAATACCTCACTTTTCATAAAAACCCCTTATATTTGGTAGGGTTAAAATGCAAAATAGAAACCCAGCTCAGTTGTACAGCCGTCGACCACCACAGCCCCGAGCAACGTCTACCACAACCTCGAGCTTCGACCGTGTTGTGTTATACTTCAAGCCTCTATCATCCTCTTCGTGTCTGTTAGTAAAGAAAAGCCCAAGTAAGCAACCCAAGCTTAAATTTGTGATTTTCAATTCTAGGTTTGAGTTGACTTTCGAATTATGGATGGGAAAATGATATATTATTGTTTAGGGAAAATATCTGATTGGTACCCTTAACTATACGTTTTTAACACATTGGTACCCTTAACTAATTTAATCACAAAAAAGGTACCTTAAGTTTCAAATCAGTAACACATTAGTGTTTTCCGTCCATTTTTGGACGGAAAATGGTCATGTGCAATGCACATGACCTTAAACTTTCAAAAATGACAAAAATACCCCTCTAAGTTCAAACACTAATTATTCTTTTACCTTATTTCTCCTACGCAACCTTCATCTCCCCCATTTTATTTCATACATACACCTCCTTCATTCTGTTTCTTCCCCAGCCTTCATCTCCACCACCATGATCATTTTTCGTCCAAAATGGACGGAAAACACTAAAGTGTTACAGTTTGGAAACTTTTTTTTTGATAAGCGAAAGTTTATTAAGGATATGGTCTATAAAGAGTAGACACATACCAAGAAAAGATCCGAAATGACCTTTTTCTCAAACCAGAACAGCTACAAAGAGCAACAAACAAACCGGGAAACAAAAACAAAAAACAGAACTAAAAACACCTTGCCTCATAACTAATCGGATTCAAAACAAGAAAACCGATTAGCAACAGGGACGGGCGTTAAAGCTTGTTCTAGACTCGAGTCCAAGTGCTCCTCGTTCCCATCCTCAGAGCCCTGCTTGTACTGAGCCAGCCTCAAAGAACAAAGGTCGACTGCCTTTCTACAAACCTTCGAGCTATGGTTCCAATTACCCGAGCTATCTGTTTTAGAACCATTCACAATGAAACGTCCCAATTTATCGGCAGCCCTGGCTCTTGTCTGATACACGACCACTGGCTGAGCAATCACCTTCGGCTGACCTTTCTTTGGACGTCCACGTCTTTTTGGCTCAATCGTAGGGATCGGTTTCTCTAAGGCATCCTTCCACGGGCTAGCCTGATACTCGAACTCCCTAAAAGTTTCTCCATCCTGAGGTTCCACGGTCTGATTTTCTGCCACAACTGACGGGCCCAAATCGGTACCAATACGGGAAAAGACCTCGGACAAACGAGGATTGACCTGTGTCTGTTCCACTAGGCCAGAACCACCAGAAGGCCCGTTACCACCAGGTCCAGAACCAAAAAAGTCCAGCTCTGTACCGAATTCCCTCTGGGCCGGTCCAAAAGGAACAGCATCGCAATCATCGTCATCAACGCGCGCCTGATTCTCAGGATGAGATCGCGTGCGAATTGGGAAGGGAACAATAACAGATGCAGAAATCACGGGACGAGGCAATCCCGAGGATCTCTCCGCCGAGAATCCCTTCGCCTGAGTCGAGATTACCGGATCCGCGCACGGCAGCGCAGAGCCAAAACCAGCCGACGAAACTTTCCGGGGAAGAAAGCCCTCCGGTCTCTGTTCCGGCTGTGAAACAACCTTAATGCCATTCCCAGATTGCCCAAACCGAATTACAGGCTCGGTAGCTGAAGGTCCAGAGCTATCCAACTTCCCTAAACCTGAAGCTTTAGGTCCAAATATGCTCTGTTTTAAGGGTCGTAGAACAGGGGCGGTGCATTCTGCACGTTCCAAACCGATTTGATCCGATTCTGGCCGAGAAAGTGCTACCAGCAGAGTATACCCATTCAGCTTAAAGCCATTGAGCGTGTCTATAGCCTGTAGAGCCGTCTCTTTGTGTTTAAACACTACAAAACCGAAGTACTTGCCTTTCCGGTTTGGTTTCTTTAAAACCTTGACGGAGAGTACTTCACCAAAAGCTCCCAATGAGTTCCGGATCCAATCAAGTGATGTATCCAAAGGAAGGTTGAAAATAAACACCTTACACCCTTTTCCCTCACCGGTCACCGGCAACACAGCAGCTCCATCTTTCATCGTCTGCGTCTCTCCCTTGGCTCCCTCTACTTCACCCACATGCTCAGGAGTGTGCGACGCAGGTTTCGGAAGCAGATCGTCAGCCGCCCCTTGCCGTGGCTGCTCTGAAACAGAACGGGGGCATGTCACAGTCGCCTTGGCCAGAGTCTTCTCAGTCCGCGATTTCCTCAACTTGGCCATCTTCCTGGCCTTCTTTGCCGGGCAACCATCACTGACCTTGGAGGGAGAAGACACCTTCTTGGCCGAAAAACACAATATGGTCTTACAATAGGAATCATAACTAGAAATAAGCACCGAGCAAAAAGCTGGAAACGAGATTGGCTTCATGCCCTTAGAGAGAAGCATGGTTCTCCCCATTACTGTTTGTTTGGAAACTTAAGGTACCTTTTTAGTGATTAAATTAGTTAACGGTACAAATGTGTTAAAAACGTATAGTTAAGGGTACCAATCTGATATTTTCCCTATTGTTTAATATGTATAAACTTAGTGAATTAAACAAAGGATTGGAATGTGGTGGTTTAAGGGAAGCTTATATGCGTTTTTTTGTGGTTGTGGGCGTTTTCCACACTACACGAAGCCGTCAATCGAGAATGATAAAGAGTTTTGGCCATTTTGGTAATCGTCTCTCATCGGCAGGACAATCCCAACGCTCGATGGGTGACGTGTAAGGACCTAAATCCCATTTAGTCGATCGGCTAGCCAAACTCAACGATCGACAGATGACATATTAATCTATGGCTCCAAAACAGTCGATCGTCGGGATAAACCCGTCGAACGATGGATGACTTATTATTCCATGGTTCCAAAATCGTTGATCGCCAGGACAAACCAAGCGAACAAAGGATGGCCTATTATTCCATGTACCCTACCGTGTCGATCGCCGGCCCAAAACCGTCGATCACGAGATGACATATAATTGCATGTTCCCATCCCCATCGATTGGATGTTTGCATATTCCTACATGAACCTGCTTATTTAATAATAGGTCTATATGGATAATTACTTAGCTTTATAAGGTTGTAATTGTTATAGGAATGAGTGAAGTTGTAATCCTCGCTACTTACAGTGGGGAATATAAGCTAGAAGATGGAAATTATAATTGGATATCAACAAATAATAAACTTATTAGTATTGTTGTTGTTTATAGTGAAAATGCAACATTAAACACATTGAAGGACCTCTTGTATTATAGGATCGAGGTGAAGGAAATGATACAGAATTGGAACTTAGTTTTTTTCCAATAAGCTCAAGATTTTATTAAAAAAGACTCATTTTAGACAAAAATGAGACCAAGGGTCAAAAGATCGAGACACGCTTACAAAGGAACTCCGCTAAAGGGGGGCTATAAGGCCCACCCTTATCCCAACAGAAAACCAAAACAGCTTACAAAACACTGAAACAAGGCAACAACAAATAAGCGAGAAACACCTACAAGGCTACTGTTTAGAAGCCTGACGAGACGCTTTCCACAAAGTCGAAACAGGAGGCGCAGACTTGATGGCACGTTCCCGAGTCAACGAACAATTTCTCGATCTGGTTACCATAGTGTAAGTGGATGATCTACTCTTACGCGGTGGAGGTTGAAGAAGAGCTTCCTTCCATGGACTAGTCTCTTTCTTCTCTGCTCCCAAAACTATAGCTTCCGAACCAAAGTGTTAGCCACTACCTGTGGTTGATCAACCTCCTGAACACTGGGCGAGCCAACCGATACATGAATAGGACATGGAGAGCAACCACTCACCTCAACCAAGCTACTCTAGCCCACCAAATCACAACTAGGGCCGCCCAATACGTGGGCTGACTTTGGACAACCCATCTCGCCATCCATATCAGTACAAGTATCAGAAGCAACATCAAAGTCTGTTGCGTGTGCGTCAAGAATCTGTAAACGCAGGGATTGACGCGATTCGCGGCCCTAAAAATTAGTCAATAACGCCGAAACATAATCACCAAAATCAGGGTGGGAATTCAAAAATATAAAATCACGAAAAGATCACTGGAGATATTGTAAAATCTCCATTTGAAACTCCGACGAACACACCGTCCGATCACCGTGGTTCATCTTCTTCCCCAACTGACCTTGCCCCTGCAGAAACTCGAACTGATCGTTTACACACAATACAACATCCCGAGTTGGAATTACAACACGACCATCCAAGCTCTGTTTCTGCACCATAGTTTTCTGCATATTAATGCTCTATTTCACGGCTTTAACAGGAAGATGATTCGGATCAAGCCGAGCAAGAACCACAAACAACTTGAATCCATTGAATTTAAACCCGTCATAAACCTCAATGGCCAATTGAGCTGACTCCAGTGATTTGAACTCAACAAAGCCAAAATACTTACCTTGTTTGTTTGGTTGTTTCAGAGCAATTGCCGAGACGATGTCACCAAAATCTCCAAAAGTCGACCGGATCCAATCATCCGAAGTAGAAAACGGTAAGTTATAAATAAATAACTTAGTAACTATGATTGTCGAAGACTCGGATGCTTTCATAAATTGATCAGAAATTGAAATCTCACCTGGATCGATCACCATTTGATGGTCGACGTCGTCAACTCTGCCCTTCGGCATCGCAACATGAGCTTCCGATCCATTTTCCCGTTTACTCACTTTTGATTTCACACCCTTGCTCTTCAGAACTGTGGCTCTTGTACTCCGATCCAGAGACACTGAATCAGCTACAATCAAACACCCATCTTTCACCAAAAGACGAGATGAGCCACACCCTACGCAGAAATGAGAGATTTTCCGCACGAACCGAAGACCACAAACGTCACAGAACTTGGCTTTAGCTTTGATAGATCCGTTCATTGCTCTACGACCAGTATTTCAATAAAGCATTCTACTTGATCTACACCTGCAAAAGCTTCAAAGCCTGCAATTGATTAATTGAAGCATCGCATGGTTAGTATGAAACTTGTTGGGGAGGATCCGCTCATCGTGCCAAGTTAAGGGTATGTAGTATCTTTATTATCCTGTAGGAAGTCAAGTTGGGTTCGGTTGATTATATTACTCTTCGTAGTTAAATTGAAACTTAGTTAAAAAACCTTGTACGATGATTTTTAAAGGAGTTATCCCGCCAAATGAGATTATAGATGATATGGATGGTCGGGCTTTAGTATTGGAAAACATGATCCTAGTTTCTAGAACCATGTTACGTGTAGAGGTGATCAACAAAGATACAGGTGGTGCAGAAGTTGAACCGGTGGAAGCTGAACCTATGGAAGCTGAACTGGTGGTACACGATAACACAGTGGTAATTGAACCGGTAGTAGCTGAACCGATTGTAGTTGAACTGGTTGTAGATGAACATGTTGTAGTTGAGTATGGTGAACATGACAATGTTGGGCATCATCTCCTACGCCACCACCAATAAGTTTGGATAATATCGAAGAGAGCTGTCAAATAGTGTAGTATGTTTCTGGAAACCAAGAGTTTTCTTTAGATACGGTGGATCCAAAACAAACAGTGATCGGTTTCAGAGATGAGTCACATTTAGTAATTGGTGAAGAGTCTATATGCAAGAAAGCAGTGATAAAGTATCTGAAACGGATTGCAAGGAAGGGTAATTTTATGATAAAGCGAGACATGTCTTTAAATTTATTATACACTACAAAATGTCGTTGTGCTAATTGTAGATGGAGTGTGTGTGCAACAAAAAAAATCAGGGATCGGATAAATTCTACATTAGAACCTACTTGCCTTTGCATATTTGTTTGGTTAGTGAGCGCAACTCCCAACAGGGTCAAGTAAGTACGAAAACGATTGCTAGTATGTTGATAACAAAATATAGTGGAAGAAAAAAGATGCCCACTCCAAGGTAGATTCAAGACAGTTTAAAGAGTAGAAGGTATGACACCATAAAATACTAGAAAGTTTGGAAGGCAAAATCACTGGCAAACATTAAACTTGTAGGGAATCCCGATTTAAGTTATGGATTACTCCATGTTTATTTGCAGCAGGTTAAGAAGATGAATTCAGGCGCAATAACTCATTTGGAGGTGGATGCAAAGAGTATATTTAAATATGTTTTCATAGCATATCGGCCATGTATTAACGAATTTAACCTTGACTTGAGAAAGGTTATAGCAGTAGATGATACATGGTTGAAAACGAAGTATACAGGGGTAAGGCTAATTGTAATAGGGCAAGATTGTAATCATCACCAATATCGTATTCCTTGGGTTGTGGTTGACTCCGAGAATGAAACTTCATGGACATGGTTCTTTGAGAAGTTGAGGCCGGAGATACCGGACAAGGAGGACTTAGTTATCCTTTTTGATAGATGTAGAAGTATTATCAATGCAGTGTCAGCTGTAATAACCACTCCCGGTCAACGCCAGTCAAATCTGCGAAAAACAGGAAAATTTAAAAAAATTCAGCAGACACTTATTTAAACCTAAAATTGACTCCGAGGGTCATACCAGACGTAAGTTGACCGCGTTGTCGACCAAAGTAAGTTCCGTGGAACTCAGGGCAACTTTCTGATCAATTTGGGAAATGTTGACTTTTCGTTGGAAAAGTCAACCGAGCGACGTTTTGGTCCATTCGAGGACCGTTTTGGATCCAAAAAGCTTAGCAGTCGTCGCAGCGGTCTTAGTTGAGCCGTTTCCTTGTAGCCCGTGAAGTTTCGTAATTTCTTGGAAAAAGTGCCCGTTCGGGGCCCGAGACGACCGAAATTCGCGAATCTGACTGAAAATATCTAGGAGATATTTTCCAAAAGGTGTGGGACCCACTTGCCACTTGTCAACCAAGTGGTGGTGTTAGGTTTTGGGGACAAAAACAAAAGATGAGAAGTTGAGGGTTAGTTTTGCAATTATGATAAAATTGTGTGGTTTGAATTAAAACAAAAAGGAAGACCAAGTGATGTTCGGCCATGTTGTTCAAAAATGAGGGTTTTGGTGTTTTTAGAAAGAGAAAGAGGAGAGAAGGAAGAAGAGAGAAAAGAGAGGTGGTGTTGTAGAGTTTTGGTGATTCTCGATCATCCGTCCGATGGATCGTCTCAATGATAAAAGAATCGAGCTCACATCGACTTTCTCTACGGTGAGCACCTAACCGATTTTCATTTTGTTAAGTTTGAAATGTTAGGGTTTAGTTAGAAACTAGAGGTTTTTGGTTGAGTTGAGGTGTGGGGTTCGTTGGAGGTGTTTTGGAGCGAAAGGATGATCGTTTTCCGGTGACCGGAGGCTCGGGGGAGCTCCGGCCACCGTGCACGGTGGCTGGCCGGCCTTGTAGGGTGGCTGGCCGGAGCTAGGACCAGCCACCACCATGGTGAACCGGCCCCATTTTTGCCCTAGCCACCCACGGCCAAAGTTGGGCCGGGTGGGGCCCACGTGCTCAGGTGCTCGGGTTTTATTTTCGGGTGGTTTAAAACGTTCCCCGGACCATTTATCCACAACTGAATCGAAAATTGGAATTAAATTGCGAAAGTTGTAATTATCGGGTTTAGAAACTTTAAACGTTAATTAAATGACTCGGAAGTCTGAATTCGATTCCGTCGAGTGCCTAGGAACCCTTGAATTATTCTAAGACCGTAGAAACGAAAACGGGAATTTTCGGAGCCCCGGAAGGGCGTTTCCAAAACCCGGGCAGATTCGCCATGTCGGGCGAATCGGGCCTTTCCGGGTCCAATGTCGATTAATTGGGGAGTTTGGGAGTGATCGACATTGTCGGGGTTACTTTTGGGCGTCAGGTTTATTAAAATTCAGTTTATGCCTGCAAGCTTAAAAGAGTTTAAAATTGTGTTCTTGTTAGATCGTGCTGCAGACCGAAGAAATGGAAAGCTAGGCGAGTGACCGAGATCACGCCGGAGCTTATTTGTGCGCTTTTGGAGAAAGCATACGAGGTAGGGAAAAGTAGCCGGATCTCGGCCCTGACTAGGGAAATTTAACAGTAGAAATGCATGTGACACTTGGGGTGTCGTGGGTTAAGTAGGTTATCGAAGATTGGAAATGCACGTGACACTTGGGGTGTCATGGGTTAAGTAGGTTATCGAAGATTGGAATTGCATGTGACACTTAGTAGTGTCGTAGGAGCAGAGAACTGATCGATGTTAGAATTACTGGAGGCATATGACCATGCCCGGAGGTTGATTGTGAACTTATCGATATTAGGAGTACTGGAGGCATATGACCATGCCCGGAGGTTGATTGTGAAACTGTTGATATTAGGACTGTTGGAGGCATTGGTTATGTCGGAGGTTGATTGTGTAATTTGTTTCTTGTGTGGCCATGAGAGCCCGTGGTTTACTGTTGGTGTCTTGGGTGGCCATGAGTGCCCGTGGGGTTGTTGAACCCGTGTCTTTACTGCTGGTGTCTTGGGTGGCCATGAGTGCCCGTGGGGTTGTTGAACCCGTGTCTTTACTGTTGGTGTGTCTTGTGTGGCCATGAGTGTCTGTGGGGTTGTTGAACCCGTGTCTTTACTGTTGGTGTGTCTTGTGTGGCCATGAGTGCCCGTGGGGTTGTTGAACCCGTGTCTTTACTGTTGGTGTGTCTTGGGAGGCCGTGAGTGCCTGTGGGGTTGTTGAACCCGTGTCTTTACTGTTGGTGTGTCTTGGGAGGCCGTGAGTGCCTGTGGGGTTGTTGAGCCCGTGAGTTACTGTTGGTGTGTCTTGGGAGGCTGTGAGTGCCCGTGGGGTTGTTGAGCCCGTGAGCTGTTGGTGGTTTTGAGTGGTCGTGAGTGCCCGTGGGGTTGTTGAGCCCGTGAGTTACTGTTGGTGTATCTTGGGAGGCCGTGAGTGCCTGTGGGGTTGTTGAGTCCGTGTTTTACGGTTGGTGTCTTGGGTGGCCATGAGTGCCTGTGGAGTGCTGAACTTGTGTTGTTGCTGTTTGTTGAACTTCGTTTGTGATTGTGATTGTGGTTACCTGAGGTTGTGGGCCCGCTTCATGAAACAGGGGTCCTCGATCACACGCGTCTGCATGTTCAGACGGGGTAGGGGGCCCGCCCGTCAGTAAAGGGGTCCTGGCCGCGCATGTGTGGTTCGGGGTTGTGAGTGTGATAGGTCGACAGCCTGATTCGACTTTGTGTCGAGGAATTGCGACAGGTCGACCGCCTGACTTGATGAGATCGGTAAAGGGCGTGAGGGAGGTTATTGAGCAGCTGGTTTGCGATCCTTTGTGATCTTGTTTGGTGTGCGATCCTTTGTGATCTTGTTTGGTGTTGCGTAACTTTCTGTCGTGTCCTTGGAGGAGGTCGTCGATAGTTGTTTCGGGTTTACATTACGAGTCCGAGTGTTGAGTCGGTCAAGGAAGGTAACTGTGGGCGTGTGTCAGTCGGAGTACTTGGGTTGGGGATAGTGTTCCCCGGTGTTGAGTTTATTGTTGGTGTTACCATCATTGTCTGCTAATTATGCCGTAGTCAGTCTGTTATCCGTGGTGGTGAGCGAACGCTCACCCCTAGTTGCTTTTCCTACAGGTACCGGTCGTAGGTTGGACTAGGTGAGCTTCTGAAGCTTGAAGAGCTAGGAGCGGGTTTCTGGGTTTTACTTTTGAGTTTAGTGACGGATACCTTGTACTTTGTCCAATTGTTGGGACGTTTTTGAGTTGTAAATATTATTTTGTTTAACTAAATGGTGATTTTAAAGTGTTTATTCAAAACAGGTTTCAAATGGTTTATGTTTTTAAACGTTCGCGTCCCGAGTTCGTTTTACTGAAATTGGGGCGTGACATCAGCCGTCTACCCAAATGCTAAACATGTCCATTGTAGGCGGCATCTCACCCAAAATGTCAGAACTCATTTCCCTAGCGTTGGCGAGTTACCTAAAAGGTATCGTATTTATTCAAAAAAAATTGTTGATACTTACACAATGAACAAGTTCAATGTTGTGTACGAAGAGTTGAAAGAGTTGTTCCCCAAGGCGACGAAATATCTGGAGAAAATGAACATAGAACGTCATTAATGGGCGAGATCTCACTTCGAAGGTGCTCGGTACAATATCATGAAAACGAATGGTTCTGAGTCTATCAACAATACAATATGAACAGAGAGAGATAGTGGCCTCTGATTGAGTTTTTAAACACCATGCAGAATACGGTTAGTCAATGATTCATGAATCGTATAGATTTGATAGACAAATTACCGATAGCTGGATCGCTTGTAACTCCAAAGGCAGAGAGTATCCTTTAAAAAAGGAACGTTAAAGAGAAGAATATGCGAATAAAACCACTAAACAGAAACGACAAGTATCAGGTTACTTGTGAAGACACTAACGTCTTAATTGATTTGGGGATGTATCGATGCGATTGCCGGAAGTTTGACATCGATAGAATTCCATGTTCTCATGCCTTAGCGTGTTGTGAGGATGTTGGGAAAATTTTTATGAATTGTGCTCGGACTATTACATGATAGAAACATGGTGTACAACTTATGCAGGAACCGTTTATATAGTGTTACGAGAATCAGAGTGGAATATTGATGATCGTGAAGGTCTTATGACGGTTCTCCCTCCATACTATTGATGAGTGGGGGTGACTATGCGTCAAAACCCTCTTTTAACGTGCATCAGGACACGACCATCAAGCAATATATTTGACGGTTAAATACCGGTCGATCCCACAGGGAGTAGAGGTGTCACTAGTATTTTGCTAAAACCTGGGGACGTGGGCTGTCACTTCCACATCCCCGAAAGGGAAAATAAAGAGCAAAAATGTAAAAGAGTTGTTTTAAAGTCTATGCATAAAGGTAAATATGTACACCCTACCACCTAAGACACATAACTATCAATTCACACAAGGAGCCGGTCACGGGTACAAGTAAACATGGCTTCCAATCAACGCATGGTTTGGTTAACGAGGGTGAAATCAAATAATGTTTTCCTTATGGTCTTAGAACACTTAAGTTCCTATGTATGCGGTATCATGAAATCAACCACATACTAGTCATGGGGAGAGGGCACAAGACCATTGTCCGGACCGATATGCGAACCACCAATCCCCGGAAAGCAATAAAATACGGTGTAGTTCTATGATTTTGTGTGAAGCTCGATCTATCCTCGAACGAGAGATAACGACAACGAATGCATGTCACTCTCGCTACCAACTACCATAAGTAGAGATAGCTACACCACTCGGCGAATCTACTCAGCTACGCCTAGTTCACTTCCTAATTCTCGAATGTTATCAATAAGACGAACACCGAAAATCAGGTACAACTAAATAGAGTATCGAATCACGATACTCTGGTACTACACAAGCATGAGAGGACTCTAAATAAGTTGTTGAATCTACTTAGCTACGCATAGTTCAATCAACCTGACAACCGAATAAATCGATCATCAAAGAGAATTAAATAGAGCAACGAATCACAAAACTCTGGTAATACACTAGCGTAAGTAAACCCTAAATCAATAAACGAATCTACTTAGCTACACCTAGTTCACTTCTCGAAAACCAAACAACATTGATCGAGATGAGTTCGGTAATCAAGTCAAACTACGTAGAACATCGAATCACGATGCTCTGGTAATACACAAACATAAGCAAATTCTATAAAAGTGAAATCTCGTCTCACACTAGATCAAATCATGTATCGCTCCAAACATCAATCTACATAGCGCACACAAAAATTATGGAAAATCCCTGAATCGTTCAGTCGGCTTGAAACACACAAGAGAATCGAGAAAACACTAACTAGCATATTTCTATCCCGTCAATAGGAAATCAAGACATAAAAATATCGGAAATCCTAAATAAGTTCACTAAATGGCTAAAGTTTGCATTTTTATGAACTCTAGCCTAGAACTTAAAATACACCTGAGAGATGAAATAGCTAACACATGAAATCGGGTTTTAAAACCATGAAATTATCGAACAGAGAGTAAGAAATCATGCTTGAACATCGATTAGATAAAATATAGACAAATATCCATACAAGCACGTGAATGCTATTAAGCTAAAAAAAACCCCAAATCATGCCATAAACACCACCAAACTCAAAATAACCACAAACTCATGCATCAATTTAAAGGAAATCAAAATTTACACAGCACTTATGACCAAAGATTGGAAACCAAAGTCATGGAATCCAAATCCTACTCGAGCATACCAAAAAAATCGAGTACAAAAAAATAGAGATTAGTAGAGATTAGAACCGGGATTGGGTTGAGAAACCCAATCGAAAACTCCTCTAGCTCGTAAACTCACCATCTCCAACTCTCCAAAGCTTCAACACATGAAAATTCAGAAGTTGGAGATGGTGGAAGGCTCATGAATGCTTGAAACCTCCTTGGATCGTCACTTGAAGAACAAGAGAGAGAAAAAGAAAAAAAAATAGAAAAATCTTTGTATTTGATTCTCAAAAGTAAAAAAATTGATGTAAAGTATTTTATCCCCATGCCTCACAAGTATATATATATTATCTCGAACCTGTCATATTTGAACTTGACATGAATGTTTCTTATTTATAAGTAAAAGTGAATCTTTAAACTTTTGAATTCTTGTATAGAATTCTAGATAATAAATCTTATTCGTAGAGGTTATCTTGTTAAAAATTAATCTATAGCGCCCATTTTAGATTATGAGTGTTATAAGTAGATGTTGAAGCTCATTTTTAAAATATTACCTAGTATAATCTTTCTGTATGAAAATTTTTACTTATTTTTCTATTATATTATTTCATAAGGTAAAAAAAGGCGTCGATCAAATTCTCTCTTTAGTTCCCAATAATTATTGGGTCGGCCTTTGTATCCTTGTGCTTCCCTTACAGTCTCTATAACTTTTCATCTTGATACGAAATCTAGTCTATGTATGACTTACATCTGTTACATTCGTACAGACAGTGGGACACACATGGAATAAACCAGGAAAAAAGAGGAAAGGAAGTTTCACCTCGAGAGGACCATCACAATATAAAAAAGGTAGTGTCTGGGGTAGAGCACAAGCAGAATCTCAAGTAGTTGCTGATGCAATGAAACAAGCAAAATTAGCCAAAGACGCAAAAAAGCTCTTATAACAGATAGAGAAGGGGACGTCACGAAAATGGAGTTGGTCTTCAGCTATACACTGTTCTATGAACCGCTGGATGCGAGTCTTGTTGGACAAGTACAAGACTTCACAGTTGATGGCTGTCAGACGATGGAAGAAAAAAAGAACACTAAAGATGACTATACTTCCATTGAACTCCCGAATTGGGCAGAGAAAGACTTTATCAAGAATCCCACCGGAATTTATGCAAATTATCCGTATACTTTTGATCCTTTACCGATACATAAATTTGTCTTCTTTATATTTTTATAAATAAATTATTTAATATAATTTTCAATCTTCATATTTATTTATTTATTTATTTCGTAAGGGAAAGGATGGTAATAACTATGTCGGGTTTAAGTGATGAGTGGGGTTCTCATGAGACGTTTTAGATCCATGAATGGGTAAAACACGGTATAATTTTATCCCATATTTGGGGGTGTGAGGAATATTTCCTTGAGGTACTTACTCAAGGTGAGGGGATGACGGGGTGATTGAGAGATGTAATTAGGAGAAATGTATTTGAAAGCCCGAGACACAGTGCTGAGAACGGGTACAACATTGGGAGCCTCCTCAAATTTTTTAGGGAGGAATTTCTTTGTATGCCCAGAATTAAGGCGAGGAAGATTGGAGACAGATACAGATTGGTTGAAGTTGGTTTTTTATTTGATCTTCCCGATGGTGATAACAAGTGGGTAATGTCTAATTTTCTGCCCTAAAAGAGAAGGATTCCGCCATGTATATTTCTAGGTGAATTTTTAACCGGACAATTTAATGAAAAATGTTGCAGTTTTGAACTTTTTGTAAGTTCTGAACTACAGTTTTGTCTTTTTGCTTTAGAACTTGGTGTAAGTATTGTTCATAATTAGTTTAACAATTATTCACAATTAGAGGAAACAATCACAATTTCTTAGAAATTAATTATTAAGATAATCAGAACAAATAATTAGGTGGGGCTAATAGCTAATGGCTTCTCCTTCGATTCTCTCCTTCGCCTTCTTCTGTTCTACTTTGCTGACCTTATACAGTGAGTATGTGCACATCACTGGAGGTGTACCACAGAATACGGCGAAGCGTGTGTTGAGATCGGCGCGCCACAGAGTCGCAAAGGCCAAAGCGACCAAGGATCCGGTAAGTGATGTTCTGGCTTCTTCAGTACCTATGGAGGTCAACCCCACCGAGGTCTTGGTCCGTCGTCCGGCCAAGGAGAAAACGCAGAAACAGGGGGTTGATGTTGGACCTCCATTGCCTAAAGGGGAATCCGTGCAGTCTCGCGGGAAGAACTCCAATCCAGTTGGTACGGCACCTCCGGGGACAGTTCATGGAGTACCGAAGAAGCTGAAAGTTCCGGTGAAGTGTAAGGTAGTTACGATATCGGCCAACATGGTTTTTGTACACAACCTGCCGCATTCCACTACCGGAGTTTGGGTTCAGAATGCGCTTGGGGTTTTTGGAGAGATTGTCTCAGTCACCATCCACAAATCACGTCGTGGTTGCTTCTATGCCCTTGTCGACTTCAAATCCTCTGCTGCAGCTTCAAAGGTAATTGAAGCTTATAATGGATTCAGGCATAATGGTTTTAAGCTACTGGTGGCGTTCGATCAAATAAACAATCGGAAACCACGCTCTATTTACGATTCTCAAGAACAGAGTCCGGTTCCAGTGATCAATGGGGAAAAGGATTCCTCACTGGAATTGCTTACCGGAGGCGTGGAAGATCAGACGCAGTCCGTGATCTCAGCGTCATCAAATCCCGCTACCGTCGCCTGCGATCTGGTCCCGAATATCTCGGCTGAAATCCTGGCTCAAACGGATTCCCCCATGTCCCCTGATTCTGTGAGATACGTTGATGCAAAGGTTGCTGAATTTTCGGATGCTTCAATTTCGACAGTTCGTGACTCTGTCGCTGCTGTTTCCACGCGTGGAGTTGACAAAGACGCAACCGGGCTGAGTTCTTCTGCTAGGCCAGTTGAGGTGCCTGGGCCCGACGTTGGGCCTATTGTGATCCTAGATCCATCTTTGGCAGCTAAGGACGCGGGTGGGATTTGTGGAGCATCTGCACGCATTGGACAAGAGGCGTTGCCTCCATTTGAGAAGCCTAATGCGGGCCTTTCAAGCCCAAAAGTCGCTCAACTCGTTGGGTTTGGTCCTGATTCAACGGTTCAGTTTGCTCAACCTTTGTCGGTTGTGTCACCGTCTCCCTTCCTTTCTCTACATTCAAGTTTCGACCAGGATTTTCCTGTGCTGTCACCTGAAACAGTAAAGAAAAGTAAAGGGAAAAGAAGGAAGAAACCTCAACAAACCTTTACAGTGACGACTCGTTCACTCTGTATGAGTGAAACTCAGAAGCTCGAGTCACAACGTAAAAATGAGGTTTGGAGACATTTTGTCAATACAGGGACTTTGCTGCAGATATAGGACGATCCTTCTATCGTTTAGTATTTCTTTGTATGTGGCTATTGTCCCCTTCTTTCGTTCTGTTCTTTACGTTTTTTTAAGGAAGATTCTCTTACCGTTTGTGGTAGAGTCTCTTTTGAAGGTTGTTTGGGATAGCTTTTTTGCGGTCCCCTCTCTTTTCCCCGTCTTGGGGTATAAAGATTATTAATAAAACCATCATTTATCAAAAAAAAATTATGAAGTCACATTTGTTGAATTTGTTCACATTTTTATTTATGAAAAAGCAAATGTGGCACGAGGCAACATAGAGTAATAAAAGAAGATACTCTATCAATTTGGTATAATAAAGTACGAAAACATAATATAATTCAATATATTATGTATGGTTCATTAGAGGAACAAAAACAGAATACTCTATTAATTTGATTTTTTTAACAGATAAACAAGTGGCATTATATATTGAAAAAGATAAAAGGTAAATACATCGGACATCTCCAAAATAAAAATACTGAAAAATAAAAGCTGACAAATAGTAAAGTGCGGTAAAAAAAAATCTGACTCATTGACTGAACCGCTTCGCTGATACGTTCAGAAGAGGGTACTGCGGTGCGTCCTGAGACATTGATACAACTAATCTAACCTAGAAGCTAGGGTAGATCGGACCTATTTCCGGATTGATACTACGGTGGACTGGATACTCCTCTAGGATGTCAGCGTCCGTCGTCCTCCCTGAAGTGATGAAAGTAGTGCTCATAAATACGGAATTGCTTGCCCCGAAAAGGTAGAGGGGTATCTTGCTGGATCTTGATGGAACCTTCTTCACCTTATATCCAGTGGGGCGGTGATACCGACCGACCCTCCACTGGACCGCCTCAGTCTCATTCAGGGAGGTGAGTGTGCTTATAGCCCCCGCCGCTGCAATTGACGCTCGAGTCGAACTCCTCATCGGGTCCTTCCCAATCTGAGTCTTGTCGTGAGTAGCTCTCTGACCCGAGTTATAATGGATTAACTCGTCTGTCCGATCCAGCTTAACATCGGGCCTCCCTGAACCGTTTTTTCCCGACCTCGTTCCTACTTGAACCGAGTTCGCCAAGGGTTTCGAGAGAAATTCTAGATCATTTCGATCAACACCATCCGCCGTGTCTTTGTCCTCTTTGACCGAGTTCCACCGTCGTCCAAGATGATCGGTGACTATCTACCACACCAGAGACCAGATCCCACGGTGGATACAAAAACCAACCTGCCCATAACAATCGTTCAACGGGCAAGGGTTACAACGAGCGGTGGACTAATATTGCTTCTTGGTGGCCATGGGGTGCAGCTTCAATTCGAGCGTAGTGCACATCGCTTGTTGGGCCTCCGCAATATTGGAGACGAGCTCCTTTTTGTTTGAGACTTTCCTTTCCCTTTGAGCCTTGTAGCTTTGGCAGCCTTCTAACCCATAGGTTGACGGTACTCCGAACTTTGGTTCATCCCTGCAGTGTGCTCACTGTCATCCCCATGTGTGTCTTCCCAACTATGCTTGCTCGATTCGCTAGATGGTTGGAAAGACGGCGCCGGTGCCATATGTTGTTCAAGCTCCTCTATGTCGGATACAATAAAGTGCTTTGACGTCCACTTGTGCTAATTTCTGACGAGTTTCCACCAATGCTTCCACACAAAGGCGTGACCTTTCTTAAAATACATTTCCTCGGCCAACACCATAACTTGATCATCGGATCGGCCGCTCCTATGATCCTTGTCACACTGTTCGTAGTACCCTTGGAATTCGTCACTTTAGGGTTCTCTTGTCCCCAATGGTCCTTGTAATGCTTCTCAAATCGCAACAGATCATGTGGTCCACGCATGTCAACGACTTCTTTCCCGATGACATCCCAATACTTCACGTTCGTGTTGGAATTCTCGTGAATTAAATCATAGGAATTGACCATCCAAGCGCGCACGCTAGTCCTCCTCGACGCTCCACAGTCTTTACGTCTTTTTTAGTTTCTCCTCGCTCGCTTTATCTTTCCACCCTTTCACCCCTCCGGGTACACTGGGGTTCGACACCACCACGACACCTTCGGTAATCATGAGACTTTCTTGACTTGTCGGTGCAGAGTTTTGGCTCGGGAGGAATTACTCTTGGGTTGCTGGGCCGAAATCGTCATTTTCCATCTCGCTCAACAAATTACCCTAATTGTACTCCATTACGAACGAAAAAAAACGAGTGTAGAGAAATAATAGAGTAGTATTTTGAGGGGAATTATGTTGGTGTGTGAAATGAAATGGGGGTTTGTTGTTTATAAAGGGGAAAAGTGGGAAAAAAGCTCTTGCCGACGCTGCCACGTGTCGCCAGCGGAGAGAGTGCTGGCGGAAAAACTGACCGCTGACTACCAACGACTCTTTCCGTTGAATGCCAACGGAAACCTCAACGACTTTACGAACCGCCAATAACGAAACGTCGGCTCACCGACTGCAAAACGCCAACGTGTTGCTAACATTTTCTCCTCGTCAACAACGATAAACCGACTCACTGACTAACGTTGAAGATGCTCTTAGCAAATATTACGTAGTTATTTGTTAGTGTTGAAAAGACCGGGTCTAACAGGAGGAGCATGCAGCATCCCGGATTCCCGGTCTCATGATCTGCCCCGAGCATACAAATGGGTTATGGGTCAGAAAGAATTCTACAAATCTATGATGCGTGCGAGGTCTCAGCTTACTCGCGCCAAGTGTGTTTTATTACAGTGACGTGGCCTTCTACCTACCTTCACCTTTTCGGTTTCACCTTACCAAGACGGAGTGATGTTTGCACGTGGCACCTCATCATCGTCTCCAAATCCAACGGTCTGGACACGATTGCTTGAGTCACACTCCTCGTATCCGACAACGTTCATTTGCGTAGCACGACACAATGGGACCCCAAACTACCGGTAGTTCCGGTCACCCACCACCACCCTTTTGTTTTTTGCTCCATCGTCATTTCAACGCAACTAGTACTCTAGAAAGTGCTTCTCCTCTCCACTCTTCTCAGCTCTGTTTTGTTTTATTCAGCATCATGGGTACTGAATCTTCTTCTGTTCGTATTTTTTATATGTTTCTTCTCCCAGTAGATCAGTTATCTGATGGGTAATTTTGGTTCTGAGCAGGCAAGGTCAAGATCGGAATCAATGGTACGGACTGTTAGTTTTTGCTTGATTTGATGACTTTCATTTGTGGGTAATGTGTTTTGGAGTGATTGAATAAGATCAGGGTTTGGAAGGATCGGACGGTTGGTGGCAAGAGTAGCTTTGCAGAGAGACGATGTTGAGCTGGTTGCTGTCAACGACCCCTTCATTACCACTGAGTACATTGTATTTACTTATTGTTATTTTTAATGTTTGTTGTGTCTTGGTTTTGTTAAATACGCAGGCTTTGATTGATGGGTGTGTGGTGATTTTGTTTTTGTGAAGACACACATGTTCAAGTATGATAGTGTTCACGGTCAGTGGAAGCATCATGAGCTTAAGGTTAAGGATGATAAAACCCTTCTCTTTGGGGAGAAGCCTGTTACTGTTTTTGGCAGCAGGTATGTATAATTGGACTCCAATGTGTAAATTGGTCCTAAAAAAAGGTTTCTTTCTTATATTTTTTTGGGGGTTATGATGTTTGTTTTGGTTATAGGAACCCAGAGGAGATTCCTTGGGCTGATACTGGAGCTGAGTACATTGTTGAATCTACAGGAGTGTTCACAGATAAAGACAAGGTTGCTGCCCATTTGAAGGTTTGTGCTTAAACTTAGCTTTATTTGCTAATGATATAATTGGTTTACTTGGAGTTGGATCTTGTTTGACATGCTTGGTTCTTGTTTTATTGGATATTGTGATGCCAGTAAGTCTTTTCTCTAGCAGCCATCTGCCCTTTTCCTTGAATTTCATGACATTTCCTTGCATACATGTATACTTACTTTGGTGCATATATATGCTTGATTGATCTTCAAGGTGGAATTGAAGTCGTTGTTTTGTGTAGTCAACACATGGTTATCTTCCTCGTGTTGATCTTCATGATTGTGTTTAGAAGTCATTATCTTGCACTGGTATCTTGTTCTTTTTTTAGTGTCACAACATCATAATACATGCTGGTTCTGAGAGGGAGGGTTTGATTGGTTTTCAGGGAGGCGCAAAAAAAGTTGTCATTTCAGCTCCCAGCAAGGATGCACCCATGTTTGTTATGGGTGTTAACGAGAAGGACTACAAGCCCGATCTTCATATTGTTTCCAATGCAAGCTGCACTACCAATTGCCTTGCTCCCCTTGCAAAGGTTCCTCCTTTAGCTGCATTTGCAAACCCAATTCACTCGGTGCAATATCAGTTAGGCTTATGCTATTCGCATTTGCATTTCAGGTGATCAATGACAGGTTTGGTATTGTTGAGGGTCTTATGACCACTGTTCACTCCATTACTGGTAGGTTTTGCAGTCTATTTCTATGCCCGTGCCGTATCATAACAGTTTTATGCTGATATATTTGAATTTCTGATTCAGCTACCCAAAAGACCGTTGATGGACCATCGAGCAAGGACTGGAGAGGTGGAAGAGCTGCTTCATTCAACATCATTCCTAGCAGCACTAGAGCTGCTAAGGTACGTTACAGCATCATAGCTTCAGTCTAGGCATTAGTTGTTAGAGGCCTTCTTCTTCCGAGGCGCCCGCTTAGGTCGCATGATCTCATGCGACAGGAAAAGAGGAGGAGTGGCCACCGATCCCGTTCCCACGCCAACGGCTAATGGGACAAGAGCCTCAAGAGTCGCGCCCAAGCCAGCGGTGGATGAGACATGACCCGAGGCAAGGACTTTCGGAGAGGCAGGTGGAGCAACCATGGGAGGAGACGCCGGTGGAGAAGCAGAGCGGGCCGTTTGATCGGCGTAATACGCAGAGATACGGGAGCACATGATTACGGTTTAGAGGTCTCGACAAAAGCGAGGAGAGAGTAACTTTTTCCCTTCGTTTGTCTTATAGGTTTTTTATGATATTAATATTTTTTAACGTTTTTCTATATTATCTTAACGTTATGTATTAACATATAAAAAAATTTGTGCCTCTTATTAAAAAAGCTGGCTCCGCCTCTGACCAACACCCATATCCTAGCAAGGTTGTAAAAAACTTAGGTGCTAGTCGGGTCGTTAGGATCCCTAGGTGTTAAGCGAGGAATATCGGGACCTAGGTGATTTTGATTTTTTATTATTAATATATATTATAAAATATATTTTTTGATATAAAAAAATAAAAAGTATCAAAAAAAAATCTTGCTAAACCAATTAATGCTCTTATTTTGAATTTACTCTTTATTTTAATTAAAATCTAAATTATAGTGATAAATTTGTTATTTTTATATAAATTATAACAGAAATATATATCCACCATTTTTTTGAATAATAATAGAATGATTATACATGTATATTTATACTTTTCTTCCGTGACAAAAAAGAAGAGATGAAACAAACTACCAAAGAATATCACGTGCCATATTCTTGTTATCGAGAGATTTAAGACCATTACACAAATTTTGTTTCTTTCACATTTTTATCTGTTATTCAAACGTCTAATCTCACAAACCAGTGTCCCAAGTTTCCGACTAGTCAGACAAGACTATGAATCAGACGTTTTTTCAAATCTTGAGGCCTAGGCGAGGCGGGGATTCAGTCGTTTTTGCAGATCTTGGGCCTAGGCGGACTAGGAGGGGACTTTTACAACTTTGTAACTAAGAACATGTACAGTGGTGAGACTCACTAAGGGGCTTAGGTTCGGGACTCATATGCTGACTATGCTGAATAGTGAGTCCGAGCCCCTTATTTTAAACTATGTTCCACAATGGAACTCACTAAGAGCATCTCCAACGCTGGGCGTTTCGCTGTTGGCAGAGACAAAACAGCGGTGGCTCGCATGCGGTTCGCTGACGTTTGGGTATTGGCGGAGAGGACTGTCGGTGAGGTTACCGTTGGCACGATGCGCTGGCGGAAAGAGTCATTGGCAGTCAGCGCTGACTGCCTTGGTTTTGTCGCCGACCGTCGCACCCTGTCCGGTGCCGACACATGGTTGCGTCAGCAAAGGCATTTTTTTCCTTCCAATTCTCCCCTATATAAACAGCAAACACCCATTTCATTTACGTACAACTACACAATTCCTCTCAAAATACTACTTTCTTCTTCCTCTACATTCGTTTTTCGTTTGCAATGGAGTACGATTGAGATCCTTTCTTGAGCTCAATGGGAAATGACGATTACGTCCTCGAAACCAAAGAGAAATTCCTCCCGAGCCAAGACTCCGTTCAGACAATTCAAGAAAGTCCCATGATTACCGAAGACTTCGATGCGGTGTCTAATCCCCGTCTACCCGAACGGGTTGAAAGGACGGAAAACTAAAGCGAGCCAGGAGCAAGAGAAAAAGTTACGAAGATTGTGGAGCGTCGAGGAGAAGGAACGTCTTGTTCGCTCTTGGATGTACAATACATATGATTAAGTTCACATGAATAATAAGACGAACGTGAAGTGCTCGGACGCCATCGGGAGAGAAGTCGCTGAGATGCGTGGACCAGATGATCCGTTGCGATCCGAAAATAACTACAAGGACCAATGGAATAACGTGAACCCTTCAGCGATGAAGTTCCAAGGGTACTACGAATGGTGTGTCAAGATCATAAGAGCGGACGATCCAATGACCAAGTTATGGCGTTGGCCGATGAATTATACAAGAAGAAAGAAGGACACGAATTTGCGTGGAACCATTGGTGTAATCTCGTCAAAGGTCAACACAAGTGGACGTCAAGGAACTTTGCCGTAAACGACACAACGGAGCTGGAACAACATATTGCACCAACATTGTCTTTCCAACCATCTAGAAAATCGAGCACGCGTAATCGGGAAGACATACGTGAGGATGACAGTGAGCGCACCACGGGAATGAGTACAGCCGGCCATGGGTCAAAAGGCTGCCAAAGCTGCAAGGCTTAAAGGGAAAGGAAAAGTCTTGGAGGCAAAGGAGATTGCCTCAAATGCTGCGGAGGCCCAACAAGCGATGTGCAATGCGCTCGAATTAAAGCTGAAACTCATGGCCAACAAGAAACAATACTTCGACATGTTCAAGGAGGATAACTCCAAGGACGCATCGAGCATGACCCCTCAGCATCTTGAGGCCCATTGTGCAACCCTTGCGATGTTGCGCCATATGATTCAACAATGATGTTCTAGTGTCCTCCATTTTTTTATTAATTTTGTTTGCAGTTGTCCGTATCTATTTTTAATTAGTGAACTTTAGTTGTCTCTTTTCGTTCAATGAATGGGGTTAATTAATTGTCTGTTTCCTTATATCTTTGCATTATTGATTTTCTCGTCTTAATGTATCGGTTTCATTGCCCGTTGCATATTCGTTAATTATATGTGGGGTTGAATTGCATTTATACTTTGAAATTCATTTTCCCAACATTTCACTTGAATTTGGTCTTCATTCCAAATTTTGTTGGTTTGGTGACATAATTCAAAACATATGAGAAAATGACCAAAATGCCCTTGCTAGGGCTGATGGTTCGGTGGCATTATCTCTACCCTCTCACCTATAAATACCACCACCTATCATCACCAGTTCCACCACTTTGTCCTCTCTTCCCCCAAAATCTCTCAAAAAATTTCCTCTCAATCGAACCATCGATGGATGGCCATCGGCGAACTTTTTCATGGACAACCGAAGAAGAAATGGTATTGGCCCTTGTGTGGTTGCAACATGCTTGCCCGGGGAAAAACATTCGGTACTGGCCGGATGTATACAACTACTACGTCCAATCGACCCCTGACAGGTCCCCTACACGAACCGAGAAGAAGTGCGAGGACCACTAGCAAAGGATGTTGGTCAAGTAAGGCAATTAAATTTAATCTACCGTGAAAAACTTCATACTCGCCTGTCGAGACAAACTGATGATCAACTTAAGGCATTAGCTGCAGACATGTATCGGGAGCGACATCGCCAACCTTTCACCAAGTTCGCGATTTGGAATCTCGTCAAAGATCAACCCAAGTGGCTACAATACTGCAAAAAAATATATAAATCGTTGTTATGCTATGTTTAGTTTCCGCTTCGGTGATAATAAATTGTGGTTAACGTATGTTTAGTTTAAGCTTCGGTAATATTAAACATGTAGTATTAATCGTGTAATATTAATGTGTTTTTTAGTATAATAAAAGTGTTGTGTTTAATATTAATTTATTCGAGCAGCCAACAACGAATAATCAGCTAAAAAAACATCATTGGAGGTTACTGGCTGATAGTGTTGGCTGATTGAAGAGAGAGGGCTGAAATAATATATTTTTTAATCAAACAACCAACATGAACACCAGTAGAGATGTTCTACGTGCCTCATGTTCTGAGCGGATGCTGACTGAATGCTGAATTGATGTAGTGCTGTATTTATTAAATTCTGATTGAAAATAGTAAATACTAAAGAAGATTGAAATTGATAATAAAATTAACCAAACTAATTAATAATAAACTTCAAACTTTTATTCATTCCCTTAATAATACAACCCAAAAATACAAGTTGAAGCTAACAATCCAACCAACACATCGGTCTGCCGAGAGCTTGTCCATATGATCTTGGATCCTTTCACATTGTGCCCACAATCTAGACATCATTATTGCGTGTCGGTCTATTTGCTCTCCAGTGAAGTTTGAGACGTCCTAGTGCTGCATTTAGGAATGGCAACGGGTCGGGTTTGGGCCGGGTATCGCAAAACCCGAACCCGACCCGACCCCCCCACCTTCGTACCCGGCGCCGCCCCGACCTTGCCCCGCCCCGACATTGCCCCGCACGGGTCGGGTATTACCCGCACGGGTCGGGTATTACCCGCCCCGCCCCGAATACCAAAACAAATAATAATATAAAAACAAATTTCTACTGCAATTTAGATTTTAGAACCATTGTTATAGACTTTCAGTGTAATAACTAAATCTAATTTACAATATATCTTTTAACAACCAATCAACTTCTAATGTGATAACAATTACAAATAATAATATAGATTAAATAGTTCATTGTAAGACCAATTTAGATATCCACATAAGTTAAAAAAATAGAATATGTTCTTCAATCAACTTAACACATCAAGTAATAAGCAAATATTAAAATTCTCTAACATTATGAATCCAAATAAGCAACATGAAAATAATTCAACATGAAATGTCATATTACCTTAAAACATGAAATTAATTTACAATAGGGTGCCAACATGAAAATAACTACCTTGCACAGTAATTTCGTCATATAAACATAAAAATAATTTTTCTTTCAAAAATAATAATAATAATAATTCAACATTAGATTTCATATAACTATAAAACATGGAAATAAATCAGAGAAAGTTGTCAACATGAAAATAACAATCTTACACAGCAAGTACATATAACTATAAAATAATTCAACATGAATTCAGTTAGGAGATCCAAAAAAACATGAGTTTCAATCCTCAACATTTAGTTATTTTGCATCAGATACGAGTTTTTTTGTATAATTATGTTTTATAAACAGGCTAAGATTATAAATTGTTTGTAGTTGAGTTGGTTGAAGCTTTTAATTATTAGAGGAGGTCTTGATTTCGAGTCTCCCTTATAGCAATTTTAATTTTATAATGTGGGTTCTGGACTTTATATATATAATATTAACATGTATTCAACACAAATTACTCTTAGTTGAGTCGGTAAAGCCGTACCTTTCATGTGCCATAAGTTGTGGGTTCGAACCATGGCATAGTATTTTTTCGGCCATCGACTTGTTCAAAAGGTTGAGGTATCTCCACACCTGAGGCGCCTGTATGTTCCTGTGGTTCTTTATTGATCTCCACTGGAACTCTGAAAAATGCATTTTTTTCGTTGTACCTTCTAGCAACTGTGCCCTAGAAGGTATTACCATCTTGGGAGTTTCCTTTCGTTGCGTCTTTGGACGTGTAGAGCCAGACATATATGAGGTGTTTTTCCGCCTCAATGGTCCATTTTCTTCTAAGGTTTGGCGCCATTAGTTGGGAAGTGCCGGAAGAGGACGATTAAGACAACATCTGGGTACCATTGCTGCCGCCGACGTGTTGTTGGGATCCACCAACCTTGGGGTAGCCGTAACAGTTCGGACCAAAGTTGAAAGGTGTGTGTGTGTGAGGGGGGGGGGGGTTGAAAGCTGGGGGATTGAATTGACCTGGGTTGAAATTCATTTAACAATAATTATAATACTTAACATCAACATAATAATAATATATGAAATTAAAGACGAGAGGTTGAAAGTACCTAGTATGAATGAACCTGAGTTGTAACCAGGTTACATGTACGGACTGAAAGCGCTAGAGCTGAAATTGGCCTGCATGAACGGGTTCTTGGGCATGTTGATGTTCAACATCCGTTAAAAGTCGCCTAGTTGATCTTCGTTCAACTGGAGATCATACGCGTTGATTTCCTCCAGCATGTAATCTTCGGTCTCTAGTGAAGACGCACGCTAAGTCTCGTCGTCGGACATTTTCTGAGAGAGAAAATTGAGAACAAGTTGAGAAATGTTGGTGGTTTGATGAATAAGATGATGGGTATTTAATAGATGGGAAAATTTTGATTATTTGAGGTTATATTCAGATTTAATTTAATTTATAAAAAAATATAACCGTTTCTGACCGTTGCTAACCGACATAATTTTGTTCCCGACCTGACCACGTGCCAGCCATTGGCTGGCACGCGACCCGTGAGTTGTAACCCACTAACATGAGTCGCAAGTCGCGACCTACGACCCACGTTTAGTGAGTCGGAACCGCGAGACACGCACGCCACAACATTAACTCGTGGTTATGACCCATTAAAACGTGAGTCGTAAGCCGTGCTTTGAGTATGCATTTCCCAACTCAGCTGTTATTATACTAACATCTACAACTATTGTCCAAATTTTCGTTGACCATAAGAACCCAATATTGTCTCATATCGAGGAAGCCCTGATGCCAAACTTATCCAGCATCACCTGAAGTCTCCACTCAACCCCAGAGCATCTCCAATGGTCGTGGCGGCCGGGTCGTTGCAGGCGCTGTCACGACTGGTCGTGTCAAGGGCGACATGTCAAGGGGTCGTTGCATCATCTTTCAACGACGCGTCGCGTCGTGGCAGCCACAACGGCTAGTCGGCGAGCCGCTGAGAAGCCGACACGTATCGGCGCCGATTACTCCCTCAACCCAAACAATCACTCCCTCACTTGTTTCACAAGTTCCCTTTCTCATTCTATTCTTCTCCAAATTCCCTCATTTTTTCCCTTCGATTTGCAATGGACGAGAATCACTGCCTCTAATTCGTATCCGAGTCATTGAACGAAGACGACGTCGAATCTCACTGCACCGAAAAAGACGGGGCCAGTATCGCGTCATACACCAACCTCCTCAACTCGAGCCAATCATCGCCGCTACCCCCATACAACCCTACCCACTACTCCCAATGGCCAGAGTCGCAATTCCCCAGCGTGCAACCTTCACAACCTTCCCAACCCGTTCCGGGCACACAACCTTCTCAATCCATTCCGGGCACATAACCTTCTCAATTTGTTCCGGCCATGCAATCGAGGAGGATGAGGAAGGGGAAGAAGGCTGCATCTATATCGACTAAAGCACCCCCGTGGCTGAAGTGGTTCATCATGGAAGAGGAAAGATTGGCGAGTTCGTGGCTCAACAATTCACTGGACCCTATCATCGGGAAGAACTAGAGGAATGACATATACTGGAAAAAAGTACATGCCGAGTTCCTGTCGACGCGCAAGGCAGACGACCCACCTCGGGAGTGGACTGCTTGCAAGGACCATTGGCATCAGTGCAACGGGAGAGTCACAAAATCCATAGAGAAGTACACTAGCTTTGAGAACGATCTCAAAAGCGGGAGGAGCGAGGCTGGCGTCATTGCAGCACCTGAAAGGGCGTACAAGAAGGAGGAAGACCACGAGTTTCACCACAAGCATGTTTGGAAGATCGTGAGGGCGCAACCGAAGTGGCAGCATAAGAAGGTTCCACAATGTGACATCGACATTGACCTTAACTGCAACCTCGACGCAGAAAGTGAAGCAAGCAAGCAGAGAAGGTTGGACGAGTCTCGCAACTACACTTCGGGAGACGGGTGCGACCACGAATTGAACTCGCTTGCAAGGGAGGAGCGACCGATCGGCCAGAAAAGAGCCAAGGCCAAGGCTCGAGGCAAAGGCAACCAAGTGGACCCCCACCCCAGCCGGAAGTGGTACCACCTGAGCAAATGCAATTTCTGAACGAGTATGTTGAGCGGGAAGCGATGGTTGTTACGAAGAAACAGAATCTCGCAGATACCAGAATGAAGATGCAGGTGCAAGTCATGGAGATGTTGGACAAAACACCACCGACATGTCCGAGGAGGATAAGAAGACTCGTCGCGCACTCATTGAAAGCCTAGGGAGACGTTTGGAGTCGATTTAGTGACTCGCTTTAGTTTGGTTTTTATTCTATGTAATAAAAAAAATAATCTAGTTGCTTTTGTTGTAGTTTGTGTTTTATTCTACTTAATAAAAATAATTTAAAAATTGTTTTTTATGGATTCTTGGTGCCTCGGTCCACGTGCACGGTTACTATTTGGGAATAGTAACGTGTTTGTCGTGGCTGCCACACCGACCCCCTCCCTTCCCATAAATACCCCTCACTCCTCCCTCAAATTCTCACACCTCTTCATCTCTCTCTCTCTCTCTCTCAAACTCTCTCAGTTCATTCTTCGTATTTCCAATGTCGGGAGCATTGTCTTCTTGGGCATCCGGTCCTCTATGGTCCCCAGAGGAGGAGATGCATTTGGTGTTGAATTGGCTCACCTATGTAGGGATCGGGGGCAAGTACTGCAATAAGCTCTACCTTGCTTTCGTTCAAATTGGAGATGAAGCGTGACCAAAGCAGACGGAGAAGCAAGTCAAGGATCGTTTTCAAAATATGAGTAAAAAGTGCATGGCTTTCGATAATATTTACCGGGGACGTCTCAACAACCCTAGGAAAAGCGCAACCGAGGAGGAAATCTATGATGCGAGCGTGAGTGATTATGAAAGCCGAAACGAGATATGGACAAAACGTGCTGTGTGGGAGATGCTCAAAGACAATGGGAAGTGTCGTTTACACATTGGAGCCGTTAGAAATTAGGTTAATTATCTTTTTTTAAGTATTGTATTTTTAATTATCGAATATGAACTAGGTTAATTAATATGTATGTTGTGTTTGTGGGTTTAAATAAAAGTATTAATTATATTTGGGGCACTTATTAAATTATTGAAAGTGTGCTACCATGACCCTTGACACTAATTATGGCAGACCATTGGAGAAGTCATGGCAGGAAGTCATGATAGGGAGGAGAGAGAATGCCAAAAAACACCTCATACCATGACTCCTTTTTTTTTATCAGCAAGATTTTGATTTTTATAAACCGGATCTTCAGAGTGAAGAACCGGCCAAAGGACATGCCCTCAAAGTGTACGAAACCAACATTACAAACAAGACTTGGGCCGCAAGCTACCCACCAAACTATCTAACACCTTGACACTAGTCATAAAGAACCATTCGAGATGCTCTAAGACTCAAGGTCAGAAGCCAGGTTATATTTGAAACTTTTATCCCTAATAATTTGTACTTCTTATTTCAAGTTTCTACGAAAATATTATATATATGATAATCACAAGACCTCAAAATCTTATCATTTAAATTTAAATTAACAACAATTATTATAACCTATACAAAAATAAGATAATACTCAAAAGTATATACTCGTAATAATCCATAGCATTTGAAATAGGGTTAATTACGCTCAACTACCCCGTATTATACACGTTTAACGGATAAAAACTCCAAAGTTATTTCGTAACGAATACATACTCCGAACTAACAGTTTGTAACAACAACCCCCATTCTATTTATTTTTTCATCCATTGTTAGGGTTATATTTAGATTTGTAGAGAGATTTAGAGTTGGATTTAGGGTTGAAGTTAGTTTTAGGATTGTAACACTAAGGGTAGTTTCAGAATTTCTGAAAAAATGAAGAATAAATGGACGGAAAAATGTATGAAATATGGGGATGTTGTTATTATTGTTAGTTTGGAGTATGTATACGTTATTTGAAGTATGTATATGTTAAATATGTATAATTCGGAATATGTGAATGTAATTAACCTTTTGAAATATAAAAAATAGAACTCGAAAGCATACTTGAACATAATTAAACAAGAGATTCATGAGCATTTCCAGCAAGAAGCAGCAACAATGGGCTTGGCTTTCCAACCGAGAACCAAGCACCCCTTGTCTTCAACCACAGTGTATCCTTCACACACCTTCCTATTCTCCATCCACTGCTTAGCCTGCGCCGCCCTCTTCACCGGCGCCGCTTGGAACCCGGCACGGCTCATCCTCCTCCTCCACTGGTCCACCCTCTCGTGCCTCTCCTCCCTCGCCGCCCCCTCGCAGCTCACTATGTTCCTTATCTCCTCCGCGAAATAGAACTGCTCCACCTTAGCCCTCCGAGTGTCGTACTTGGGCAGCGTCGCGTCCAGCGAGTCAAATATCGCCGCGTAGTAGTGCAACGCCTCCATGAACCTCCCCAGAAAGAACGGCCCGTTGTGGCTGCAGTCCTGCTCCACGACCACCAGAATTTTCGGGGACAGCTCGTGAATCATCTGCAGAACAGAGTTCAGAGCTCCTCTGCTTTCCTTGACCGCGCGGTGGAGCTGTAACACGCTGTTGACCACAAGAACCTCGTCCTCCGATTGTTTGATGTGTTCGGGTCTGAGATTTTCTAGGCTGGTTTGGACCGCGTTGAATTCGAAGTTGAGTCCGAGGCTGTGTGCATAAGTCTCGAGCTCCTCTCCGATGATCTTGAACCTCTCTCGGCACAGTCCCACGCCGGTGATCCTGACCCGGCGTGGAGGCTGGCCTGAACGAGTGGCGAGACTCTGGATCAAGTCTCGCCACTGGTGTCCACGTTGCAGACCGAGGGTCATCCCCAGGTCCACCACGTGGACGTAACTCTCTCCCTCAAGGGCTTCCAATATGGCTGAATTGGCCACGAAATGGCCGAACTGGATATAAGGACAAATCTCGTACACGAGTCTCAAAGCTTCCTCCTTTTCCTCCACGGCAATGTGGGTCGTGCTCCTCCCGGGCGGTTCGACGAACCCGACCGCCCCCGGCGGCTGGAGCATTGCTAGCCGGTCCTCCAGGCTCCGGACAAAGCAAGAGGCCACTCGTTGGAACGCCGAGCCGAAGACCAATGCATTGGCTTGGAGCTCCGTTAGCAATGCAGAAGCGTAGGCCTTGTCGCGACAAGCCACGGCTTCAGCGCAGGCCATGAGGAGCTGGACGAGTCTCATTCCATCGGCCGAACCGTCCTCTTTGTACTCTACAAATACTGATGCCGGCACCGCCTCGGACGATAGATATCTTTGAGTATAGGTCCGTATATGGTCCCTGAATTGCAGCCTTGGCAAGCTCATGTCACGACCAATATCTTTGGGAGTCCAGTTGCTCTTGAGCCTCTTGGCTTGTCGGTGCTCGAGAATGGAGGCATAGCGGTGGCACGCCATGGACAGAGGAGGATTGAGATTGCCCAATTTATGATCACTCTCGTAGAATACACCGATGTGAGGATCCATTGTATCTATTTTCTTCACTGTTTGGCCTTTTCTTTGTGTAGAGCTCTGAACGACCCTAGCAATCCGCAGAGATGGGTTTTATAGCAGCTCATCATGCGATGATAACGAGGTTTGCTTATCGCCAAAATTGGATAGAAAAAGTTGAGACGCACGTTAACGTTAATGTATACGATGGGAATTGAACAGATAATGAAATTTTGGAAATAAGCACTTGTCTCTTGCAAACATATACATGATCCCCTATTTATGATTATTCTCCAACTAGAATACATGTGTCATTTTCTGGATTTCACACAACTTCGTATCTTTTGTTCTGGGTGATTATAGCAGATAAGTTTTATTATTAAGTCATCTTAGGTTGATACTGAATTGAGAAATATGATTACTGTTATATCGGTAGATAACATATAACCAACATGGTCGGACAAACTAAGAGTATCTCCTGTCGTGAGCTGATTGCGGGCTGAAGTTACTGACTGATACAAAAAATATGAGAGAGAAACTAATAAAATATTCCTATCAGCCGGCGACACATTCTATTGGTGGTTAGTTTACCGCCGACGCTATCTACCGCCTTATACAATATTGTGAAGAAAAAAATTTGTTTTATTATTTTCCTGTTGATATAATTATTTTAATGTATTAAATGTTTTTATCCTCCAACAACCTTGAGGACTGGAGATGCACTAAGAATATATTCATGCAGGGGAACACTGAGTTGACACCAACTCAAGTAATTATTGTACGTTGGCGATGGATATCATATGGGTTCACAATTTGTTGAAGACTTTCAGTGTCTAATCTTAATAATTTAAGTTCAAAATTTGCAACTTGAAGAATCTGAGGCAAGGAAAGCTTGGAGGTTTGGGAAAGCCATAGGTCTGAATTCAAAACTTGATGATGAGGCTGTCATTCAAACACTTAGATGATGATGGTTTCTCAGAGGAGGCAGAGATAGAACCAGAAGGGGAGGAACTAAATGTTGGAAGCCAGTTACTTTTGGAAGATCACAACTTGAGGGGGGAACTCCTGTATACCTCTCCTCTTTCTAAACAAGACATGAAGGTCCTCTCATGGAATGTGAGATGATTCTCCTCATCCTAAAAGAGGAGAAGTCTCAGTTGCTTGGTATGCAAGCAAGCTCCAGATTTTCATACTTATACAGGAAACAAAAATAGAAAAAATAACCAACAAACATCTCTAGGATGTGTGGATTGTCTTCATATTGGGAGGTAGCTGCAATTGATGCCTCAGGAGCCTCAGGAGGAATTCTAAGCTTTTGGAATAAATCACACTACAACATGACCTCTACTAAACCAATGTAAGGAGCTCTCTTCTGGTTTGGTATGATGTCTTCTCTCAACCAGTCCTGCTGCATCATAAATGTATATGCCCCAAATAATCTTCAAAATAGGGCAGCTCTATGGTTGGAAATTGAAAAGGAATTGAGTGAACAGTCAGATATTTGGATAATCGTGGGAGGAGACTTCAATGCAATTCTGTCAGCTACTGATAGACTCAGTTAAAGAAGTAGAGGAAGCTCAATGCATAACTTTCAAAGGCTTTTAAATAATTCTGGTTTGATAGACTTACCATTACAAGGTGGAAAGTTCACTTGGTATGGCCCTGGATCCCAAGCTTCAAGAATAGATAGATTTCTTGTTAATAATGAGTTGCTTACATTCATGCCCTCCTTATCTCAATCATGTCTGTCACGCCCCGGATTCGGTAGAACCGAACTGTAAAGACTGGCTAAATTAAAAGGAAGTAAAACATTATTTTTTATCGTATTACAACGTCGTGGGAGGAAATCGAGTAGGTAAATTGGATCGACTTCAAAAAAAAGGGGGAGTTGGGGTCGGACCGGGACGGGTCAGACCCGATCAGCAGCCCAAGCCAGGCAAGGCCTGATCCAGCCGAAATGGCATTTGGGCCAAGAAACCCAAACTGCTACCTAAGGCCCGTTAAGATCGGCCCGCCTTATATAAGCTCAAAATTAGGGTTTTGACCCTCACACTTCTCCTCCTTCTTCGTTTCACACGCCGATCCTCCCCCCCCCCCCCCCCCCCCCTCTCTCTCTCTCTTCTCTCAGCTCGCCGATCACCACCGAACCTCGCCTCCTCTCCGCTCCGTCTAGCACAAAACCCGAACCTCTATCTCCTCTAATCTTCTTCTCCATTCAAAACCCACCGCCACACCCTCACCGTCTCTTCTTCTCATCGTCGCCGCTCAACCCAGACCAGGCGTCGGACACGTTCCCGTCTCGGTTCTCTCTCTCCCTCTTCGCCAGTCCACACCACCACCGAACGCCGACGCGTCCCAACCACTCCCTTCCCTTGTCTCTCCGTCCGGACCAAAGCCTGCCCTGTCGAGCTCGCCACCGTCCGGATCTGAAACGGATGCATCGAAATCCAGCGCAACCCGAACAACCACTACCTGCCGCCGTATTTTTCCCCACGATGAGGAACCCAAATCGGCCGGACCCAAAACCGTGCACTTTCTCTCCTTTTTCTTTGGTTATTTCCGAGCTTCTTCTTGTGGATCTGAAGATTCAGGACTGAATCTAAAGTTCGGAAAGAACGGATTAGAAACGTATCATTTTTGGGTTTGGTTTTAATCAAAAAGAAAAAAAAAACAAAATCGCTTTTAGATCTGGTCGTTTGGAACGGTTTGTGGAATCAGAAAATTACAGAAAACGGGTTGTAAAAAGAAAATGTTTTTAAACGAAAATCAGTTTACAAAATAAAAAGAGTTTCAAAGACGGTTTCAACCTAAAAATGGATTTAACTGGGTTTTGATCAAATTTGAGAATCATTGGGAGGTTGAACGAACTTGGAAACCGATCAAATAATCTGGACGTTAAATCAGGCTAAACGCGGGAATAGGTTACGCCTCGGGAAACGTGCCTCAAAACCTGTGCATTGGGAACCGTGCCTCGGGAACCGTGCACTGGACTCGGGACTCGGGTGCTCGAACCCGATCGTATAATCCCGCTTTTGGCCGTTCGATTTTATAGATCAACTTGTCGTTATTTAGACTGTGTCGGTTCTGAGTGTAAGTTTTAACTGTTAAAAACCCAGGCTTGAATATCGCCCGAGAAGACGAAGACCACTCCGGAACCCGTGTGAAGAACGGAGGAGAGGCTAATCGACATTACAGCAGAGTATTATTAGAGGAAGACCGCAAGGTAGGGGAAATCCTAACTACTCGAGTAATTTCAATAATAGTATGCATATTAGGTTAATAAAACCGGAAAGGTCTTAGAATGGCATATATGATGCGAATAACTAGAATAATCGTCTTTCAATTATTAATAATCGGAAGTGTCTAGAATGCATCTTAGGATGAGAATAACTAGTGTAATTCGCTTTCAATACTTGGGAATTGATTTACTGGTAGAGAGGCCGTGATAAGCCCTCGGATTAGTTTGTGTTAGGATCATATGCTTGTTTGCCTAGTTCATGATAAACTAAGAGTCTAATGAAACTAGTTAGCTTGTATGATTGAATGCTTAATTTAGTGTTTGGATGATTGAATGTGGATTAATTGACTGATTGAACGGATGATCGAGTATGACTGGTTGTGCCAAACAGTGCAATCAGGTGATCGATGTACCGATGGTTCGTGACAGGTAAGTATGACAGTAAGGGTAATTGTGGGTATGAATCTCGTGTGGTGTGTATTGATGAACGTGTGTACTTCTAAGATTGAGGATTATGTGAATATCTTTGTGTGTTGTGGCGAAAGTGTGATTCGATAAGTGTTGATTAGTGATAAGTTATGGTGTTTTTCCCTTATTTATGTTCTTGAGATGTTTGATTGTTCGGTTCGGTACCACACCGGGGGGTAATCCGGTGGTGTGGTGGTGGTTGGAGTTTGACAGATTCTTCGTGATAATGGTCGAGTGTTGGAGTTTGACAGATTCTTCGTGATAATGGTTGAGTATTGGAGCCTGAGGGCATCGGTTATCGGATACTACGAGGATTGAATTATTGGAGCCTGAGGGCATTGGTTATTGGACCTGTCACGCCCCAATTTCAGTAAACCGAACTCGGGACGCGAACATTTAAAATAATAAAACATTTTTGAAACCTTTTACACAAATCACTTTAAAATCGCCATTTAATTAATCAAAATAATATTTACAACTCAAAAACGTCCCAACAATTGGACAAAGTACATGTATCCGCCACTAGACTCAAAAGATAAAACCCGGACTCCGCTCCTAGCTCCTCAAGCTTCGAGAGCTCACCTAGTCCGTCCTTTGATCAGTACCTGTAGGAAAAAGCAGCTAGGGGTGAGCGTTCGCTCACCACCACAAATAACAGACTGACTACGGCATACTTAGCAGACAATGCCGGTAACACCAACAACCAACTCAACACCGGGGATCACTATCCCCAAACTCAAGTAACCCGACTGACACACACACACAGATACTTTCCTCGACCGACTCAACACTCGGACCCGTAATGTAGACCTGACACAACGATTGACGACCTCCTCCAAATACACGACAGACAACCACGCAACACCCAAGATCACAAAGGATCACACACGAAACAAGATCACAAAGGATCGCATTCCAGCCGCTCAGTAACCTCCCTCACTCACGCGCTTCCCCGACACAAAGTCGGGCCAGGCGGTCGACCTGTCTCAGTAACCTCTCTTATTCACGCGCTTTCCCGACACAAAGTCGGGCCAGACGGTCGACCTATCTCAGTAACCTCTCTCATTCACGCGCTTCCCCGACACAAAGTCGGGCCAGGCGGTCGACCTGTCTCAGTAACCTCTCTCATTCACGCGCTTCCCCGACACAAAGTCGGGCTAGGCGGTCGACCTGTCTCAGTAACCTCAATCACAATCACAAGCAAGTTCAACAAACAGCAACAATACAGGTTCAACACTCCACAGGCACTCATGGCACCCAAGACACACCGACACTAACTCACGGGCTCAACAACCCCACGGGCACTCACGGCCACCCAAGACACACCAACAGTAACTCACGGGCTCAACAACCCCACGGGCACTCACGGCCTCCCAGGACACACCGACAATAACGACACGGGTTCAACAGCCCCACGGGCACTCACGGCCACCCAAGACACACCAACAGTAAAGACACGGGTTCAACAACCCCACGGGCACTCACGGCCACCCAAGACACACCGACAATAACTCATGGGCTCAACAACCCCAAGGGCACTCATGGCCACCCAAGACACCAACAGTAAAACACGGGATCTCATGGCCACCCAAGACACAACAGTAACACGGGCTCTCATGACCACCCAAGACACAACAGTAATACGGGCTCTCATGGCCACCCAAGACACAACAGTAATACGGGCTCTCATGGCCAACCAACACACAACAGTAATACGGGCTCTCATGGCCACCCAAGACACAATTTACACAAACAACCTCCGGGCATAACCAATGCCTCCAGCAGTTCTAATATCAACAGACTCACAATCAACCTCCGGGCATGGTCATATGCCTCCAGTACTCCTAATATCGATAAGTTCTCTGCTCCTACGACACTACTAAGTGTCACATGCATTTCCAACCTTCGATAACCTACTTAACCCACGACACCCAAGTGTCACATGCATTTATAATATTCAATAACCTACTTAATCCACGACACCCCATTGTCACATGCATTTCTACTGTTAACTTTCCCTAGTCAGGGCCGAGATCCGGCTACTTTTCCCTACCTCGTATAAGTTCTCCAAAAGCTAACCAACAAGCTCCGGCGTGATCTCAGTCACTCGCCTAGCTTTCCTTTCCCTCGGTCTGCAGCACGATCTAAAAGAACACAATTTTAAGGTACTTTTAAACTCGCAGTAATAAACTGAAATTCAATAAACTTAACGCCCAAACGTAACCCCGACAATGTCGATCACTCCCAAACTTCCCAATTACTCGACATTGTCGATAAAGGACCCGTAAAGGCCCGATTCGCCCGACATGGCGAATCTGACCGGGTTTTGGAAATGCCATTCCGGGGCTCCGAAAATTCCCGTTTTCGTTTCTACGGTCTTAGAATGATTCAAGGGTTCCTAAGCACTCGAAGGAATCGAATTCCGACTTCCGAGTCATTTAATTAACATTTAAAGTTTCTAAACCCGATAATTACAACTTTCGCATTTTAATTCCATATTTCGTTCCGATTGTGGATAAATGGCCCGGGGAACGTTCTAAACCACCCGAACACTAAACCCGAGCACCCGAGCACGTGGGCCCCACCCGGCCCAACTTGGCCGTGGGTCCTAGGGTTCAAGTGGGCCCGGCCCACCATGGTGGTGGCCGGCCTTAGCTCCGGCCAGCCACCCCACAAGGTGGCCGGCCACCCCCTATGGTGGCCGGAGCTCCCAACGAGCTCCCGGTCACCGGAAAACGTCCTCCTTCACCTCAAAACGTCTCCAAAACGTCTCCAACACTCCCCCAACCTCAATACAACCCTAAACTAATAGTTTCAAACCAAAACCTAATTTTAGAAAATGACAAATCGAAGATCGGTTTGGTGATTACCGTAGAAGAAGACAAGGGGAGTCCGATTCTTGGAACGTTGAGACGATCCAATGGTGGAGTGCTCGTGAATAGTGCTCCAAACCCTAACTCTCCTCTTGTTTTTCCTTTTCTCTCTTCTCCTTCTCTCTCTACCTTCTCTCTTCTTTTTTCCTATTTTTTTTCTCTTTGAAACCACCTTGGCCGAACACCCCTATCACCACTCATCTTTATTTTCCCCCCAAAACCTAACACCACCACTTGATTGACAAGTGGCAAGGTGGGTCCCACACCTTTTTGGACAGATATATAGAAGATATTTTCCAATCAGATTCGCGAAATTCGGACGTTTCGGGCCCCGAACGGGCACTTTTTCCAAGAAATTACGAAACTTGACGTGCTACACGGAAACGGCTCAACTAAGACCGATGGGACAAAGGCTAAGCTTTTTGGATCCAAAACGGTCCTCGAATGGACCAAAACGTCGCTCGGTTGACTTTTCCAGCGAAAAGTCAACTTTTCCCAAATTGATCAGAAAGTTGCCCTGAGTCCCCCGAAACTCACTTTGGTCGATATCGGGGTCAACTTAAGTCCGGTATGACCCTCGGGGTCAATTCTAGGTTCAATTAAGTGTATGTCTTAAAAAATTTAAATTTTCCCGTTTTTCGCAGGTTTGACTGGCGTTGACCGGAAGTGGTTATTACAGGACCCTACGGGGCAGTTGGATGGGTTACTCTGCGAGAAATGGTTACTGTGGTTTCACCCAAGTGTATGCGTCCTACAGGAGCGCTACCTTGGTTCCCTATGACATATGGTCCTTTGGAGGCATTTCCGAGAATTCCGACGATGAGCGTCTCTATGGGATGGTTTCGGTGCCCCGATGTATGTGCCTCCTCTGGACCGAGGGAAAATCTGATATGATATGGCTACTCTGGTGGATCGGAATATGGGAACCGATGTGATCCCAACATCTATCCATGGATCGGAGGCTTGAGAAAGCGAGTGGTTGGCGTGATATTAATTGCTCCCATTTTGATAAGTTACGATTCGTTATAGTATTTCCATGGAATCTTTAAAGTTACTGTTATCTCTGGAAAAGCGATGCTATTTTATTACACTGATTCCATAACATTTCATTGATTAATAGTATTTACTTGTTCCCAGTTGTGATGGTTTTCTATTTTATTTTAAGGTTCTCTATTTATTCTCTGGGAAGTTATCGTTATCCTTGTGAATGCATTGTTGTTGTCGTTGCTTTTTATTCGTTTATTATGTCTTTTGGTCTAAGGGTTTTAAACATTTTTGTGACATCGAACTAAAGCAGTTTTATTATTAAACTTGGAGGCTAAAGTTGTTTACGTTTTTCCCTACTAAGCGTAACCTCACCCATATTTGTTTATCTATTGTGTGTACAGGCGTACTTGAGATCGGGGGAATTCGAGGATCGGGAGCTTCCGGATGTCTTGAGGATTGTATTAGAGATGAGTTGGTCCACATTGTTGAACTTTATTTACCTTATGTTACTTGTCAAGTTTTGACACTATATTTGAAATTTTGGATTAAATTACTGAGAAATATTTTGGACTCGCTTTCAGCTTTAAAAGAGTTTATTACTGTTTTACTACTTTTATCTCAATTATTTCAGGTCACGACTCGAGTCCGGCCAAAACCGGATTTGGGGCGTGACAATTTGGTATCAGAGCCTGGTTTCATTTGAAACGGGTTTAAATTTTGAACTTGTTTTCAAAACCTCGGACTGACGTCAATTAGGTGGGTAGAGTTAGGAGGTCTAAGTCGTGTACTCAATGACGCAAGTGAAAACAATTGATGCGTAGAGTGGGAACGACACGAGTCTTAATTGTCTCCATGATTGTTTAAGTTTGAATCTCTTTATTATGATGGTTACATCGCTTGATTGGGATCCTTACCCTATTGACTGTAAGATACAGTGATCGGTGAAGCTGAATGGTTGAGATCGATATTGGGTTAACTAGCAAGGATCGAACCGTTATAAAGTGGTGGTGAGTAAAATGATTTGTTAGGTGTGTTATCGTTGTGGTTGGTCGTTTCATGATTGATAAGGTTGAAGGGTTAGCTTGTTGAAGTATTGATTTATCGAGGTGTTGATTTACTGAAGAGTCGACTTATCGAAGTGTTGATTTATTGAAAGGATGATCCAATTGGGATGAGATTTGAGAAAAGAGTAGAACTCGTGTATTCTTGCGCTCTTGTTAAGTGTATTGTGTCTATTCCGTTGCTCCGTGATCCGGAAAGACTCGTTCCACCCTATACTTCGTGATATTATTGTCCTTCCCGATGCTTCGTGTTCCGGACGGACAGACTCCACCCTATGCTTCGTGATACGGGACTGGTTTCACCCATATGCTTCGTGATACGGGACTGGTTTCACCTCTATGCTTTGTGATACGGGACTAATTTCACCCCTATGTTTCGTGATACGGGAAGACTGAGCCGATGGTGTTTCGACACCATACTTTACTATACTATTCTAATGCTGTGTGTTCTAGAGTGATGAATTGTTAGTTGTGAAATTGTTGAATTGTTTAAGTGATAACCGTCATTTGAGAATTAAAGTTGAAGCTAATATTGAGTTTGAATTGAACATTAAGTTTGAAGCTGAGGCTTAAGTTAAATTTGGAATTGAGTTTGAAATGGAAAGTAAGTCGAGACAGAGATTGAGGTTGAGATTAAGATCGGGTTTAGATCGGATGAACGAGCGATGCTCCGGTTGGTTATAACACGTTGATTAGATAACTATTGGAGAAATTGCCGCTTAGGTCGGCCGCTAATTGATGTAAAACCTGAAATGCTAAATTGACCGGGTAGTACTGAGATATTTGCTAAGACCCGCGTGGAGTACTTTTGGTGTTTCAAGATGTTGTGTACTGAGATGTTTTGTGTGTACTAGATGAATAGAACTCGGTGTTCAGGTTGTCATCTAAATGTCCCGCTTAGGCGGATGGTTAATGGAAAATACGAATAGGTCATGTCGAAATTTCTGTGAAGCTGAAGTGTTTGTACTATCATGGGCTGACTCAGGGGCGCCACTGTAGTCGAGCGTGATAGGGGGATGTCAAGTGGTTACAACGAGATTCGGGGACGCCTGAATCGGGTTGTAACGACGTGAGATCGACACGAATGTTATAATAAAAGGGTAAGGGATGGAGATTATGGAAAAGAGTTGAGGACATAAATTGTGAGATTTATCGTGTGGCGATTCTAGACCCTAGTGTTGGGAAGAGACCAATCGAGGAGTATGCTTGTTGCTTTGCGAATTGTGTGAATTGATTGAGATTGTTCCTCCTATGGGAGTTGATTGATTTGATTGAACACCATTGATTGTTGTTGTGAGACGCACTAAGTTGCGGCTTTTTCTACCTATATATAAAGTATTATATATATATATATAGGATAACAATCAGGTACAAAATCCTATCTTTCGTCAGAACGCAGAACTTTCAATCTGGGCCCTTGGATCATAGAATTAAAGGCCCAGATTTAATGCATATCTTTTAATATCTTTTTAATTAATGCATATCTTGTAATTGATTTCGTAATCAATCACCATCCCCCCCCCCCCCTGAATTTCGGTGGCCATCCGATCTGGATAATCAATGGCCCAGATTAGTTCTACGTTCTGACCCGAAATAGGGTTTGTACTTGATTGTTCCCCTATATATATATATATATATAGGATTGGTATCAGGTACAAACCCCCCTTATTGTGCAAACTACGAACCCATGAGAGCCACAGGATCCCCCGAAAGTGATGTCAGCAGAGCGCACCAGATGTTGACACGTGGACAATATATATATAAAACACCGCACCTTATTGTGCAAACTACGAACTCACCAGGCGCTGACACGTGGCGCGTAGAGTGCTAATAGTTTGGGCGCACAGTGCTAATAGTCCCAAACTATTAGCACCGTGCTGCGCAAACTATTAGCACTAAACGTGCCACGTGTCAGCACCTGGTGAGTTCGTAGTTTGCACAATAAGAGTGGTTTTTATTGGATAGCTACCCTTTATATATATATATATCTACTGAGCCAAGTGCGGTTGGTCTTTTTATGATGTAAGTGGGACGCGCGTGAACGTCCTTGTGTTTTGATCGAACCGGTTGTTCTAAACGAGACTTCGTGCTAGCAATCCAAGTGGGATCCCTTTAAGACGCAGGAGAACGCCCCTTTATGATAAATCGAACCACTTGAGTTAAATTGAATTATGAATACTTACGTTTTAAATGCAACGAGGACACGAGATGTCCCGTGTTTACAGTCCGAGAGGGACCAGGAGTCGCCTCGCTGTGGGACAGAGCCAGACACCAGTCGTTGGTCTGGCAAGGATAGCGAGCGCTAGGGTGCGGCTTCCACAGGACACCCGAGTTTTGAAGTAGACCGGTAGGGTCACCATCGAGCCTTCTTCCAGTCGCAGAGTCGACTCAGGCGACCCCTATGGATGAGGCGAGGTTCACGTTCCTGTATCGCTTCGCGCCGAGATGATGCAAACCAAGAAGAGCCGCCACAGGCGTCCGAGAGAGGACTCACCCCGTCCATCGCGGATCGAGTTTTTACCTTCAGGATAAGGATTAAGAAGCACCTTCGGGAGACCGCCAGAGCGCGAAAGACCAGGCCAAGGCCGAGTGACTTCCTAAGGTCATCAAGAACTCGCAATATTAAGAGGCAGAGGACCTCAGGATTGTTTCAACCACGGACCCAGTCCAATGGGACACAATGGGTTGGGGCAGCAGCGCCGGTTGGACCTGCCCCGGTGGCACAGTTTTGTCCTTCGTGCAGACAGTTGGGACATCTGGGCCGGGACTGCCCATGGAACGTTGGAGCCACAAACCGTCCTCCAGGTCGGCCTATGAGAGCCGATAAGAGGATATGCTATTACAGCAGCAGATTCTTTCATCACCACCGAGAGGAGGACTTCTGATTCAGCAGGGCCGAGCATACGCGATTGTCGGGCCCCGAGCTGAGGGACTTGATATTGATCTTGAGATCGCTTAGAGTACCTGTTTACAATTTACATTTTGGAATTCTTGGTCGCTGACACTTAAGTATTACACTTGGTTGTGTCGTTTCGTGATTACTTTATGTTGGATCGAGTTTCAAACTGGTAAGCCCACCCGTATCTTAAACACACCAACCAGAGGTGCGATAGTACCAACGAACGCCAGTGTGGGCTTGAAAGAGGAGTAACAAACCTAGTAGTACGGGAAGTTCTTTTCCTTCTTCGATAGTGAGAATCGTGTTTTAAGAACCAATTGGTGAAACATCAGACGTTCGTCGAACGCTATCGGCAGCGAATGCCCGAGCAGTGAAAGGCTGCGGCCTTGACCAGTAAACGGTCCGAACGGTCACAAGAGATGACCGAGCAACGATAAGATCATAGTAGGGCAACGGAAGCGTGGTGGGCCCATAACCCACAGGAGTAGTAATCTCCACGCCCCAAAGGGTTCCGAAAATTCTCGTTTTCGTTTCTACGATCTTAGAATAATTCAAGGGTTCCAATGCAATCGACGGAATCAATTTCCGACTTCCGAGCGATTTAATTCGCGTTTAAAGTTTCTAAACCCGAAATTTCCAACTTTCGCAATTTAATTCCATAATTCGTTTCGGGTGTGAAATATCGATTCGGGGATCGTCCAAAACCACCCGAACACGAAAAACCCGAGGCCCAGGCAAGTGGGCCCCACACGGCCACAATGGGAAAATTTCCTTTTCGCCCCAAAACGTTCCTAACGAACCCAACCCTCAACCATTCATCCTTAAAACAATCTTAAACAAAACACAACCTCAATCAAACCGTTTAAACTCAAACCCTAAAATTCATACGTACCAAAACGAGAGAAAAACGGGTTCTTACCGTAGGGAATGACGAGGGGATGACGATTATGCAAGACAAGAAGCGATCCAACGGTCGGATCGTCGACAATCTTCAAAATTCCAACACTTTCTCTCTTTTTTTCTCTCTTCTCTTCTCTCTCTTCTTTCTCTCTCTACTTCTCTCCTTTTTCTTTGTTATGGCCGAACACTTCTCTGCCAAAACCTTCTGTTTTGTTCAAAACTATCACCAACCCCCCTTAATTACAAAACTACCACTCCTTTCTTTTTCTTTAATTTAAAAATCAACCACCAAATGTGTGACAAGTGTCAAGTGGATCCCATCTTTTGGAAAAATATTTTTTTAGATATTTTTCTGTCAGATTCGCGAAATTCGGCCGTCTCGGGCCCCGAACGGGCCCGTTTTCCAAGAAATTACAAAATTTCACGTGCTACAAGGAAACGAACCAACTAAGACCGCTGTAACGACGGCTAAGCTTTTTGGATCCAAAACAGACCTCGAACGGACCAAAACGTCGCTCGGTTGACTTTTCCAGCAAAAAGTCAACCTTTCCCAAATTGGTCAGAAAGTTGCCCTGAGTCCCCCAGAACTCACTTTGGTCGATATCGGGGTCAACTTATGTCCGGTATGACCCTCGGGGTCAAATTTAGGTTCATTTAAGTGTCTGTTCAAATTTTTAAAATTTTCCTGTTTTTCGCCGATTTGACTGGCGTTGACCGGGAGCGGTTCTTACAATCTACCCCCTTAAAGGAATTTCGTCCGCGAAATTTAAAACAAACGTACCTCAGGAGTCGAACAGGTCGCGGTACTTCGCGCGAACCTCATCCTCGCGCTCCCGAGTGCATTCAGCCTCGTGGTGCCGCCACTGCACCCGGTTTAAGCGGATAACCTTTCCGCGCAGGACCTGCTCCCGTGGATCCATTTCCCAATCCGGTTTCTCCTCATACGAGACATCACCCGTTACCTCGACATCTGCCCACTCAATGACGTGCGAGAGGTCCGCATTATACTTCCGCAACTGGGAAACGTGAACATTCCCAACTTGCGGTGACAGTGCAAGTCGGTATGCAAGTGCTCCCACTCTGCTCAAGACCTCGAAAGGCCCGATACACCGCGGGGCTAACCTACCTCCGCCGCGGCTGAAACGCACCAGTCCACCTTTCGGACTCACCTCCAGGGATACATGGTCACCGACTGCTGACTCGAGAGGTCGGCGCCGTCTGTCAGCATAGCTCCTGCCGACTCTGCGCGGTCTTCAATCGCTCACGCCTCTGCACGAACGACTCAGCTGTCTCTCGGACCAGTTCTAGACCCAGTAAACCCTCATTCCTCACTTCCGCCCCGCACAAGGGCGACCGACCCGGCCTACCATACAACGCTCCGAACGGTGCCATCCTGATACTGGCCTGAAAGCTGTCGTTGTAGGCGAACTCGGCTAACCGCTCACGAAATCCATCGTGACGTGCCCCCATTTCCACTGTGCAACCCGCAGTGGTTGCAATAATCCAGCGGGACACTGTTGTTCGGCCCCCACCTGCTGACGAGTGAGGCACCACGATACTAACTCCGCAACCGCTCTCCGCATCCCGCTCCACTACCGCCGTCGTGCCCACTAACTCCGAACATACCCGAAACCTCGGGGTGAGGACTCGATCCAGCATCAGGGCTCTTGAGCCCTCTCTCGAACCTCTTGTATCAGTTCGCTCCTCTAACTTCGCAGGCACGACAGACCCTAGTCAACACCACATCACCACCCACCGGCGTGTCCCGACGCAGGGGTGGACTCAACGGCTCTAAACTCAGCCCCAACATCTCCATACAACTTGACGAAGCAAACGAGTGTGATGCCCCGGTATCCAATAAAAAAGTGACGCCCAAATCAGAAACCGAACAACTACTCCATTAGTCAAACCGATAAGGTATAGCACAAACCTCACACGATCCCATAAGCATTTACTTATAACTTTCCGCAACCAAACCAGTATTCGCTACTCGTCCCCTACGAGAAAAGTAGTAAAGGGGATGAGCGTTCTGCTCACCTCCACGGACACCCGTTCGGTTATGGCATACTAGTAAAGCACTAATGACTTACCGATCTAACCAGGGAAAACCACTACCTCAAAACCTGATACCCAACACGTCACACTGCTCACGCTATCAATACCTCAAATACTCGCTCACGTAAGGGAAACCTCGAATGGGGATCATGTTCTCAACTCAGCAAACCACTATTGCTCACAACCTCAATACCCCAATTACCCGATCACATAGAGAAACCTCAAACGGGGATCATATTCTCAATAAGCAAACATTATTGCTCACAATATCAATACCCCAATTACCCGATCACATAAGGGAAACCTCAAAACGGGGATCACGTTCTCAACTAAGCAAACACTATTGCTCACAATATCAATACCCCAATTACCCGATCTCATAAGGGAAACCTCAAAACGGGGATCACGTTCTCAACTAAGCAAATCACTATTGCTCACAATATCAATACCCCAACCACCCGATCACATAGGGGAAACCTAGTTCGTATGGCGCCGCAACGCATCAACCCTTACCCCTCTCTGTGGTAAGACTCTCACACCGAGGCGTTGTATCACTACCGTAGGTTATTGATGAGTCTCGAACCCAAGACCTCACCCTTTAACACCGAACTTACGACCTCTACAACCAACACAATCATGAACACAGCCACGCAAACAAACACTCAAACTGCACAATCAAGACGGTGGAACAAGGCAGGAAATCACGGATCTGTGACAGACCCCGTCACGGTTGGGGTCACGGAGCCGTGACGAAGGCCCAAAACTCGCCAAAAACGCGCTGCTCCGTCACGGATCCGTGACAGGATCTGTGACGCTCGCGCAGGCCTGTTTCCCAAATTCGTTTCAGACTCGATTTTTACCCCTTTTAACCCCAAAAACAATCTTAAGCGTCACACACGTTCGATTACCAATTTATCAAACACACGCACAACAATTCACAGACAAAATCAAGTCACCCAACCTCAATCACAAGCCGACAAGGCCAACCAAAATCAAAACACGCCCACCGGGCCAACCAATTTCAAAACACGCCCACTGGGCCAACAAATTTAAACACACGCCCACAGGGCCAACCAATTTAAAAAAATTTCTCCCTTTCATCATAAAAATCTCATTTTTGACATCACGTAGTTACAACCCGGTCCAGGCGTCCCCGAACTAAATTGTACCCTCTTGATATTAGCACCGTCATGTTCGATTACAGGAGCGCTCCTGAGTCGAGTCGCGACAGCTTAAAAACATTTCACGCAGCAACACACAATCAGTATGCCAGTAATAACCGTACTGCGCATACACATAACAACAAACAGGACTCATGTCACTACGAGTCTACACACGGTTTCGACTTGCGCAACCAACGCACGACGAGACTTTTAATGACTCAACTCCCCCACCTAATTGACGTACAGTTCGAGGTGTGAAACCTCGAGCTCTGATACCAAACTGTCACGCCCCGGATTCGGTAGAACCGAACCCGGAACACGAACGGTAAAACAATAAAACCATTTTCAAACCTTTTAAATAAACCGCTTAAAATCACCATTTAGTTAATCAAAATAATATTTTACAACTTAAAAGTACGTCCAAACAAGCGGACAAAACATACAAACCGTACGTCGTTAAACTCCCCAAAAACCCGGACTCCCGCTCCCAGCTCTTCAAGCTTCGAGAGCTCCCCTAGTCCGTCTCGTGACCAGTACATGTAGGAAAAGCAGCTAGGGGTGAGCGTTCGCTCACCACCACGGATACCAGACTGACTACGGCATACTAGCAGAAAATGCCAGAAACACCAACAACAAACAAAACACCGGGGACTACTATCCCCTAACTCAAGTGACCCGACTGTCACCCGAAAACTGTTACTTTCCCCAACCAACTCAAACCCGGACGCGTAATGTAGACCTGACACAGCGGTTACGACTTCAACCCAAAACGCATATAACGACCACACAACACCCAAGATCACAAAGGACCGCACACAACAATCAAGATCACAAAGGATCGCACTCCATCTGCTCAGTGCCGGTTGCTAACCGGCTGGGCTCGAGCCTGCCCCTCGTAACTTCCCCCGAACGCAGTCGGGCCAGGCGGTCGACCTGTTAGCGACATATACCGCAATATTTTTCCGATAGCTAGTCGGAAGGGAGCCGCCCTTCATCGCCGAAGAATGCACAACTTTACCGATGGTTAGTCGGAAGGCTAGCCAACCCCCACGCGCGCGACCACAGAACCCCTTTATTGTCAAGCGGGCCCCCAACCTTGTCGTAGAAGAATGCACAACTTTACCGATGATTAGTCGGAAGGCTAGCCAACCCCCACGCGCGTGACCACAGGACCCTTTTATTGTCAGGCGGGCCCCCAACCTCAGGCAATCACAATCAACACCCTAGGTTCAACACCCCAAAGGCACTCATGGCCACCCACGACACACCAACAGTAATACACGGGTCAACACCCCAAAGGCACACATGGCCACCCAGGACACACCAACAGTAATACACGGATCAACACCCCAAAGGCACTCATGGCCACCCACGACACACCAACAATAATACACAGGTCAACACCCCAAAGGCACACATGGCCACCCACGACACACCAACAGTAATACACGGGTCAACACCCCAAAGGCACACATGGCCACCCACAACACACCAACAGTAACACACGGGTTCAACACCCCAGAGGCACTCATGGCCACCCACGACACACCAACAGTAATACACGGGTCAACACCCTAAAGGCACACATGGCCACCCACGACACACCAACAGTAATACACGAATTCAACTCCCCACAGGCACTCATGGCCACCCAAGACACACAACGGTAAAATACGGGTTCAACTCCCCACGTGCACTCATGGCCACCCACAACTACAAACAATTCAATCAACCTCCGGGCACAACCAAATGCCACCAATATTTCCATTGTTCAATAAGCTCACTTATCCTACGACACTACTAAGTGTCACATGCCTTTCTATTGTTCGATACGTTCACGTATCATACGACACCACTAAGTGTCGCCCGCATTTCTAGTGTTCGATAAACTTACTCATCCTACGACACCACTAGGCGTCACATACATTTCTACTGTTAACTTTCCCTAGTCAAGGCCGATATCCGGCTACTTTTCCCTCTCTCGTAACGCTTTCCCAAAATTCCACGCCCAAGCTCCGCCGTGCTCGCGATCACTCGCCTAGCCTCCCCTTTCCGCGGTCGGCGGTACGATCTAACAAGAACACAATTAAAATACTTTTTAAGTTCGCATGCAAAGCTGAATTTTAAAGAATTAGACGCCCAAACACAACCCCGACAATGTCGATCACTCCCAAACATCCCAATTACTCGACCTTGTCAATAATGGGCCCGGAAAGGCCCGATTCCCCCGGCTTGGCGAATCTACCCGGGATCGGAAAACGCCCTTCCGGGGCTCCAAAAATTCCCGTTTTCGTTTCTACGATCTTAGAATAATTCAAGGGTTCCAATGCAATCGACGGAATCAATTTCCGACTTCCGAGCGATTTAATTCGCGTTTAAAGTTTCTAAACCCGAAATTTCCAACTTTCGCAATTTAATTCCATAATTCGTTCCGGGTGTGAAATATCGATTTGGGGATCGTCCAAAACCGCCCGAAAACGAAAAACCCGAGGCCCGGTCAAGTGGGCCCCACACGGCCACAATGGGAAAATTTCCATTTCGCCCCAAAACGTTCCTAACGAACCCCAAACCTCAACCATTCATCCTTAAACCAATCTTAGTCAAAACCCAACCTTAATCAAACCGTTTAAACTCAAACCCTAAAATTCAAACGTACCAAAATGAGAAAAAAAACGGGTTCTTACCGTAGGGAATGACGAGGGGATGACGATTATGCAAGACAAGAAGCGATCCAACGGTCGGATCGTCGACAATCTTCAAAATTCCAACACTTTCTCTCTTTTTTTCTCTCTTCTCTTCTCTCTCTTCTTTCTCTCTCTACTTCTCTCCTTTTTCTTTGTTAAGGCCGAACGCTTCTCAGCCAAAACACTTTTGTTTTGTTCAAAACTATCACCAACCCCCCTTAATTACAAAACTACCACTCCTTTCTTTTTCTTTAATTTAAAAACCAACCACCAAATGTGTGACAAGTGTCAAGTGGGTCCCACCTTTTAGAAAAATATTTTTCTAGATATTTTTCTGTCAGATTTACGAAATTCGGCCGTCTCGGGCCCCGAACGGGCCCGTTTTCCAAGAAATTACAAAATATCACCTGCTACAAGGAAACGGCCCAACTAAGACCGTTGTAACGATGGCTAAGCTTTTCGGATCCAAAACGAACCTCGAACGGACCAAAACGTCACTCGGTTGACTTTTCCAGCAAAAAGTCAACCTTTCCCAAATTGGTCAGAAAGTTGCCCTGAGTCCCCCAGAACTCACTTTGGTCGATATCAGGGTCAAATTAAGTCGGATATGACCCTCGAGGTCAAATTTAAGTTCATTTAAGTGTCCGTCCAAAAATTTTAAATTTTCCAGTTTTTCGCCGATTTGACTGGCGTTGATCGGGAGCGGTTCTTAAACTATCTGCCTAGATCAATATCAGACCATAGACCTTTGCTTTTATTCAACAACACACAGGACTGGGGTCCAAGACCCTTCAAGTTTTTAAATATTTGGCTTGAAGACTCAAGATTCCTTCCTGCAGTATCAAGCTTTTGGCAGAGTTATTCAGTGGCTGGATCCCCTCACTATGTACTATGGATGAAGCTCAAGTTATTAAGATCAGACCTCAAGCAATGGAACAGACAAGTCTTTGGAAACCTAGAAGCTCAAATTGATCAGCTCACAACAAATATCAATGTGTTAGACATCCTATTCGAATCAAGGCCTCTCTCTGATCATGAGAGTTCTGCTAGAGGAGCATTCAAGGCAGAACTAATCAAAAAATACAAACTGCTAGCAAAATTGTGGAGTCAGAAAGCAAGGAAAAGATGGTTTGATGATGGGGATAAGAGATCCAGTTATTTTCATAAAGTTGCAAACTACAAAGGAGTCAAGAAAAAAATCACTTCCATAGAGGTAAATGGGGTTACACTAACTGATCCAGGCCTTATAAAATCAGCTGCTGCAGAACACTTCAATTGTAGCTTTCAAAGTGACAACTCAGAATTTATTGAGCTTCAAGATCTGCCTTTTAATTCAATTACAACTCAAGAAAGGGTCTGGCTTGAAAGACCTTTTTTGGAAGAGGAAGTTCTTCAAGCTATCTTGGCCTGTAATGGAGACAAAGCTCCAGGCCAGATGGATTTTCTCTCAAATTCTTCCAAGTGACTTGGAATATTATCAAGGTTGATCTATTGAATTTTCTCCATCACTTTCATTCCACTGGTCAGCTTGGAAAAGGTATCAACTCTTCATTCTTGACTTTAATCCCAAAAGGTCCTGCCCCTCTAACCTTTGCTGATTACAGACCAATAAGCCTAATGGGTGGCCCTTATAAAATATTATCAAAGCTCCTCTCTTGCAGACTCAAGATAGTCCTTCATAACCTGGTTGGGGATGAGCAAACATGTTTTATAGCTGGAAGGCAGATAATTGATGGCATTTTAATAGCCTCAGAAGTGGTAGACTCCATCAAAAAATCAAAAACAAAAGCATGAGTTTTCAAAGCAGACTTCCATAAAGCCTTTGACAGTGTGAGCTTGAGTTATATATTGCACATCCTAACCAAAATGGGTTTTGGCACTACATGGAAGATCTGGATGTTGTCTTGCTTTAAGGCCTCAGTCTCAGTGCTAATAAATGGATCTCCATCCAAAGATTTTCAAATTTCAAGAGGCCTCAGACAAGGTTGTGCACTCTCTCCCCTTCTCTTTGTATTGATTGCTGAAGGTTTGAACCAAATTATGAAAGCAGGTGTCAGGAACAATCTCTTCCAAGGAATCCAACCATTTCCAAATGGCCAAAGCATATCTCATCTGCAATTTGCAGATGACTCAAAATTTTTTCCTCAAGGCCATACCTGAGCATGTGAGATGTCTCAAATTTTTCTTAGAACTGTTTTACTCAGCTAGTGGATTAGCTGTAAATTATGGGAAGTCACAAATCATTCCCTTGAACCTCACAGAAGGAGAAGAGTTGATCATAACCTCCATTATACATTGTCCATCCTCATCCCTGCCTATGGTCTACTTGGGGTTCCCTCTTGGTGCTAATACAAGAAGGTTGAGTACTTGGACTCCAATAGTCCAAAAATTCAAACAAGCACTTGGTTTATGGCAGGCTAAATTCCTCTCACTTGGGGGTAGGATAACTCTAATCAAATCAACACTGAGTGCATTGCCCCTATATTTTTTCTCAATTCTCAAAGCTCCAAAAGGGGTAATCAAGAAGTAGGAAAGCTGGCAAAGAAAATTTTTATGGCATGGGAAGGCTTCTGGCAAGGGTTGCTGCAAGGTGAATTGGGGTAAGGTCTGCAAATCCAAGAAAGAGGGAGGGCTAAGGATTAGAAAATTATCCTCCATGAACATAGCTCTCCTAGAAAAATGGTGGTAGAGGTTTGCTATTGAGAAAAATGCTCTATGGAAGCAAATCATTTGTGCAAAAAAAATTGCAGATGACTCAATTTTTTTTTCCTCAAGGCCATACCTGAGCATGTGAGATGTCTCAAATTTGTCTTAGAACTGTTTTACTCAGCTAGTGGATTAGCTGTAAATTATGGGAAGTCACAAATCATTCCCTTGAACCTCACAGAAGGAGAAGAGTTGATCATAACCTCCATTATACATTGTCCATCCTCATCCCTGCCTATGGTCTACTTGGGGTTCCCTCTTGGTGCTAATACAAGAAGGTTGAGTACTTGGACTCCAATAGTCCAAAAATTCAAACAAGCACTTGGTTTATGGAAGGCTAAATTCCTCTCACTTGGGGGTAGGATAACTCTAATCAAATCAACACTGAGTGCATTGCCCCTATATTTTTTCTCAATTCACAAAGCTCCAAAAGGGGTAATCAAGAAGTAGGAAAGCTGGCAAAGAAAATTTTTATGGCATGGGAAGGCTTCTGGCAAGGGTTGCTGCAAGGTGAATTGGGGTAAGGTCTGCAAATCCAAGAAAGAGGGAGGGCTAGGGATTAGAAAATTATCCTCCATGAACATAGCTCTCCTAGAAAAATGGTGGTAGAGGTTTGCTATTGAGAAAAATGCTCTATAGAAGCAAATCATTTGTGCAAAAAAAATTTGTAGATGACTCAATTTTTTTTTCCTCAAGGCCATACCTGAGCATGTGAGATGTCTCAAATTTGTCTTAGAACTGTTTTACTCAGCTAGTGGATTAGCTGTAAATTATGGGAAGTCACAAATCATTCCCTTGAACCTCACAGAAGGAGAAGAGTTGATCATAACCTCCATTATACATTGTCCATCCTCATCCCTGCCTATGGTCTACTTGGGGTTCCCTCTTGGTGCTAATACAAGAAGGCTGAGTACTTGGACTCCAATAGTCAAAAAATTCAAACAAGCACTTGGTTTATGGCAGGCTAAATTCCTCTCACTTGGAGGTAGGATAACTCTAATCAAATCAACACTGAGTGCATTTCCCCTATATTTTTTCTCAATTCTCAAAGCTCCAAAAGGGGTAATCAAGAAGTAGGAAAGCTGGCAAAGAAAATTTTTATGGCATGGGAAGGCTTCTGGCAAGGGTTGCTGCAAGGTGAATTGGGGTAAGGTCTGCAAATCCAAGAAAGAGGGAGGGCTAGGGATTAGAAAATTATCCTCCATGAACATAGCTCTCCTAGAAAAATGGTGGTGGAGGTTTGCTTTTGAGAAAAATGCTCTATGGAAGCAAATCATTTGTGCAAAAAAATTTGCAGATGACTCAATTTTTTTTTTCCTCAAGGTCATACCTGAGCATGTGAGATGTCTCAAATTTGTCTTAGAACTGTTTTACTCAGCTAGTGGATTAGTTGTAAATTATGGGAAGTCACAAATCATTCCCTTGAACCTCACAGAAGGAGAAGAGTTTATCATAACCTCCATTATACATTGTCCATCCTCATCCCTGCCTATGGTCTACTTGGGGTTCCCTCTTGGTGCTAATACAAGAAGGCTGAGTACTTGGACTCCAATAGTCCAAAAATTCAAACAAGCACTTGGTTTATGGCAGGCTAAATTCATCTCACTTGGGGGTAGGATAACTCTAATCAAATCAACACTGAGTGCATTTCCCCTATATTTTTTCTCAATTCTCAAAGCTCCAAAAGGGGTAATCAAGAAGTAGGAAAGCTGGCAAAGAAAATTTTTATGGCATGGGAAGGCTTCTAGCAAGGGTTGCTGCAAGGTGAATTAGGGTCAGGTCTGCAAATCCAAGAAAGAGGGAGGGCTAGGGATTAGAAAATTATCCTCCATGAACATAGCTCTCCTAGAAAAATGGTGGTGGAGGTTTGCTATTGAGAAAAATGCTCTATGGAAGCAAATCATTTGTGCAAAAAAAATTTGTAGATGACTCAATTTTTTTTCCTCAAGGCCATACCTGAGCATGTGAGATGTCTCAAATTTGTCTTAGAACTGTTTTACTCAGCTAGTGGATTAGCTGTAAATTATGGGAAGTCACAAATCATTCCCTTGAACCTCACAGAAGGAGAAGAGTTGATCATAACCTCCATTATACATTGTCCATCCTCATCCCTGCCTATGGTCTACTTGGGGTTCCCTCTTGGTGCTAATACAAGAAGGCTGAGTACTTGGACTCCAATAGTCCAAAAATTCAAACAAGCACTTGGTTTATGGCAGGCTAAATTCCTCTCACTTGGGGGTAGGATAACTCTAATCAAATCAACACTGAGTGCATTGCCCCTATATTTTTTCTCAATTCTCAAAGCTCCAAAAGGGGTAATCAAGAAGTAGGAAAACTGGCAAAGAAAATTTTTATGGCATGGGAAGGCTTCTGGCAAGGGTTGCTGCAAGGTGAATTGGGGTAAGGTCTGCAAATCCAAGAAAGTGGGAGGGCTAGGGATTAGAAAATTATCCTCCATGAACATAGCTCTCCTAGAAAAATGGTGGTGGAGGTTTGCTATTGAGAAAAATGCTCTATGGAAGCAAATCATTTGTGCAAAATTTGGTTGGGGTAGACATGAATGGGATCTCTCAAATTACACAGAGATTGGAACATCTAGTTTTATCTCCCACATCCTTGATCTGGCTAATGATCCAAGGTTTGAAATCATCTTTGGAAATAAAGGGCTTCACTGGAAAGTTGGCACTGGAGAAAGAACTTTCTTCTTGAAGGACATCTGGTGGGGGGACACCTCTTTTAAACACCTCTTCCCTAGATTATTTGTTCTATCTCAGTCCAAAAATTTGTTGGTGGCTGAAGCTTGGGATGGAGTCTCTTGGGATTTAGACTTTTGCAGAGTTCCTAGGGGAAGAGCTGAGTCAGATTGGGCTACATTATCCTCCATCCTGTTGGGAATAACAATCAACTCCCTTGAAGATGTTCTTGTTTGGTATTGGGATCCTAATGGCTTTTCTGTTAAAAAACTCTATTCTTTGCTTGAACAGCAAGGCTCTCAATCTGATACAATTGCAATTTGGAGCAATTTGCTTTGGTTACCTGGTGTTCCCCCAAAAATCACAGCCTTTACTTGGCTGGCCTGCCATGAAGTTATCCCCTCTAAGTGTTTCCTAGAAGCTAGAGGGTTAACACTTTCACTGCAAGAGTTGGTTTGCCCCATTTGTCAACGGGATCTTGAAGATGGAAGTCATGTCTTATTGCATTGTCCTAGAGCCTGGCAAGTTTGGTGTTTGTTGGCTATTTGGTGGGGCTCTATTCTCATTATCCCTGGCACTGTCAAACAATGGTTGTTGTAGTGGAGTTATCTACATAAGAGAATGTACAAAAAGAATTGGATCAAGCTTTTTCAATTATCTCTTTGGCAAATTTGGTTGGCTAGGAATGACAGCCTATTCAATAACATCACTATCTCTGTCACGCCCCAAATCCGGTTATCGCCCGGACCTGAGGCATGACTAGTAATAAGTGACAATAAAGCAATAAAACAACAATCAGTTCCATAAAACCTTCAATAGGACACTCCAATCCACAAAATCTAGTTTAAAACATGAGTAACCCTCCAGGGGTGTAATAATAAATCTCCACAAAATCTGGTTCAACATAACTAAAGATAAAATCGAAGTCTCTATGAACACCCACACCGAGAAGCTCCCGAGCCTCTACTCCTCTATCAAGCCTGTAAACACAACAATAAACTCGAAGGGGTGAGCTTGCGCTCAGTAGGAAAAACACATAACCAGGTGGACCTTCAACTCAATAAGATCAACAATAAAGTCAACAGAATAAATCTTAACAAACACGGGTAATAGATAAACCAGCCAATGTCGTGGCACATGAAGTCTCCACCCTCCGATCCACATGATGTGTCCTCTCGGATTTTCCCTCAAATCCAGAGGAGACGCATAACATTGAGGCGACCGGAAACAACCCTTCGGGGCGCTTATCATCGGGATTCTCAGAAACGTTTCCAAAGGATTTTATGTCCTCGGGAACCAAGGTATTACTCCCATAGGAAGCATACACTTGGGCAATTCACTAAATAACCATTATATCATCCTACACCGGACTCCTCAACGGTGTAGGTACCAAACCGTATCAACCATAATCAGATAACAACTTAGTAACGCACTCAACCGAAACACGACGCAATCCAATCCAACCACCACCAACCCACCAACACACATAGTTCACACCTCACCGATTCACCATAGCACACAGCACACGAATCACTAAATCATATCACACCAATCACACAATCCCAACTTACCGTTCACTTACCAGTTTCGAACCACCGGGGCATCGATCACCTGATTGCACCGCCCGGTACAACCAGCATACTCGATGCTCCAAGCAACCATTTAAGCCAAACAAGTAATCATTCAAATACAATCAATGATCAAGTACGAGTTTAATCAACCAATCATAACAGCCTTCAAACGAGCATTCAAACATGCAATTCCACTAGTTTCGTTAGACTCTTTAGCCTATCCACTAAGCAACCAACAACCAAGCATGTGATCCTAACACGCAACTAATCCGAGCGCTTTGCCAAGGCTCCTCTACCAGACAATCAATTTCCAAGTATTGAAAGCGAATTACACTAGTGAATGGCATCCTAATCGGTCACCACTAGACACTTCCGGTTATTAGTAATTGAAAGACGATTATACTAGTTATTCGCATCCTATAGGCATTTCTAGGACCTTTTCCAATTTTATTAACCTAGCATGCATACTAAGCATCATAAACGAGAGGTTAAGGCTTTCCCTACCTCAAGGTCTTCCTCTCAACACTTTGATGAAGCCCGGTGATCACCACTTCGCTCTTCACTCGGGTCCCGACGTGATCCTTGCTCCTCTAGCTCGATCCCCAAGGTCTTGGACACAAAGAAACGCTAATTAGGCTCCACTTAAATAGCAAGAAAGACCCCCAAAACCCTTCCAAAGTTCAGCTCAAAACCAAGATGCCAAACCCTCAAGAAACCCTCACCCTGGTCTGCCACGGACCTGGTCACGGATCCGTGAGGCTAACCATCACGGTTACCATCACGGAGCCGTGACGAGTGCCGTCACGGACTCCCTCACGAAGCCGTGACGTCGCCCGTCACGGATCCGTGGCGCACCAGGGCAGTTTCGCCCTTCTTCAACCTCCAGCTCCAATTCTCCGAAAAACCACCTTCAAACCCAGAATTTTACCCCTTCCAACTCCCAAAACAGTCCAAATCCTTCAATACTCCTCTACCCATGGTAGGAATCAACAGACAAACAAGTTTCCAATGATTCATCAAATCAAACCCAACTCAAAAGCTCCAACAAACCAATGATTTCTCAACAAAAATCCAACAAAGCTTCTCATCAACAACATCTCCCACCATTTCTACTCAAACCCAACAACATCTAGCAATTTTCACCCAAAACCCATGAAAATAGATGAAGAGAAATGAGGATTAGAGAGTTCCATTACCTCTAGAATGTTGAGATGAAGAAGATGGTAGTGATTTTGAGGAGGAAAGGCTAGAGGAAGACTTCAAGTGGCCTCTTCTTCCTTGATTTTCCTTCAAACCTCCATGGGAGCTCTTCTCCTTTGCTCCTCCTCCAATTTTCGGCTACACTCAACAAAATGAGTTGAATTTGCTATTCCAATCTCATATAATACCTAGATGTAGCAAAGACCTAAAAGCCCTTGAGCTAGATTCCCTTATAGTAGCTTTTGGGAGGGTAAAAGGGACTATGACCATCCCTTTTTCTCTCTTTCAACCAAAAGAAGACAAGTGTCCACCTAGGTCATTTAATTTTCCAAAATAATTTCCAGCACTTTAAAAATAATGCTTTAGTCGATAAAAAGTCTCGTTTTGACCAAAATTGACTTTATCCAATATTATACTCAAACGAAAGGGATTTCTCCCCTGAAGCCAACCGTGATGATGGCTAATTCGTTTGAGTTTCGGAAAAGTCCCGAGTGACTTCCGGAGTCATCGGTTCGACCGGAAGCGGGTCTTACAATCTCTGCTACTGAAATCTTCCAAAAAATTGTGCAACAATCTTATTCCTGGGAGTGGTCTACCTTTCAAAAAACTGGAAAATTCTTCTCAATATCTGGATGGAAAACAGATCCTAAAGCTTGTCTTGATTGGAAATTCTTGAAGCCTAGGGTTGCTGCTTTACCCTGTTGATTGGTGTTTTGGTACTTGGTGGTTTGGGGTTGGGTTCTGGGAAGGGTTTTGGGTGGTTTTGGTGAGTGTTGTGAGATGGTGAGGTTGTCCCTTGGTTTGTTGGGTTTTGTTCTACTGTGAGGGTGGTTAGGCTCCTTTTAGGTGCTTGGTGAGAGGGTAGTTTTCATCATAGGTTTGAGTGGTCTTTGTTCTCTTGCCCTTTACTCTTTGTGCAGGTACCCTTGGCAAGGTTTGTTGCTTTTTGCAGATCATATACATCTTGGTCTGCCTTCAACCTCTCAACTTCAGGGTTTTGGGCCTCATCACAAGGCATATCTCCTACACACTTCAGCCTCTACATTATATTGCAGTCTCCATCATCAAGTCAGTTTGGATCTCCACAGCAATCACCCTCAGCTCAGACCAATACATTACTCAACAGAGGAACATATGGGGTCCTTTATGCACAATGACGCCCCCCTCTGCATCATCCCTCCCTCCCTCCTTCATTTACATCCCATGGTGTCCCATGGTGTCAACAAATACCATTTTCAACATTGCAGTGCATCCATCTAACAGCACCAGCTTCAGCATCTCAGCACATCAGGGTGGCAAATATACACCCACAAGTAACAGCTACACACATCAAAATTGAGAGGGTCTCAGATTTCATCAACTCTCCTTGGCTCCTCAGACTTCTTGAGCCTCTATTTTCATTGTATCCGTGTTCTTAGGGCTCTCAGATTTCCCTAAGCCCTGGGACTTGAGTTTTGCACTTTACTATCCTTTTGTTTCTTTTTGCGGTTTTTGAGGCTTGACCCTTAGATGGCTCGTCAGTGTACTCCTTTTTACCCTCTAAAGAGGTTTTAATCTAATATATGTCTTGCTGATCAAATAAAAAACTACAACACATAATGTCTGCAATCGAGATGCATCGTGGTGTCATTTACTCCCATACGCGAATATTATTCTATCTTTATAGCATATATATTTATTTAATTTAATTATGTCATAATGTGATTTCTGAAATTTTGTGTTTGGAGTATTGATGCGTTAACATCATGTTATACAGAACCAGCCGGCATACTAACATTGACAGCACTGAACATTTCAAAGAGTAGGACCTTGTTCATTTCGAAAACAAGATGTTTATCTACCACTCTTTCTCATGTATAAATCAGATTGTGGGACTTTGTATGGTGGAACAATAGTTACTTAAACCGCTTATCCCACGTCAAAAATCATCTCGATATCATGTTAAAGTCAGACCCACCTGAATTTATTTGGGTTAATAGGTGTTCCCAAAAAATGTTTATCGGATACTCTTTGTACCCTTGCTCTACAGAGGTTTACTATGTTGTTAGAAAGGGAACATGAATCAATAACATTAGATCCTGCAGGCCACCGCTCTGCCTCTTGGCGGGATCCATATTTTTAACCCGAAAAGAATATGCAGTGACCGGACGAGTATTTGATACCTGTTGTGACCGAGAACAAGAAAAGCAATCTCAATCATCGGCGTCGCTAGCTTGAACAACAACAACAACAACATACTGGCAATTCCTACTGCTGTAGCAAATTGTTACTTTGTGATATAATAACATAAACATCAGAACAAGAAGCAATGCCTTGCTCTTTTGGACTGTTCCATTGTCCTTGTAATCTTCCGAGTTCAAAACATTTAACCACTCACAACTTACTTATTTTGTTCTAATGAGATAATTTTATTTTTATATACTTTCATGATGTTTTTATTTAGTTAGTATCATTTGTTTGCTCGACCATGTGGAGTAGAGCCTCATTCCCATCCTTGTCGTCGGAGAAAACCAGAGGAATACAAAGAAGAAAACCGAGCGCTTTATCACATGCAAACAAAATTTCACAAAACGTCCCTTACACTAACTCACTATAATATGAAACTCTTGTGACAACTGGACCATCATATGAAGAACATGTGCACCTACTTCGCGTGGTCACATGATCTGGTTGTTGCGATCAATAGGAGATATTGTAGGAGTTGTTAACTATTATCTCTGTTACACATCTTTTGTAAGTGAGACGTAAAGAGCTATTTACCGTCAGACTAATTTAAGTGAGTAGTCTCCTCTCCTCCAGATAAATGAAATAACTTATTCATTTGCTTAAACACAATAAGGCTCATTGGAGTCCTCTTTCTGCTACCCGTCCATTTCGGGATGTGGTTTTCGACCAGTGAGGTCGAGGTTCCGACTAGTGAAGTCGTGTTGGTGGGCTCTTATTGTTTGTGGCGTTCTAAAGTGGTTTGTGGTGCTCAGAACAACTACGGTGATTGTGGTTCGGATCGTGGACATCTTTGGTCCTCTGGTAATACCCGTCAACTCATCCTCTACAGGTAGTTTATGCCCTTATCCTGCTAGGTTTAGATTAGTTTCTATTCCAAATCTTTGGCGGAGCTTTTCTAACTCTCCTTAAGTGGATCGTTGAGAGTGTGGGCTCCTGCCGATTTACTTAGTTAGCTAAGTTAATCGAGCAGTGCTTGGTAGGTAGGGTTTATCTATTCTGCAGTGGTATTTGGTTATCTCGTACTACTTTCAGTCTCAGGTGGTTTCGACTAAGCTCGGTCTTGATCATCCTTGACTCGTCCCTCCGACGACGTTTCTAGGGTTTCTCTTTTCTGACTCCCCTTTTGGGTCGATCGGTGGTGCTGGCCTTGGTCGGGCTTTCCTTGTGAGAGTTGAGCAGTGCTCGGTGGTGCCTCCTAGACTGTGTTGTAGTGGAGGTTGCTCTCGGCGTTGTGACGTGGAGGTTAGAGTTTTGGGGAGCTTGCTGCGGTGGTTGACCTCTTTTGGCTTTGATTTGGAGTGCACTTGTTGTTCTTAATCTCTTGGAGCTTTTTTGGGTGTTTAGACATGTTTCTAGGGCTTCAAGGTTGTAAAATCGAAGTATTTAGACCCTGTTGTTTAGTTTGGGTCGCTTCTTTTTGGAGCGGTTGTGCTTCATGGTGGTAAAATGTGGGTACTAGGACCTGTTACACCCCTTTTGTTTAGTCTGGTTGTTTTGTATTGTCTTTTCTGGTTTTAGACATGTGTTGTTAGTTTATCGCCCCTTGTTGGGCTTTGGTTGCTTCATGTTTGTAAAATCCAGGTAGTTTAGACCCTCTCTTGGTTAGTTCAGGTTGTAATTGTTTGGTTGTGTTGGTGGTATGCTGGTTTGGCTACCATGCTCCTATTTCTTGTTCGGAAATTTGAGTCTTTAATAAAATTTTGCTGATAAAAAAAAGGCTAACTGGGACCTCCCGAACACAAACCTCTCATCAGGTTGTCACCTATGTGAATCTCTTTTTTTGGGAGTAAATTGTACGTTTCATTCCATTAAAAGAGTCAGTACGTGTTTGGAATCCCTAATGGGACAAACACAAAAACCCTGTAACTACTGTAACGTCTAGGACGTTGTGTTGATATGCCATAGCGGCGACCTAAAAGCAAGGTTCTAAAAGTCGTTAGGCGCTTGTCGGACGATTAGGTCCTTCAGGGATTAATCGGGGACTAGACGGGGATTAATCTGATTTGTTTTTATTTTTATTTTTTGATAGATATAATATTATATATAGAAATAAAATATGAATTTCATTATATTAAAAATGATAACTAATATTTAAAATACCTAAAAAATAACACCAAACAACTCATAAGCATAACTCCTAACATCACCAACACCAACACCAAACAACTCTGCATAACCATCTAATTATTTTAATTGAGTCAGTATACTCCGCAAAATTGTTGTAACCGCCTAGGCGGCTAGGCGTAGGCGGGCGCCCAGTCGGGACTTTTAGAACACTTCCTAAAAGTGACAACCAATTAAAATGAACTAGAACAATAATGAAATAGACCCTCAAATCTAACAACGAGAAACTGAAAGACAAGAAAATGAAAACCCGCTGACGAACACTGCTCAAGGTGGGGTCTGAATACCGCTGGGTCTCCCGTGGGCGACACTCTGCTTCGTTGATAACACCGAACCTGTGATCATCAATAGGGAATGGCTGACAGGGCATCCTCAGAGACTCCTTCCTGTCCTAGAGGCCTGTCGGGTGATTCATGCGTGTCGGCGGGGCTGTTTCCCAGCCCTCGCCTGAACTGTGACTCGCAGGCCACCCCATTCTTCTAATGCTCGCTGCTCCAGAGCTCCAGCCTGGCCGTCCCACCCAGCGGATGGCGGTGGAACTTCAACAGGACGAGCTCCGAAGGTTGCCCGACCTCTGCCCCCGAACCCTCCGCCATAGGATCCCAGGTTCATAGCCATCGAATCAGTCGAGGCTTGGTCCCATGCTATATCCCCCAGGATATGTTTGTGTACAAAACACCCCGAGGGGTCCAATGTACGCAAAGGACCGGATCCCAGGTTAGGTAACGGATCCATGGATACACCGCCACCCAACCCGTGACACAAACCGATCGTAGGTAAAGGATCCATGGACAATGGGTATCGTGCTTCCCCTAGGCTCATCCACTCCGCGCCGCCATCCGCACTGATGCCGTGTCCACGAGCCATCTCTTGTCGCCCTAGCCAAGGCCTAGGGCCCGTCACCGGTGATCTCCGCTGTATGCCCGTGCGAGCCAGCGACTCGCCCTCGTACCACCCGGTCCTCTGATAGTTCCATGCAGGGTCGTAGTACGCCAAGGGCTTCACCATAAGAGGCCGATGACGCCTCTCATCTACCGGCCTAGAACACCGTCCAAGACGGTCAATGGCAGAAGAGTCAACCTACACCGATCAAGGATCCTCCCCCATGAAAGAGGCCTGACGGGTTCGATACACCGTGGTGGTCGAAGAGACCTAGCCTATCGGCCTAATCGGAGCCTCAGACTGCCAACCCAAAAACCCTAAATTGATCTAGAGCCCTAGGAAATCCAGCCCCATTCATCATCATCGGACCCAGAGCGAGGTCGTAGGTCGATCCAGCCGGAGAGTGTGGCCGCGGAGATCGAAAAGCAATGCCGGTGCTGGACTTAAGAGCCCACGATCGCCCCCTTGTAAAGCCTCGGCGTGGTGGAAAGGCCGACCTAGCCGACCGATCCCAGAGGAAAACGGATCCAGAGTCGCACGATGACGTTTCAACACCGATAGAGAGGGTTGGGGTGAGATAGAGGACAGCGAGATAGGGTACAACACCGATGGAGAGGGTGGAGGGGAGAAAGAGGAGGACGAGATAAGGATCAGCCTCAGAGGGAGCTTATGAGGCCATACCTCCGACACAGTCTCCGAAAAGCCATGCATGGTGGCAGAGGAGGATGTGACACGACGAGACGACACCGACAGGATCTCAGCGGCGGAGACAACGAGAATAGGGTCTAACTCTATGTGGCTAGGGCTAAAGTCTCGACATCAGCGAGTAGTATTCTTCAGCGGGCTCCAACTTAAAAAAATCTAATTACTTCATATGTGAATCTCTTAGTTCCAATTCCCAAGTTTTTCCGTCTTTTCAATCAGTTAAATCTTCCACATATAGTTAATTTATTTAGTTTTGATCAGAAAAAATATATTATTTTTAATTAAAATCCTATTCCCTAAGAATGGGAAAAAGACCTTCATTTAAACCAATTACACACAAAGCTACAGTTGAATCTTATTAATATTCCATACCTCGTTTCAAAAAAAATATTCCATACCTGAGACTGCACAGTTGATTTATTAATAACATTGTTTTCTTGTGCACATAAGTTTTTGTCTGTCATTAAAATGTTAGGTTTTATTAGACTCATTTATATCGAATAGGGTTTCACAACTACACAATAATCTTATGAGTTTGGTCATATAGAATGGAGGCCACGAGGTAACGAATGGATCAAACATGTCGGGTAAACATAGATATGGGTCAAATAGAACTTTGATATCATGTAAGTTCAATTAAAATAGAATTTTTTTTATCTCCTCGGTGAGGAAAAATCAAATGGAAATCACTCCTTAACGTAAAAACCGTGTAAACCAATCCAAACCATTCATTTTAAGAATAGATGGATGAGATGCAATTGATTTGTTGACTCCAAAAAAATAGCACTTTTTATTAAGTGGTAAGGACTTTTTAGTAAAACCATCATATTATTTTTTTTACCAATTCACTAATTTAATTTTTTCCGCTTCGTTTGAACTCCGATTGGCTTCAAACTTGCGCCATTATTTTTGTTTTTTCAAGGGCTTTCTATCAAGATCAGTCATGAAAATATTTTGAAGCATGAAAAAAAAATTATTTCGGGGCTGATTTTTAAAAAAAAAGTTAAGTCTGGGTAATTTTTATCAACATTATACACTGGGTTTATCAACACTGAACACTAGTTTTATCACCTCATTTTCCAAAATCGAACATGACTTTTATCACATCATCACATGTTTTTTTATTAACACTAAGCACTAGTTTTATCAACATTAAACACTATGTTTATCATTAAATTACATGTGTTTTTATCATCCCATCACATGTTTTTTTATCAACACTAAACTCTAGTTTATTACCCTTATTTCGGGGCTGATTTTTAAAAAAAGTTAAGTCTGGGTAATTTTTATCAACACTATACACCGAGTTTATCAACACTGAACACTATGTTTATCATTAAATTACATGTGTTTTTATCATCCCATCACATGTTTTTTTTATCAACACTAAACTCCATCACATGTTTTTCTATGAACACTAAGCACTAGTTTTATCAAAACTAAACACTATGTTTATCATTAAATTACATGTGTTTTTATCATCTCATCACATATATTTTTTATCGACACTAAACTCTAGTTTATCACCCTTATTTTTAATTGAACACGATTTTTATCACCTCATTATCTGTTTTTATCACCCTAGTACATGTTTTTTTATCAACATTTAGCACTAGTTTGATACCCCGATATAAAAAATTTATTAGTGAAGATTTATCAACACTCAACATTGTTTTTATCACCCCAATATAACTTTTTATTTTCGTGCTTCAAAATATATTCATGACTGATCTTGATTTAAAGCCCTTGGAAAAAGAAAAATATTGGCGCAAGGTTGAAGCTAATCGGAGTTCAAACGAATCGGGAAATATTAAATTAGTGAATTGGTTAAGAAAAAAATGGACACTTGTCCACATGACACCATGCTATTACAATTATGCCCTTGCTTGTGTGAGAGAGGATGAAAGTAGCGTGAGTATTGATGGAATTGGGGTGATGATGTGGCATTATGGTGAATGTTGGATCTAAAGGGTGTGTGGCTAGGATTGGTTCACACAGTTTTTAGGATAAGAGGAGTTTCTATTAGATTTCTCCTCTCCCGTCGGTTACCCAACGGCCAACGCCAACTAAATAATTGAACCGGAAAAGTCAATTCTTTGAGTTATATGCTACTGGTTTTTAATCTGTAAAATTATTAGGTTATCGTTTTTAAACGAGTCGATTAAGACATGTTAGATCTCGACGAGAACAACGAGAAAGGCTCCGACATACTGGATAGATTTGTTTTTGTGATTAGTGGAGGGAGGAGATAGAAGAAGATGGTTTACTGCCGCTTCATGTGTGTGAGAGAGAGAGAGGAGTGAACGAGGGTCTACCTCTGCTGCATGTGAAATTTATTTCATATCGTTAGGTTTAGGGTAAATTATGTTGACATACTCTGAACTATACGCGTTTAAGATTAATACCTCAAAGTTTATTCGTAATAATAATACACCTCGAACTAACCGTTAGAAACGACGTTGGTCATTCCCATCCACTTTTTCATCTATTCATTATTTTGTTCTAAAATTCCGAATTTCACTTACTTTTTTTTTTAGCGAAAGGTGCAGATTTCATTAATTAAATTATAGAGTACAATGTTGTTCATCGAGGAACATGCTCCTCGACCACGGTAAGGTCAGTATGAATGAACATTGTTCACTGAGCCTTTTCATATCAGAACCGTCACAGACGGTATTTTGGTGCCCCACTGGCAAGAATTGGTGCCCCATGGACAAGGACAGAATATGGGTGGGGGAACGGGGTACCGGAGATTAGAGACCTCGACGGTAATGGTGATGGTGGGAGGCAAAGCATTGTCTAGGGACCCCTCCCTGGGCCAGTCCTCGATGCTCCCCTCCCTAGGGGAATCCATGATTCCCTATTCAGTAGGCACCGAGCCTACACAGACTGATTGGACGGCAGCAGTGACAGTTATTGTAAAGACCGGGTCCTTATTAGTTTTTTTTTTATCATTGGATCATCGCGGGTCAGAGGGCGGGTTTTATTTTGGATCGATTTCAAAAAAAAAAGAGAAAGAAAAGAAATCAAAAAAAGGGGGAAAGAAGAAAATAAAAGGAAAAAGGTGGAAACAGGTCGGGCCGGATCAGTTTTGGGCTCAGACCCACGCGCTCACGAAACCGGGCCCAAGGCCCACACGCGAACCCTAAACGTGACCCTGCTCCTCTTCTTCAACGCGCAGCGCACGCTTACCGAGGCAACCGCACCTCTTCCTCTCCCTCTCCAAATCTGTTCTCTCTTGCGCGATACGAGCTTCACCGGAGTACCGGACCACCGTCGGACACCCTCCCTCCACCCTCGATCCTTCATCATCGCCAGAAACGCCAACACCCCCACTTCCCTTCTCCCTCGCCTTCCTCTCTCGCTCTACCTCGCGAATCCGAGCTTGGGCCTGGGACAAGGCCTGGGCCTGGACACGAGCTGGGCCTCGGGCCTGGACTCGGGCTCGGACCGGGTCTGAGCTCGGGTCCGAACTCGGGTTGGGTCCGGGTCGGGCTCGGGCAAGGTCCGGGTTCTGGGTCTGGACCGGGTTCGGACCTGGATTCGGGTCGTACTCGGGTAGGACCGGGTCACGACAGTTTTAAATAATAAATGAATTTAATTAATTAACAACTTGGACTTAAAATCAGATAAAACCTGGACTTATCGGACAACTTAACGGGCTTTTGGACATCGAACTTCGGACTTAACTATTAAATTGGAGAACCGTTACGGCTTGGACCAGGCCGTTACCCCAAGCGCGAAGAAGATCGGTGTTGGCCAGGACGTCAGCAGCTAGGAGACGCAGTTGTGGTTCTTCAAGAGGTATGGATTACCTCGAAACTCGCTTATTACGGTTTTACTAGAATGCATATAGGGAAACCTAATAACCGGATGTACAACTAGTATGCATATAGGATGTAGATCATTAGCGTAGATGTATCGACTGTGAACATTTACGATTCTATCTTGTGAACTTGTCGTGCTGGTAGAATCGGGCCATGTCGTGCCCGTAGGATTGATTGCTGTTTGTGGATTGCTGTGTTGTGCTGTTTGAACGGTTAATAAAAGATGAACATGAAAACGAGTAGAGTTGACTTGAGAATGCATGATAGTGATTTGAGTATTATTTCCTGGTTTCATGATATATTGGATTGGGGATGTTGGGGAACGAATACCGGTTAAGTCGGTGGGGTCTACCACGTTGAGTGTGGTGACGGTAAGCGATGGTAAGTGCGTGATTGTTATGATGGAAATCATTGGTTGTGATATGGTCGGGTGAGTGATAGACCGACGTGACTGTGATATTCTGTGAAGCCTGTGTTGCTATGTCTGGTAAATTGAGTAGCATGATATATGATATCCGTTGAAGCATGTGTTGCTATGTTTGGTAAATTGAGAAGCATGATAGGTGATATTTGGTGAAGCATGTGTTGCTATGTTTTGGGCAAGTGTGCCAGGTGTGAGTGTGATCGTGATTGTGTTCGTAGTACTGTGGTTACCTGTGACTATGATTGTGTTTGTGACCATGTTACTGTGGTTACCCGAGAAGAGACGATTTTCCCTGCCTTATGTTTGTCGGTAAAACGCTATGTCCGCGATGTGTTGCGCGAAGAGACCGTGTGTCGGTAAAACGCTGTGTCCACGATGTGTTGCGCGAAGAGACCGTGTGTCGGTAAAACGATGTGTCCGCGATGTGTTGCGCGAAGAGATGTGTTCTTCGATGAGGTCGACCGCCTCTCCCGACTGTGTGTTAGGGGAAAGTTGCGTATGGCTACGCCGGGCCGAGCGGGTTGCTCTCAAGACCGTGCATGGGCTACGAGTTGTGTGTTTTGATAATGTTGGGATTGAATGAGCGTTAATGTGTCTGTTGTAAAGACCTGGAATTGCATTCCGACTTTTTGTCGTAGGAGAAGTCGTTGAGCTGAGGAGCAAGTCGATTTTTGGATCATTTGCAAAAAGAAAAGAAAGAGGGGAGGTTTTAATTTAAAAGAAAAGAAAACAAACAACTTTTGGATCAAAGAAGTGGGGGAGGACTTGGGCTGAATATGACTTGGGCCAAGCAGCTTGACCAAGCCCAACCAGACCCACACTCAAGCCCATTCCGAACCCTAGCTACACTGTTGATAACCCTAGTTGCTCCTATTTGCAGCCTCAGTTTTGGACACGCAAATCGAGGCATGCCTCTCTCTCTCCCTCCTACACGAAGCTCTCCCGTCCGTGTCTCTCTCTCGATCTTAATCCCGTCGCCGGAATCCGTCCGTGCTCTCCCTCCCGGTCACGACACGAGCCACCTCTGGAGACGCCGCTGAAGCCACCGCCGGCCACGTCTGGAACGGAGCTCACCGGTGAGAGATCGACGCGACCCGGACCTGGATCTGCAGCGCCGCCGGCAGCTCGCGAAGAACCTCTCCGTCCAGCTCTCGAATCGCACCGTTGCCGGAGCCAGGAGGTCCCTCCGTCCTCTTCCCGACCTTCTCCTCCCTCCTCCGTGCACGTTGTCGCCGTCCACCGCCGAGCCTGACGAACCCTCGCCGGAGAACGAACAGGATCAGCCGTGCTTCGATTGGGTCCGTGGAAGCATGCCGGAGCTTCCGCCGTCCTTCCCCAGTCACAGGCGTCCCTCACGGCGTCGCACGGCTCCCCCGAGCCCCTCGCCGCCACCGTCGCCGGCGAACTGCACCGGATCACCACCGTCGTCGGACTCGATGTCCGGTTTGGACAGGCCAGGACACACGGGCCTTGGGCCGGTGAGCATACTGGGCCCTGTGGCCAGTTGGGCTCAACAGCCTTTGGGCCCTGGGCCCGATTGTGATCTGGTGGACCTTAAGCCCAGATCACCCTTCAGCCCAGGTCAACCTTCAGCCCAGAGCAGGCCTCAGACCAGATCAGGTGAGGAATTGGATCGGATTCGGGTCGGACCCGGGTCGCTGAGTTAATTAATTATTAAATTAATTATCTGGACTTAAAATTGGTAAATTAAGGACGTTTGAGACGTTCCGAGGGTCGGACTCTTGAGAACTAATTGGACCTTTTTGTGTCAAACCTAGACGGGACTTCGCCCGAGAGCGAAGATTTTGGACCCAAACTAGAAGAGCAAAGATCACGTCGGGACCCGAGTGAAGATCAGAGAGGTGATCACCGGGCGTCATCAAAGTGTTGAGAGGAAGACCTCGAGGTAGGGAAAGCCTTAACCTGTCGTTTATGATGCCTAGTATGCATGCTAAGTTGATAAAATTGGAAAAGGTCCTAGACATACATATAGGATGCGAATAACTAGATTAATCGTCTTTCAATTGCTAATAACCGGAGAGTCTAGTGGTGACCGATTAGGATGCCAATCACTAGTGTAATTCTCTTTTCAATACTTGGGATATGATTGTCTGGTAGAGGAGCCTTGGCAAAGCCCTCGGATTAGTTGCGTGATAGGATCACATGCTTGGTTGTTGACTGCTTAGTGGATAGGCTAAAGAGTCTAATGAAACTAGTGAAATTGCATGCTTGAATGCTCTTTTGAAGGCTTTACGATTAAGTTGATCATACTCCTACTTGCTCGTTGATTGTATTCGAATGATTACTTGATTTACTTGCTTGGTTGTTGGGGGTATCGAGTATGACTGGTTGTGCCGAGCGGTGCAATCAGGTGATCGATGCCCCGGTGGTTCGAAACTGGTAAGTGAACGGTAAGTTGGGATTGTGTATTTGGTGTGCTATGGTTGCGTGATTCGTGTACTTTGTGTTGTGGTGAGTTGGTGATGGTTGAGCCGTGTGTGGGCTTGGATTGGTGGTTATTGAGCTTGTATTACTTCGGATTTCTGTTGAGTGCGTTATTCAATTATTAACTGCTTATTATTAAATTGCCCACGTGTGCGCTTCCTATGGGAGTATGGCCCTGGGTTCCCGATGACCTAAAATCCCTTGGAGACGTTTCTGAGACTTCCGACGATATGTGCCCTGAAGGGTGTTTCCGATAGTCTCAATGATATGCGTCTCCTCTGGATTGGAGGGAGAATCCGAGAGGACACATAAGATGTGGATCGGAGGGTGGTGACTTCATGTGCCACGGCATTGATCGGTTTATCTATCGCTTGTGATTGTTAGAGCCTTATATTAAGTTTACTAATGAATCTACTCGTAATATCATGAACTACCTTGTTGACTGTGTTGGTGAATTATGGGTCTTGTGGACGTTGCCGTTGATTCTTGGGAGTTTAAGGTTTACCTTGTTTTGTGTTTTCCCTACTGAGCGTAAGCTCACCCCTGTGAGTTCATTGTTGTATTTTCAGGCTTGATTGAGGAGTAGAAGTTCGGGAGCTTCTCAGGGTGGGTGCGTGATAGAGACTTCGTACTTTTTACTTTTAATGTATTGAACCAAAACTTGTTGAGGTTTATTATTACACCCCTGGAGGGTTATCGTATTTTGAAATCGGTTTAACGGATTATTTTCATTATTGGAGTTTTTCAGGAAGTAAATGTTGATTTATCATTTTTACGGTCTTCTATTACTCGTCATGCCCCGGGTCCGGGCGATAACCGGATTTGGGGCGTGACATCTGTGGCTATGAGTGTTTCTTTGTTATGAGTTGTGTGTGACCGTGAATGACTTGATTTGGATTGTTTGTGAATGAGTTCATGTGTGTAGCTTCGGTGTAAGTTAAAGTGTCGTTTTTGGTGGTTATCTGTGAGTCGGTTGTGTAGGGGCTTTGGATGTGGATTCTCGGGACAGTTTGTGGGTGGGTAAAGTGAAGGTGGTTTATGTTGGATTGTTTGTCCCCGTTGTCGCTTTCTCCTTTTAATCGTTAAAGGTTAGTTTAGAAACGTAATTGGGTGTCTTACTGGATTGTAACCTTATCGTTGTGTGTCTTAATCGATGGGATGGTGTTGAGTTGAAGTTAGTATGGTTGGGCTGGTAAACGTCATGTAAAAAGGGGGTTTTTGTCTTTAAATTGTCTTAAATGTCGCATCTTTTTTTAACCTTTTTGATGTAACTTAAATTGTGGAATAGATTTCTGGTAAATCTGTTTGAGGTGGTTTTCGGGGTTTTCCCTACTGAGCGTCAAGCTCACCCCTTACCGTGTTTTCTACAGGTGATAGATATACTCGGATTAGAGGGTTAAGCAGAGCTGGGTGCTAGCGGAGACCCGGGGTTATGTTATTTTATGTTTCGTAGTGACGTAACGGATATTTGAATTTATGTATTTTATTGAGCGTAGGGACTCAGATATTCTAATACCTTTGAACTATTTTATTTACCGTTATTGAATATTATGGTTTTAAATTGTTATTGTTTAAATTTCACTAAGTCGCGTCTCGGATCCGGTCAATACCGGATTTGGGGCGTGACAATTTGGTATCAGAGCATGGTTTCATTTTGAAAATTCTTTTCAAAACCTCGGGTCGTACGTCAATTAGGTGGTCTAAGTTGTAGTACTTAGTGACGCAAGTCGGAAATATCCGATGCGTAGAGTGGAAAGACAAGAGTCTTATTTCTTTAAGTGCTTCGTTTAAGTTTTGGCTTCTTTATGTCATGTTGTCTACTTTACTTGACCTGTATCTCGGACTCTATTTGTTGTATGCTGGTAGATTGGTCGTGATAAGCCTCATGATTACTTGTGTTTGCCTCACATGTTGTGCTTGCTTAGCATTTAGGTTAAGATAAGAGTCAAATTAAACTAGATTAATTGTCATGCTTTGATTGAATGAACGCTTGAATGAATGCTTGAATGAATGCTTGACTGAATGCTTGAATGAATGTTGAGTGTAATTGATTGTGCCGAATGGTATGATCGGGGTTGGTTTAATGAACGATGCTCAGGCTGGTTATGAAGTGTTAGTTGTAATACTGTTAAGTGGATTGCCACCTTGGTTGGCCGTTCCATGATTGATAAAGTTGAAGTGTTGACTTATTTAAGTGTTGACTTGTTTAAAATGTTAACAGTTATTTAAGGATTAAAGTTGAAAGAGTGACCCGAAAGGGATGTTAATTGAGTAAAGGGTAGAAACCCGAGTGGTATTTGCAGCATCTTACTGTTATGTGTAATTTTGCTGTGATTGATGTGTGTGAACCACGTGTTAAAGGGCTCAAATTGGATGTTTGATTGTGAAATGTTGACCCGCGTGCACGGATGGTTGTTTAAGTTTTTCCAACGAGTCATGCCGAAAATTCTGTAAAATTTGAATGTATATCCTATTATGATTTGACTGCAGCAAATCATGATAGTGGGGATATCAGTTGGTTACAACGTAGTTCGGGGACGCCTGAACCGAGTTGTAACGAGAGGATATCCACATGTATTATTTTGCTACAAGAATAAGCTTTTTCAACCCGTGTTACCGAGTAGACCTGAGATTGTGAAAATTTGAGCTGTGATATGAATATGTGATTCGGTTTGTTTGCGTGTGAACTTGTTACACTGCTGGTTGTACTTGAGTCTTGATTTGATTGCTTGTGAAGCATGTTAATTCCTCGTGTGATGTTGGTAAACCGATTGATTGCGTGTAAGCTTGAAATGTTGCGTGTTGTACTTGAGCTTTGGTGTGTGATTAAATTGCGAGACTTGTTGTTCTTCTATGCGATGGTGTGGTAGGTTGTGTGTGACGCACTACGGTGCGGTATTTGTACTAGTATTACTACTACTACTACTATTACTACTACGACTACTAAGAGTAAAGTCAAGTGATTAAAGAATTGTTTAAGTTGTTGCTCTTCGTGTGTGAACGTTAGCGTCGTGAGTGAATCACCTATAAGGGCTGTTGAGAAACTGAGTGTGTATGTTGCCGTGCGGAGGATAGTTACGAAGTAGCACCTCGAGACGTGAGAGGTAAATTGTTGGGGCACAAGTGCCCGGAGTACTTCCAATGGGAAGATTAGGAGGAGCAACACCAGCAAGTCCAGACTACGAAGGGACGGAGCGTCAAAGATGAAGTACGAGACCAGAGTTACGGCGTGGGTCAGTTGTACCAGTTTTGGTAGCAGTCGAGGCGAACCGATACAAGAGATTCGAGCGAGGGCCGAGCCCAGAGTTGGATCGAGTTCTCACCCTGATGACTCGGGTGTAGCTGGATATAGTGGATACGACAATAACCATGGAACGAGGTCGCAGAAAGAACGCGAGAGTTTGTAAGACTCGACAACGACCGAGCCGTGTTGCGGGACCGCACGAGACTCGAGAACCGAAGGGACGAAGAACCGCAGGGTTCTCCCGACCACAGGCCTCGCCTGACGTTCTGAAGCAAACAGATTAAGGAACATCAGTAGTTTACGTCGTGTTCGAACGGAGGCCAATGCTTTCACATTGCCGGCATCCGGAACATCGGGTACGAGTGCCGAGCGACGGAGGGCCGCAACGACATCAGTAAACCGACAGACCAGTCGGGGAAGGTGGTCGGGTGACTATGAGAGCAGAGTGGCGCTGCGGAAGCGTGGTGGACCAGAACCCACATGCATCGCACTACTCCGTTTATTTTGCCCTTGCGAGAAGTTAGGCTTAAGAACAAAGCCTCGAGGCGACCCTTGTGTCGTCTTGACATCCCGGTTACGAGTGAAGAGGTTAACAAGCACGAGCCTTACATCTGAGATTAGAGTGGTTGACCGTTCTTTATGGTCTTTTCGCGTTGAACTATAACCGTGTGAATGTTGTGACCGGTAGGATACCCACACCGAGGGGGATTCCGTTATGGGACTTTTGGGATCGAGATTTTGGGTTGTTGTGATTGTTGATGCATGTTAAGTGACTTATGTGATTTGAGGTACGGTAGTACGTGAGTTACGGGTGGCGCCGTGCAAGTTCGCACGTGCGGTCGGATATGAGATAACCGGTGGTTGTCCAGTGAGGATTGTTAAGTGGAGGATACCAAGAGCATAGTGGGAAGATTTCTGTAAATTAGATTCACAGTTGTGTTGATTACGGTTTGCATCCGGGTGAAGGGCAAGCGCCTTTGGGTTGTCGTGTTCGACGTGGTGTAGTTTGGGTGGTATGGTATGTTGTGACTCATACCCCGAATGACGGGAAGATACCCGACCGAGGTGTATACCAGTCCGGTATGTGCGTTTTGAGTTTTGCCCCGATGAGTGTGTCACGGGAAGACCCCTAGACCGGTGATGTCTTTGGTACAGTTGAGCGAGCCGAGCTATGATAAACTGACACTCTGTTCTGTGATACCTTAGATGGTAGTGATCATTGTTTTGAGTTGGGGGTTTTTGGATCCGCTTTGACTACAATGACTACATTGACACGCAAGGGCGCGGAAATTGTGTGGACTGATGAGTGTGAGCACTTCTTCTCCGAACTGAATGCTCGTTTGACCGTCCCTGTTCTTAGTAACCTGTTTGGTGTTGAAACCGACGACTTTCGACGTCATCCTAGGGATGGACTGACTCTCAAGACGCGAGGCATCAATCGAATGTAACCGGCGACCGATGGAGGTGCGATCGGGAAATACGAGTGTCACGTATGGACGGGCAGTAGGGGCGGAGATTGAACTGATGCATATCCGTTACCAACAAGTAAAGGCCGAACACCAATTTCCGCGGGACCGAGTACGACCACTACGAGGACAAAGTAGAAATAAGAGCATTGTTTGTTGGAGTCCGGAAACAGTTAGCCGAGTGCACTACCACAACACTTTCAGGCCAGTAACAATATGGCACCATACGAATCATTGTTGGTAGGACGAGTCAATTGCCCAAGCGGGGCGCAGTTGTGAATTAAAGGTTGACCCCTGTGGTCCCGAGTCGTCCGAGAGGCGACTAAAGGCTCGCGTGGACCGTGAACGATTAAGAACCATGTAGAGTCGACGCGGAAGCGCAAGTATAAGACACGCACAAGGCATTCAAGGCTGATCGGACCCTGAGTAGATTGTATAGTAGTGTCTTCCGTTTGTTGTGGTACTTGAGGTGGCACAACTTGTAGTTTGATTCGATTAACAGTATGTGAACGAACTTCAATGGTGAACACGAAATCATTGGTTGGGTAACCCTCGATGTTGGTCATGATTGGATGTCACCGCTTGTGGAGTATCGTCATAGTGAGATCTGATGAGTTGGGTGTTAAGTCCTTTGTTTTATCGTGTGAGGTTGGCCGGGGCGTAACCATGTTTGGAGTCCGGCGTGGATTGCGCGAGTAATGGTTGTGGTCCCACATATGCGCGGTCCCCAATGTGTTGTTCTGCTATGGCGTCTACCTCAAGGGAGTATACCGATGTGGAACGTCTAGATCGACGGTTGTGTCTGGCACCAGGTGTCATGTTTGTGTCCCGACGGGAATTCCGGGAGGATGGTTGGACTGATATTATGTGTTTCTATTAGATGCGGGTAGTGAACAACCGACGGAGTAGGGGACTGCGGTGCAGGGCGGGGGGCTAACTTTCTGTTGTTGTGCGCGTTAGTTACTTAAAAGAAGTGAATAGTGAGCAGACGTGTGTGCGTGTTGGATCCGCTTTGAGTGAAATATGAGAATTGTTCCGGCATGATACTTATACCGACAGACGGTTCTGGTATAGGATATCTCGATCAAGCCGCGTGTGTCGATACGACGTTCTACCGATAGAGGATTCCGATATCGACTAACTGGCTTATGCGTTTCCATGGGTTTGGGCGATAATGGACCGGAGGCTTTAATCGAACGTTCCCTGAGATAGGGTCAAGTGAATTCGTTCGCTTTAAATTTCGGGGACGAAATTCCTTTAAGGGGGTAGATTGTAAAGAACGGGTCCTTATTAGTTTTTTTTATCATTGGATCGTCGCGGGTTAGAGAGCGGGTTTTATTTTGGATCGATTTAAAAAAAAGAAAAATAAAAGAAATCAAAAAAAAGGGGGAAAAGAAGAAAATAAAAGGAAAAAGGTGGAAACAGGTAGGCTGGATCAATTTTGGGCCCAGACCCACGCGCTCACGAAACCGGGCCCAAGGCCCACACGCGAACCCTAAACGTGACCCTGCTCCTCTTCTTCAACGCGCAACGCACGCTTACCGAGGCAACCGCGCCTCTTCCTCTCCCTCTCCAAATCTGTTCTCTCTCGCGCGATACGAGCTTCACCGGAGTACCGGACCACCGTCGGACACCCTCCCTCCACCCTCGATCCTTCATCATCGCCAGAAACGCCAACACCCCCACTTCCCTTCTCCCTCGCCTTCCTCTCTCTCTCTACCTCGGGAATCCGACGACGACGACGCTTGAATCGAACCTCGCCAGAGCCCTCCTTCATTCCCCTCCTTCTACTCCCTCAGGCGACCCTCCCTTGTACCCAGAAGCCTTCTCGCCGTCGCTTCTGTCCTCCTCGACTCAGATCTACCAGCGCCGCCGTAACCGATCCTCGCCGCGCCTGTTATCGGCAGAGTACTTGACGGTGAGCCCCTTTCCTTTGGCCGTTCTTCTTCCCCATCACCTCCCGCCTGGGAAACACGAACGCTCGTGCTGGTTTTGGGCCGAGATTCGCCGGAGAGACTCGCCGGAGTTCGTGAGTCTCAGATATGAAGCCTCACGCCGGCAAGGAGTTCTCACGGCGTCGGATCTGCCCGGAGAGACTCCAACTTCGCATCTCCACCTTTCCCCCCCGTCTCCCACGAGCTTCCTGACACCCCACGCCGCCGTGAGAAAGCCATCGAACGCCACCGTCGCCGCTAGTAGCCTAAACGAGACGGAACCCTCGTCGGCGTTGCCCCGAGCCGGACGGACTCGAACTAGTGGCAAACTTGGGCCTGGGAGAAGGCCTGGGCCTGGACTCGGGCTAGGCCTCGGGCTCGGACCGGGTCTGAGCTCGTGTCCAAACTCGGGTTGGGTCCGGGTCGGCTCGGGCTAGGTCCGGGTTCTGGGTCTGGACTGGGTATGGACCGGGTTCGGACCTGGATTCGGGCCGGACTCGGGTCGGGCCGGGTCATGACAGTTTTAAATTATAAATTAATTCAATTAATTAACAACTTGGACTTAAAATCAGATAACACCTGGACTTATCGGACAACTTAACGGAATTTTGGACATCGAACTTCGGACTTAACTATTAAATTGGAGAACCGTTACAGGTTGGACCAGGACTGATACGACCCTTTTGTATTAAACCAGGCCGTTACCCCAAGCGCGGAGAAGATCGGTGTTGGCCAGGACGTCAGCAGCTAGGAGACACAGCTGTGGTTCTTCAAGAGGTAGGGATTACCTCGAAACTCGCTTATTACGGTTTTACTAGAATGCATATAGGGAAACCTAATAACCGGATGAACAACTAGTATGCATATAGGATGTGGATCACTAGCATAGACGTATCTACTGTGAACATTTACGATTCTATCTTGGGAACTTGTCGTGCTGGTAGAATCGGGCCATGTCGTGCCCGTAGGATTGATTGCTGTTTGTGGATTGCTGTGTTGTGCTGTTTGAACGGTTAATAAAAGATAAACATGAAAACGAGTAGAGTTGACATGAGAATGCATGATAGTGATTTGGGTATTATTTCCTGGTTTCATGATATATTGGATTGGGGATGTTGGGGACCGAATACCGATTAAGTCGGTGGGGTCTACCACGTTGAGTGTGGTGATGGTAAGCGATGGTAAGTGCGTGATTGTTATGATGGAAATCATTGGTTGTGATGTGGTCAGGTGAGTGATAGACCGACGTGACTGTGATATTCTGTGAAGCATGTGTTGCTATGTTTGGTAAATTGAGTAGCATGATATATGATATTCGTTGAAGCATGTGTTGCTATGTTTGGTAAATTGAGAAGCATGATAGATGATATTCGGTGAAGCATGTGTTGCTATGTTTTGGGCAAGTGTGCCAGGTGTGAGTGTGATCGTGATTGTGGTCGTAGTACTGTGGTTACCTTTGAGTGTGATTGTGTTTGTGACTGTGTTACTGTGGTTACCCGAGAAGAGACGATTTTCCCTGCCTTCTGTGTGTCGGTAAAACGCTATGTCTGCGATGTGTTGCGCGAAGAGACCGTGTGTCGGTAAAACGCTGTTACCGCGATGTGTTGCGCAAAGAGATGTGGTCTACGATGAGGTCGACTGCCTCTCCCGACTGTGTGTTAGGGGAAAGCTGCGTACGGCTACGCCGGGCTGAGCGGGTTGCTCCCGAGACCGTGCATGGGCTACGAGTTGTGTGTTTTGATAATGTTGGGATTGAATGAGTGTTGTTGTGTCTGTGGCTATGAGTGTTTCTTTGTTATGAGTTGTGTGTGACCGTGAATGACTTGATTTGGATTGTTTGTGAATGAGTTCATGTGTGTAGCTTCGGTGTAAGTTAAAGTGTCGTTTTTGGTGGTTATCTGTGAGTCGGTTGTGTAGGGGCTTTGGATGTGGATTCTCGGGACAGTTTGTGGGTGGGTAAAGTGAAGGTGGTTTATGTTGGATTGTTTGTCCCCGTTGTCGCTTTCTCCTTTTAATCGTTAAAGGTTAGTTTAGAAACGTAATTGGGTGTCTTACTGGATTGTAACCTTATCGTTGTATGTCTTAATCGATGGGATGGTGTTGAGTTGAAGTTAGTATGGTTGAGCTGGTAAACGTCATGTAAAAAGGGGTTTTTGTCTTTAAATTGTCTTAAATGTCGCATTTTTGTTTTAACCTTTTTGATGTAACTTAAATTGTGGAATAGCTTTCTGGTAAATCTGTTTGAGGTGGTTTTCGGGGTTTTCCCTGCTGAGCGTCAAGCTCACCCCTTACCGTGTTTTCTACATGTGATAGATATACTCGGACTAGAGGGTTACGCAGAGCTGGGAGCTAGCGGAGACCCGGGGTTATGTTATTTTATGTTTCGTAGTGACGTAACGGATATTTGGATTTATGTATTTTACTGAGCGTAGGACTCAGATATTCTAATACCTTTGAACTATTTTATTTACCGTTATTGAATATTATGGTTTTAAATTGTTATTGTTTAAATTTCACTAAGTCGCGTCTCGGATCCGGTCAATACCGGATTTGGGGCGTGACAGTTCTCCGACCACGGTCTTCAAACCAAGACTCGAATGGGTCATGCAACGATCCTCGATTGCTTCTTTTCCAAGCAATTCCCGCCCCGTCCTTCCTCCAAACCCTAGTTCGTCGGCCCAAATTTTCCACGACCGTGCTCTGGCTAGCCCTCTCTCGGGCGGCGCGGCTCATAGGGTTACGCCTACCCCATGCCGTTCTCAAACCCTGATATTGGCTCCTCCTCCTCTCTCGCATGCCTCGGTGGAGGCTAAAGAGGTGGGGTTGCGATGATCGCTTCAGTGGCGGCTTGAAGGACGGCGACAACGGCGGTTTCAGGGGCGGCCTCCGAGGCGGCGACAATGGTGATAGGAAAGGTAGAGGGCGCGGCACCGCTGTAGCTCCCGCTGTATTTCCCACGCCTCCCGACAGAGAACCTAGAGCAAGGTCATGGGGTAATCGAACGACCGGCGATTGAATGCTCAGAAGTAAGGGAACCCCGTTGCTTGGAGGTGAAGAAAATTAGAGTCCATCCCCCACCGATCTTCGTCCCGTAACGAGGTCTCAAGGAGGGAGAGAAAACGTCCACCGAAGCCATCAGGTAGCGGCTCTGCATCGCAGACGGAAAGGAAGAAGAGAGTGAGAACAATGGTTCTCTCGGCTCCCAATGATGGTCTTGAACCCCCACACCGAGCGCGGTATGCGAGGGATAAGACACCACGGGAGGACAGGCACCAACAGGGACAGTGACTCCAAACGAGGCCTGGGGCATATCGACGACGGAGACAGAGCCTAGCACCATGGCTGGTCAGAGCTAGAGTTAGAGAGAAAAAACCCTAACATAGCTAATTATTTGTTATGCTAGTTTAATTTCACTCACTGTCTAATAGCCATTTTTAATTAAATATCTAATTTTGTATTTATTAATAAATTAATTAAAATCAAACCCCAAGCTTCCATGAGCGTTCTTTGCAATGTATTCACCTAACAAGGAAGAGATTCTTTAACTTAGTCACTTCGCAAAACACAATCGAACGGATACTACAAAACAACTAAGGAACACAATCAATCCGATCACCGTAATAGGAATGCGATACTTTGTGCATCCCTAAGACGAAACAGAAGGAAAAAATCCATTGTACAAAGGAGAAGAGCTCAGGTTTTTTGAGCATGAGAGGCGGATCTGGAGCGCAAAACCTTCTCCGAATGGAGCTTCGAGGCAGCTCTCCAGAGACGTTTAGACGCGGGGGATCAGGTTCCAACTCGGCGGGTTCTTCACGGGGCGCGGCCAATTTGGAAGAGCTGGGCACGGTGGCAGCTTCTTCAACCTACAGATCATGTGGCGGTTAGGTATGGCTTAGATGCGTCGGGGGCATCTGTGGTGGCAGGGTTGAGGAGCTGCAGCTTGGTTGCTCCGGCGAGAGCATGGGCACGAGCATAGATCTGACACATATTTGGGTTTGAAAAGAAAACCCCCAAATTGCTATGCGTAGAGAGAGAGGAGGACGACGAAGATGAACACAATGTTTTTTTTTTTGTTTTTTTTTTAATTTTTTATTTATTTATATAATTCAATTTTTTTTGAACGAAATGTGCAAATTTTATAACTTAAAACCGATTACATAGTTGTACATCGAGGAACAAGCACATTGACCACTAGAAGGACAGTATTAACGAGCAATGGTTCACTAATTCTTTTAATCTCAGAATCGTCACATAAGGTATTTTGACGCCCCATGGGCAAGTAAAGAAGACGGAGAGAGGGAAGGGGGTATCGGAGATCCTGAGGGACCTTAACAGTAATGGTGATGGTGGGAGGCAAAGCATCGTCTGGGGACCCTTCCCAGGGCCAGTCCCCGATGCTCAGACGATGTATCATCCCTCCTGGCGGGGCTTCTTCCGCACCTGTGACTTGTCGCCCCGCACAACTGCAGACGCCTCCCTCTTCAGAGCTCCAACAACTGATATTCACCTGGACAAGGGTGCTGGAACTTCAACAATTCGTGCTCCTGTCTAGGCACGTCCTCTACCTCTAAACCCTCCACGCTCCAGTGGAAGGGGGTCAGCAATCGAATCAGTAGAGATCTGATCGCCTCCCCGGCCCCCATACCTGCTCGTGTACAAAAGAATACGGGGGGTTTGGGCTGGACCACCTAGGGTGGCTTATCACGGGCGACTAGTTGGTATCCTAGGTGGAGATCCCGGGACCCGAATTAGGTATCGGGCCCATTGTTACTGTAAGACCCGCTTCCGGTCGAACCGGTGACTCCGGAAGTCACTCGGGACTTTTCCGGAACCCAAACGAAGTAGCCATTATCACGGTTGGCTTCAGGGGAGAAATCCCTTTCGTTTGAGTATAATATTGGATAAAGTCAATTTTGGTCAAAACGAGACTTTTATCGACTAAAGCGTTAATTTTAAAAGTGCTGGAAATTATTTTGGAGGATTAAATGACCTAAGTGGACACATGTCTCTTTGTGGTTGAAGGAGGGAAAAGTGAGTAGTCATTGACCATTTTACCCTCCCAAAAGCTTCTACATGGGTTTCTAACTCAAGGGCTTTTGGTCATTTGCTACATCTAGGTATTATATGAGATTGGAATAGCAAATTCAACCCATTTTACCTTGTGTAGCCGAAAATTGGAGGAGAAGCAAAGGAGAAGAGCTCCCATGGAGGTTTGAAGGAAAATCAAGGAAGAAGAGGCCACTTGAAGTCTTCCTCTAGCCATTCCTTCTCAAAATCACTACCATCTTCTTCATCTCAACATTCTAGAGGTAATGGAACTCTCTAATCCTCATTTCTCTTCATCTATCTTCTTGGGTTTTGGGTGAAAATTGCTAGATGATGTTGGGTTGGAGTAGAAATGGTGGGAGATGTTGTTGATGAGAAGCTTGGTTGGATTGTTGTTGAGAAATCATTGATTTGTTGGAGCTTTTGAGTTGAGTTTGATTTGATGAATCATTGGAAACTTGTTTGTGTTTGGATTCCTACCATGGGTAGAGGAGTATTGAAGGATTTGGACTGTTTTGGGAGTTGGAAGGGGTATTTTTCTGGGTTTGAAGGTGGTTTTTCGGAGTTTTGGAGCTGGAGGTTGAAGAAGGGCGAAACTGCCCTGGTGCGCCACGGATCCGTGACGGATCCCGTGACGGGCGACGTCACGGCTCCGTGAGGGAGTCCGTGACGGCACTCGTCACGGCTCCGTGGCGGTAACCGTGAGGGTTAACGTCACGGATCCGTGACCAGGTCCGTGACAGACCAGGGTGAGGGTTTCTTGAGGATTTCTTGAGGGTTTTGCACCTTGGTTTTGAGCTGAACTTTGGAAGGTTTTTGGGGGTCTTTCTTGTTGTTTAAGTGGAGCCTAATTAGCGTTTCTTTGTGTCCAAGACCTTGGGGATCGAGCTAGAGGAGCAAGGATCACACCGGGACCCGAAGGAAGAGCGAAGTGGTGATCACCGGGCTTCATCAAAGCATTGAAGAGGAGGACCTTGAGGTAGGGAAAGTCTTAACCTCTCGTTTATGATGTTTAGTATGCATGCTAGATTAATAAAATTGGAAAAGGTCCTAGAAATGCCTATAGGATGCGAATGACTAGCATAATCGTCTTTCAATTTCTAATAACCGGAATTGTCTAGTGGTGACCGATTAGGATGCCAATCACTAGTGTAACTCGCTTTAAATACTTGGGAATTGATTGTCTGGTAGAGGAGCCTTGGCAAAGCCCTCGGATTAGTTGCGTGTTAGGATCACATGCTTGGTTGTTGATTGTTTAGTGGATAGGCTAAAGAGTCTAATGAAACTAGTGGAATTGCATGTATGAATGCTCTTTTGAGGGCTTTATGATTAGTTGATTACACTCGTACTTGCTCGTTGATCGTATTCGAATGATTAAGTGTTTTACTTGAATGGTTGTTTGGAGCATCGAGTATGACTGGTTGTACCGAGCGGTGCAATCAGGTGATCGATGCCCCGGTGGTTCGAAACTGGTAAGTGAACGGTAAGTTGGGATTGTGTATTTGGTGTGCTATGGTTGCGTGATTGGTGTACTATGTCCTGTGATGGATTGGTGATGGTTGAGCCATGTGTGGAATCGGATTGGTGGTTGTTGAGCTTGTATTACTTCGTATTTCGGTTGAGTGCGTTATTCAATTATTAACTACTTATTATTAAATTGCCCACGTGTGCGCTTCCTATGGGAGTATGGCCCTGGGTTCCCGAGGACATAAAATCCCTTGGAGACGTTTCTGAGACTTTCGATGATATGTGCCCTGAAGGGTGTTTCCGATAGTCTCAATGATATGCGTCTCCTCTGAATTGGAGGGAAAATCCGAGAGGACACATCATATGTGGATCGGAGGGTGGTGACTCCATGTGCCACGGCATTGATCGGTTGACCTATTGTTTGTGCTTGTTAAGTTTTATATGTTGACTTGCTGTTAAATTTATTGAGTTTAAGGTCCACCTTGTTATGTGTTTTCCCTACTGAGCGCAAGCTCACCCCTGCGAGTTTATTGTTGTGTTTACAGGCTTGATTGAGGAGTAGGAGCTCGGGAGCTTCTCGGTGTGGGTGCATGTTAGAGACTTCGTACTTTACACTTTTATGTTTTGAACCAAACTTGTGGAGAATTATTATTACACCCCCTGAGGGTTATTATGTTTTGAACGCAACTTTGCGGTTTTGTTTTCATTATTGGAGATTTTCAGGAACTAATCTTTGAATTACTATCTTTTACTCGTTTATTACTTGTCATGCCTCGGGTCCGGGCAAGAACCGGATTTGGGGCGTGACAATTTGGTATCAGAGCCTGGTTTCATTTGAAACAGGTGTCTTTTGAACTGATTTTCAAACCTCGGACCGAAGTCAATTAGGTGGGTAGAGTTAGGAAGTTTGAGTCTTGAGTGGCTTTAAGGGTTGTCCTAAATGGAATCTTGCACTACAATGTTTGCATTACTTGATTGGTATCCTCTCCCTAATGATCGGTGAAGCCGAATGGTTGAGATCGGAATTGGATTAACGGTCAATGACCGACCTGCTATGCATACATGGTAGGGTGAGCCAACGGTTGGTGGTGTTGCCCTTTGGCGTATTATTTCGAAAATTTTCAAGTTGTAGTTTGGTCCTGTTCAAGTTTTAACTTGTGTTTGACCGTTGGTCTGGAGCATGAGTACTCCATGGGTGCTTGTATTGAGTTTTGGGTGGGGCGCGAGAACCCCGTAACCCGTTGTATGAGAACTATGAGTGGGGTCGTCGAACCCGCGTCTTGACCTTTGGTGTTTGGGAAGCCATGAGAGCCCGTGTTGTTAATTGTGTTTGGGTGGCCTTGAGAGCCCTTGTTGTTAATTGTGTTTGGGTGGCCTTGAGAGCCCGTGTTGTTAATTGTGTTTGGGTGGCCATGAGAGTCCGTGTACCAAGGTTGGTGTTTGTTGCTGGCTTACGAGTTGGAGCCTCGGTAAGTTGCGAGCGTATGTTATTGTTGAGATTGGGACACGAGTATCCCGTATGCCCGCTGAGGTGGCGATTTTGGGACACGAGTATCCCGTATGCCCGCTGAGGTGGTGATTTTGGGACACGAGTATCCCCTATGCCCGCTGAGGTGGCGAATTTGGGACAAGAGAATCCCGTAAGCCCGTGGAGGTGGCGAGTTTGGGGCACGAGTACCCCGTAATATTTTGGGAGCACGAGAACTCCGTGTATTGATTGCGTTGTTTACTTTAGGAGCATGAGAACTCCCTTTATTGACTGTGTGATGTCTTGGAAGAGCATGAGAACTCTGTGTAATTTTACCTTATGAATTTGTATTGGTGATTGTCCCGCTTAAGCAGAGGGTTAAGGGAAAAGGCGAATGGGTCATCCCGAATTTTCAGTAGAACTAAAATGTTTACACCATCACTGGTTGACTCAGGGGCGTCATTGTAGTTGAGCATGATGGTTCGATGTCCAGTTGTTATAATGAGGTTCGGGGACGCCTGAATCAGGTTGTAACAACATGAGTTCGACATGAAAAGGTTTGAGTAAAAGTTAAGAAATGGGAATTCGTGGAAGGGAAGGAAAGGTTAAGGGTGATTATTGAATTGAATTGTGTTAAGTACTAAACCCCTCTTTGTGGAAGGAAACCCGAGCGAGGGGTATGCCTGTGTGTTGTGCCTTGTGTGTTGCGCTTGAGTTTGAATCCTCCGGTGGGAGTGGATTTCTTTGACTTGTTTGAATCCTCCTGTGGGAGTGGATTTCTTTGATTGGTTGAACCCTCCTGTGGGAGTTGGTGGTTGATTGCTAAATCGCTGGTTGTTGCTGTGTGACGCATAGAGATGCGAACTTGGGTGCTATATTATATGAGTATATATATCTACTAGTGTGAGGGGCGTATATGTGGGTGACTTGTGTAGGCGCGTGTGTGTTTGGCCTTGTGACGTGTGAGAACCGTTGTTGAACTAAGTACTGAACATGTGCGTTATCCGTGCAGGCGGATAGGCGACATGGCTCGTACGTATGTTCATAGAGGTACCCGGAGCCGCCCAGTTGGGGGTCCGAGTCAGGCACCTGCCCCTGAGCAGGAGGGGACAGCTGACTCCCTGGATGCTGCTTCCACAGGGCATCAGCGTTTTGAGGGTGGACCAGCAGGGTCGCCACCCAGGACATATCTTGTCGCAGAGCCGACTCAGGCGACCCCTCTCGAAGAGGTGGTTCGCGCTGTGCTAGCAGCCTTGAGTGCGCAGCAGAGGACTACCGCACCGGCACCAGAGCCCGTGCTTGTTGCTTCAGCATATTTTGGAGAGAGGCCAGGACAGTTGGATAGCCTCACGGCCCAGTCGCTCCGAGAGTTTCGTAGACTTGGTACGCCGACCTACTCCGGGGGAGCTGACCCCGAGACAGCTTCTGGTTGGTTGGAGCGGGTTACCCGCAACCTCGATACCTCTGGAGTATCGGAGGGGCGTCTGAGAGTTTCGTTCGCCACTTTTCAGCTTGAGGGAGAGGCCTACTACTGGTGGCAGTCAGTGCAGGAGAGGGTTGGCAGTGATTTTGAGTTGTTCAGCAGGCTGTTCTTGGAGCAGTACTTCCCTCGCTCCATTCGGGATGATCGGCGCCAGCAGTTTCTGGATTTGCGTCAGAGGGGTTTGAGTGTTTCTGAGTATGTGGTGAGTTTCACTTCTTTGGCCCGCTTCGCGCCGGAGTTGGTGCAGACTACAGAGGACCGTTGTAGGAGGTTTGAGAACGGGCTCATCCCGTCGATAGCCGACAGGGTTATCGCTTTCAGGACCACAGATTACTCTACACTCTTGGATCAGGCTTTAGCCATGGAGAGACATTTCAGAGATACTACCAGGGTGCGAGAGACCAGGCCCAGGCCGAGTGACTTTTTGCAGCCGTCTGACCATCGAGACCGACGCAGACAGAGAGTTGCAGGACACTTTCAGCCTCAGTTTCAGTAGGATGGCATACGCCGAGCAAGGGCCGTCGCGTCAGTTGGACCCGCCCCGGTGGCACAGCTGTGTCCTCAGTGTGGACAGCAGGGTCACCTGGCACGAGACTGCCTGAGGGGCAGTGGACCTGTAGAGCGTCATGATGGTCGTCCCCAGGGGACCGGAGTTAGACAGCCTAGTGCGCCGAGGGGGTGTTTTCACTGTGGTAGCGCCGACCACTTCATGCGTGCGTGTCCTGAGGTAGCACAGCTGAGAGGATGCTTCATGTGTGGTCGATCTGATCATTTCATCCGGGCGTGCCCTGAGATAGCTGGCAGAGCGCCTGCACCGAGGCCCCAACAGACTCAGATTCGCCCTGCGCCCCCTGGCAGACCACGTCAGGCACCGCAGCAGAGAGCTCCGCGTCCGGCGGCGGGAGCAGCAGGTCAGAGGCACCAGCCGAGAGCTGAGCAGCGGGTGGCACTTCCCCCACCACCTAGAGGAGGACCACCGGCACGGCAGAGCCGAGTCTTTGCAGTTACTGATTCCAGGATTGAGAGGCCGTACGCCGGCCATGAGGCCACTCAGGGTACGTGTTTACTTTATAATACGTGGACTTCATTTTTGTTTGATATGGGAGCTTCCCATTCGTTCATATCTTCGTCTATTGCTTCTTCTTTGGGTTTGCGGGTTGAGACTTTGAGTCAGCCCCTTTGTTTGGAGACCCCGGCTACGGGTGCGGTGGTGTTGAGCACCGTTTGTAGGGACTGTGCGATTAGGGTGGCAGATTGCCCTTTTCTGGGTGACTTACTCGTTCTTGACATGAACGCCTTTGACGTGATTCTTGGTATGGACTAGCTCGCGAGGTACCGAGCGACGATCGACTGCTACAGACGGCAGGTGACGGTGAGGTCAGGTGATAGGACGATCACATGTGTTCTGGGTAGCAAGAGCGGAGTTCTCTTATCCGCCTTGACTACGGGTTCTGAGGCAGAGATCGTGCGGAGTGGCAGTGAGCTACCGAGGGTAGTGCGTGAGTTCCCGGAGGTCTTCCCGGAGGAACTATCAAGCTTGCCACCAGCGCGAGAGGTGGAGTTTAGGATCGATCTGATCCCGGGTACGGCGCCGATCTCGATGACGCCGTATCGGTTCGCGCCAGCCGAGTTGGTCGAACTTAAGCGACAACTCGAGGAACTGCAGTAGAAGGGGTTCATCCGCCCGAGCGTATCTCCGTGAGGAGCGCCCTCCCTGTTCGTGAAGAAGAAGGGCGGAGCCTTGAGGATGTGTATCGACTACAGGAAGCTGAACCGGGTGACAGTGAAGAACCGCTACCTGATGCCGAGGATTGATGATTTATTCGACCAGCTGAGGGGAGCAAAGTACTTCTCGAAGATCGATCTTCGATCTGGGTACTACCAGCTGAGAGTCCGAGCTGAGGACGTAGAGAAGACAGCGTTCCGTACTCGTTATGGACATTTCGAGTTTCTGGTGATGCCGTTCGGTTTGACGAACGCGCCGGCCGCATTTATGGACTTGATGAATGGCATCTTCAGACCTTACCTAGACCAGTTCGTGGTAGTCTTCGTCGATGACATCTTGATCTACTCGCCCAGTGAGGAGGCGCACGCGGAGCATCTGCGGACCGTTTTGACACTCTTACGCACTCACCAGTTGTACGGCAATCTGGAGAAGTGCGAATTTTGGCTCACAGAGGTGAAGTTCCTCGGGCACGTGGTATCTCGAGAGGGCATCTTGGTCGACCCAGCCAAGGTTGAGGCAGTGTCGAAGTGGGCGAGACCCAGTAGTGTATTTGAGATTCAGAGTTTTCTCGGGTTAGCAGGTTATTACCGACGCTTCGTTCAGGATTTCTCCCGCCTTGCAGCACCTATGACAGCTTTGACCCGCAAAGGAGCGGAGTACATTTGGACGGATGAGTGTGAGCGTTCTTTTTGCGAGCTAAAGGCTCGGTTGACTACCGCCCCAGTGTTGATTGTTCCAGACCGGGGAGTGGGCTATGACGTGTATTGTGACGCCTCAGGCGAAGGGCTAGGCTGTGTTCTAATGCAGGGTGGAAAGGTGGTTGCTTACGGCTCGAGGCAGTTGAAGGTGCATGAGCGCAACTACCCCACCCATGATCTCGAGCTAGCAGCGGTAGTCTTTGCGCTGAAGAGCTGGAGACATTATCTGTACGGTGAGCAGTTCAGGGTGTTTTCAGACCACAAGAGCCTCAAGTATATCTTCTCGCAGCGTGATCTGAACATGCGCCAAAGGCGATGGATGGAGCTACTTGAAGAGTATGACTTCGAGTTGCTCTATCATCCGGGCTAGGCGAACGTGGTCGTCGATGCTTTGAGCAGGAAGTCGAGTCACTGCGTTGCCAGCATGGCAGTCCGAGAGTGGGACATGCTGGAGCAGTTGAGCTTATTCAGACTAGAGTTGGAGGAGGTCACAGAGAGTATGGCCTTGTGTGCCTTAGTGGCTCAGCCCACGCTTTTTGCTCGGGTGCTAGAGGCATAGACTGAGGACGCTGAGACAGCAGGGATTCGGTAGAGGTTGATGGATGGAGTCGAGCTCGAGGGTTGGGAGATGGGCACCGATCAGGGTATCCGCTTTAGAGGACGACTGTTTGTACCCAGTGAGTGTAGAGACACTGTGTTGCGTGAGTGCCACCACTCCCGTCTGGTTGTGCACCCCGGTGGCAACAAGATGTATAGAGACATGCGGCGACAGTTTTGGTGGAGTGGGATGCGTGTGGCAGTTGCAGATTTCGTTTCTCGATGCCTTACCTGCCAATAGGTGAAGGCCGAGCACATGCGTCTCGCAGGTTTGCTACAGCCTTTACCGATCTCTGAGTGGAAGTGGGAGCACGTGACTATGGATTTTGTGTGTGGTTTGCCTAGGTCGTCGAAGGGGCACGACGCTGTGTGGGTGGTGGTTGATCGACTGACCAAGTCGGCCCACTTTCTGGGTATGAGGATGACTGATTCTGTGGACATGTTGGCTCGTTTGTATGTCAGGGAGATTATTCGTCTGCACGGTGTACCAGTGTCAGTGGTATCGGATAGAGATCCCCGTTTTACATCCAGGTTCTGGAAGAGTCTACAGAAGGCCTTGGGCACTGAGGTACTGTTGAGTACAGCTTACCATCCTGAGACAGATTGACAGTCAGAGCGCACCATTCATATTCTAGAGGACATGCTTCGGGCTTGTGTGCTTGACTTTCAGGGATCATGGGAGGATCATTTGCCTTTGGCAGAGTTTGCCTACAACAACAGTTACCAGTCCAACATTGGTATGACACCATTTGAGGCCTTGTATGGTAGACCTTGCAGATCGCCGGTGTGTTGGGCTGAGGTTGGTGACCGGAGCTTACTCGGGCCAGACATGATCAGGGAGACAACCGAGAAGGTCACCTTGATTAGAGAGCGGCTGAAGACCGCGCAGAGTCGGCAGAAGAGCTACGCAGACAGGCGTCGTAGACCACTTGAGTTCTTGGTCGGGGAGCATGTGTTTCTGAGGGTGAGCCCGAAAAAGGGTCTTGTGCGGTTTCACCGCAGCGGGGGCAAGCTGGCACCGCGTTTCATCAGACCATTTGATGTGATAGAGAAGATTGGAGCTGTAGCTTATCGGTTGGCCTTGCCACCGCAGCTTGGGAACGTGCATAACGTTTTCCATGTGTCCCAACTGCGGAAGTACATAGCAGACCCTTCGCACATCATTGAGTGGTCAGACATCGAGGTAACAGATGATGTCACTTTTGAGGAGCAGCCCGTTGAGATTTTGGGTACGAAGGAAAAGATCCTGTGGAACAAGACGATTCCGTTGGTACTAGTACAGTGGGGACATCAGGGAGCAGGATCCACTTGGGAGCGCGAGGATGAGATCCGCGTGAAGTATCCCCACCTGTTCGACATTGAGGTACCTTGCTTTTAATTTCGAGGACGAAATTTCTTTAAGGGGGGTAGATTGTAAGACCCGCTTCCGGTCGAACCGGTGACTCCGGAAGTCACTCGGGACTTTTCCGGAACCCAAACGAAGTAGCCATTATCACGGTTGGCTTCAGGGGAGAAATCCCTTTCGTTTGAGTATAATATTGGATAAAGTCAATTTTGGTCAAAACGAGACTTTGATCGACTAAAGCGTTAATTTTAAAAGTGCTGGAAATTATTTTGGAGAATTAAATGACCTAGGTGGATACATGTCTCTTTGTGGTTGAAGGAGGGAAAAGTGAGTAGTCCTTGACCATTTTACCCTCCCAAAAGCTTCTACATGGGTTTCTAGCTCAAGGGTTTTTGGTCATTTGCTACATCTAGGTATTATATGAGATTGGAATAGCAAATTCAACCCATTTTACCTTGTGTAGCCGAAAATTGGAGGAGAAGCAAAGGAGAAGAGCTCCCATGGAGGTTTGAAGGAAAATCAAGGAAGAAGAGGTCACTTGAAGTCTTCCTCTAGCCATTCCTTCTCAAAATCACTACCATCTTCTTCATCTCAACATTCTAGAGGTAATGGAACTCTCTAATCCTCATTTCTCTTCATCTATCTTCTTGGGTTTTGGGTGAAAATTGCTAGATGATGTTGGGTTGGAGTAGAAATGGTGGGAGATGTTGTTGATGAGAAGCTTGGTTGGATTGTTGTTGAGAAATCATTGATTTGTTGGAGCTTTTGAGTTGGGTTTGATTTGATGAATCATTGGAAACTTGTTTGTGTTTGGATTCTTACCATGGGTAGAGGAGTATTGAAGGATTTGGACTGTTTTGGGAGTTGGAAGGGGTATTTTTCTGGGTTTGAAGGTGGTTTTTCGGAGTTTTGGAGCTGGAGGTTGAAGAAGGGCGAAACTGCCCTGGTGCGCCACGGATCCGTGACGGATCCCGTGACGGGCGACGTCACGGCTCCGTGAGGGAGTCCGTGACGGCACTCGTCACGGCTCCGTGGCGGTAACCGTGAGGGTTAACGTCACGGATCCGTGACCAGGTCCGTGACAGACCAGGGTGAGGGTTTCTTGAGGATTTCTTGAGGGTTTTGCACCTTGGTTTTGAGCTGAACTTTGGAAGGGTTTTGGGGGTCTTTCTTGCTGTTTAAGTGGAGCCTAATTAGCGTTTCTTTGTGTCCAAGACCTTGGGGATCGAGCTAGAGGAGCAAGGATCACACCGGGACCCGAAGGTAGAGCGAAGTGGTGATCACCGGGCTTCATCAAAGCATTGAAGAGGAGGACCTTGAGGTAGGGAAAGCCTTAACCTCTCGTTTATGATGTTTAGTATGCATGCTAGATTAATAAAATTGGAAAAGGTCCTAGAAATGCCTATAGGATGCGAATGACTAGCATAATCGTCTTTCAATTTCTAATAACCGGAATTGTCTAGTGGTGACCGATTAGGATGCCAATCACTAGTGTAACTCGCTTTAAATACTTGGGAATTGATTGTCTGGTAGAGGAGCCTTGGCAAAGCCCTCGGATTAGTTGCGTGTTAGGATCACATGCTTGGTTGTTGATTGTTTAGTGGATAGGCTAAAGAGTCTAATGAAACTAGTGGAATTGCATGTATGAATGCTCTTTTGAGGGCTTTATGATTAGTTGATTACACTCGTACTTGCTCGTTGATCGTATTCGAATGATTAAGTGTTTTACTTGAATGGTTGTTTGGAGCATCGAGTATGACTGGTTGTACCGAGCGGTGCAATCAGGTGATCGATGCCCCGGTGGTTCGAAACTGGTAAGTGAACGGTAAGTTGGGATTGTGTATTTGGTGTGCTATGGTTGCGTGATTGGTGTACTATGTCCTGTGATGGATTGGTGATGGTTGAGCCATGTGTGGAATCGGATTGGTGGTTGTTGAGCTTGTATTACTTCGTATTTCGGTTGAGTGCGTTATTCAATTATTAACTACTTATTATTAAATTGCCCACGTGTGCGCTTCCTATGGGAGTATGGCCCTGGGTTCCCGAGGACATAAAATCCCTTGGAGACGTTTCTGAGACTTCCGACGATATGTGCCCTGAAGGGTGTTTCCGATAGTCTCAATGATATGCGTCTCCTCTGGATTGGAGGGAAAATCCGAGAGGACACATCATATGTGGATCGGAGGGTGGTGACTCCATGTGCCACGGCATTGATCGGTTGACCTATTGCTTGTGCTTGTTAAGTTTTATATGTTGACTTGTTGTTAAATTTATTGAGTTTAAGGTCCACCTTGTTATGTGTTTTCCCTACTGAGCGCAAGCTCACCCCTGCGAGTTTATTGTTGTGTTTACAGGCTTGATTGAGGAGTAGGAGCTCGGGAGCTTCTCGGTGTAGGTGCATGTTAGAGACTTCGTACTTTACACTTTTATGTTTTGAACCAAACTTGTGGAGAATTATTATTACACCCCCTGAGGGTTATTATGTTTTGAACGCAACTTTGCGGTTTTGTTTTCATTATTGGAGATTTTCAGGAACTAATCTTTGAATTACTATCTTTTACTCGTTTATTACTAGTCATGCCTCGGGTCCGGGCAAGAACCGGATTTGGGGCGTGACAGTTACACCGGGTCCCCCACCTCGAGACAACCTAGCCTTAGGTATCGGGTCCAATGCTAGTGGTCTTGGTGCAGCATCCGCCAGTCTCCCGACCCGGTCGGCGCCTTCTCCGTCAATGATCCTCTTTCGATGCCTTGTCGTGCAAGGACGAGGTCCCCTCGCCGGGGTATACCGTAGCAGACTCCTCTGATACGCCGGAAGATGACTCTGAGGGTATCGTAACGAGGGCACCTACCTAATTGGACTTTGTATGGCATCCTCCTGTGATTCCAGGGCAGTCTCTCTTGCATCCCGGGGCGGAGGGTCACCAGTCCCCTGATCAGGCCTTAAAGCGTTCCCACGGAGAGTCTCCAAGTCCTTGTTCGCCTCCGTGCCCAGCCGTGGTGAACACACATGGAGTAGACCTCCAACATGCTCCACCACACCCCATACCGGCCACGAGTCCATCACCGAGATCGGGTCCTCACTATCGTGACCGAGACAGTTACCGAGCACACCGTCCCATCCCTAATCATCCCCATCAACCGAAGAGGAGGGAGAAACCTCAAAGGGTCTGACGAGGGCGGAACCATAGACCATACGCCAGCCATCTCAGACACTAGAGCAAGGTCATGGTAAGCCCTGAGAGACGGGCTAGGGGGTTCGGACCACGTGGAGGGGACCTGTACCTTGAAGTAGAAGCCACCGAGAGCCGTCGCACCCATGACCTTCTATCCCAATTCCGCCGATAGAGAACTGCAACAGGGGGAACGAGGGACGATCCTCGCGGAATAGAGAGCCTCGTTGACTCTATGGAAGCTGGAGTAGATTCTGGAGATAACGCCGCCAGAGTAGGCATGGTCGAGACGAGTGGGAGGAAAGAAGGAGATGATGGTGAATACCGCAGGCCACGCGGATCAGAGATCCCAGTTGACACCGACGAGGAGAAGGCCCGAGGACTCATAGCGATCGGACTAGAAGTCGGCGAGACCGCAAGAGGGACGGTGAGGGAAAGAGACGTCGAAGGCTGTGGTATGGCCAGCCACTACCATCGGTGTATATCCCCCGCACCAGGTGTGGTCTGCGAGGAATACAACCGGATGGGACAGAGGAGCACGGGAACCACAATTCCAACCGCATCAGGCGAATCTACAAGCGGCGCGGAAGCTACAATTGCAGGGAAAAGCTCCAAAGTGACTGGGCAAGGGTTAAGGTTAAGGCTATGGCTAAGGCTAGAATCTCAAGGAACGAGAGAGTAGGTCTTGTGGTTGCTAAGTCTTTATTTATATAATTCAATTTATTGATTTATAAAAAACTGATTTTATGAATTTTTTAAAAAAGTATTAATTTATAAAAAAAATGAAATATTAAATTAAAAATAATAATAAATATTTGAAAATATATTTTTTATAATTTATCTAGAATGTGATATTAAAAAAATCTGATTTTAATTTTTTTTATGATTTTTTATTTTTTTTATTAATAAATAGAAAGGTTTAAAACATTTTTTTGATTTCTTATTGTTTTAGGGTTTGAATGGTATGACAGTGTAAATATGGATAACAATTGAGGGTATTCTCGTTATCTTACAAAAAAATTAACAGTCATGGATGTAAGGGGGTATGTCGTTATTAGGGTAGGTTATTGTTACAAATAAACTTTGGGGTATTAATTTGTTAAACACGTATAATTCGGGATATGTCAGCGTAATTTACTCTTAAGTTTAGTAATGAGTTGGATTATATTTTTTTCTCTCTCTAACATGGGTAAGGCTTTGTACATGGGCTGCTCTTTGACTTGAGCCTAATTTGTTATTGGGTTTACAAAATTAGACCAACTAGGTATTTGGCACCGCGCGATGCGCGGTGCAAGGCGTGAGGAAAAACTTAAGATATTTGTGTAGTAGAGATGCAGTGTGTTTGTTGTTGTACATGGAATTGGAGCCGGTGATTAAGACGGGTGCATGCATGCTTTGAGAGAGGGCGTGTGATATTTGTGTGTTGGAGATGCGGTCTGGTAGTTGTTATGGATGGTGTTCGAGACGTTGATCGGGTCGGGGGCATAAATTTGATTTGTATCGTAGTGATACACATTTTAGTAATAATTTGATATAATTATTTTTCTGCCAATAAAACGTAACACATCCAATGATATTTAACATCCAGAAAACTGCCAATAAAAATGTGTCACAAGTTGAGAGGTTGAATAAATCGCTACTGATTATATGTTTAAAATTATTCTACAATTAAAAGTGTGTGACAAACTTATTTTATGACAAACCTAGAAAGTGTATGAATATCACGATCAGAATGTATCAAACAATTGGAAAACATGCCCGTTATATTTCTATCAAATTTACACAATATGTTCAATGAGTCTTTATTAGAATAGTCAGAATTTAAGTCCTTTCATTGTTCATCAGTTTAGGAGGCATTTGAAATTGAATTGAGTGACCATGAATTAAACCCTCCCAAAATTCTTAGATTTAAGATTGTTTCAACGTAGTGATCCTTAGATTGTACTTATTAAATTGTAAGATTTTTAAAACAATCTTAGATCTATGCTTTGAAACTGAAACAACTTTTGTACTCCCTGTAACCAATACTCCATTGTTAGATTATTGTTTATTATTGTTAGATTATTGCTTATTAAATTGTACAAATTTAATGAGGTAATGAGTTTTAGAAACCCCAAACACATTTCATGACTAATGATTTATACATTAGAAACCCCAAACACATTTCATGACTAATGATTTATACCATGAATTACAATTGTATAAAAATATGGAAGCCCCTAAAGAAAACAAAACCTACAAACTGAAAACAACAATTGCTTTCAAATGACGATAGATAAAAAACATTGATCAAAATTGTGAGAATCTCACCCTTTTTTTTACATGCCCAGTTTCAGAATTAAAGAAAAGAAAAGGACAGAATCCAAGGCAAACCTGAAAAATCAAAAAATAAAACCAAACACACCCAAGTCATTAGAAGCCTTCGTTAGATTCACACAATAAAAGATCTCTAGGAAATATGTTGATGCTTGAGTATGAACCCCTACACGAATTAATTGAACATATTGAATATACACGAACAAATCAGTGATAAAAATGAATGTGTTTTCAAAAAAAGGCCAACAGGAACTCAAATTACAGTCGATGCAAAACACATTCTTCTCAGTTTTTAGAAGGGCGTGATGATTAGCACAAAAACCAATCATTTTTTTTAATCAAAAATCTAGTGTCTAGCTGCAAAGCAAACCCAATAATCTATCTATCAATTCACAATATCCATATAAATCAAGTCAAAAACTTTTAATCCAATAAAATCCAAAAACGAAAAATTCAGTGACATTACAGTCGAATCTATGAATTCTGAAAATTTCTTCCTCTTTTCGTTTTATCAAAATTATGGGTTGTCATGAATGATGCCGTATAGAACATGATATGATAACAAAACAGTTTTACCTTCTCTCTAAAATACCAAATTAAATGATTCTCATCCTACAAAAAGAAAGAAAGTAAAAGATCGGATTTTGATCAAGTAATGCTTTAAATCAAATGCTTCTCCTTCGAATGTAAGCTTAATCTAAACCACAACTTGTTGATCTTATAGTGGGAAATATTTGTATCCAACTTGAAACAAAATATATAATACACAATTCAAGGGTTTTTATGTAAGAGTATCTCCAATAGGATTAATAGATGACATTGAAAAGAAAACTTACAGTATAGAGGCTAAGGGACAGAATTATAACTTCCTTCTCCAACCACAATTTAAAAGATGGGCACCTTTCTTCATAGCCAAAGTCGCCTGCAAATAGAGATTACAACATGAACATGAATTGACAAAGATGTTTTGGGAAGATCTAACACACGGTTCAATGTTGAAAATTGAAATCATAATTAACATGGTTGATGCTCCTAATCAATAAAACCTTCATTAAATTTGGAGACACCAAACAACAAATTAAAGAAACAAAACAACTTTAAAACTAAAAAAATAAAGAAGTTATTCATCAAATTTGTATGTTATTCATCAAACAAAAAAGAAACAATTGTGTTTTTGTGGGCATTCTTCCTATTAATCAAATTTAACCTCCGAAGGCCAAAGAATTGATATTGGAAACAAAAAAAAACTTGAGCCGAAGTTTTCAATGTATAAATTCCCTCCCACTTGAGTAATACGTAAAGTTAAACCTGTTACTACAACAGTTGCTGTTAATTCTATATCTTTTAACCCTTCATAAAAGGAAGGGTTAAGTTCAAATACAAATATGATTCAATATAATTATTTGTTTTATCTACTTTGTCCCACCACAAGAATAATCAAAGGTTCTGTCCATCCTTTTAATAGATAATGTAGACACATTATTATTCTTATCTTAGCCCTCTATGTAGTCATAATGAAACCAGAACAAAGACTCAAGCACCACATAGTCTGAAGCAAGCAACAAAAGAAACAAAATCATATGAAAGCTAGCATCCAACAATTGTATAGTTTCTGTTTTAGAATGTTCATTGTAATAAAGTCCCGTCAATTCCATCATGTTGCTTTGAATGTTCATGGGATTCTAGAAAGTGATTTCTTTTGAAGTTACACATTTCATAAGCATCTTGCAAAAACAATAGTGCACAGAAAACAACAAACAAAAATGAAAAATGTCAATACACGGGTTTTTCTTTTAAGTTTCCATTTTAGACCTTTAAAAACAATTACTAAGTTCACAAAAGGGTCTTCGGTCCACCTCTTAAATGCCATATTATTTATGCTAATTTTTTTTCATGGATATCAAAAGCATCATTCTCAACAGTGCATCCAACAGACATAGGTGAAATTTCAAGGCATCAGTTGGACACAACAACCCTGTACTCTAGGTCCACAAGAAAGGAGACAAAGAAACAATATGGAATACAACCATTATGAATCAACAGATACAGATTAAGTTACAGTAAAGCGGTTGGAAATATATGTTGTTCAAGATAGAACAAAGGCCCAACCAAACCTACACACATCTACCCCTCCCCATGTCAAGTTTTCATGCTTATTTTGGCATGTAGGGAGCATCTGATAAAAATTTAGTAACCATCCCAAATCAACTAAACTGGAATCTGAGTAATATATTGTGTTTCAATGGCCCAAATTACAACCGTAAGTGTCTAAATAGAAAATCCTTGAGATCTTGAAAGGTAAGCCCCAGACTAACATCAAAACAACTTATGTTAAAAAAATTATTCAAAAACTCAAACGCAAGGAACTTAAACTTAAAACTTATAATCATCACAAATTCACAAAACAGAGAAACAAAATCTTATTGTCATTTATGCTGCAAATCTTTGACCAAACTCTATTATAATGGTCAAAACAAAACAACCATGGGTGTACACCCACTAATTCATCAACATGTTTATCCCAAAAGACCCGCCGATAAAAATAATAATTCCAAACGACCTGAATCTCAGAAAATTGCACAACACTGAAATTAGAGACTATGACTACCAGCCAAAAAACGAAATGAAAAAACAGACACAATTTGATCACAGTATAGAGTAAAAGTTCTACCCATCATGCTAAAAATCAAACAACCCCACCATCAAAACCTGAAATTGACACAAACCCATCACAGATCTAAATACACAGTAAAACTCTCAATCCCCATTCGTAACCAAATACAAAACAAACAAATATTCTCAAATCCCCCCTAAATTTTCTACGAAACAAAATAGATGGTGAACAAAGATAAACTATCAAACTAACTTAAGAGACTGGATCTTACTATTCTGAACTCATGATTGTACTGTAGTTGATCTTCGCCTCCATGATTCGACCAAAGCCACGCAATCCCAGGAGAAAGGAGAAGAGGATCGCGACGGAGAGAAACGAAGCAAGGGGTGCAAAATGACTGTTCAATCGGGAGAACATATGTACCCATCTTTCAACCTAGATATGAATTTCCAAAGATGTAAAATCAATCCATTGCTCAATCAAACAAAGAGCACGAAACAACAATCACATTAAACCGATAAACAATTAATCGATTCATATGTCAATCAACGACGAACCTTGTGGTAGAAGGACTTGAGGAGGTCAAAGGGTTCGTGGAACTCGGAATGAACCGATCTGATCACGATTCCTTCGACGGTCTGGACTCCCTCCCTCCATTGTCGTCTTCAACCTTCAATTTCCTAAAACACAGTTGAAATTAAAATTAAAATCGAGATGATTAAAACAAATCAAATCCAAAGTTCTCTTCAGATCCGAGAACTTACCAAGTTGAGTTGTTGTATAGGTACAGCTTATGTTTCCACCATTTCCGTACGGTGGCAGAGCTCGAAGATGAAGATGGAGAGAAGAAGCGTAACGGTAAAACTGGACGTCGAACTTTCCGTTACAATCAGTCAAATATTGATCCAATAAAGCCGAAGAAAGGACTGATCATCCGGTTGAAGGCTAGATACCACCATGGGACATTGAACACCTTCAATACAAATACCAAAACCCCATATCAGAACAGATCAGATCAATTACTAACTGACATGTTTGTAATGAAAATGATATTGATTTCAATTTTACCTGTTTGGCGACGAAAAGCTATCGATCAAAAAATCATCAGACATTTCTTGCAGCAGATCCAAAAAAGGAGAATGAAAATCAACTCCATTCTTTATAATGGACCCGATTGCATTTTTCAAAACAAAAAGGAAAGTATTAAGAACACATAGTGCAACCAATTTGTTCATACCTGCATTGTTCATGAGAAGTACTACTTCTCGACATGTAATCACAACATCACAATCCAACCCAATTCCATCTCAAAATCAAAATTAAACTACACATGAGCTATCAATCCAAACCCCAAACCACAAAATCACAATGAATCCGAACAGGAACAAACGGGTTTGTGGATCTCAGTTAGGTTAACAAAAATCACTGGAATTGGAGCACTACAGAACCAAGCAATCAAGTAAAACCAGCCCAAATGAGAGATTTAAGATTATCCGAACACACAAAATCAGATTCGGACAGAAAAGGATAAGAACATCCTCGTACCTCTTGGGACTGAGAATCGCCACTCCGGATTGTGAAGAGAGGTCTATGGAGGAGAGAATCGAGGTATAGACGGTGACGAAGATGATACGATACTTGATACTGGGGCTGAAATCGAGGCCATGCGATTGATCTTATCGCAGGAGAAGAGGGCGCTGCTGGGCTTTATTCTGATTTGATGAGTTTTAGAAGGTAAGAAGGAGTGACTATATTGGAAAATTAATTGAGAATGAATGGCCATATAAATCGAAACGGCTCTGAAGAGAAAAAGAGAGCATAGTGTTAATGGAGAGAAGACGAAGAGGGTGAGTGGAGATAATGGCTGAAGGAGCAGTATTGAAGAATGGTGGGAGGGGAACAATGCCATGCTGGCACAATGCCTCCTATTATCTTAGTAAGATTGTACTAATAGGGGTGTAATTAGGATTTTTTTAGGGGTTCTTGACACAATTTTTTTAAGGGAATCAAAATTAACGTTTTACCTTTGGTGATCAATGTACTAACTGTGATGATTTTTTTGGTCCGACGCTCAAATGTGATTAAATATAGTTGAATTTTTTTTTATCGGCAATTTTTGTATTAATACCTAGCCTTTGATTAAAGGTCTAGGCAAAGGGATGAACCCTCAAGGCTTACAAAACAAAGGTGTCTCCCTTAAGAGAACCTAGTGCACTTCTTGTGCCACAAGCAATACAGCACACATTTTACAATCAAACCCACAATTCAAAATCGAAACTTGCAGAATCAAATCAGTATGCAGTGACAATTAAGCTTTGTCTCCAAAAACCTTTAAACATTATGCAGCCCACTCTACAACCTTTGCAGCTTCAGATCATTCCGAAAACTTATGTTTGTCCACCCCAGCAACAAATGCAACCTCAGTATTTAGAGTTGCCAACAGGTTCTGTGTAAACCCAAACAACATTCCCCATCTTCATCAATTCACAGAAGCAGCTAAGTAAAAATTACATTAGTAACACTTCTGCAGATGCGTATCCTGCAAACAAAATCAGAGGTAAACAAGCTAATACCTCACCCTCAACCTATCAACTACCCACACTCAACAAGGAAAATAAACATCAAAATAAGTACCCACATTACAAGTATTGTACACCCAATGTTTCTCTCAGCCAACTAGGTCTCACCAAAAACCCAGACCCCCCATTATCCACCCAAATAAAAACCCCAGCAAAGTATTGCTTCAGTGCATCAGCAGGTGCTAAAAGGCATTTAGGAGTTCAAGTATAACCCTGTAATGGTCCTTGAAACCTCCCCCTTGAATAGCAAGAAGCAGGAGCATTGATCCAAGTAGTGAAAGGGAAAGAATCCCCTCCTTTTTTGAATCTAGCCCACACTAGATGGTAAGAGTCACTTTGAATCAATTGAAAGACATTTGTAGGAGAGTGAGAGGTGTTGTTGAAAATGTTATCATTCTTGCACAACCAGATCCTCCACAAGACTACCATTGCCAACATGCACCATGTTTTTTAGAATGTTGAGGACCTAACTGCCTCCAAGAAATAAGCCAACTCTTAATATTCTCAGGGATCACAGAGGTAATGCCCCACCAATTCAAGCACAGGCTCCAAATGCTCCATGTAAATGAGCAACCAATGAGCAAATGGTCTATTTCTTCAAGTTCTTCATTGCATAACGGACACCAAATGTCTGAAGAATAAAGTCCTTTAGCCAATAAGAAGCATTTGGTTGGAATAGCTTGCATACATACTAACCAGGCAAAGCCAGATAATTTAGGAGGAATAAGTGGTGACCAGAGTATTACAGGCCAATCAAGTGGTTGAACAGAAGTAACATCAAGGGTTTGATACATCTTCTTCACAGAAAAACCTTTCTCATCTGTTTTCCAGGTGACCTTGTCCTCCCCTTCAGTTAAGCTATGGAACTGGTTAAGTAAATCAGTGAGAAGTAGGAATTGACCCTTTTCCCAGCCCCTTAAAAATCTTCTGAAGACCAAGATCCAATCTCCATCCACCATGAACTGTGACACCAAGGCCTTTTTTTTTAGTACTAAGATGATACAGTCTTTGGAATTGATACCTCACAGGAGATTTATTAAGCCAAATAACCTCCCAAAATAGGACTGATCTACCAGAAATGATTGTCCACTGCAATCCCACAGCCCCAAAACAATCATCAAAATTGGGAATGGTAAGTAGTGAATCCAGGTGTCTCAAGAAGCTTTGACCATTTTGGAAATTCATTTTGGAAAGGTCCCAAGCATTACAGTCCCAACCAAATTTTGCATAGATCAATTGTTTCCATAGTGATTCATTTTCCACAACAAATCTTCACCACCATCTAGCTAAGAGAGATTGTTTCATGTGGTGTAAATCTCTGATCCCCAGTCCCCCAAATCTGTTAGGTCTGCACACCAAATCCCATCTAACTTTGTGTAACACTCTATTGAAGATAGCTCCATTCCAAAGAAATTTCCTTTGCCACTTTTCCATCTCTTTAATGACCCCTTTAGGAGCTTTAAACAGAGACATGTAGTACAAGGGAAGGGAAGACAATGAAGACTTGATAAGTGTCAACCTACCCCCAAATGATCTGTATTTACCTTGCCAGAGACCCAATTTCTTCTCAAACCTTCTCAAGATAGGCTCCCAAGTTTTGTGTCTCCTAGGGTTGGCCCCCAATTGAAAATTAAGGTATTCCAAAGGAAGCTCAGCAGAAGAACAACCTAATATCTTAGTGATCTCTGCAATGTTAACACTGAGAGGGTTAAGTAACAAGACTTTTGACTTAAGAAAATTAAACTTCAAGCCAGTAGCCTGTTGGAGACAAAGGAGAATGTGCTTGAGATTTCATGTACACCAGTCTGAATGAAAATGAGTGTATCATCTGCAAATTGCAAATGAGAAATGACAGGTCCCCTTCCATTACACTGACTGCCAGCAAACATCCCTATTATCTAGCCCTTTGATCATTAGTTGATGAAGAAATTCCCCCATTAAAGCAAAGAGTAAGGGAGATAAGGAGAAACCTTGTCTGAGACCCCTTTGTAATTTGAAATCCAGAGAGGGAGAGCCATTAATCAACACTGAAGACCAAGCATTTAAACACCTTTCCATCCAATCAATCCAAACCTCCCCAAAACCAATGCATTTAAGTAATTGAAAGAGGGTCTCCCAATGTATGTGATCATAGGCCTTCTCAAAGTCCACCTTAAATATAATAACCTCTTTGTCAGATTTTTTGATTGAGTGAATGAGCTCTGAAGCAATTAGGACTCCAACTAAGATCTGGCTGCCTGCAATGAAACCAGATTGTACATCATGTACCAAATATATCATCACTGATTTGAGTCTGGTTGCCAATAGTTTGGAGATGATCTTGTAGGAACTGGTGATGAGGCTAATAGGTCTATACTCTTCAAAATTCAAGGGAGCAACATTTTTAGGTATGAGAGTGATGAAAGAAGAATTAATACCCCTTCAAAGCCCTCCCACATTGAAGAAATGTCCCATGAATTTCATGATGTCCACTCTAATAATATTCCAAGTAGCTTGATAAAATTTCATAGTGAAACCATCTGGACCAGGTGCTTTCTTACCATTGCAGGCCTTAATTGCTCTGAACACTTCTTCTTCTGTAAAAGTGGTTTCCAACTATTGTGCTTGAGCTGAAGATAGACTTAAAAATAGCAAACCATTAAGATCAATGCAGAGAGTGTTAGATAGAGAAAATCTCTTAGAAAAGTGAGCATGTGCTGCAGCCTTGATTTGTTGAGGAGAGGTGAGGGAAATGTCATCAATCACCAGTTCAGTTATCCTCTTCCTGGATTGGAGCTGTCGTTTGTAGAGGTTGTATTGGAGGTTGAAGCAGGTCGGTGGAAACTCGGTCGAGCTCCCAAAATCGAACCTGGTGCATGTTTTTATTGAGTGGAGTAGGGAGTAGTTATATGAGATTTAGATGTTGTGGGAGATGGAAGAAGAGTCGAAGGGTACATAATAGAGAGGCGGTTGTGGAGGGGTCAAGGAGATGGTTGGTCGCTGGTGAGGGATAGTGCATGATGGAGGAGCATATGCGATGGAGGTGGATTAGTTGGGGAAGGAAGGAGGAGCGTTGTTGGAGAGAGCTCAACCATACTCCGACGATTAGACGGAATAGGAAGAAGGAAGTTCCATCGTCACTTTCTCGAGAATGGAAGAGAGGACATGAGAGGAGAAGAATCAAAGCATGCGAGTAAGGGGGCCAAAATATTTGTTAATGTTATGATATATGTAACCTGGAAAAAAATTGATACATATAAAAATACAAGTTTTAGGATATTTTCTTATTTTTTAATACATGAAATGGTTTACTCTTGATGTTTTTAAATATAGTAGTTTTGTTTTTTTGATCTATTTTCATTGCAAATGGGTATCATCAGTCCCAATTGTACGCCCATTTACAAATAAAAAAAATGTGTTTTAAATAAGATTCAAACTCAGGTTTAAATTAAAATACACATAAGCCTTTAGCCATCAAGCTATGTTTCTATATACAAGTCATATTGAACTTAATTCTTAGAGTCGTCTCCCCCTAACCATGGTTCTTAGCCTCCACCTCCTTCAAAAAGATTGTTGCATCGTGGTGAAGATGGTGGAAGTTGGTGTCATATTCGCTGGTTAATCGAGGATGCTCAGTCCTGAAAATAAAATCGACCAAAACATTATTAGTCTTCTAATTTTTCAAGTAGGGGTAGTCCCTTCTCTCTAATATCGATTGGTCCTTAAAGTTGATTCGATAACTAAAAAATCAACTTTATAATTAAGTTTGACCTAACCATTATAAGTAATAATTTTATTTATTAGTATAGATTAACAAATGTTTTGGGCCCCTTACTCGCGTGCTTTGATTCTGCTCCTCTCATGTCCTCTCTTCTATTCTCGAGAAAGTGACGATGGAACTTACTTCTTTCTATTCCGTCCAATCGTCGGAGTATGGTTGAGCTCTCACCAACAACGCTCCTCCTTCCTTCCCCAACTAATCCACCTCCATCGCATATGCTCCTCCATCATGCACTACCCCTCACCAGCGACCAACCATCTCCTTGGCCACTCCACAACCGCCTCACTATTATGTACCCTTCGACTCTTCTTCCATCTCCCACAACATCTAAATCTCATATAACTACCCCCTACTCCACTCAATAAAAACATGCACCAGGTTCGATTTTGGGAGCTCGACCGAGTTTCCACCGACCTGCTTGGCCGTTATGGAAGCCTAGTGACGTGCAACATTAGGCATAGGTCAAACTCAGTTGTTTACCACATAGAAACCACAAAGACTCCTTGGTCTAAGGATACATGACAAGTTACGACATTGAATATGTTCATGACTTAATCTATGGCAGATATCCAGGTCGGGTCGTCCAATATCATGTTCCACATGATATCTATGACCAGACTCTAGAATCCCATTCCAACGACTAATAGAACGTGAGCCATAAAGAGTCATTTTTCATACTAGTCGCTTCTAGGGATGCTTTGTTGACTAGGGACCCATCAAGCGGGATCCATCTCGATCTATGGTTCTACTTTGCGTGGTGGACATAGATAAGAACACACATCCATATATTACTCCAACACATAAGTAATATAAAACCGCTTTACGTTTATTGCAAACGATGATATGTACATTTGGAGATTTACGATTGAACTACAGGCACTAAGACTAACAATCTCCCACTTTCCCTAGTTCCAATCTAAACTCTAATATATTCCCATTGATCTTACATGCCCCTCATGTTTAGGCAACGAAAGTTCCTTAGTCAATGGGTCGGCTATGTTATCATCAGTTGCAATATATGTGATCTTCACATCACTTCGGTTCAGTATCTCTCTAATGAGATGGTATCACCGCAGTACATGTTTGGATTTGTTATGCGACCTAGGTTCTTTAACTTGCAAAGTGGCCCCTGTGTTGTCGCAAAATAGTTTTACCAGGCTTGACAGGTTTTTAATTACGCTCAACCCTATCATGAACTTCCTAATCCATACCACCTTTTTGGCCGCCTCTGTAGCCGCTATGTAGCAACGATAGTGTCTTGCTTCATGCTCTTCCAACTGAAAGCTCCACCATTCAGCGTAAACACATATCTTGACTGACTTCTAAAGTCATCTGGACCTGTCCAGAAACTAGCGTCTACATATCCATTGACGACTAGTTCAACATCATCTCCCCCCTCCACCCCCCCCCCCCCCCCGGCCCGTACACTAGAAAAACATCCTTAGTTCTTCTCAAATACTTGAGAATTGCTTTGACCGCAATCCAGTGTTCCTCACCAGGGTTAGACTGATGTTGTCACGCCCCAATTTCAGTAAACCGAACTCGGGACGCGAACATTTAAAATCATAAAAACACTTGAAACTTGTTTTGAATAAATACTTTGAAATTACCATTTAGTTATCAAAATAAGAATAGTTACAATACAAAAACGTCCCAACAAGTGGACAAGGTACAATATCCGTCACTAGACTCGCCAAAAAGGCCAGACTCCGCTCCTAGCTCCACGAGCTTCAAGAGCTCACCTAGTCCGTCCGGTGGTCAGTACCTGTACGAAAAGCAGCTAGGGGTGAGCGTTCGCTCACCACCACAGATAACAGACTGACTATGGCATAATTAGTAGATAAAGCCAGTAACACTAAAACCAAACCCAACACCGAGACTACAATCCCCAACTCAATTACTCAACTGATACACCACCCGTTACTTTCCTCAACAGACTCAACACTCGATAACACAATGTAGACCCGACACAACTATCGACGACCTCCTCCAAGGACGCGACAGAAAGACTACGCAACGACAAACAAGATCACATAGGATCGCACACCAGCTGCTCAGTAACCTCCCTCATGCTCAGTTATCAATCTCAATCAGGTCAAGGATCGACCTATCGCAATTCCTCGACACGAAGTCGGATTAGGCTGTCGACCTATCGCAATTCATCGACACCAAGTCGGATCAGGCTGTCGACCTATCGCAATTCATCGACACCAAGTCGGATCAGGCTGTCGACCTATCACAATTCATCGACACCAAGTCGGATCAGGTTGTCGACCTATCACACTCACAACTTCAGGTAACCACGATCACAATCACAGGCAAGTTCAACAAACAGGCACTCAAGGACACTCAAGACACCTCAACAGTCAAGACTCGGGTTCAACAACCCCACGGGCACTCACGGCCACTCAAGACACACCAACGGTCAAGACTCGGGTTCAACAACCCCACGGGCACTCACGACCACCCTAAAACATCTACAGTAAAAACACGGGCTCTCACGGCCACCCAAGACACCAATTTAAATAACACGGGCTCTCATGGCCACCCAAGACACCAACAATCAAATACGGGCTCTCATGGCCACCCAAGACACCAATTTAAATAACACGGACCCTCATGGCCACCCAAGACATAAATTAAACAGTCAACCTCTGGGCTGGTCATATGCCTCCAGTAGTTCTAATATCGCTAAGTTCTCTGTTCCTACGACACTACTAAGTGTCACATGCTTTTCTCATAAACGCTACAATCTCGTATCATATTTTTCTAATATTTAAAAGAACCTACTCAACCCACGACACCCCGGTGTCACATGCAATTCTATTGTTAACTTTCCCTAATCAGGGCCGAGATCCGGCCACTTTTCCCTACCTCGTATATAACTCCAAAAGCGCTCCACTAAACCTCGATGCGATCCCAGTCACTCGCCGAGCTTCCCTTTGCCTCGGTCCGCAGCACGATATAAAAGAACACAATTTTAAATGCACTTTAACTCGCAGGAAATAAACCGGAAATTAATAAACTTAACGCCCAAACGTAACCTCGACAATGTCGATCACTCCCAAACTTCCCAATTACTCGACATTGTCGATAAAGGACCCGTAAAGGCCCGATTCGCCCGACATGGCGAATCTGCCCGGGTTTTGTAAAAGCCCTTCCGAGGCTCCAAAAATTCCCGTTTTCGTTTCTACGGTCTTAGAATAGTTCAAGGGTCCCAATGTACTAGACAGAATCGAGTTCCGACTTCCGAGTCGATTAATTAACGTTTAAATTTTCTAAAACCCGTTAATTACAACTTCTCCAATTTAAATCCAATTTTCGATTCGGTTAAGGATAAATGGTCCGGGGGACGTTTTAAACCTCCTGAACACTAAACCCGATCACCCGAGCACGTGGGCCCCACCCGACCTAGTTGGCCGTGAGCCCTTAGGGTTCAAGGGGGGCTCGGCCACCATGGTGGTGGCTGGTCCCAGCTCCGGCCAGCCACCCCATGGCCGGTCGGCCACCACCCACGGTGGCCGGAGTTCCTCCCGAGTTTCCGGTCACCGGAAAACGTGCAACCACTCCTCCAAACACCTCTAAAACGTCTCCAACACCTCCCCAACCTCAATACAACCCTAACCCAAATCATTTTAACGAAACCCTAGCTTTTGAAAATAAACGAAACGACGATCGGTTTAGTACAAACCGTGGAGGAAGACGAGGGGAAGACGTTTTCTTCTTGCCTTGAGACGATCCAAGGGTTGGATACACTCCAAAACCCTAGCTTTTATCCTTCTCTCTTCTTCTCCTTCTCCTTCTCTCTCTAACTCTCTTCTTCTCTTTCTATTTCAAACAACTAACTCCCTTTTTCTCTTTTTTTTTTCTTTTTAACTAAGTGTGGCCGGCCACCCTCCCTCACCACTCATTTCCCCCCCCCCCCCCAAACTAACACCACCAATTATTGGACAAGTGGCAAGGTGGGCCCCACACCTTTTGGAAAATATCTACTTGATATTTTCCAATCAGATTCGCGAAAAACGGACGTTTCGGGCCCCGAACGAGCAGTTTTCCCAAGAAATTACGAAACTTAACGGGCTACAAGGAAACGGCTCAACTAAGACCAGCGAAAAGTCAACATTTCCCAAATTGATCAGAAAGTTGCCCTGAGTCCCCCGGAACTCATTTTGGTCGATAACGGGGTCAACTTAAGTCCGGTATGACCCTCGGGGTCAATTAAGGTTAAATTAAGTGTCTGTCTTAAAATTTTTAAATTTTCCTGTTTTTCGCAGGTTTGACTGTCGTTGACCGGAAGTGGTTATTACAGATGTCTAGTGGTACAACTCAAGGCATACGAGACGTCCGGTCTTGTGCATATCGTGGCATACATGATCGATCCTACCGCCGAAGCGTATGGGATTCACATCATCGTTTTCAGCTTATCAGGTGTCTTAGAACATCGAGTCTTACTGAGATGAATGCCATGACGAGTGGGTAAGAGTCCTTTATTGGAATCAAGCATTGGGAACCTACTCAATACTTTGTTCACATAGGTGCTCTAACTTAAACCCAAGACCCTCTTGGTGAGATCTCTATATATCGCCTAAGTACTTCATTGAGAAAAACTTCCCTAACCAAGCTTTAGTCTCGTGCAAGGTTGGGATGTCGTTTCCAATTAGCAGAATGCCATCGACTTACAGCACTAGACAGGTAATATTACTCCTGTTTTCCTTCTTATAAACACAAAGTTCATCCTCGTTCTTGATAAAGCCAAATCCAATTACAACTTCATCAAAATGAAGGTTCCAACTCTAAGAAGCTTGTTTCAATCCATAAATGGATTTCAGCAACTTACAAATCTTTCCTTTATTCTTCAGATCGACAAAACCTTTGGACTGAGACATATAAACGTCATTAGCCGAATTTTTGAATAGGAAAGAGGTTTTGACATCCATTTGCTATATCTCATAATTGTAATACGTAGTTATGGCAAGAAGAATCCGGATCGATTTGACCATAGCCATTGGTAAGAAGGTTTCATCATAGTCAATCCCTTGTATTTGTCTATAACCTTTCGCCACCAGTCGGGCTTTATAGGTATGGGGATTGTCGTCCATGTATATCTTCACCTTGAAGATCCATTTGCATTCGATGGTTCTCACACCATCGATCGGATCAACTAGTTCCCGGACTTGGTTGTCCGACATGGACTGCATTTCCTCCCTCGTGGCTCCTAGCCATATCTCAGAGTTGGGTCCATTCATAGCTTCCTGGAAAGTAGTTGGATCATCGTGATCAACCACAATTTCACCGTCACCTTCAGACATAAAGAAAACATATTTGGAAGGTGGACGACTGATCCTTTCAGATCGCCTTGGACCTTCCGGAACTATTACAAGAATTGGTCCTTGCTCTACGACCAGCTCTGACTCCTCTCCTTCTACTGGGTTGTCTAGTGGTTCCTAAATAGGTTCATGTGGATTTGCACCATCCTGAATTTCTTCAATATGCACAGTCCTCCCACTGACATCTTTGGAAATAAATTCTTTTTCCATAAAGACCCCACCACGAGCGACGAACATCGTGTTCTCGCTAGGTTTGTTGAAGTAGTATCCCGTTGTTTCTTTGGGATACACTACAAAAGTGCATTTCTCAGATCTTGGTACGAGCTTAATCGGAACTAAACGTTTCACATAAGCCTCGCAACCCCATATCTTTAGGAAGGACAAAACCGGCTTCTTCACATGCCATTTCTCAAATGGTGCCCCTTCCACAGCCTTCACCGGAGGCCAATTCAGTATGAATGCGGCTGTCTCGAGAGCATAACCCCAAAAAGAAATCAAGAGATCAGTACAACTGACCATTGATCGCACCATATCGAGTAATGTCTTATTTCTCCGTTCGGATACACCGTTCATCTGTGGTGTTCTGGGAGAAGTCCATTCTGAAAGATTCCACTCTATACTAGATGATCTAAAACTCTGTGATTAAGTATTCTCCACCTGGATCCGATTGAAGTGCTTTAATAATTTTCCCGGGCTGGTTTTCTACTTAAGTCTTAAACTCTTTGTACTTATCAAAAGCTTCAGACTTTTGTCTCATTAAATAGGAATAACCATATCTAGTGAAGTCGTCAGTAAATGTGATAAAGTAGCTAAAACGTCTCCTGGAACGCGTACTCATTAGTCCACACACATCCGAGTGTATCAGCCCCAATAAGTCACCCGCCCTTTCACCGCGACCGATGAAGGGCGCTTTAGTCATTTTTCCCATCAAACAAGCTTCACACCTATCAATAGAATGAAATTCGAATGGACTTAAATGTCCGCACTTGTGAAGTGTTGATACACGTTTCTCGTTTATGTGGCCTAAATGCCATAACATAGTTTGGTCTAAGTCGTCAGATTTAAACCTCTTGGTAAATACATTATAAATAGAGCTCGAGACATTGTTATCCATATCTAATATGTATGATCATCCGACCATTTTAGCAACAACATAAATTATATCATTGCACAAAATATTGAAAATCTCATTTTCAACATCCAACTTGTATCCTTCCTTGTCCAACACAGAAATAGATACAATGTTCCCATTGAAAGTAGGTATCAATATACATTGTTCAAAACAAAAACTAGGCCACTTGGCAAAAGAAGACTAGTGGATCCTACAATAGTCGCTGCAACTCTGATATTGGTGCCTACTCTGAGGTCCACCTCGTCCTTCTTCAAGCTTCTCCTACCTTCCAGCCACTGCAAATTAGTACATATGTGAGATTCAGCCTCAATATCTAATACCCATGAATCTTTTGAAGTAGTGAGATGTAGTTCTATAAAGAAAACACTTGATGAAGGCGCAGTCCCACCGCCCTTCTTCAGATCATCCAGAAATTTCCTGCAATCGTACATAAGTGAGATTCAGCCATAGTATCTAATACCCATGAATCTTTGGAAGTAGTGATATTTAGCTCTATAAAGAAAACACTTGATGAAGGCGCAGTCCCACCGCCCTTCTTCATATCATCCAGAAATTTCCTGTAGCCCCGTTTCCAATGACCAGGCTGTTAGCAGTAGAAGCAAATATTCTCAGCTTCCTTAGCCTTCCTTGAGGAATTCCCGGTCTTAGGATGGTTAGGAGATTTTGGATATCTCATCTTTCCTTCCCAGTACGCAGGGGCCTTTCCCTTGCCACTTCTAGTTCTCTTCTTGAAATCGGCTCCCTTGTTGACCATCAGAACATCCTTTGATCCCTGATCCCTGGTATTCCTCTCAGCAATTACTAACATACCATATAACTCTGATATGGTCTTGTCTAAATCGTGTATATGATAGTTCATGATGAACCCAACATATGTACGAGAAAGGGAGCGCAAAACCACATCCGATGCCATCTCTTTTTCAATCTTAAGACCCAATCAACTAAGATGTTCAAGACGCCCCTTCATTTTAAGGACATGAGGACCTACGAAGCCTCTTGTTGATAACTTGCAGGATAGAAGTTCATTAAAGACATTGTACCTAACCATACGTGCCCTTTCTTTAAACATAGTCTTTGTCATGCCCATCGTTGCATATGGGTCATGAGACTGCTCCATAAACTGCTCATGGAGCTCACTCTCCATGCAACCCAGCATAATACACGCCACATCGATAGAATAGCTAAGATGTTGTTGGTATGCATCCTTAACGGCCCTAACGGCGTTATTAGCTGACTTCTCAGGGATAGCCTTGTCTAGGTCATACTCTTTGGGTTCGAACTTGAGGGATATCCTCAAATTTCATTCCCAGTCTAGATAGTTTGTCCCATTAAGCTTGACCTTGTCAAGAATGGTTTTCAACGACAAACTACTACTGTTCGCTGAAGTACATGTCGTCTGATCTACACGACAAACAAATTTAATCAGTAAACTAAATAAATTTTATGAAGATCGAGTTTAAACACCAACCATTTGATTCTAAACTTTTAGAATCTAAAACCAAGATCCCTGATTCACTTGATCAAGCGGAACGAAGGCTCACCACTCAATGGAGCTATATAGGTAGAACCCCATCCGATCACATCCAATGTGACTCTTGGATAGGGTATGGAATTAAGTACACGACTTACCCTATCTGATACCCTAGCTCAACCCTAACTGAGAATCGTAGCCGGGTCTAACCATTTTCAACTATGTCCCATCACTATGTAGGTGCTCCGCTAAGGCGCACGACACCCACATATGTCATCCAAACCTACTACCCCGCTTTCCCATGGATGCTACGCTAAGGCGCACAACACCCATAGGACGGGGAGGTAGTAAGGAGTTGATAATTGGAGGGTATTTGACATGACCCATTTTTACTTGTCCGGTTGTGTTTAAAAATTTAGGCACATCCTAGATGAGATGAGCACATCAACTACATATCGATGTATTGATGCCTCCAATTACATCCAATGTAATTCATCCTTTGAACTCGTCAACTACATCCAATGTAAACACGGTTCTAAGGGCTCACATAACAAGGATCAAAAACCAATTTTATCTTTGCATGTGAGGTAATATGCTCGTAAAATAAAGCTAAGCATGCGATTCTAACAAACATTTAGAATTAGTCATGAAAAACTAAATCAAGCATAAAGCGACGAACGTGCACATAATAGCCCCATAAACTAACTCCCACTCGCTTCTTGAGCTCCATCGACTCCAAGCCGATGCTAAAACCCGAAAAGCCACCAATTGATCTTTATCGCCGTTTCTTCGTCTTGAGAAAAAGATTACAATTGAGTACACGACTCGCAAGTCGGGAAATAATAATCATCATAAATAAGTGGTACGAAGACCACACCTCGAAAAATAATTACACGCTATTACTAATGGTTCGCAAACCGTATAAAAACGAAAAATAATTAAAATGAGCTCGGGGCTATTGCGTGCACCATGCCAACATCACATCACACAAGATGTTATCATTCAAGCATATTATCACACAACATGCGAATTTCCAGTTTTAAATAATCGCCAAGTTTTGAATATTTTTATTGCTCGGTTTATCGAAACCGTTCAAAATTGAAACTTTTAAATATTGGATTTTTGAGTTCGTTAAGAAAGTTCTAAACACGTCATGAAAAACTAAATGGTTTGGCCCCAGCGTTCCGGTCATCCAATGCCACGGCTCGGCCTAGCTCCTCCTAACGGAGCCCCGTCTGGTCACGGGTTCGGCTCCCCGAGAGTCCTGCTCCCGTGACCCGAAAAATCCAAATTCTTTTCAAAAATTTGAGATTTGATTAAACTTTCAAAATTACATTTTTCATGGCAACAAACCCATGATCAAGAATTTAAATCATGTTATTAAACAATATGCAAAAATTCAAGCAAAACTGAAACTACAAGCAAACTCTTGTGAATCTCGGAGGTAACACGGCTTTGATACCATTGTTGGGTCTCGATGGACGGTATGAACATATAATCGCAACAGAAGAAAATAACTCAAGGCCATGCATAAATAACAACCACGATTAGATTCACAAAACAAAACCAAAATCGTCATTTCTTACCAAATCAATATATCCTGATTGAGATAAGGCGTATGACTGTCATCCTTATTAGTCTCAATCACTATTCCTTGATATGTGAGATGGTTGAATGTTTGATACCCAGTATCATGTGCATGACCATGTCATTCTTTCAATCACTCTCGATCAAGCGGACGAGAACCAATATCTTTCTCATACCGTAGTATGAGGGATAAATCAATTAACCTTCTTTCGTGTCACTCATGCAGTCCGTCCCCAAGCCAATCATGGCCGATATGGAAGCCCAGTGATGGGAAACGTTAGGCATAGGTCAAACTCAGTTGTTTACCACATATTAACCAAAAAGACTCGACAAGCTACGACATTGAATATGTTCATGACTTAATCTATGATACATATCCAAGTTGGGTCGTCCAATATCATATCCCACATGATATCTATGATCAGACTCTGGAATCTCATTCCAATGACTAATAGAACGTGATCCATAAAGAGTCATTTTTCATACTAGTCGCTTCTAAGGAAGCTTTGTTGACTAGGGACCCATCGAGCGTGATCCATCTCGATCTATGGTTCTACTTCGCATGGTGGACATAGATCAAAACACACATCCATATATTACTCCAACACATAAGTAATATAAAGCCGCTTTACTTTTATTGCAAAGGATGATAAGTACATTTGGAGATTTACGATTGAACTACGAGCATTAAGAGTAGCAGTGGCTTCTTAGTAACAACCGAGCTGACCTAAGCGACTCATGGTGACCCGCGAGGCAGCTGGCCATGTCTGGCTCTATTCCTTTCGGGGCCATCTACTACCGATGTGTTTGTGGAGTCCATGGTATCTTGGGTGGGGGTTTCAGATTCTTTCATCTCTGCGGATGAGATGTACCATCGGGGCTCCATCTATCCATGGACCCTAGGGGAGGCTCTGTGTCCCTAGGAGGGGAAGGGTACCAACAAGGTTCTTTGCGGTGCGCCCTGCTTGTTGGGTCCGGCGGTTGCTCAGTACCGTGATCTTGTTGTCCCCCAACGTCGACAAAGGGACTGTGGCCACCTCAATAGTCGTGGTAGGGACGAGTTTCTAGTGTTTCTCAGAGGTACAACATCATCATTTTCGTATGTGGCTCTCTAGCATGATCGGGATCCGTAAGAGGCTCAAAGAAGGTCTGGTCATAGTGTTGGATTAGCCACCATTGGAAGGGATCATCCGAGGAGGAGAACCGGCAATCATGTCCAACTCGTGTCCCAGATTTGGCATCTGATCCCTCACGCCATTGCTCCTCATGCCATTACTGTAAATGAAGGTTCGGTCATGTCCAGACCGACTCATGTGACCTGAAGGATGATGATACGAGTGAGGCAGGATCATAGAGACCGGGCATGCCCTAATCGGTCACCTAATGTCCTCTGTTCGCCTCATGTGGTTTTGAGATTTATTAGGGGCCGAGCTCTGCAGGGGCCGGTAGAATCTGACGACATGGTGGCTGGTGTCGTGGTTCCGATCGGACCGGATGACTAGCATGATAGGGGTACGCCATTTCATGTGGTAGGAGACGGAGATCGGTGGAGAGGGTGTCGAGGCCACCCCGTGTGATGATCCATGAGCCCTAATGGACTGATCGGGCCATGGTGTGGCGTCGAACCGGTAGGCGAGACGTTGGAGAAGATGTATGTGACCGTTGTGCTCTAGCATCCATGAAGGTTGGTTGATCGGAGAGGCGACTCAAGGCGGGTTCGATAGAGGCCGAAATGGTTCGGGGGGAGGAGAGAGTTCGAAAATTAGAGAGAACCCTATACGACACAATTTTTTTCATTTGCTATTACTTTTTGATTGCCTTGATTCAATTATTAAATTTTTGAAAATATAATTCAATTAATTAGTACCGAAACATTATTTAATCTCAAAAGATTAAAAAAAAATAGCTATTAAAGAAAAGAGTACAAATATACTATATACCCTTCTTATCCTAAAAACTATGAGAACTCATCCTAGCCACACACATCTAAGATCCAACATTCATCATGATATCATATCATCACCCCAATCCCAACCAAAATACACGCAACTTTCATCATTTCTCACAAAAGAAAGGGCATAATTGTAATAGCATGGTCCATGTGGACAAATGTCCGTTTTTTCTTGACCAATTCACTAATTTAATCATTCGCGATTCGTTTGAACTTCGATTAGCTTCAAACTTGCGCCAAAAATTTTCTTTTTCTAATGGCTATCTATAAAGTAGCATATTAAATATATTTTGAACTATGAAAATAAAAAGTTATATCGGGGTGATAAAAATAATGTTGAGTATTAATAAATCTTCACTAATAAATGTTTTATATTTTGGTGATCAAATTAGTGCTAAATGTTGATTAAAAAAACATGTATAGAGGTGATAAAAAACAAGTGATGAGGTGATAAAAATCATGTTCAATTTTGATAATAAGGGTTATAAACTAGAGTTTAGTGTTGACAAAAAAACATGTGATGAGGTGATAAAACACATGTAATTTAGTGATAAACCTAGTGTTTAGCGTTGATAAAACTAGTGTTAAGTGTTCATAAAAATCATGTTCAGTTTTGGAAAATGAGGTGAGAAGACTAGTGTTCAGTGTTGATAAAATCAGTGTTTAGTGTGGATAAAACCAGTGTAAAGTATTGATAAAAATTACCCAGATATTTTTTTAAAATCACACCTGAAATATTTTTTCGTGCTTCAAAATATATTCATCACTGATCTTGATAGAAAGCCCTTGAAAAAAAATTGTCGCAAGTTTGAAGCCAATCAGAGTTCAAACGAAGCGGGAATGATTAAATTAGTGAATTGGTAAAAAAAATAGTAATATGGTAGTTTTACTATAAAAAAAACCTACCACTTACCAAAAAATTTCTTTACTTTTACATTCAACAAGTCAACGATCCAATTACATCTTGTCACGCCCCAAATCCGGTATTGACCGAATCCAAGACGCGACTTAGTGAATTTAAATAATAACAATTATAAAAGGGATTTAAGTCTGAAAATGAGAGAATAATATAAATCCACAGAGTTCACTTCATGAGTCTCAAGCTCAGTCAAGATAAAAAGGAAGGTACAGTACGTCTCTAATAACCATAAGTAAACCTCGGGCATTCGCTAGCTCCCCAGCTCTACGTGACCCTCTAGTTCAAGGCATAGCTAGCACTTGTAGAAAACACATTAAGGGGTGAGCTTGACGCTCAGTAGGGAAAACCACAAAACTTCCTTATTTCGGATTTACCAAAAATGCCTTTCCACAATTTAAAATACGTTAAAAAGTTTAATATAACGATACGACTATTAAGCCAAGTTAAACGTCAAACCCTCTTTTAATCTGACACTCCCAGTCCAAATACAACGACTTTAACTCAATTACCAACCGCTTAAACCAGTCACATAAGAAAGGGAACAACCAAATAAAACACCCAAGTATGTTTCCAAATTAACTTTTAACAATTTAAAGGAGAAAGCGACAACGAGAGCAAGTAACCCAAAATAAACGACCTTCACTTTACTCGACCACAACTATCCAGAAAATCCTTGTCCAGAACTCCTTCACAACCGACTCACGGATAACCACAAAGACGACGCTTTAACTTACACGGAAGCCACACACATGAACTCATCATCACACAATCAAAATCAAGTCAAAAAAGGTCACACACAACTCATAACAAGGAAAACACCCATAATCACAACACAGCAACACTCACTCACAACCAAAGCAATTTCAAACGCACAACTCGTAACCAATGCACGGTCTCGGGAGCAACCCGCTCGGCCCGGCGTAGCCGCACGCAACTTTCCCCAACATAAAGTCGGGAGAGGCGGTCGACCTCATCGCGGAACACAGGCCCAGCCTCTTCGCGGAACAACCTCATCGCGGCATCGCGGAACAACCTCATCGCGTAACACATAGCGTTTTACCGATTGCTAGTCGGAAGGTAGGGAAAACACCTCTTCGCGGGACCGAAGTACCATAAACGCAACACTTTACCGCTTACGCGCCGGAAGGTACGATATACATGACGGAAGTACATCTCTCACACTTTACCGGCCGCGCATCAAAACAATCACGAACACAATCACAATCACACTCACAAATCACAATCACGTCGGTCTATCACTCACCCGACCATTTCACAACCAAGGATTCACATTTCAACAAAACACAGCACACTTGCCCACACACAGTCACAACATGCAACACCGAGTATAATAGGCTTTGTCCCTTAATTACACTCACAACTGTTCCGCACTTACCATCACTTACCAACACCACTATCCACGTGGTAACCCCACCGGCTTAACCGTTATTCAATCCCCAACCTTCCCACAATTCAACAAATCATATAACCGGAAAATAACCACTCAAGTCATGAACATGTATCACTAGTTCAATTCTACTCGTTTTCATGTTCGTTATTTATTAACCGTTCAAGCATCAAAGAGCACACAAGTAGATACATTCAGCACACAATTCCTACGGGCGCGACATGGCCCGATTCTACCAGCACGGCAATTTCCCAAGACAGTAATCGTAAATGTTCACAGTTCAATTGTCTACGCTAGTTGTTCTCGTCCTACATGCATACTAGTTCTTTATCCGATTATTAGGTTTCCCTATATGCATTCTATAACAACCGTAAATAAGCGGGTTTCGAGGTAATCCCTACCTCTAGAAGAACCAACAGCTGCGTCTCCTAGCTGCTGACGTCCTGGCCAACTCCGGTCTTCTCCGTGCTCGGGGTAAAGGCCTGGTTTTAACACAAAAGGGACGGTCATCAGTCCCGGTCCAGTCTGTGACGGTCCTCAAAAATAGTAACAGGTAAGTCCTCTAAGTTATCAGGTTAAGTCCAGTAGTTCGTCCAAAAGTCCGATAAGTTGTCCGAAAGTCCAGGTATTTATCTGATTTTAAGTCACAAATTATAATTAATTAATTCATTAAACTTGTCTGACCCAGATCCGAGCCGAGTCCGAGATCCGGACCCGAATCCGACCAGGATCCGACTGTCCAAGTCATCAGGCCCGGACCTGACCCGAGCCCGACCCAGACCCGGTCCAGACCCGATACAGGACCCGGACCCAAGCCTGGTCGGATCCAGGCCGAGGCCCAGATCGATCCAGGCCCGCATGAACTCGGACATGGACCGGCTCAAGGCCCAAAGTCCAGAGCCCGTGTCCTTTGTCCGCCCTGGCCCAAGACCAAGCCCGTCAGAGACGCGGCTAGGGTTTAGTCACTCGTCCGGTTCAACTCCGGCGACGGCGGCGACGACGGCATCGGGACGGTCGAGGGCGTTCTCCACGGCGGGGAAGGCGTCAGGATGCTCGGGACGTCGCGGGGGAGTCGATGGCGTGTGTTCCAGAGCCCTCCGTTCAAATCTGGTGCCGTGAGGGGTTCACCGGCGTGCGAAACTCCGGCGACCTTTCCCCGTCAGAACTCGAACGAGACGAGTTCGCTCCTGCTCGAATCTTTGAGAAGAAGAGATGGGGAAGAAGAACGAGCCAAAGGGAAGGCTCACCGTTGACGTTTTCACCTGAAACAGGCACGGCGAGGCGCGAGGGTAGGCGACGATGTTCGAATCGAAGAAGAAAAGGGAATAGGAGAAGAAGGGAAAGAGATTTCTGGTGTGGTGAGGGTTGTGGGTGGAAGGGAGGAGTCCGACGATGGCGAGGCGAAGAAGACGAACGGGAAGTCGGAAGGTGAACAGCGGCGCAACTTCTTCTGGATTTGGTTCGCGAGGGTAAACGGCGAGAGGAAGGAGAAGGCCCGGGGAAGCGTGCACGCGAAATGAAGACGAAACGACGCGTTGGGGGGTTTATGATCGCTCGGGTTGCAAGGCGTGGGCTCAGTGGCGTGGGCTCGAGCGCGCGGTTTGGGCATGTTCTGGCTCGGCCCAAGCCTGAGCTTGGGCTGGCCCAAGCCTGATCCTTTTTCCTTTTTTTATTTTCTTTTTGTTTCGCACTCGTTCCAAATTCTCGATCCGTTTTTCAACCCCGTCGCTTTAAAACTGTAAATTAACCTATTAATTTATCAGGTCGTTACACATCTCTTCCATCCATTTATGAAATGGATGCCTTGAATGACTTTTCACAGTTTTTAAGTTAAGAGTAAGTTTCCATTTGATTTCTTTGTCAAAGAACATGTGGGTGTTCCAAGCCTTCTGTTCTTGGTCACGTGTGGGTGTTTCGGGCCTCGTCAGAGAGCCTTGCCCTCTGATGAGGGATTTTGTCGGTTTTGGCTTTGTTTGGAAGTTGGTGTGGGTTGTGGGTGGGGGTTCTGAACTTTGCTGGTTTTGTGTTCATTGGCACGGCGTTTAGCTACCCTTTCTCTCCTTGTAGGTTCTATACTCTACTTGCCTCTGTTCTCTTTGAGCCTCTCTACCGAAGTAGGGTTTTGGGGAGGCGGGAGCTCACTCTCTCGTTCGGTCTTGGACTGGTGTTGGCCGTCGAAGGACTACCTAGTGTAGTTGAGAGCAATGTTTTGTGGTCGCCTTGGGTGGGTGTAGTAGCTCGTCGCAAATCTGTTCCCTTGGTGTTGTGATTGTGGTCTTCGGGCTCGGATCCATGAATTTCCTTTCTCCACCTTCTCCAGCGGTGGATTGGGTGTTTCGGTAGACGACTCTCCCTTGGGGTTTTCATCCGGTGCTGGTCGGCTGAGGGGCGTCCGTATGGTCGATGAGAGTAGTGCTTGGTGGCTACGTGTTCATACCGGTGGGTCTTTGTCTTCTACTACTTGGGCGTTTTGTTTGATATTAGGAGGTGGGAGGCGGTGTGTGAGTTGGTGGTTCCGAGGTGCTAGAAGGTGGTGCTGGTGGGTTGTCTTCGGGTGGAGGTAGACCTTTTTGGTGTTTACTTGTTCTGTTTTACTTTTTCTACGCCACTCTTCGGTGTTTAGGGTTCATATTGTTAGATCATCTAGTTATAGACTTCTTCAACTCTTGTTAGGGTTCTCTTAAGTTTAATGCATTGTCTATTTGTTCTAGGAGGGTTTGATCCCTTGTTCTCTTTTTTCTCTAAAGGGCGAATTATTATAACACACAAAACTTTGCCTCTCAGATAAAAAAAACTCACCCCTAACAACAGGCACCACCCTCCCAATAGACGGGGGAGTAGAACCACATTGAGCAAGCCCGAGAAACCTCCTACCAAGTTCGACTCGAATCTTGTGATCCCCAAACTGATACCCATTTACCATGGGAGGTAGTAATACGATATTTTTACGAGTTAAATATCGAAACTTACTCTTAACTATTGGTCACGAACACTATACTACCCACGTTTTCAAAATCAACACTACACTACCTTAAGTATTGGTCACGCGATTTTGTTAGTAAAAATGGACAGAATTTTCTATTTCGTTAGTCATATGACCTCAAGTGTCATATAATGGATGATAAAATGACGTTCTTTTCCCTTAAGTATTTGACCTCTATACATTTTATAAGGAACAATAACGAGGATACAATGGTAATGTTCCTTATAAAATGCGTAGAGGTCATATAATTAAGGGGAAACGTCATTTTACCATCCATTATATGACACTTCAGGTCATATGACTAATGGAATGGAAAATTCCGTCCATTTTTACTAACAAAATCGTGTGACCAATACTTAAGGTAGTGTAGTGTTCATTTTGAAAACGTGTGTAGTGTAGTGTTCGTGACCAATACTTAAGAGTAAGTTTCGATATTTAACCCTAGTTTTATTATTAAAAAAAACCCTACCACTTACCAAAAGTGATGTGTTTTTACAGTCAACAACTCAATTACATCTCATCCACCTACTTATGAAATGGATTACTTGAATGAGTTCTCACACTTTTAGGTTAAGGCGGAGTTTTTATTTGATTTCTTTGTTAGAGCATGTACAACGCAAGGGCTCGGGTTAGGGGTTTGTATGCTGATTGTGCAAAATAGTGGTTCCCAGCCCCTAAATTTATCTGTGTTCTACAGTGATGAGAATCAGGTAGGGGCTTGGGTTGTGGCTCAGTTTGTGAGTGGATTCTGAAATGATATTTTGCTGAATTTATAAAATTCTTTATTGAAACAATCGATGTTTTTTTTATAAAATTGAAATAAATTTGAAAAAAATAATTAATAATAACATAAATTAAAAATAAATTGAAACCGACAATTTTATTGATACCCGAATAATACCATCAAGTACACAAGTGTTGCATATAAAAAGATTTCTCACTCGTCGTCGGAATGATAATCCGCTCCAAACCGACCCCATATATGCTCAATAACGTCATCTTGTAGTTGTCGGTGGGTCCGATCATTTGTGACGTTGAGTCGAGCAGCCAAGCGTTGTTGGTATTGTAAGGGCCCTCCTTGGTGCCATCGTTCTGGTGGTTTCCAACCTGGCATTTCTGAAGGGGGTTCGTACAACAACGCGTCATCTCCTGCTTCGTATCGGTCGCGTTCATCCTCTATGGTCATTTTGTGTCGAATGATACAAGTGTGCATGATATCAGCCAAAGTATACTTGCTCCAAACACGAGCGGGATGGGAAATGATGTGCTAGTGTGCTTGGAGGACTCCTAAAACCCTCTCAGTATCTTTCCGATAACCTTCTTGAACTTTAGCAAACAACTTATGTTTGCGAGTATAGGGATGACGAATAGACTTCATGAACCGACTTCATGATGGGTAAATGTCGTCCACCAAATATTAAGGTTGGTCGTAACGATGACCGTTGATCTCGTACTCCACGGCAAGCTCACGATCATGAAAAGCGTCGTGGAATAAGTGACTGTTGTTGAGGACGTTGGCGTCGTTGTTCGAACCAGCCATCCTGGAAAAGGAATGCCAAATCCATATATCAAGGGACACTACAGCTTCTAGTATAACAGTGGAATCCCCGTGGTGATCTCCCCGGTCATGGGCTCCTTGCAATGCGATTGAGCAATTCTTCCACTCTCAATAAATGCAGTAAAGACTCTCAACCATGTCGGGGAACCCTCGGTTGTACCCCGATTCGAGTAATTGGTTCAAGTCCTCCAGTGTTGGTGTACGCTCGTACTCAGCCCCGAATACCTCAACAACGGCCTTGAAAAAGTGGCATACACATTCGAGTATGGTAGTTATCCCAATTCTTAGGGATTCGTTCAACGAATCGGCCGAGCACCCATGCGTAAGCATCCGTATCGCAGCAGTGCATTTTTGGTGCGTTGATAACCCCAAGCGTCCTACAACGTCCGGATTCTGAACGAAGTAATCGTCATGTTCCGCTACCTTGTCCATCACCCGTTGAAAAATTGGTCGACAGATACGAAATCGACGCCTAAACATATTGGCCCCATACGTGGGCTGATCGGCAAAATAGTCCTTCATTAGGCGGTCGTGAGCTTCGAGACGACCTCTGTTAATCTCTCGTCGGGAAGGTTCCCCACGTTCGATCCTCTGCCTCAGTGCGTTGATCCTTGGCATTGCTCTCTTTATGCCTCTCAACCCTTCGCCGAAGTCGTTCTTCCACTAAACGCATTTGGGCCGCCAACTCCTCATACGATGGACACTCCTCGTCAGACATTTTGTATCGAAATTTAGGCGAGAATTTTTTATTTTGAGAGAGGAAGTTGAGAGAATATTGTTGGTGGTATTGGAGAATGGGGGAGTATTTATAGATGAAATTTGTGAGTATTTTGTATTTTAAAAAAAAAGGTTCTGTTACCAACTGTTGGCACCGGTCAAAAAAAAATTTCTCGTCTTGACCACGTGTCGCCGCCTTATTGACTGGCGCGTGACCAGTGAGCCAGCGACTCGCAATAGCGGTTCGTGAGTCGTGGGCTGCGACCACGACCCGCGATTTAACGATTCGTGGCCACAATAAACGCGCTCCACAACGCGTGACCACGAACCGCCAAATCACGATTGGGTGCGTTGTACGTGCTCTTAAAGAACATAAGTAAATGATCGTGCATCCCGTTTAGTTTTATGTTTATTTAATATGTGATCAAGATTTGCGTGTAAACACGTAAAGCATGTAGTAGCTCTGGAATTGCTGAAATGGGCAAAGTCATATCTAGGTCCAAAACCAACCTTTTTCTGTTTGGGCCTATACAGAAATGCAAGAAACTCTCTTTTCAAAAAATTTGATTAACAAGCTCTCTCTGTCTCTGTCGTGTAGTAGTGCTCTTCCCGCAACAGCAAAAAGCAAAAACCCAAAAACCCCTCTCTTCTTCTTCTGCAACTCCAAAACCCTCCTCACTGATCATGGAGGAAGCTACATTTTCTGCTCTCCTACCATGGAACCGAGAAAAAGACCCCCACATTTCCTTATGTGAGCTTCTTCCTCCTGATCCGGCGACCCACGCCTCCCGTGATCTCAAGACCCACGACGCCTACCTCCTCCTCTACGACGTCAACACCAAATCTTCAAAGCCAGCACCGTATCTTTTGTCATCACATCAAGAAACCCTCGTTTCCTTGGCCTGGCTCCCGTCGGGTCCAGACGCAAAGAAGCTGGGGGTGAGCTGGTTCTACGAGCCCTCCATCCGCGATTACTACTACTACGGCCAGCCCCACCGCATTCGAATGGCCCACAACCTCCACCAGCGCCTCCAGATCAGACGCTCCTTCCCGGCCTCCTCAGTCGACTTCCTCTCCGATTACATCTACTCCCGCCACCAGAAGCGCTTCAACGTCGGCGAGGATTGCCCAGTTTTTGACGGCTTCTGCCAGGCCTCCGCCGACGCCGCTGTCAAGCTCAATCGCGGCGATTCGGACATTGCCCTCAATCAGGCCGGTGGCTTGCACCATGACAAGAAGGCTGAGGCTATTGTACAAGGCATTCTCGAGCTACTCAAGGTTGACAGGGTAATACTTCTAGACTTATGTTATTTGGAGTTTGTGTCTGGTATAAATTATATTGGTGAGTTTTGTCTAATTTTTTCATATATCTGTTGTGATGGTTTGAGACCACTGTGATGGTTCATGTGTACAAATGTTATAAATGTGTCACTGTTAATGTTCTACATGACAAGTGAGTGAACATTACTTAAGAAATTTGGTAGCTGGGTATAAATTCCCACTATTACTCAGGGTTCTAGGTTTTCCTAGGCGTTACTTAAGCTTATGAGAAGGCATATAGTAAGTTATGAAAACTTCACTCATAAGTGATAGGCAACTGTCTTGGGTGATGGAGGATATACTATGAAGTTCCCTCTCTCTCACACACACATGACCTCCAAACTCTTATGTTAAATGTTTGAACCCCTCCATGTGGTGCATTCTACATAGGAATATAAATGATGCATATATAGCTTCCCCAATTTGGTTTAGGAAATGACTTGGTTATTTTTGTTGTAACCATAACCTGTTATTTACCTGATGTTTTCTTGTGTTTGTTCCTAGATGAACATGATATGTGCAAGCATCTTCTGTTCAGTTCCATATATTTTAGGCACAACAATGATTTGTTCCCCCTAACAGATTGTTAGCAAAGTTAATTGACCAAAATGTGATTTATAGTTTACACATGAAACACAGCTAATGGGTCAAATGGTTTTGTGGAACCATATAATGTGATCCCTCACTCTGCAGCTCAAAGCCTATTTCTTATTTCTTTTAAATGTAATCTTTTTTCCATAAGTAACACAAGAAAGATAGTGGTCACTCAATGACATCAATTACACCTGCAAGTATTTGGCCAATTAGTTCGACTTGAATAGAAACAAAGCGATCGGGTCTATGGGAAGCAATTCCTAGAAATACTTTGCATTCTAGCCGTAGAGATATCGCAGGAGAATTGAATTATTATTTATGATTATGTATCCTTGTGCTTCCCTTACAGTATAAGTTTTCATCTTGATATAAAATCTTGTCTTTGCATGACTTACATCTGCTAAATTGGTACAGACAGCGGGACACACAGGGAATCGTGGAGGCAACAAAAGGAAATCAGGGAGTTTTACCTGGACAAGTGGAGGACCTTCAAAGTATCTAAAAGGCGGTAGAGGAGGGAGAGCAGAAGCACTAGCTCAAGAACAAGCAGATGCTGAAGCAAAGAAACTAGCAAAGATAGCTAAAGACGGTCTGAAAGCTCTTACAACAGATAGAAGGAGGGATGTAAAGAAAATGGAGTTGGCTTTCACCTACACGCCTTTTCACGAATCACAGAAGAAGAGCCCAACAGGAGTGGAAGACTTCATAGTTCATGGATGTTGGGCTTTAGAAAAGAAAATGGACTCTGCAGACGAGTACACTACGATTGAGCTCCCCCAATGGGCAGAGAACAAGATTACGGAAAATGAGATGACTGGAATCTATGCACCCTATCCCTATACCTTTGACCCTTTGCCGGTATTTGGATTTATGTTCTTTTCATTTTTGTAAACAAATGGTTTAATACATTTTTCTAAGTTTCATATTTTATTTATTTCGCAGGATATGAGGAAAAGGATGAAGATAACCTGGCCAGCTTTAAGTTGGAGTTCTGATGATAAATTTTGGCTGCATGAATGGATCAAGCATGGTCTACTTCTAGCCCATATTTGGGGATGTGTGCAGTATTTTTCTGAGGTGTTGGCCAAAGGTGAGGAGATGACTGTGCTCCTGAAAGATGTGATTAAGAGAGAAATACTTGAAAGGCCGGGGCACAGTGTGAGCAAGGGGTACACCGTTGAGAGCCTTGTCAGCAAGTTTAAGAAAGGAGTTGGTTGTAGGCCCAAAATCAAGTTCACGGAGACAGGAGGCGTCAATAGATTGACTGGGGTTAGTTTCATGTTTGATCTGCCCAAGGGTAAGAACAAGTGGAAGATGACTGATTTTCCACTTCCAAGAAACAAGATTGGTAAACGTGAATTGTTTTTCTAGGAGTTTTGTTGGAAAGAATAATTTCTGGAAACATATGACAGGTTGGGATGAAAACTTATTAACATTTTGTTACATACATTTTAATCATGAGATGGAAACCTATAGTTATTACGTAAGTGTTGATAATTTGTTGGTGATAACCTTTATTTTTTATCACTAAAATGAACTCTTTTTTTGAACGGTAATCATAACTGTTGGAATAGGATTCCTTGCCTTTTCTCCTTAACGTCAATGTGTTAAATACATGTAAATATGTTATCCAGTATAGAATTAGATACATTTGAATTACAAAATGAACATATCAAATATATCTATCACGCCCCTGCAGTCAGAACGGGAGGAGGCAGGACGTTCAGACTGGACCTGAAATCAGAGAAAAGAATATGTGAGAGTCCCTTCGTAAAAATGTCTGCTATCTGAGACCTGGAAGGGACATGAAGAACTCGAATCTGCCCTTTAGCAACCTTCTCGCGGACAAAATGTATATCGAGCTCGATGTGTTTTGTACGTTGATGCTGAACCGGGTTGCCGGATAAGTAAATGGCACTAACATTGTCGCAGTACACCAGGGTGGATCTAGATAAAGGACAATGTAGTTCCAAAAGTAGGTTACGTATCCAACAAGATTCAGAAACAACGTTCGCAACACCCCTGTACTCTGCCTCAGTGCTCGATCGAGAAATGGTAGGTTGGCGCTTGGAAGACCAGGAGATGAGATTATCGCCCAAGAAGAAACAGTACCCGATGTGGAACGTCGAGTGTCAGGACATCCAGCCCAATCAGCGTCCGTATAAGCAACCATGTCAATATTGCTCGATGAGTACAAATGAAGACCCAAATGCAGAGTGCCCTGTATGTAGCGAATAATGCGCTTAAGCGCCCCCATGTGGGTATCTCGAGGGTCATGCATGTGAAGGCATATCTTCTGGACTGCATATGAAATGTCCGGACGAGTGAAGGTGAGGTATTGCAATGCACCAGCCAAACTGCGATAGAGTGTGGGATTAGCAAATGGAGGACCGGAGTCTGCACTCACTTTGTCCTTGGTGTCCACGGGTGTTGCAGATGGAGAACACGAACTCATACCAGCTCTGTGGATAATATCTTCAGCATACTTCCGTTGAGATAGAAACATCCCACCAGAGTGTCGGGAAACAGAAATACCCAAGAAAAATGGCAGCGGGCCGAGATCCTTCATCGCGAACTCAGAGTCCAAAGCATCCATAATAGAGCAGCGGAGAGCATCACTTGAGGTGGTGAGAATGATGTCGTCCACGTAGAGGAGGAGATATGCGATGTTGGACCCCTGACGATAAACGAACAACGAGTGATCAGACTTGCTGTGGGTGAAGCCGATGGTAGACACAAAGTCTGTGAAACGCTGGTACCAGGCACGAGGAGCTTGCTTCAAGCCATAGAGGGAGCGCTTCAATAAGCACACATGATCTGGGTGGGAGGAACTGCGAAAACCCATTGGCTGATGCATATAAACTGTCTCCTGAAGATGACCATGCAGAAAAGCGTTCTTGACGTCCAGCTGATGAATGGGCCAAGAACGCGATACTGCAAGGCTGAGCACTGTGCGGATGGATGCAGGTTTCACCACTGGGCTGAACGTTTCGTCACAATCTACACCAACCTGCTGAGAGCGTCCATCACCTACAAGACGAGCCTTATACCGCTCAAAAGAACCGTCAGACCGTTTTTTATGACGAAAAACCCACATAGACCGAATCACATTAGTATTAGGAGGACGAGGAACTAACTCACACGTCTTATTTTTAATTAAGGCCTCAAACTCGTCAAGCATTGCTAGTTTCCAGTTAGGGTCATCTAGAGCAAGCTTAGGGTTTTTCGGGATAGGGGATGGTTCCAGGGTAGAATGAAGATAAAAAAGAACTTTAGGTTTGAGATTACCAGTCCGGCTTCTGGTGGTCATAGGATGAACCTGTGGTGGTGGACGGGGATTGATCTGGGCTGGTGAGGGATGTGGAGTTGTAGGCAACGGCGGATCCGAGGGGACCAAGTTGGGTCGGCTGGGTGAGATGGATGTTGGGCTCACGAGCTGGTCGGACCGACGGGGACTGGTGGGCCCAGTAGGTGTGGATGAGACCGGTCGTCTGGACTGGGTAGACGAAGACACAGATGGGCTGGTCGGGGTGAAGGATGAACCGGGGCTGGGAGCTGCAGGGTGTGAATGATCGAGTTGATAGTGGAGCTGCAGGGAAGGCGAAGGATCATCCAAAAAGGAGTATTCTGCAGGATTATGGTTAGAAATCGAAGAATAGGGAAAAGCCGATTCATCAAAGACAACATGCCTACATATTATGATTTTGTTATTAGCAATATCAAAACATTTGTATCCTCTATGCTGAGAAGGGTAACCCAGAAAAACACAAGGTCGTGATCGAGACTGTAACTTATGAATTGTAGTAGAGGGAAGTAGTGGGAAACAGAGACAACCAAATGTTCGGAGATGATGATAAGAGGGGGTACGATGAAAAAGTAGTTGAGTTGGAGAGGAAAAATTCAGTAATTTTGAAGGAAGAACATTGTGAAGGTAGGTGGACATGTGCAGGGCATGATGCCAAAAAGATGAGGGAAGATGTGCATGAAACAGCAAAGTACGAACCATATTATTAACAGTACGTATTTTACGTTCTGCACGACCATTTTGAGAGGATGTATTAGGACATGAAAATCGAAAAACCATTCCTGTTGTAACACAAAACTGATGAAATGATGAGTTATCAAATTCTTTTCCGTTATCACATTGAAAACTTTTTATTGAACAATTGAATTGAGTGCGAACGTAAGCAATGAACATAGTAAATATTGAAAAGACTTGCGATTTTGCACCCAAAGGAAAAGTCCACAAAAAATTGGTATAATCATCAAGAAGCAACAAGTAATAACGGTGACCAGCAGTACTTAACACAGGAGTAGTCCATAAATCAGCATGAATAATATCAAATGGTGCATGAGTATTGTTTAATGAAGAAACAAAAGGCAACTTAATATGTTTGCCAAAAACACAAGAATGACAAACAGGCAGTTTATTGTTTGATGAACAAGGTATCAAATTTTGACTACGAAGAGAAGAGAAGACCGGATCACCAGGATGACCCAAACGGGAATGCCAAATCTGAGGAGACAAAGCAGTGAAAGCTGAGGGAGAACCAAGAGACACGGACGAAGTGACTGGATAAAGCTCACTAGAACTGTTACATCTCAAAACCTGAGTGCCCGTCCGAATATCCTTCACAGAAAAACCAAGAGGATCAAATTCTATAGTAGCATTATTATCAGTGACAAATCGGCGAACAGATACAAGGTTTTTAATAAGCTTGGGGGCATGTATGACATTGTTCAGGCGTAAAGCAGGATGATTAGGTAATAAAGAGGTATGACCATAACCGGTAATGGGAATATGTGTCCCATCACCAACAATAACCTGACGAGTTGAACCAGAATTAAAATAAGAGTCGAGACTACCTGAGTTGGCAGTCATATGAGAGGTAGCCCCCGTGTCCATGTACCAATTGGGATCCGGTTGCTGAAGAGTCATCGTATGCATAGCCCGGTCAATATCCGTAGGCATGGTGGATGTGGAGTGAGCCTGCGGATGCTGACCCAGAATACCGGTCTGCTGAGGCGGTCCTGAATGGTGCCTAGATGCTGGACGAGGTTGAGAAGGGCCGGACCATGGCAGTGATGGATACGGGCAAGGTGGACCGGTCCATGCATGACCATTCCAGTATGGAGGTGGCTGCTGCCACTGGGACCATGGAGTAGGAGGAGCCTGACTTGGTCGATTCTGGTAGTTCGGAGCATGAGTCCGGCCGCCCCTGTTGTTCGATCGGCCACGTCCTCGACGGTTCTTGGCACCCCGTACTCCATTATCAGCACCACGAGTTCCATGTTCAACATGCAATTTGGAACTCGAATCATCAGAATGATGAACTGCAAGAGCTGTGGTAGAGGATAGGGCACTGGCAGTGGCCTGTTTCTGCTTGCGAGTTTCCTCCATAATCAAACGGGATCTGGCCTCATAGAACGAAGGTAAAGGATGACATTGCTGTAACATAGTAGCAATGTTATCATAAGCATCTGAAAGGCCTGTCACAAGTTGGAGAACGAGCCTACTGTTCGAAACAGAGGCCCCAACATTGGATAGTTGGTCTGACAAGTTCTTAAGTTCTTGACAGTAAGCAGAAACAGAAGTAAAATTCTCTAACCGAGTTGACGCAAATTGTTGTTCAAGATACACAGCACGGGAGTGCTTGTTATCTTGAAATATATTGCTCAATGCATGCCAAGCACGAGCAGCAGTCGTGTCTGGTTCGATGATAGTTTGAAGTAAATCAGTAGAGATGGTACCGTATATCCATTGCAGGACTGCAGCGTCAAGACGACGCCACAAAGCAGTGCCCGGTGAGCCTGCTGCCGGGAATGGGGAAGCAGCTGCCGGAGATACAACCGGCGCGGTGCTGGACGAGGCTGGAGCAGCTGCTGGTGCAGTGGACTTGACGCTGGAATCAGAAGCTTTGGAGTCGGAGACGACCTCGGAGACGTCCTCGGCATCTGACCCAGCAGCAAGGACGGGATCTGCAGTGGCAGCGAGCACCGGCGTTCCTTCAGCAGCAGCCGGATCGACGTCCACGGCGACGGAGTCCGGCAGTATATGATGAAGGACATCATATACTCTGCAGTGGATCTTAAAAAGCTCCGACCAGGTGGTGTAGTGACCCTTCTCCATCTCCAACGTCACCGGAACAGCAGCCTTGATGTTGTGAACGAGCAGGGCAGGATGAAGCTTGTGATCAGCCATGGCAGCGAGCAGAAAACGCAGCAGCAAGGGAGCTCTGGAACAGAGACGCAGCAGTACGCGATTGCAGAAGAAGGAGACGCGATTCTAATCTGTAAAAGGAATTGTGATTGGAATAGAATAGGAAACAAAAGGGATAGATTGGTAAGTGATTGCAACAGAATAGGAATCAAAAGGATAGATTGGTATGCGCGAATCAATTCACAACTGTGTATGCGCGGCGGAAGAAAATAGAATGGAATAGGTTTAGAGATCGTTAGGCTCTGATACCATGTTGGAATAGGATTCCTTGCCTTTTCTCCTTAACGTCAATGTGTTAAATACATGTAAATATGTTATCCAGTATAGGATTAGATACATTTGAATTACAAAATGAACATATCAAATATATCTATCAATAACTAATATATTAAGCAAAATAAAATCCCTAACACAAAGCGGGATATCCATGGAGTAATAAAACCAAAGATAAGAGAGAACTATTAATTAAAAAGTCCGAACGCTGTGAGATTAAAAGAGAACTAAAAAATGCTTATATACCGAAATGATCCAAGATGGATGTCGGGAGAGGGATATTGTGATAGCGGCCGAGGCAACCGGTACAGCTATTCCAAACGGTGAGCTAGGACAGAGCGGGCCCACTTCCGAAAGGTTGTCGTCGAGGCGGACCAAGTACTCATGCAAGAATCCAGCGTGCATCGTCCTCCCTTGATTAATAACGTAGGGCTCTAAGAACGTGAGAGTGTTGGCTCCCGAGATAATAAAGCAATATTGTGCCAGTAGCATGTACATCCCTCGGATCCAATATCTAGGAGTTCCCCCATCGGGCGCTTCCTACCCGAGAGGAGCTCATAGCTAGACCAGGGACACCCTCTGGCCTCTCCTTCGTACGACTCACCGTTGCCGACCCTCGTAGGTCCCGACAGTTTTGCGAGACCCACACAACACCATTATGGGTGTACCAAAGAGGACTCTTGACCACCGGACATAGGAGCCTCAACAACCACACTACAAACTGGAGACCACTGCCTCCATCGCCGAATATCCTTCGTCGACCGTCCGGTCTATATCCTTCCTTCCCCACGACAGTGTCGTCGAGGGCACAAGCAACAACAGTTGTTGCCGTTACGAATACGAGAAACACCATCAAACTATACGCCAGAGAGAGGAGTCCCTTCTTGTTTCTCCATGCAAATGCGGACATGCAGCCCCTCGCCCTCAGTTGTTGTTGTCGTGCTCCCAGGTTGCACAGTTGCAAGACCTGCCTACTCCTTCCCCCCACCGTACTCGGACACATAGCACGATGTCAAAGGGAAATTCCAACAGAACATCAAAGGGAACCGACATGGCTCTGCAAGAGAGCAAAGCACATGGCGGCTAGGTTTTTCCGATTTGCAAAGTTAAGTTTGGTATTGCTCGAAACAAATTATTTAATAGCATGAGTTTAAAATAGGGGAAATGACACATAACCCTCACACGCTTTTTCACATCACCCCTCCCCCAAAAAAAAACTATTTTTTTGTGACATTTAACTCTCCTAACTTCGTTTTATTTTTTTCACTTGACTCTTTTTTCATCCAAAAACGGACGGAAATTGAACATGTGCACATCACATGCTATTATTTTTTTTAAATCCCTAAACTACCCTTTTAACCCACAAAAACTAACTACCCTAACCTAAAATCCTAACTTCATATCCCCACATTTTCTATCCACCACACCTTCTCAACCTCTTATTCTAGTTCTTCTCTCAACCTCCCATCTCCACCACAACGTCTTCTTCACTTTGGTTTTACTTTTCTTTTTGTTTAGATTTAGTTCTCCAATTTCAAGGCTTTTAAGGATGTGCTTGTTGTATATGATGAGCATATATGAGCAACAATTTTGTTTGTTGAGATTTAGTTCTCTGCAATTTCTTTTAAATTTTTTGGGGAATGTGGCAACAATAAGTATTGATTTCGGCAACATTATATGTTTATGAAAAACGTTCAACAACTCATTTGGATCAAAGCATGTTTCTCGGTTCATTTTGATTTGGGTTTCATCTTCATCTATTTTCCGGTCATGGATTCAAGTAATAGAGAGATGTAAAGATGGAGATGGAGATTTTTTGTCTTGGTTGGCATTTGAGTTCTCTTATTTTTTTTTTCTTTTGAAATTATTGAGATGAAGATGTAAAGAGACATATAAAGATGGAGTAAGTGGAGGGTATTTTACCAAGTCAACAACGTTTCAAAGTTGTTGGATATTTTTCTAGTTAATATCGACATTTCAAAGTTTTTGGATTTTGCTAAATCAATGGCAACATTTTGAAAATTTGATGATAAGTGGAGGGTATTTTCGATTTTTGACGTTAATTGGATGGAAAGTTAATAACGTTAGACTAAAATGAAAAAAAACGAAGTTAGGGGAGTTAAATGTCACAAAAAAATAGATATGGGGTGATGTAAAAAAGCGTGATAGTTAGTCAGGGTTATGTGTCATTTTCCCTTTAAAATTTGTTCATAATTCAATTTATGAAAAATTGAAAAAAGCGCCGCCCACTCCATACATGTAAATAAGGGAACAAAAAAGAATAGTCTATCAATTAGGTAAAATAAAGAAAATATAACAACAATAGCAGAATAGTGGCAATTTGAGAAAATAAGGAAGGAAGACATAATATATTCCAAATACATTAATGTAGGGTTACATAAAGAAAAGAAAACAGATAAATAGCTAGCCTGATGTGTTCATGAGGATTAACTGTCATTGTAGTAATATCTACCCAGCTCGCACTTTCTATAGACTTCATAGCTGATCCACTTTCTCAGATCTTGTGAGACAAACGGGAATTGCAGCTTGTGATCTTTACTTTTTCCCCATGTTTCACCTAAGCACCATTCCTTAGCAATAAGCTCACCATGTTTGTTGAAGGCTGCAGCCCCTATTCCGGTAGATAGTCTGAGTAGCTCACCGGCACGAGTGACCATAATGTTCATACAATGACGATGCACCAACCATGGCATGCCTTTGATGCTCTCAGTGAAGGAAGATTCAGATTGGTCAGTTGAAGCATATAATACCTCAAACTTATCTTCTTCTGCTACATCTACTTGTTCAAGATACTTGGTTTCTAACATGGAGATAAATTCACTAGACTTGACCTCAGATAGTTCAGCAAAGAAAACAAGAACCCTCTTTCCCAGAAGTCGGGAATCACCTGCATGACGGCTCAAGAGGCATTCTGGAGGATAAAGTGATTGCAAATTCAACTCTTTTTTCTGTATTTTATACTCCAAATCAAAAAGAGTTTCTCTTGTAAAAGGGTAGCCTTCAATCCCATATTCTTCCAGAATTTCAGCACCAGAAAATTCAAAATCAACTCCCTTTGTATCAGCCTGGCGTGGATCAACAATAACAAGGCAATCTCCTCCCCAAGAATAATCCTCGCTATCTTCACATTTAAGTAGCCGTTGTAGTTTCCTACAACTTGGGTCCTTGAAAGGCAACGTCAACCAGCTGATATTTCCATAACACTGTTGTACTGCCAAATCTTCATTACGGAGACGTTTGCCACTGAAACAAATATAATGGAAGTTGATTTGCACAATCTCAAAATCATAGCCACGCAATTTTGCCTCTTCGTAAACCTTTTTGATAACATCTATGTGAGGAGGATGTGGTATATTTTCACAGAAATACAAGCCTATGACCTTGTCCTTAAGAGAGGAGATGGGTACCTACAATATTATGGATACAACAATCAATGAAACAGAATGGCGGAAGAACAGAGACTCAATGATGCATGGTTGGTGTGTCGGATCACTATCAGAGGATGCTCCATAACTAAATTCATGATTAGGGCTTCTTCTGGGAAACTGGTATCATATTAAACACTGAATAAAGCATGTGGATGATTTTTGAATTAATTTCATCCAATGAAGGATTAGAACTTAAATCAATGTCACCCTAACTATATGCAACTGTGATCATCAAATGCAAAATTGAGATGCAGAGTGATTTAAAAATTAAAGGGGAAATAGAACAGTGCCTTGAAGTTTCGGGCTCGGGCAGATAAAGGCCCTGATACTTCAAGTAGAGCAGATCAGGTCTTTAAAGTAAAAAATGCTACTTAAAAATAGGAAACATTATACTTAAAAGATAATATATATATAATTTGCATACCTATTTTTTTAATACATGGGTATTAAATATTAAAATTAAAACAATTTTCACCTCTATATTTGTTTTTAAATATCTGCCAAATATTTCAATCTAGTTTTCATTATTTAAGATTTTTTTAATTCAAGGGCAAAAGTGGAGTTTTAAAAAAAATAGGAACACTTTTCTGCTATTTCTGTTAAATATAAGGAACAATGAGACCTGGTTTGCAACTTAAAAAAAGTTTTAAGGGCCCAATCTGCTTGAGCCAAAAACTTCAGCCATTTTTCTTCTGATTCCCCAGAATTAGAAATGATAAAATAAGAAATAACAAAGAGCAATCAAGTTAGGAAGATTTCATGGATTGTACCTTGTCACCATGGCTTGAGAGTACAAAATCACGAGAAGGGGATGTCAATAGTTGATCCCAGTTGTCAATAAGCCGCTTCCTCGATTCACAACCATAATAAATTCCATATTCATCATACAAGTCAGATATCTTATTGTGGGACAAAGGATGAAGTTCGGCTCCACCAAAGAGTTTGAAAAGATCATAAAATAAGGATCGTGTTGCGACAACTGTGCTGGTCGGATCAATGATGACCCAAAATGGAATGGCAAATGTAGACATGGTTTCGCTATCGACCGAAAAAGTCTTAACAATACGGTCTCCACAAGCTTCTATGTCAGAGAATGGGACAGCAGGCCAAGGCATAGTGGAAAATAAGTGATTGTAAAAAGACTCTTGGGATGCAAAGCCTCTTGGGCGTTGGTTCTTAGGTAAGTGACTCAAATCATTGAGGTAACCAAGGTAAACAGGCACAAACACAAACTCAGTATCACCAAAAGGCAGAAGTTCTTCGTAGGCTTGTATTATATCCAGAGTCTGTCCCGGGGTAATACAGAACTCATAAATTGGGACGATAAATAAAAGAAGAGTCTTGCCCTTTAGATCATCAACCCTGACCTGGATCCACTCAAAATAGTATGATTAACTGTACTAATTACTAATTGGACCTTAAAAAGCATACCTTTCAGATCATCATCAACTCTAACCTCGGCAATACTATGATTAACTGAAGTAATGACTAGTTAGATGCATATAGCAGCTGGTAATCTAAAAAATTATACCTTGTCGCCGTTGTTTTTGAGAAGAAAGTCCCTGTCCGGAGTGAAGAGGAGGTCGGCGACGTCAACGGTATAGCCAATGTCACCAGCTTTGTGTCTAACAATAGAGGAACGCTTCTTCTTCAAGTGGGTTCGTCTAGATTTCGGACTTGGCCGCTTACAGCATCTGGCTATAATAGATTTAGCAATGTCCAGTTTGTACTTCACCTTGCCACCGGAGGAAGCCTCACTCCTTTCGCTCACCATCCCTCTCCCCTAATTCACTCCCCCGTCGATCCAAATTGTGCTTCAGCAGCAATTGTATATACACAAAGCCCTAATGGGCCGACTAATTTTCAACTAGCCCATCTCGGTGGGCCTTGGATTTGGTCTTCAATTAGCTCGTCGTCACTCTTCAGGGATGGTAAAATGCATCTATTCAGGCGTATGTCCGGTTGATATTTTCTCTTCCGTTTTTTGTGATCGAGTTGTGGATGATATTGAAGTCGGAGTACGTGCGTTGCAGGCACGACTTCGACAAAGGGCCGAGCAACTAAGTGCAAGAATGCAGCCTCAGGTGGAAGCATTGAGGAAAAGTGTAGAAAGAGGAAACCTTCCCAAAGAGAGGTCGGGTCGAGGGTAACGAACGCCTAATTCGTGATTATTTTACTGGCGAGCCTACTTACGGTCCTGAGCTCTTTTATTGTGGGTTCCGGATGAGCATGCCCTTTTTCCACTAGGGTGATGGAAGCGGTGTATGACGACTTCTTCGTACAAAAGAATGACGCTTCCATAAAAGTAAAATCGTTGGTGTTTCAATTTGGAATAAAGAAATAATTGTCTTCACAATGTCACCTTCATATTCACATTTGACTGAGTAGTATTTTCCAAGTCAGAGATTCGAACACATATGATTGAGTAGACTTGTCCAAGTCAGAATTTCGAACATTGTTCACCGAGTAGTCTTCTCTGAGCTAGAGATTTGAATACTGTTGAATCACCCCTATATGAATCGTATGTGTTAGTTTTCCAATTTCACCAACTTAGTGTAATGAGTCAAAATTCTTCTTCTTCCTTAGAGGGTATTCTATACGGTTTATCATGATTACTATGGTGGCTTGGCCATACATGTTTATCGATTTTTTTATCATGGAAACGACGATAAAGCCAAATTGAGACTCCAAGATATACCACCACCAATGAAGCTGCACCTAAAACCAACCAAAATATAGGGTCATGACCCGCGATACTGCAGACCAACCTCTCGAGCAAGACTCCCTGGAGCCTTCAAACCCTCACCAGAGTAGAAGACGGTATCGATATGTCGACCGTTACCACCGCAAACGGAAGAGCCACCTCCTTGACCTCAACATAGCAATATCTTGAACAAGCCAACAAGGAAAACACTCGACTTTGTCAACATTATGCTTCCATGAGCCAAAAATCCACTATATAATCACAACTAGGTTTAATGTGGTCTTCACATGTCAAACGCAATTGACCGTCAAAGACGATCATATTTTGATTGTACATAATCTTACCTAACTCAAAAGGTTCCACCTCTTCAAACTCCTCTTCTCGCAAGAACAAAACGTATGATAATTAATATCACGTGTTTGAATAAAGGGAGGACTAGTAGGTCATGCTCCAAGGAGGTCAAGTCACGCTCCATCCCCGGAAATACAAGTCAAGAAAGTCTCATCATTATCGAAGACGTCGTCGAGGTGTTTTCGAACCCCCATTTACCCGAAGGTTCGCAAGCACGGACAACTCAAGTGAGTAACATGCAAGCGAAAAAGACACGCACAAAATGGAGTGTCGAGGAGGACGAGCGTCTTGTTCACGCTTGGATGGTAAATTCATACGATTCAATTGCCTGGAATAACAAGACGAACGTGAAGTAATGATATGCCATCAGGAATGAAGTCGTTGCACTGCGTGTACTAAATGACATGTTGCGGTCCAAAAAGAATTGAAAGGACCACTAGATAACGTGAACCCGCGAGTGATGAAGTTCCAAGGGCACTACGAACACACTGTCAACAATCACAAGAGCGGTCGATCCGGTGACCAAATTACGGTATTGGCCGAGGAATTATACAAGGCTAAGGAAGGGCACGACTTTGTGTGGAAGATTGGTGGAAACTTGTTCGAAATAAGCACAAGTGGACTTCAAGGAACTTTGTCGTACCTTACGCAGTGGAGCATGAAGAGCCGTGAGAACCAACGTCGCCTTTCCAACCATCTAGCGAATTGAGCAAGCGCGGTTGGGAAGACACACCTGGGGATGACAATGAGCGCACCATGGGGATGAGCTTAGGTTCGGAATACCGCCAGCCAATGGGTCAGAATGTTTCCAAAGTCACAAGGCTCGAAGGTAAAGGAAAAGCCTCTAAGGCAAAGGAGATTGGCTCAAGTGTTACAGAGGCCCGACAAGCAGCCTACAATGCGCTTGAATTAAAGCTCAAACTCATCGCCAACCTCCAGCCGTACTTCGAGATCTAGAAGGAAGAGAGGGTCAAGGACACTTCGAGCTTGAATCCTCAAGAGCTTGAGTCCCACTATGAGACCCTTGCGATGTCGCGCCATAAGCTTGGAATGTGACGTTTCGGTGTTCCTCCAATTAATGTCGTCTGGTTTTTTCAATTTTGTATCTGAATTTTTGCATATGTTTTTCGATTAATGAACTTTAGTTGTTTCTTTCCCTTCGATGAATGAGGTTTTATCTTCAAATTATTTATTTCCCATCACATTTTATCGGTTTAATTTTCCGTTGCATATCCGTCAAATTATTATGGGATTGAATTGGATCTATAGTTTGAATGTCATTTTTCCAACTTTTCACATGAATTTGGTATTCATTCCACATTCATTTTTGCGTGACATCATTTCACAACACATGAAAAAAAATACCAAAATACCCTTGGTCAGGCTGATGGTTCGGTGGTATTTTCTTCACCTCCTCACCTATAAATACCACCATTTCCATCACCTATCCTCACTACTTCCACCACCGACTCCTCTCTTCTCAAATTCCTCAAACAATTTTCTCTCAACCGAACCGCTGATAGTAGGGCTGAGCAAAAATCTGCCCATCACCGTAAACCGACCATCTCCAGCCGTCCCCGTCACCGGAAAACCCGAAACCGACCTAACCACAGGCGGGTATGGGTTGGAAATAGGTGAACCGGCCTGGTCAACGGGTTTGACCGGTTTTCACACCAAAAAACTGGTCCTACCCGAACCGAACGGTACGGTGATTTATATGATTATGAGGTATTAGTTGTAGGAATTGTTGTGTTTTGTTTGAATGTTTGAAGTATTTAAACTAAAATCAGTTTTATAATAGGAAGGTTTATGGAGTTAAGTTAAATTGTGTGAAATTAAGTTTGAATTGTAGGAATTAAGTTGAGTGTTTAAATGTTCATTTCAGTAGGCCCAATAAGAAATCCATTGGGCCTGGGTTGGTTGGTTATAAGCGTCCCCGGCCGGTAGTGAGGACGGGCGGTTATCGGCCTTCCTTTTAGCGACCGGTGATGGGTATGGGTACGGGTTTTATGTAACCGGGAAAAACGGTTTGGGCAATGGGTTTGGGATTTTGGGCGGGTACCGGCCGATGCTCACCCCTAGCTGATAGATACCCACCGTCGTACTTTTCTATGGTCACCCAAAGAAGAAAGGGTGTTGTGTCTTGTGTGGCTTGAACATGCTCGACCGGGTCCAAATATCCGTTACTGATTGGATGTTTACAACAAATACATCTCCTCTGCCTCCGATGTTGCCTCACTACGAACCGAGAGGTAGTTGAAGGACTATTAGCAAAGGACGTCCATAAAGGTAAAACGTTTCAATTTAATCTACCGAGAAAAACTACATGCTCGGTTGCTGGGGAAAATCAATGCTCAACTCGTATCCTTGGCTGCAGAGACGTATCGTGACCGTTTTCGTCAAATTTTCACAAAGTTCGTGTAAGAACCACCTCCGGTCGATCCCGATCGAACCGATAAATCCTGGCGAAAGTTGACTTTCTGCCGAAAAAGTCAACCGATGACTCCGGGAGTCATTCGGGACCGTTCTGGGGCCCAAATAGTTTAGCCGTCATTACGGTTAGCTTAGTTGGGCCGCTTCCTTTCAAATGACTATAAGTTTGGAAAAGTCAACATTCGGTCAAACGGAGACTCTTTATCGACTAAAACGAATTAAATTGGAATTGCTGGTTTTTCCTAAGAGCTAAGTGGTCCCCACTAGGACACTTGTCCCTAGTGTCTTGGAGGAGAAGAAGTGGGCCTCTAAAGACCCATTTACCCTCACATAAGCCAAATTGGATGACTTGGACCTAAAGGACACTATGGTCTTTAACTAATCTAGGTCTTTTAAAGCAATTGAAGCAACCAATTCAGCTCATATTGCACATTGGTGGCCAAAAATTGCAAGGGAGAGAAGAGGAGAACAAACTTCATAACTTGAGGAAGAAGAAAGGGAGAAAAGGAAGCAACTTTGATTCATTTCTACATCATTTCTTCTCCAAAATCTCCCCATCTTCATCATCTACTCATCCTTAAGGTAAGTGAACTCTTAAATCCTTCTTTCAATCACATTTGAGTTGTGGGTTTTTGTGGGTTTTGCTAGAATTGTTGAATTTTGTGTTAGTGTTGTTAGATGGTTGTATTTGTTGAAGAATAGTGAAGTTTAGGCTAGTTTTGTTTAATCTGTTGATGTTTGGAGGAAACTCATTGTGGGTGTTGAAGTTTGAGAGTTTGGTTGACTGATTTTGAGGTTTGATGGTGTTGAAATTGGAGTTTTTGAGGTAGTTTTTCGTAGAAACGAAGTTGGAGAAGAAGGGTTGGGACTGCCCAGATCTGACACGGAACGAGGCACGGAAGGGGCTTGGTTCCGGCCCTCTGAGCGGCGCGGAACGAGATCGGTGCCGGCCCTCCAGGCGGCACGGTCCGTGCCCGGTACCGGCCCTCCGAGTGGCACGGACCGGGCTCGATACCGGCCTTCTAAGCGGCACAGTCCGGGTCCCATACCGGCCCTCTAAGGGGCACGGTCCGGGCCTGGCGCCGGGCCTCTGAGGGGCACGGTCTGGGTCTGGTCCCGGGCCTCTGAGGGGCACGGTACGGGCGGTGTCCAGATTCGTGGGTTGTCCGAGTTGGGCCTAGTTTGGGTCCAATTTACCTTTTAGCCCAAGTTTTCATCGTTAAGAGTATTTTAGGTAGTTTACTTTAGAACCGACTTTGTTTAGTTATTAATTATAGCATTAATTTGTGATCCAAAACCTTGGACCCGAGCTCGAAGGAGGAGGCCTTTGGGACCGCGTGAGAGGACGAGGAGGAAGCTAACCAGGTCAGCAGCTAGGAGTATTTAAGCGTTGGAGAAGTCAAGGTAGGGAAGAGTAGTAAACTCTACTCTTACTTTAAAGAATGCTAATAGTATGGCTATATGATAATAATAACTGGAAAGGTCCTAGTTTCCATATAGGATGTGATTCACTAGAATAACCGCTTTCAATTATATTAAATAACCGGAAGAGTCTTAGTATGCATATAGGATGTGATTCACAAGTTTAATCGCTTTCAATTATTGGGAAATTGTCGTGCTGGTAGAATGGCCATGACGTGCCTTAGGATTGATTGTGTTTGTGTTGAATTGTTATCGATAATATCAAATATCAATGCATGTTTCATTCTTTGGATAATACAAGGGTCATACTAAACTAGATGAATTTTGATGATTGTAATGTGAATGGTTGGTCCGTATTATGATTGATTGAGTGAATGTTGAATGTGATTATGTGATTGTGCCATGTGATATGATCGGGTGAGTGATAGACTGATGGGACATGTTTGGTAAGTTATGCCGGTAAGCTTGGTTGATAATATGAGTTCTATGTGGCGTGTTGTGGTAAGATTGTGGGCTTGGTAAGCCGTGGTTGAACTATGACATATTGATGCAAGTTATTCTCTTGATGTGTGTTCCAAGAGAAGTTGTATTCCGGTATGGTACCTACACCGAGGGGGTATGTCGGTGTAGGGTAGTACATAGGCCGATGGTTTGTATTGTGGCACGAGGTGTCGTGTTTATGCCCCGAGGGATTTCCAGAAAGACCGACGGTGCATTCCGATATAGTGTTTACCCCGATGTGTGTTCCGGGAAGACTGATGTGCATTCCGGTGTATTGTATTATGTGTTTACCCGATGTGTATTCCGGGAAGACCGATGTGCATTCCGGTATATGGTATTGTGTGTTTGCCCCGATGATTTGTGTTCCTGCGGGGACATTTCTGGGAGGACATCTTGCTTCACCCCGATGATCTGTGTTCCTTTGGAGGCATTTCTGGGAGCCCCGAACATATGTGTTCCTTGTGGGGACATTTCCAGGAGCACCGATGATATGTGTCCTATCGTGACCGAGGGGCATTCCGGTACGATGTGTCGGGTTGTGTGTGAATCAGAGTTTAATGGTTTATATTATCTTTATTTCCGTAGTTGTGGTCTTTTTAGTTGGTTCTATTGGTGAATAAGTTGTCTCCTTGTTGATCTCCTCTGAATTACTATGTTATTAAGTGTTGCAATTTTTGTTGATCTCTAATTTTGGTGTCTTTTGGATAATTGTACTAATCGGATTTTTGTTGTCAAAGTGGGGTTTTTTTACTTTACTACTTTTTTCCTAATGAGCGTAAGCTCACCCCCTTCGTGTTTATTGTTTTTACAGGTTACGTTGTTGAGTAGGCCTAGGGGTTGCTTCAGGGCTCGGGAGTTCCTTAAGGATCCGGGTGGTTTATAGTAGAGAGACGTACTTTCCACATTCGTTATAAATTATGTTTTCCTTACCGTTTTGGATTGAGCATTGGACTCATGTTCTTTTATAACAAAAACTTGGAGTTTAATTGCATTTAAATTTACTTTATTTACTGTTTATTTAGTATTCCTCGCTCACGTCTCGAGTCCGGTCCAAACCGGATTTGGGGTGTGACAGTTCGAGATCTAGAATATCGTCAAAGACCAACCCAAGTGGATACAATAGTGCAACGAAATATAAATCGTTGTAACTTATGTTTAATTTCCGCTTTGGTGAAAATAAATCATTCTTAACCTATGTTTAGTTTCAGCTTTTGTAATATTAATCGTGTAATAATTATTGTGCTTTTTTAATTAAAAAAATGTTATGTTTGTTATTAATTTATTCTATCAGCCAGTAACTATCAGTCATCAGAAAAAACATGACTAGAAATGAAATTCTATCAACCTAGCTAATAGAGGAGAGTGAAGCAAAAATAATATTTTTGTATTCTATCAGCCAACAACGTTGTTAATGATTGACGATGCTCTAAGTCTTGTCTCATTCGTATTTCCATTGTAGTTATGGTTATTACTGTCTGACTTTTCATTTAATAAAATGATAACATTTAATGCTAAAAAAAGGAATAAAACAGAACACTACTAATATGGTATAATAGAAAAACAAATACATAATATGCATTCATGTATCATACATGGTTAAATAGAGGAACAAAAGGTTTCCTCTCTATGCAGGTGACATGACTCATTGCACAACTCACAGGAGGGGCACCCACCAAGGTCAAGCCACAGGCGCCTTCGCAGATTCCACAACTGCTCTTGACCTCTTAGTTATGCCTAATATCTCTTATCCGGAGAACCACAGGAATGGAGGAAACGAGGACGAAGAGGCTAAGTGGAAGGGAACGGTTGTATGTCCATTATCAGCCCATCCCACTCCACCTATCATCCAATCTGACCATCCCTAGTTTCTCTCCACCATCCTACAAGCAACGTCAAAGGCCCGAGCACATCAAATTCGTCGGGATGAAATTCATGCCAGTGTCAAACAAATTCGTCAGGGTTGCTGGAAGGTCTACCGCCCCCTCTATCCCAGAATTTCGGGCAGAAAGAAGTGGGAAACACACCATTATTTCTCGGACCATATGTACTATGAGGGAGCGGCCTATGCAGGGACTTCCTCTTCATCTCGCCCGGTGAAGTGGCCTAGCCAACAACTCTCCCCTCCCTGCTTGGGGGGTGGGGCGGAGACACGTGCAGGAGTCTCAACGGGGTGGAAAGCAGCCTCGTCGGTCGCTATGATAGGCGGGACCAAAAGCGGGGATTATGGTTTACTCAACCATCCGGGTAACATGGATCCCTTCGAGTCGAACGTGTTCCCCTAAAAAGGTAGTCGTGACTCCCCTGCAAGGCAACACAACCCCCTTTACCGGGATTTAGTCTCCTGCTTTGGTGCCCTAGCGCAACGCGGTGGTGGTCTTCTCGTATCTACTCTGCTTACTAGTACTCTTGTTTTTGCATCCATGTGCACTAGATCACCTTCCAACTTGTTTGGAGGGGATCCGGCTTTATACTTAGATTTTATCGGGGAATGCCTCTTGGGTCTGTTTGTTGCTTTTCAAACTGGTTGTATGTTTTGATCTGAATTTCTTAATCAAACACATATGTCCCATTAAAAAAAAATTGAGGAACAAAAGCAGAATGTTTGAATGCATGTCATCATCTCTTAAGTCTCCAACCATTTTGTTTTCTTACAATGATGGTGAGAAATGGCCCTGGTTTGAATGCAAGTCCTCGGCCTCCCAATTCTTCAATATCAATGATGAGAACGGTGAGGTCTCCTCAAAAAGACGAAAGCTGAATCCCTTCCCCCTCTCCTCCGATGATAATGATGATAAGGACGATCCTCTCATTAATGAGGATAACATTCCTCAGCCTGGGGATTCAGATTATGAATCCCCACCGGAAGAAGAAGAAGAAGAAGAAGAAGAACTTAATGTGGCGGTTTTTTTTTGTTTATTATGTAGTTTTTGTATTTGAAACAGCCTCTTTTAACTCAAATTTTGTATGCCTGAGTTGGATCTGGAGCTCGTATTTTCCAAGAGAGCTAAGGAGAGGAGAGCTTCGCAGCCAACACTCATCTCGTTCTTGGACTTTTGCTCCTCCTTGATCTCAAAATATAGCTCCTATTGCAAGATCGCCGCTCGATCTGTCAGCAGAGGTACTTATGCTGCAAAATCGAAGAAGACCAAGCAGAGGCATGACCGTCAGCGTGACTCTGCAACTGAAGGCCAACCTCTGTCTGGTTCGCCGGAGACTGAAGCAGGTAAGGAAGACAAGAGGGAAAGGTAGAATCGAACTGATGTCGATGTCGACCTTGGTAAGGCAGAAGTGTAGAACAAGGGCTCTACGCAACGCTCAGACGATTTCCATCATTCTGCGATTGGAGGCCAAACACCATCGGAGACTGAAGCAGGAACTAAAGTCTTTCTTCACAACCTTCCATATGGTACTACCTCTGATTGGGTGCGAAACTCGTTAGGACCCTACGGAGAAGTCGTCTCAGCCAAGGTTCTGAAGAGACCATCCCGAAAAGGTTTTTTCTTCGGCTTCGTCGTGTTCAGGAGCAGGGAGTCGGCTATGCAGGTAATTCGCACATTCAATGGGTTCATGCTCAACGGACATGTGCTGCTAGTTTCCTTGGCTCGAGCTAAAGGAAGTTATACTCGATGCTCTGTTTCACAGCATGTGGAACAGAGCATGGATGGTTTGGCGTCTACAGATTGTGCAAACCCCGGTGTGCCCGTGGCGTCTCCTCCGCGTGTCGAGGCACCCTGTTTTGGTTCCCAGAATGTTGCGACTTCACTGGAATCTTTCGTCATCGTTCATGACAGGTCGACTCCAGCGGGTGTCTCGATCTGCGGGAGGATGCGCAACCGAACCTGTGTGGGCGTAATTCTCGGGATTTCCTTTCGATTTTGGAAATCAATCCAGTAAATGCAGATCCCTTAATCTCCGTCGTGATCGAGTCGGACTCGCGATTTGGGGAAGATGACACGATTACAAGAGAGGTTTCACTCGTTTCCAACCGGGCCGGTTTAATGGCCCAATCTGATTTGGATCAGGTGCTGTGTGGGCTTGATCCACAAACCCAATGTCTAGATTAGCTATTGGGTTCATCTATTTGTGGCCCCGGTCTTTCGCATATTGAGTCGGTTTTGGGTGATGGGCCTCGAATTGTTGACCCGATTATTGAGGCCCAAGGAAGTCCCTGGAAGGATACTTTGGTTAAATACCTGAATATCAATCCGGAGGCTGCCTCTCAACCAAAAAGGGGACGGGGTCGCCCAAAGAAGGGCCAGGAAAAGAGAATCGTTCCTCCTACTGTCTTTTATCAGACAAGAGCCAAGGCTTCTGTTGATAAATGAGGAAATTCGGGAAGCTTCATTGTTGATATTGTTAAAAAAGACAGCTCGGGTGCTTGGAATTTTAGCAGGAAGGTCGGTAAAAAGGTTGATCGTACTTCTGTGGTCCTCGCAGTTCCATAGGCCGTTGTGGATAGTGAGGACGAGGAGGACGAGGAACACCTCGATTTGACAACAGGAGAAGCTCTAATTCCGGTCTCGGTCTCTAATCGGTTTCTGTGTTTGAATTCGGGTAGGATATAGGCAATTTGCTTTCCCGCTTGAATGTTTTCTGTTGCTCTTTGTAGTTGTTATGGTCTGGAGAAAAGATTTTTGGATCTTTTTCTAACAGTGTTTTACCACCTTGTAGAACGCATGCTTTTTAATAAAAAAATTTAGCTTATAAAAAAAACAGCCTCTTTTGATTACATGAAATCCTTCATCTTAATATTCATATTGATTTGAGAATATTTTGTGTCACGTTTGCAGATATAGAATTTCATGTCTCCAATTTTGTCCAAAGCTTGAATGCAAGATTGGACTTTTCAATTTACAGTATAACGCAAAGTGGTTTGAGAATATAGAACATCTAGTTTTCAAAAATCAACAACACAACTTTCCCGTTGCCCGTTGTTCAACCAGTTCTCGTATTGGAGGCAGATTCTTGACTTTGGTGTTTTACGGATACATGTATGTTAGTTTGAGAATACAGAATATATAGTTGTCAAGATTCAATAAGGAGTCTTATTTTTAAAGGATTCCCGTGTGTTGGCGCAACTTTAATAATTATTAATTATGATAGTTGAAACATGTAAAACAAAAGTAAGAAAAATATAGGAATATTTAAACAAAATGAAAGGTTGTTATTATTAAGATAGGGGGAACAAAAGGGAAGCATACACAAAGGAAGCAAAAGGGCCTAAAAGAAAGTCATCTTTTTCTAGGTCATTCATGAAAGTTGTGCTACCCTATTCCACCATATCAATAACCCACTACAGCGCGTTGTGAACTGCTTCCATCTTCCTCATCTGTATTGTGTTTGCAACTACCTCATTGGATGTCATGTCCTTGTTGATGGGTTGGTTTGTTTGCATCATCAGAAGATTGATATCCCGTTTTGTCTCTAGCAACTTTATCTTTAACCTTCTGTAGTTCATTGACGACGTCCCATATTTGATGAGACGCCTCTGTTGTGCGTTCTTGGCCTCCTCCTCCTCCATCACTTCTTGGAGTGTCACTGGATTTTCAGGCCTCTTTCCCTTCTAGTTGTTTCAAGGATCCATTGTTTATGCTTGGGAGAGAGTTTTTGGTAATGCTTTAGATGTGTTGAGGTTTGGTATTGTGCGGCTACAGAGGTGTGTATATATATGAAAAATGTAGGGCATGATAGGGTTAGTGGGCCCTTTAATTCTTTGTCACGTCTGTTGCGTCTGCCACGCTGGCGGTCTCTCATTGGTTGGTCAGAAACCATTCACTACTCATGTGATTTGCAAAACGAGATTTGTATATTCTCATAACACATTTGTTGTATCAACTATTCAAATGATACAACAATGGAGAGAGAACATAACGGGGGTAAGATAATAGACACAACAGAGAGATAGATGAGGATATAGTAATCCTAAATTGCAAATTTAACAAGACATTGTAAGATAACATGCACGGAACAACAGAGAGTCATATTGAGAATACAGTCATTCTCGTTTGTAGCTACAGAGCAACAAGATTGATAATGGAGGCAACATATACTACTAATCAGTTTGAGAGTACATGTATTCCAATTTACGCAACATTAAACATGATTAGGATGTTTCAGGCGATGCAGAAAACGAAATTCATAGAGACAGTAGAAGCATATCCTTTTTTGGTGTGAATATTTGTATTTACATATGGTAGATGACATCTCGATTGATGATCTTCGACCTCGGTGAACAAATCCTGTCATTTCTGCTAATATCACCGACAATCTCTTTTTCGATCTCCGACGAGCTGGTTCTTAGTTGCGATCTCCGACAAACTAGTTCCCAGTTTTTGTTTTGAATCGAGTTCCATGAAATCAACCACATACTTTCATGTTTTCTGGGAATATCATCGGCGATCTCTATTGCGATCTACGATGAGTTGGTTCTCAATCGCTTTTAATCTCATCTGTGATCTCGATTTCTTGGACATAATCTATAACTAAGCTGTTTAATTAGACTGTTGAAATACCAATTTACCCCTAAGCATAGGCGTGTGGACCAAATCAGGACCTAATTCGCACGCACACGCGTGAACCGTCAATCACGTCAGATGGACGGATCTGATATAGTTCGCATGTTCACATCCTCTGAGGGGTCCACACCTTGTTGTCCCCCTACATATAATAATAAATTAAGATCGGTGGGGAGAGATTAAAGGTTGAATTTGGTGTTCAAGGTGTAACATTAAGAGCGATATTTCACAAAATAAACAATAAATAGATAAAAAAAAATAGACATCAATATTTCACAAAAGTAAACCATAAATGGATAAAAAAACAATAGACATCGCTATTGAATGTCAAGTTTAGAGTATATATTAGATGTCTTAAAGCGTTTGTGTTGATATCCCTTGATCTAGCATAGGTTAGGCCGTTAGGGTATGTAGATATAAGTAACTCATTGGGTTATACTGACATAAAAGTATAAAACTAATACTATAAGCTTTGATGCATATAAAACCAGATTTCCCATATACATTCAATATAGTTGAATAGAGGAACAAAAGCATAATATTCTACCAATTCAATAAAATAAAGAAACCAAAACATAATATATATTCCACACGGTTGAACATAATACATATGGTTAAACAAAGAACCGTAAACAGATAATTAGCTAGCCAGGTGTATTCATGATGATTACCTATCATCTTCATCATAATATTTATCCAACTTGCATATTCGTTTGGCTTCATACCCGATCCACTTTCTCAGATCTTGTGAAACAAACGGGAATAGCTGCTTGTGATCTTCCTTTTCCCCCCAAGTTTCACCTAAACCCCACTCCTTAGCAATTAGCTCACCATGTTTGTTAAAGGCTGCAGCTCTTATTCCTGCAGATATTTTGAATAACTTAAGAGCAAGAGTGAACATCATGTCAATACAATGACGATGCACCAACCAAGGCATGCCTTTGATGCTCTCAGTAAAGGAAGCCTGAGAGCGGTCAGTTGAAACATATAATACCTAAAACTTATCTTCTTCTGCTTGTTCAAGATACTTGGTTTCTAGCATAGATATAAATTTACTAGACTTGACGTCAGAATGCTTAGCAAAGAAAACAAGAACCCTCTTTCCCAAAAGTTGGGAATCACCTGCAGGACGGCTTAAGAGGCAATCTGGAGGAAAAAGTGAATGCAATTTCATCACCTTTTTCTGTATTCTGTACTCCAAATCAAAAAGAGTTTCTCTTGTAAAAGGGTAGCCTTCAATCCCATAGTGTCGCAAAATTTCAGCACCAGAAAATTCAAAATGAACTCCATTCGTATCAGACTGACGTGGATCAACGATAACAAGGCAATCTCCTTCCCAAGAATAATCCTCGGGTTCACATTTAAGTAGCCGTTGTAGTTTTCTACAACTTGGGTCCTTGAAAGGCAGCGTCAACCAGCTGATATTTTCGTAACACTGTTGTACTGCTAAACCTTCAGTATCAAGATGTGTGGCAGCGAAATAAATGTAATGGAAGTTGATTTGTACAATCTCAAAATCATAGCCACGCAACTTTGCCTCTTCGTAAACCTTTTTGATAACATCCATGCGAGGAGGATGTGGTATATTTTCACAGAAATACAAGCCTATGACCTTGTCCTTAAGAGAGGAGATGGGTACCTACAACATTGTGGATACAATAAAAAATGAAACAAAATGGTAGAAGAACAGAGACTTAATGATGCATGATTGGTGTTTCAGATCACTACCAGAGGATGCTCCATAACTAGATTCAAGATTGGGGCTTCTTTTGGGGAATCGGTATCATAACAAACACTGAAGAAAGCATGTGGATGATTTGTTGGTTATTTTCATCAAATGAAGGATTAGACCTTAAATCAATGTCACCTAACTAGATGCAACTGTGATCATCAAATGCAAAATTGACATTCAGACTGATTTAAAAATTAAAGGGGAAAGTAAAAACGCTACTTAAAAAATAGTAAACATTAAACTTAAAATAAAATATAAAATGAATTGGAACTTAAAAGAAGTTCCAAGAATCAGATCTGCTCAACTTGATACATCAGGGCCTCAATCTACTCGAGCCCGAAACTTTAAAAACTTGTTTGCTGTTTCCCTAAAATTAAAAGTGATAAAATAAAGGATAACAAAGACCAGCCAAGTTAGGAAGATATCAAATTTTTGTACCTCGTCACCATAGCTTGAGAGTAAAAAATCACGAGGAGGGGATGCCAACAGTTGATCCCAATTGTCGATGAGCCGCTTCCTCGATTCACAACCATAACCGACTCCATATTCATCATACAAGTCATGTATCCTATCGTGGGACAAAGGATGAAGTTCTGCTCCACCAAAGAGTTTGAAAAGATCGGAAAATAAGGTTCGTGTTGCGATAACTCTGCTGGTTGGATCAATGATAACCCAAAATGGAATGGAAAATGTAGACATAGTTTCATTGTCGACTGAAAAAGTCTTGACAATACGGTCTCCACAAGCTTCTATGTCAGAGAATGGGACAGCAGGCCAAGGCATAGTAGAAAATAAGTGATTGTAAAAAGACTCTTGGGATGCAAAGCCTCTTGGCCGTTGGTTCCTAGGTAAGTGACTCAAATCATTGAGATAACCAAGGTAAACAGGCACAAACACAAACTCAATATCACCAAAAGGCAAAAGCTCATCATAGGCCTGTATTATATCCAGAGTCTCTCCAGGCTGAATACAGAACTCATAAATTGGGACAATAAATAAAAGAAGAGTCTTGCCCTTTAGATCATCAACCCTGACCTGTATGTATCATTCAAAACACTATGATTAACGGGACTAATTACTAATTAGATAGGTAAATCAGCATACCTTTCAGATCATCATCAAGTAATACTATGGTTAACTGAACTAATAGATGCATATAGCAGCTGATAATCTAAAAAATTATACCTTGTCGCCGTTGTTTTTGAGAAGAAAGTCTCTGTCCGGAGTGAAGAGGAGGTCGGCGACATCAACAGCGTAGCCAATGTCATCGGCTTTGTGTATAATAATAGAAGAACGGTTCTTCTTCAAGTGGGTTCGTCGAGATTTCGGATTTGGCCGCTTACAGTATCTTGCTACAATAGATTTAGCAATGTCCAGTTTGTACTTTACCTTGCCTCCAGAACTACTTTCGCTCACCATCTCTCTTCTGTTCCCGTCGATCGCATTGGTGACAGTTACATATACACACACACAAGTCTTAATGGGCCGGCTAGTTTTCAACCAGTCCAAACTCTTTACATTAGATGTGAGTCCAGCCCTCTGACTGGGCCTATGATTTGGTCTTCCATTAACTCGTCTTCATGCACCGATGGATACCAAATCCGGTTAGTTTTACATATCTTTAGGCGGTCTCAATAATCAAACAATCAATCTTATAGTTAAATGGGAAAACTCTGTTTCCTAATATTTACAGACGTTTCATTATCAGATCCTAACTTAGACCAACGTTTGGTCTCAATTCCTAACATAATAGGTTTGAAATTTCTCAGAAACTATAAAAAGCCGTCCAAACTCATGATTCCGTCAACTCGTCGAGCATTGGGTTCGGTTGCTTGAGAACGAGGATAAGTTCAACGTCGAGGAAGACACCATGGATAATGTACGCCAACAACGACAACGCTTGGATGAGTTGACGGAATCGTGAGTTTAGACGGCTTTTTATAGTTTATGAGAAATTCCAAACCTATTATGTTAGGAATTGAGACCAAACGTTGACCTGGGTTAGGATCTGATAATGAAACGTTTGTAAAGGTTAGGAAACAAAGTTATCCCTAGTTAAATTTGGTCTTAATCATTAAGTAAAACTTATTTTTAGTTGGTGTAGATTTTACAATTACACAATTTTGCCACTTAGAGTATTTGTAGTCCTTCAATCCGGCTCAAACTTGAATAAGGGAGGTTGAAAGAAGAAAACCAATTTCTCTCTTTTTTAGCCTGATTGATATAATTTTATTTTGTACTCCAATAACCCATTGTAATGTAGGCTGAAAGTTGAGGCTAAATGTCATCTTTTAGATTTTAAATAAATAAATATAATTAAGGAAAAATGACGAATATATACCCTTAAGTTGTCACATTTTTCAGATATTTATCCTCATGTTTTTTTTTTGTATCTAATATCTATCCCGATGTTTCCTTGTATGACAAATAGCCCATGTCGTTAAATTTTTCATCCATTTTCTGTTAATTATTTAAAAAATATCCAAAATGCCCTTAGAACAAATAAATTACTTTTATTTACAAAAATCATTTTTATTTTAGAACAAATAGTTTTTATTTTACAAAAAAAATGTTTTATTTTATAAAAACAATTTTATTTTTTAAAATCATTTTTATTTTTAAATTTTCAATTTGTATTTTTAAAATTCAATATTTAGTTTTAAAATTCAGTTTTTATTTGAAGAAATCACTTTAAAAATTGTTTTATTTATAAAAAAACGTCGTCGACGTGCGCCTTCTCTCAACTAAGATCCCGATGCAACGGAGTCAGAGATCTTAGGTTACATCTCTAGTAGGAGGCTGGATGGCCGTGGTGGGTTGCGTAGAGCCGAAGTTACGACTTGACTCTTCACCGGACGACCACGCCGTGCTTTCGGCACTGGCAGTGCCGGCGATGTGGTGAGCCCCGAAAAGAACGTCACAATTTCCAAGAAAGATGACGGTGGGAGCACTCCAGAAAATGGTGGCGTTGGAAGAAGTGATGGAGGAAGGCCGGCTAGGATTGGCTTCGACTTCCTCCTATATCGGGCCTTTAATGGGGCCGAGATCTCAAAAGAAGGACGATAGGTAGAGTTGCAGAGAACTGTATGGTAGGAAACAACGACATGACAAGACCGGTTGGACAAGCAGAGGTGTCGACAACAACGACTAGGGTGGGAGCAACCTAGAAAAAACTAACACTAGGGTTTCCGTGGGAGAGACACTCGGCATCACGCGAGAGAGAACAATTCCACTTGATCTTAGTTTAGCCAATACAATATACCAAATTCCGCTTAATTTATCAAATTTGTCTAAAAAGGAGTTTAATTTACCAAATTTGTTTAAAAAGAGCCGTCCTTATAACAATTCCACTTGATCTTACTTTAGCCAATACAATATACCAATTTCCGCTTAATTTATCAAATTTATTTAAAAGGGGCCGTCCTTATCTCTCTTTTCAATGAACTCATCTTCTACTTTAAGTAAAACTTATAAAAAAAACTTGTTCGTGAAAATGCGTGTTCAAATATAACTATAATGAATACATTCAACACTTACTGTAGGGTTATCAAGAACAGCATAACCTACCTGAAACTGAAACCAACGACATCATTTATTACCAGCTAAACGGAACATGTAAAGTGTAAGCAAGAAAATCCTTGCTTTCTTCATAACAAAGCATAAAAATATGTCATTACACATACCATCCAAAAAGCTAAAGGAAGCACCTATAGTGCATACTCAACACACTACATCTTATTTCAACCTAACCACGCCCATATAGACCAAGTCTCTCCAATTGAGTGCCATATTACTGAGTTTTAGACATGTGAACGATCAAATCCACCACACGTGAACTGTGTCAAAAACATCACACCGGATATAAGATTCACACCAGCACAAATTCACATCCAATGCAAGAAAAATAATTCTATGTCAATCTTCTTTTACCTGTAACTCCATTCGTTGTCATACCAAGAGACAAGCTTCACAAAGTTCTTGTTCAGGGCAATTCCAGCTTTAGCATCGAAGATACTTGACCTGGTAATTGAAAGAACCGTGCTCATTATATCTAAATGTTCAGAATTAATTCAATAAAATCTAAGGATAATCGTAAGGAAGTACCCGTTTAGCAAGTTGTAACCCTGAACTTAGCATTTTGTAAACTTGTTTCAAAATAACTATTTTACCCTTGGCAATTTAAAAGTACCGTACAAAGAAAGGAAGGAAGCTAAAAATACTGGATTTTTTGTTTTCTTACATAAATTTCAACGATCAAAGTGTCATTTCAAAACAAATTTACACAATGCAATAAAAAATGCAAGTTCTTGGCCCTTTATGCCATCATCGAAGAACAAGGATGAATACCTCATAGCACCTTTAGCAATTATCCCTATAAACTGTACTAAACTCATAGAAGAGAAGGAACACATAAAATTCCATACCTGCTGTCGCCCAAAAAGTCAGTTGAAACCATGTCATCTTTAGTGTACCCCAAAATTCCCTTCAGTTTTCCCTCAGACTCCTCCCTAAATTCCATTCAAAACAAATGATTAACATATCAACAAAATGAATGAACACTTCAGTATAAACTATCATATCTACTTGATAGCAGCTTTAATTTCTTCATAAGTAGCTTCCTTCTCCAACTTCACAGTAAGGTCAACCACAAAGACATCAACAATAGGGACACGGAAAGACATTCCAGTCAACTTCCCATTGAGAGAAGGCAGCACCTTACCAACAGCCTACCAAGGCAAACATTCAAGACAACTGGCACTATTAGAATAACTCAGTTCAATGACACTTGCAGCCTATGCACCGGGGGATCATCCTCCGTCGTCGGAGCCGTCTTAGGCGCGGCGAAACCGGATACGAAACCGGCTGCTCCTTCACCGTTCCCTCAACTGTCGTCTAGGGTTGTGGAGGCTCATCGACTGCAAGTTGCGTACGGGTTGTGGCCAGCGCCTGGTAAGGCTCATGTTTTTCCTACCGATCACATCCCGCCTATTCCCCGGCCTCGGTTCCTTCAGATGGGGCAACTCCCGATGATCGCACCGGCCAAGGATAGCGTCATCCATCCGCCTCTCTTTGCTCCTCATCCCTCGTCTCCTCCCCTGTATCATGGTGGCTCGCTTCAAGCCCTTCAATACAGTTTCTCAGACTGCTCCTTAGGGTTTGAGGAACCCTTGGAGGTTACGGTTACGAATGGGGTGCTAGACCCGACTGCGCTCTCCTGCCAACAATATGAGATGGTGGGTCGGCTGCTCACAAATTGTCAGCCCGTAAGGATACTCTTCTCCGTATCCTCACAAACGCATGGGGAAAATCTACTATTGGGTTGGTCATCAAGGACGTCTCCCCTGGAGTGTATGTGTTCTACTTCGCTAAGAAGGAGAACCGGGATTGGGTTCGGCTGCACGAACCGTAGTGCTTCAACGAAAAGCCCTTGATGCTGGCAGAGACGGATCCGTTCGTCTAAGACCTACCATCCATAGATAAGATACAATTGTGGGTTCATGCCCATGGTATCTCGCAAATAGTTAGCACCAGGACTACGAGTACCAGGATCGGCGAGGCACTGGGCAGAACGGTGGACGTTCCTTGTGATGAATTCGGCCAGTGTTGGGGTGGGACGGTGAAGGTCCGCTACTGACAATCCCTTAACCGACCACTGTGCAGGAACATGCGCCTCAGATTCCCTGAGTTCCAGGACCGATCACCTGCTCTCTTACCTATGTTAAGCTCTCGGGCTTCTGTGGGAAGTGTGGGTGTATAAGACATCCACCTACGGCCTGTGATAAGGAGATGTCGGGTATTCATACTTTTGACAAGTCCTTAAAGCACTATCAGAAGGATCAGAGGGAGAAGGGATATGCCACGACTTAGACGCGGGCTCCTAGGGTGCCTCTAGGTTTTGCTCCACTGATACGCCAACCCCTCCGCTCGTTGCACCTAGGGGAGGGGGGTGCCCGGACACTTGGTGGAGATGGGAGTGGGTCATCATCGGGAGGATCTTCGGGAGCCTCGGGGGCAGGAACACTTAAGGAACCTACAGTGGCTCCAGGAATGAAGAGGGACTCAGCGGGCGAGTCTCGTGAAGATCAGGCGCGGGCTGGGAAACAACCCCACCAGAAGCCATGAGTCATGTGGCGGGGCTCGGGGGAAGTTGGGTACTCCCCCCGAGGTCACCCTGTCCTCACCCCGATACTGGGGGACATATGCTCGGTTTTATATCGACCAACAAGTGTCGCCTTTGGGTGGAACAACGGTTTGTAGGCCCTACCTTGAGCGGTGCCCGCCAGTATTTTACTAGTTTTATGGTTTCGGTTTTGTTGCTATATCTAGTTTGGTTTTATGCTTTACTTAGCCTTTATGGCTCTCCTATTCAATGCGTCTTGGACGTAATAGTAGCTATATGATCATTGTGTTTGGCCCGACAAGACTCCCAAACATGCACTGATTCTTTTTTTTTTTTGAGGAAAATTGCGTTAATATATTAAATCATAAGAAACGAGTTCGGTGGGTACCGACAAGTATCCCACCTACATAACATCCAACTAATAAATTGAAATGTACTGAAAGCAATAAATGTGGCTTCTGGTAATGGGTTTGGCGGACGAAGGCAATAAAGCAATCTGCGGTAGCGTCTATCGACACCGATACAACAATCTTCTTCCAATATGGGACGAGGCGAGCCTACCAAGTTTTGGGGAATACTGGTGGACCTACATCTCCCCCGGTGTGTCAGCGTGCGTCGTCCTCCCTTGAGTGATAATGGTAGGGCTCTTGAACGCGGGATTGCTGACTCCGGACTGGCAGGGGAGACAAATATCAACTGCAGATGGTGCCGTCTCCATCCATCCGCCGGGGAGGGGCCAAAGTTGACCCACCCCTCCCCGGGCCACCTCGGACTCATTCCTTCAGGCGGGGGAGCTTGCCCCCCCCCCCCCCCCACCGCCGCTGCTGCATGTGATTCCCCATCAGACGCTGACGAGTCCTCTGACCCGATCTGATCTTCCTCCCTGGCCAGCCGCTTCTTCCCAGATAACGACGGGCTTCCTTCCTTCGTTGTCCAACCCGCCGGGATGTCCTCCGATTCTACCTCCTCAGAAGCCTCCTGGTCCGTTCCAGAATCCAGGTCCCTAGTTGGGGCCCGGGAGAAGGCACGGGTCGTAGGTCTAGCCTCCAGATACTCTCCCACCGATGAGCCTCGCCCCAGATGATAGTTCCCAAGGTTCGTGAGGAACATGGGTAAAGGCCATCGACGACGAGGATTAATCCGCGACCAAAGGACCTGTACCAACCAACCCACCCGGAGTTCAATACACGACGGGGAGGGGTTACAACGAGCAGCTGATGAACCCGATCTACTCCAAAACAACGATCGGCCTAATACATCCGATTCGAAGACTCCAAACTGAAAAAACAGCGACCAGGTGAAGAAAAGGGGCATAAAATTACCTTCCCTTCGATGACGTTCACCCTGGATTGCGAAAAGACCTCCCGATCTACCGTTTCCGGCCAGCCAGGACTGCGACGGCGGCGTGTCTCCCTTGTTGCGGGATGGCGGTGAGGCCAATTCGATGCGGCGACGGAGAACTAGAGAACCGAGCCCTCGCCCATTCTCGCTCTCCTCCGTGTCTGCCTCCCCATAACAACCGCAGCACATACCACCTCCCACTGTCGTCATCCACGGACCTGGAGCACATGATTCCCCCTCGTGTCCCACAGCCCCCAACCAGAGTCCTTCCTCCAAAACCAACTCGCACAGTACCAACATGAATCCCATGATCAAGCCGCACAAATACAAATCACAAGGAGAAGCCATAATCACACACCTTCCAGGAGTCATCAGCGGCGGCAGGCAAAGAACCCTAGAGCCTAACATGCACTGATTCTCGTTAATGGAATGAAAGTAACAATTACTCAGAAAAAATTAAAAAACCTATAAGACTAAACAGTGACTTAAAAACATGACATAGTTCATCGTCCGAGGTTATACCCTTAAAAATAATAATCTACCATCATCTTGATTCGATTAGATTAGGTTGTATTTATTTGGAAAAGATAAGGACATTTTATTTTGTTTTTCATGTTTGTAATTTATGATAGGGGTATTTTGGTAATTGTGTCGATTTATATAATCCAGTGCCGATAGACTCACCAGTCACAGGGGAGAGAGTAGAGAAGAGGAAAAGGAGAGATGGAAGGTGTAGCAGTATACGGTGCAAGTCTATGCGTATCGTCTTCTTCGTTCCGCTCACCAATTCAGAATGGGAGGAGTTGCAGGTTTTCCTGCTCTACCCGTAACCCTATCCACCTTTCAGCACTCCACTCGCAGTCCAATCTTTTCTCCTATGCCCCTCTCCGCCGCCGCACCACCGCCAAGCCCCGCACCTTCCTTCCTCGCGCCGCTATGGTTTGTTTCTTCCCTTCTCACTCTCCTCCCTTTTCATTCCAATTTTGAGCACCCGTTAGAATTTTCAATTTTCCCATATCTTCCTAAGCTTTTTGAAGATGTCTTGTTCAGGCTGAGGTTGAAGAGACTTACATTATGGTGAAGCCTGATGGGGTTCAACGCGGCCTTGTAAGTTGGTTTGGACTCTGCTTGTGATTCTTAAAACTTTTATAAGCTATTTGGTTGCTGAGAAAATGCGGGGAGATGAAAGAGAAAACCAACTTTTATGTTCTTATATGAGAATGAGACATTTGGCTGCTTGAGTTTTATCTGTATATTGATTCCTGGCCCCTTTTTATCCGTCCTGAATTTGAATCTACACAATGAATTTGGATTGGTTCTTCGCAATTGGGTGAAGCTGATTATTTGAAGTAGATAAAATTGATCTATCTGGGTGTTCTTGCTATAGGTTGGGGAGGTTATCTCCAGGTTTGAGAAGAAGGGCTTTAAACTAACAGGATTGAAGCTCTTCCAGTGCCCCAAGGAATTAGCAGAGGTATGTCTTCAAATCATTTTCATCTTCCTTTATCCATAACTTTGAAGGTATATCAACTGTACTTCTTTTGGGTGCAGGAACACTATAAGGATCTCCAGTCTAAATCTTTCTTTCCCAGCTTGATCGAATACATCACTTCAGGTCCAGTTGTGTGTATGGTATGATTTGTACTCTATTGTGCTCATTTGTACTCTATAGAATGATATATACATTTTGAGTTGTCTCAAAGAAACTAAGTGTGATGTTATTGTAGGCTTGGGAAGGTCTGGGAGTTGTTGCATCAGCACGTAAGCTGATAGGGTCAACAAATCCTCTTCAAGCTGAGCCAGGCACTATTAGAGGGGATCTTGCTGTTCAAACTGGAAGGTAGGCCCTATGTGCTTTGAAATATTTAATTGAATATGTGTATTTGTGTCCTTTGGATTTGAAAGATAGATGTTTCAAGACACTAAGTTTTGTTGTGAAACCTGAACAGGAATGTGGTACACGGGAGTGACAGCCCTGAAAATGGAAAGCGAGAAATAGGTAAGTTCTATGTTCCCTGAGAAATCTATGGAAATTTAAAATTTTGTAGGTTAGAACTTATTGATACAAGATTCCTAGTATTTTCATTTCTATGCATTGTATCATGAGCTTGAGCACAAACGATAGTCATGTTCTTTCGTTAGCCCACTAAACACCGCACGATCTTAAAATCTTTGATCATCAGCCTTCCCTTGATATAAGATCAGTCAGTCAACTTATAAAGGTTCCTGAGAGGATTGCTTAATACCTAGTTAGTAGATGCCTCTTACTGAGGATTGTTGGCTATGGTTTGGGAAGTGTTTTACATTGTAGTTGGGAGTGACAATTATACATGAGCATGATGGGTACCTGGTAATGGCACACCCGTCCCATTTTCCCGTTTGTATTAAATAATATATCTTTTAATTATTTTACATATAACTAATTTCAGTTTTTTATTATCTTAATACATATTATAGTAATGCAGTTATGGTCAAAATATAATATGTATGTGTCTGTTTTGATATATATTTTCCTGTGGGTACACGAAGAGAATGGGTATGGGTATCGTAAAACCTGCCCCCAAACACTTCCATTGTCATCCCCAGTTGTATTCTGTGAAAGCTCAAATATGCCTTTAAAAGTCCTAATGATACCTGTATTCATTCATATGCCACATGAGTAGATAGCTGCAACTGAGACGGTGTTGCTAAAGCTTTGCTTAGTGAAAATGCTGCTTCTGCGTGTTTTATTCTAGTGTTCCTCGAACTGAATAATAGCAGTGAAATCCTATAAGGGAATGAATGCTTCTTAATATAGCACACTCATAAAAGTTGCCTTCTTTTTTCTAATGATTCAATTTCTGTGCAGGTCTCTGGTTTAAAGAAGGTGAAGTGTGTCAATGGACTGCATCTATTGCACCATGGTTGGTGGAGTAATCCTTCACTAAGTGCAGATTTTTGGGAGCCATGTACGAGTATTTCTTAGCACCATAGAGTTTCATTCAGTGGACAGTTGTGCTTTGTTATGATTTCGTCGTTGTTGAGTTGTAACTTGCCAAGCTTGAACTATTTTTTTTTCATCTGTACCATTTCTGCAGTTTGAGACAACAGGCTGTTTGATATTTGATAATGGAATAAAATCTATCACCTGTTTTCATGGAAGAATGCTTGGTTCTGTCCCATAAAAACTTTAAACTCTCTGATAATTGTGAACCATATCACAGCTACTCCGTCTGTTATCTTTATTGGAAGCCTTTGGCCAGCAAAAATATGAATTAAAAATTATCCTTCCCAAGATATCCCTTGTTCACGTGAACAGATCTTCATTCTCACACCATGTGAAGTTGATTATTTACTATTGATCTCACAGCAAATGAATTCATATTGTATAATTTTATCCACCTTTAAATGTAATGTAAATATGGAGGGGCTTATGATCATACATATATATAAATACAGACAATAACCAAGAATACATAATGCAAAAAGAAACTAACATGAAGTACCAGCTAGTGAAAACCCTGAAGTTTTTCCACACCAACTCAAATCCAATCAAATTTAAATCCTAGCAAACTGGTAACGAGCAGACGAACTCTTCTTCCATTATTGCTTCGCCATTGTTGTTGCTGCTAAAAGATGGATAATTACTGGAACTCCGTAAATTGTTTGCAGAAGAATAACCATTCTCTGTCACCATGGTGGTCTCATCATTTGGTAACTGAGGGGCATTTTGCGAACTTCTAAATTTGGAAAACAAGTAAATAACAGATACATTTTGCTTCTTTTGCTGTTTTGAGCTGTCATTAAATGTAGAGCAATCCATATCTATTGCCATTGCCTCCTCATGGGGTGTGACTGTGAGATGTGAAGACTCCACTGAATTATTTACAAAACCACAGTTAGTCTTCATCTTCACATCCCCCACAAGCTGTGCGCTAGAATGATGCCTAGAACCTTCTGAAACACTAGTAGAGTCAGATTCTGTTTCTTTATCCGTAGCCTCAGCAGAATGTGAACTTAGATCGTGTCTAGAACCAAGTTTAAGCTTCACAAGTGTCGCCTCTGTACCAAAGGAAAACAGTGCAATTTTATAACTTGCCACCAATCAACCATAAGATAGCATATGTCATAGTTATCGCAATACCAAACTGAATACAGCTATTTAAACTGGAAAATGTAATGAATTGCAATTTATACTGTTGATTACATATAAGGGTATGTCTGTATATGAAGGTTTGAGAATAGAAATCACCTTAACTTGTTTGTAATTTACCCTAATTTTGTTTCTCACTCCCATTCTCTATCAATCTCATAGCACAAGGTTATTACCTTTATTTTGTAAAATCGGAATGAAAATAAGATGATATGTGGGAATGAGAATAGACATAAGGATCAGAAAAAACTTTAGATCCCCTCATCAACACATAGAGGAGGAATAAATCCCATTCTCGCAATAAGACTACCCAAACACAACCTTAAATGGAAATCAATAGTAAATATATCCTTCACATCGAAGATTTCCCTATCAAATCTAATTCGACATAAGGATGTTCAGAGAAAGTGACAAATTGAACTTTGATGGAATTAAATGTGACAAAATGGAATACAAATTCATCGCTAGGAAGTCCAGTGATGATTCTTGTTTTCATATTATGTATTGTAATTAAAACGAGGACAGGAAGAGCTTGGAGATTAGGTCTACTGTGCAAAACTAATTCATTCCACTGAATCCACAAGGTGATATTGACATTTCTTTTAGTTTTCTCTCTCAAAGTCAAATGAATAAAGATCCAGGTTTTGCAAAATCTAAATAAAACCCTAAAATTATCAACAAAACCATGAGCCATATCTTAAATAAAACCCCACCTTGATGATAACATCTCTTAAACTACCATATACCATATTTCAACGAGTCATTTCCCAACATTGAGGTAGCCATTGGAATTCCAAAAAAAAACATTATTTCCAAATTACTCTCACGAAATTTGGCCATTGCTGAGCTAATTTAGCGAGCCCTTTCTGAATAACTGGGAACAAAAAGGAAATAGCACGTTTCGGACTCGCAGTGTAGAAGAGAAAGGATCCAACGAATTCTACGGAACCATAGTCGTATTTCTATTTCAGAATAAGAAACAGATCGATACACATATAGACACAGAGAGAGAGAGAGAGAGGTGGTACCGTAGATGGAGAGAGGATCGTCCTTGAGGATCTTGGAAGGAGGCCTCTCCAGGTTATCGAGCGAGGTAGATGCGGCTCTCACCCGACCAAACATCGTCTCCTTCCCTCTGTTTCCGAGCTCTGTTTCTCTCTCCAGACCAGTCGTGCGGCGGTGAGCGGTGACGATGGGTGGTGAGAGAGATAAAGATTGGATCTGATATTTGAAAGAGCCGAGTCTATTGGGCGGCAATGAAACCAAAATGAGCGGGAACGCCCATATTTAGCTATGTCGGGGATAATTGAGAAAACTATCCTAGTCCCTAGATATCCGTCTTTTACCATTTATAATCTTTTTTTTTTTTTGGTTCAGTACTTCTTTGCACAATTTTGGTTTGTCCAGAAACTTTAAAGTCCCATACAGCAACTACAGTAATGCGGCTCGCGGCTACGACTCACGCCCCGGAAACACGGGCCGTTCCACACGGGTCGTCGTTCCACATGGGTCGCCGCTTCCGTCAATCACCACTTGACACGTGGCCTTTTGAAGAAAAAAAATTCCAACCATTTGCAACGGTCGGAAATCAACGATAATTTTTTTTATTCATGAAACCCTTAAATTCTAACCCTATAAATACCTCTCAACCTCATTCTCACACCAACACTTCTACAATTTCACTCTCCCACTCTATTTCACTCCCCGATTCTCCACATCGAAAAATGTCTGGCTCGGAAACTAAACGTTTGCATTCATCGGATGACGAACAACGAAGGGTGGACGATTCTAGATTGTCACCCGATGACCTAGGCAACTTCCGCGACCTGTGGACGCAACCGTCCGAGAACTCCGCTTTCTCCCACTATATGCCACCGGGTTCCAACTCAGGTACTTTCAAACTCGATAATTTAGTTTTTTCAATTTAGTCATGTAGATTAGTTTTTCAATTTATATATGCACCCGGTATAAATGCTATGTTTGAACACATGTCCAGGTCAATTCAACACAAGTCCAATTCCATTCAACCCCGGACAAAACTACCTGTTCCCACATCCGTACAACCCATACTCGTGTCCACCGCAAATCTATCCAGGAACACAGTCAGCCACCCAACTACTATGGGTACGCCGATTACCCACCATGGCTACAACACGTGTGTTGGGTCTCGATGGAGGGTATGAGCGAAACTCGCAACGGAAGGAGATAAAACCCGAGACCATGCAAGGAAAAATTACCACGATTAGATTCACAAAACAAAATGAAATCATCATATATAACAATTGTTCAAGAACACAATAAGAGAAGAGAACACCAAGTAAAGGATGATCGGCTTGAGTCTCCTAGACGCCTATGTATCCACTTGGGAATCAAAGCCACGTAGTTCTTCATATGAGGACTCAAGAACACCAAAAATGGAGAGAAACCAAGCCAAACCCGAAATTGTAGGAGAAGGGAGATAAAAAAGTTGCTTCCCATTTGTGTCTTGTGTTTGTAATGTTGAAAAATGATGACTTAAACCAATTAAATTCCCTCAACATAATAAACAATAGTATAGGACAAACATGGTGTAAATAGGACAAATATGGCTAGACAAGATAGGGTTAGGTGGTGAATCATCAACACCTTAATCTTTGTCTTGCTTACTTAGTACTAATTAATCAAGACTTGATTAATTAGTTCCATGGGCCTTGGTTGCATGGGCCTCTCATGGGCCTCTAGGAACATGGCTCGTGGCTATTCCCAACGAGGTCTCCTGACGTGATCATCGCCTCTAAGCTTGTCATACCGGAAATGTCCAACATTATCGGACGTGATCAATCCCAAGACTCCAAGCCTTGTCTCGATCCGTAAAGTCTTATTCACTTACGGCACATGACCCAGTTTTGGTCATGTCCCGTGACAACTCCCTTTTGGTCATTCTCCATAAATGTCTTAATGAGTTTCATCCTCCAGTGTGACCCTTAGATTTATGCATGTCAATAGATCAACGTAAAATCCCATTTTACTTGATCCTATATAAGTGCCAACTAACGAAACTTTAGTATTACCTGACACTGCATAATGAATCGACCATGTCAATTCTAACCTTTCTGTCGTCCCTGTCATTATCCTTTTATTTCCGATATCCTGATTGAGATAAGGCATAGAGTCGTCATCCTTATTATTCTCAATCACTGTTCCTTGATATGTGAGATGACTGAATATATGATACCCAGTATCACGTGCATGGCCATGCTATTCTTTCAGTTACTCTCGATCAAGCGGTCGAGAACCGATATCTTTCCCATACCGCATTATGAGGGATAAATCCCTTAGCCGTCTTTCGTGTCACTCATACAATCCGTCTCCAAGCCAATTCTGGACGTTATGGAACCCTTTTTACGGACAACGTTAGGCTCAGGTCAAACTCAGTTGTTTACTGCATAGCGACAACAAAGACTCCTTGGTCTAAGGATACATGACAAGCTACGACAATGAATATGTTCATGACTTGATCTATGGCACATATTCATGTCGGGTCGTCCAATATCATGTCCCACATGATATCTATGATCAGACTCCGGAATCCTATTCCAATGACTAACAGAACGTAAGCCATAAAGAGCTATCTTTCATATTAGTCGCTTCTAGTGAAGCTTTGTTGATGAGGGACCCGTCGAGTGTGATCTATCTCGATCTATGGTTCTATTCGCATTGTGGGTATAGATCAGAGCACACATCGATATTTACTCCAACACATAAGTAATATAAAGCCGCTTTAATTTTATTGCTAAAGATGATATATACATTTGGACATTTAGGATTGAACTACGGGCACTAAGACTAACAACGTGCCCGGCAACAACAACAACACCCGTATGTTGTCCCAAACATCCTTTGTAGGCCCTTCCCAACCACGACCGGTCCGTGGAACAAAAGAGAGGAAAAGATGACCCATTGAGGCGGAGAAGCACCTCATAAGAAAATGGCTCCAGACATCAAATACCCGATTATGTGCAACTCCCAACTAGGTAACACATTCTGGTGCATAGTGACTAATCGGTAAAACAAGGGAGGAGTTCACTCGCATTTCGAGTGGAAAGCGGTGAAGAACCATTGAAACACCCTTCAGGCGCGCGTGAAGAGTTTCCTCGGTTTCCTAAAGCTCTCGAAGGCCGAGTACCATAGCGGATAGAACCACGATGACCACATGAGGGTGGCGAAGGAGATGTGGCACAATCACTGTTCTAAAAATCCCGACTGGGCGCCCACCTACGCCTAGCCGACCCGCCTAGCCGCGTAGGCGATTCCTACAATTTTGCGTAGTGTACTGACTCAATTAAAATAATTAGATGTTATGATGTTGGTGATATTAGAGTTTGTGCTTATGAGTTGTTTGGTATTATTTTTTTTAGGTATTTTAGACATTAGTTACCATTTTTAATATAATGAAATTCATATTTTATTTCTATATATAATAATATATCTATTAAAAATAAAAAAATACAAATCCGATTAATCCCCGTCTAGTCCCCGATTAATCCTTGAAGGACCTAGCCGCCCGACTAGCGCCTAGCGACTTTTAGAACCTTGGGCACAATATACCGGAGGAGAAAAAGGTGAAGGGTGGCACAAAAAATTTCGAGCTCGATCATTGCGTTGAGTTGATTGAGAACGAGGGAAAAATCACCGCTGAGGAAGGGATCATCGTTGTTGTATGCCGACAATGGTTGGATGAGGCTGGGAATTACAGTTCAACCCCACCCACTAGTACCGGTGAAGAGTACACACCTCTAGATGGTGACTCCCAACAAGAATGTCCATGTTCCGAACCGACCGAGAGCAATTCTCAAGAAATACCCTCTTCTCATACGACGGAGGGAGGTTCTCAAAATATACCTCCTTCTCATACGACCGAGGGAGGTCCTTCTCGAAGACCACCTCCTGAAGGACCGTTAGGCAAGAAGTCTTCGAAGAGGAAGGGGTAGACCATCACCGACCAAATGACTATATTGGTGGACATGGAACGAGAAAAAGCCGAGCAGGCACGAATAATGGTAGAAAGGGGGCGCCAATATCATGACTTAAATCAACAATGGCAACAACTCTTCGTCCAATACGCCGCCTTGCAGGATAAGGACATCGCCAACTACGACGACGAGCAGGTGACCCGACACGGGATCATGATGTAGAGCACAGTTTATTTCAAGGCCTACAAACCATAATTTTGCACAATCAACATACAGTTTGATCATCCGGTTTGACCCATTGTACATGCTCATATAAACTCTGATAACTAAAATTCTAAAATTTTCCCACACTTTTTAGGAAAAGAAACAAAACCCAAGATTTCTCACACTTCCGAAATCTACTACCTTAAACAATGCCTGAAGACGAGAAATTGAGTAGCGGCGGAGGAGGGAGGCGAGGAAGATGAATGATTATGTGGAGGAAGATCCGTTTCAAGCTCGCTGCTCCACCGCCCCTACCTCACCGCCACCCCGAATTTGCCGACCAGAGCTCGCACCAGCGTCGACGATTGAAAAACAAAATCAAATAGATCCGAGGCACGGGATTGTGCGACATCGGGAGTGAACCGTGTATCTCGATTTTGTTCACACAATGGAGGATCTGGTTCTCGCCGTGTATCTCGATTTCGTTCTCGCCGCCCGTCATGGACAACAAACTCGAATTTCGACATGGACCTCGGAGACGAAGACGCGAAGGGTTGGAATGCGATGAAGAACCATGGGAGAGGGAGACACGATGTGTAGATATGAAGGGGAACACGAGCTTGTCGTCGCTGGCCAAATGAGATTGTAGAGAGGAGTCTCGCATGTCCAAATGTTCGGCGAGAAGAAGCCAAAGCTCCAGATCTAAATCTACCAAAGATCTCTCAAGAATTGCCGGTTAGAAGTAGATCCAGTGAGAGAGCCTCGAATCTACACCGAGGAAGACCACCAAAACTAAAATCTCCATCGAGGAAGACCACCGGATCTCATCGTCGCCCGTAAAATCGTCGTACCTACCTCGTAATTTGGCAGATGAAAGTGAGGGACGAAGTGATATCGTTTATACATATATGGGAATCATTAGGAGGATTAAGATATATGAAAATGAAGTAAATATATTAGAATTAGATCAAGGGTTTTTTGTGATCGGGTAAGGTTAGGGGAAAATATTCTGCTATTTTTTATTAAATTTATTTAATGTTAATGATGGTAAAATTTTAATTTCCTTTATTATTGATTGAAATGAGCATCCCCACCCCTATGTTGCCTTCTACTGCATCTCATCCTCAATAGACTTGTGGTCATGGTTGTCAAATCAGTCATTTACAGCATGTTCCCTCTCCACCATTTTATCCTAGCGACCTTCGTAGTCTCTTCTTCTTCATTGCCTCACCTATGGGAAGTTTAGCCTCTTGTCTTTGGATCGGAAACTGTCGGATCTGTTCACTCTAGATCTGGTATCTTGTCGGTGTCGGTGGGTTCCGCCTCTATCGGACCTAAAGGAGGCAGGCAGCCTCGCTGACCCTTTCACCGTCATTTCCCCCCTCCGGTATCATCTATCAATAACGACGATCGGCCACAATCATCCTTCCCCTTCGACTTTGTCACCCAACAATGACGAGTCCTTCGGCTGAGCCTCTCCGTCACGCCCCTCCTCCGGCCGGACGCTCAGATCTGCACCCACCTTCCGCTGGAACACCTCATTTGAGTCGTTCAGTCGAGCTCCTTCTTTTCTTGTTTATCCGGTCAGATTTGTGGACCATCCCCAAGTGGATCAGATCTGCACATGCCGGAACCACCCTCTTTGCTCCAAAATTCGGAGGCTGACCGCGAGTAGCTTTCGCTCGTCGCTGTTTTTTTGTCATTTGTTTTGTTCATATTGTTTTTTTGTTCTCCCTATCGGTATCCCGGATCTCCGGTAGGTGTGGCTGCTTCCTCTAGCGGCTTGTTCAGTTAGGTCTTTCTTTCGATGGATCTCTTCGAAGATTCGATAAGAAAGAACGACTTAGTAGTGTTTGGTTATTTAGGCGTTGCGTCACCTTGTTCGAGAGGTATTCATCTTGCTAGTCGTCTCTCGGGTTCCAAAAAACGATTAATGAATGCAACGCTTATGTATTTCGGTATGTATTGTATGGTATGTAAGTTTTACTAGTTATTAATGAATCTTTTCATTAAAAAAGGATAATTTCCCTTTAGTACCTTAAATCTTTCATATTTCATTTAGAGTACCATAAATCTTTTTTATATCACCGCATTACCCTAAACTTTTGTTAATTCATTTAGAGTACCTTAAATCTTTTTTTTGTCACTTCAGTACCCTAAACTTTCATTAATTCCATTTTAGTACCCACCATTAACTTTACCCTAAATTTAGTGGTTAGTGACGATGGTCATTTTACTTGTTTTGGATGGAAAATCATATGGAAAGTTAACAGTGGGTACTAAAATGGAATTAATGAAAGTTTAGGGTACTGAGGTGATAGAAAAAATGTTTAGGGTACTCTAAATGAAATATCAAATATTTAGAATACTGAGGTGAAATTACCCCTTAAAAAATGTTATGAGTGGGAAAAAGTGAAGTTTCACATACTTCTTCACCATTATCCTTAGATATCATAAGTAATATCAATTGTTCCCAAGACAGTCATAATTTTATCGCGTCTCGAGAGTAAACCCTAGCCCTAGTCTTGTGACTATGGTACTCCCTAGCTCTGCTACAGCCGATGACATCGTTGTCGCAACTATTGTCAGCCTTGTCTCGCCTCGATCTCGGTTGCAGCCTTCGTCCTCGATCCTTTCTATTCCTCCTAGTGTGACTCTACCTTTAAAGGCACGACGTAGAAGACAACCGAAGCAGACCCTATTAGGCCGTCCTTCCATGCTCTCCACGGCTTCGGTGCCCTTTGCGATGGGTTCCTCCACACCGCAACCGTTTGCAAAATTACGTTGAGATCAATCGGTAAAACCAAAGTCCGTTGTTTCAGCTGCAAGTAACCCTTCGTCGCCATTGGCCCCTCCTCCATCGCCTACAACCAGCTCCTTCACTCTTCCTCTTCCCACGACAGAGACTCCTAACATCCCTCCTCTACAACGAGATCCTACTCGAGGGAAAGTTCCTCCTTGGCCTCCACCTATTCACCTTATGAGCTTTGCTAGGGTTTTTTCTACTAGGGTTTCTCTTGAACCGCCTCTAGCCACCGTGATGTTGGCTCCCTTCCGCCACCAACGACGTGCCTCGATCTTCATGTATCGGATCATCTCTCTTGATCAACCCCCGCCGTCTATGAAGCCGACACCGTGCGTCCATCTCCTTAGCCACCAGCGACGCACCATCCTCGATCCCTCTTTCAATTCTGAATGAGGCTAATTGAGTGGGTCTTTTTTCTTTTCACCGATTTCGTTTTTACAGGGTCAAAGACTAGTGAGCAGAGAATTAGAGACTTTTATTGTGATGGAACCTTGAGTCGCGTATATCCTCCCAAAACAACTGATCCAGGTCAAGTTCGGTCGCTTCACCCCTAGATGCAGCATTTAGGCACTACGAGCATGACTTCCAGTTTCGTTTTCTAACCCCCACCTTCCTTCGCACCTATGTGGCGTTTCAATACTGTTTATAACGGTAATATTTTTAAAAGAATTGCGAACAAATATGTTCTATGCTTTTTTTTCTTAGTATTTAGGAAATATGTTTCTTGTCGCACATTTATATAATTAAATACTGATTTAATAAATTGAACTTTTGTGAAAATAAATTCTTAGATATCATCGTATAGTACACTTCTTCTGTTTATTGGTCTCATTTTCTAAATAGTGGATCCAATTATGACTCGTATTATAATAAGGTTGTGTTATGTCTTATAAAAATATGAACAATTTATTTTTATTTTCTTCTTCATTAAAACATAGAAGTCATTTTCTCTAAACCCTAGGGGAGGTTTTGCGATCACCACTCGGAGAGCATGCAAACCCTAGAGGAGGTTTTGCGACCACCAGTTTGAGAGCATGGCGTATTCGGCAGCGAAACTCTCGAGTGATTGTGGTGGCTTCGATGTGGAGTTGATGCGCGAACCGCGTAGCCCGACGTCGCCTATTGGCAGGCACGGGATGGAGGAGGAAGGCGGCGATACCAGGCCGATTCAGCCATCCTCGGTGCGGGAGGAGACCTCGCCGGAACCACTAACGCCGCGAGCGGTGGGGGTGGAGGCCGGACAGGAGAGGATGACTTTCTCGGCCACTATGGGGAATTCGACCACACCAGTGGCTCACGGGAGGGGAACGAAGGCACGTGGGGATCGGGACGTGCGGGAAAACCGGAGTCGGGGAATGGTGAGACGGACTCCGGCTGGCAGACCTCGACCTCGCGGAGGGAGAATGAATGGGACGGGAAAGAATGATTGTTTGTCGACCCTACCGTAATTTACGAACGGGAAGGAGATGCCAGGGGGGGGGGGGGGGGGTATTCGCGACGGAGGAGGGAACACGGGGGATGGTGGGATCGGAGCGAGGGACGCCGAGTCTAGTGATCGTCTCGTCTAAAACTGAGGGCATCCCAGAGAAAGAGGCGCCGCCGGCGACGTGGACGCGGAGGCCGGGCAAAGAGCCCATGACGGTTAGGGATTCGGGCGACGATGACAGTCGGGAAGTGGGCCTGGGCCGTGGTCTAGGCTTGATGGAAGATGCCTGTAGGACTGGTCGAGTTGGGTCGGGCTGTGTGTGGGCTTGGGGAGAGGCGGGGCGAACCCGGGCGGGTACTGAGGCTGATACGGATCTGGGTAGGGGTCGGGTCCTGGAGCAGATTAGGGACCCGGTTCCATTGGATCGGTCCAAGTGGGTCGGGTCTTACCCGACCCCAAAAATTTATAGAGAACCGAGAGGTCGGGTGGATTTTCAGGGTATCCCGAATCTGAATCAGAAGGATCAGGTGGGGGAGCTGGATAACCAGATGGGGGCCATGTGTATCCGGGAGGTCACAGTCCCACCGGTGGAGGTCGGGGGCGTGGTCCGAACTTCTCCTTCGCTCTGGCGGCGAAGGTAATCTCCACAAAGAAATTTTACTGGAGGTTTCTAGTAGCCAGAATGGAGGAACTGTGGGGCATGAAAGTAGAAGCGCGACCTCTGGAGAATGGTTTAGTGGCATTCTTCTTCAGAAGGGCCAAAGAAAGAGCCAGGGTTTTGATGGTCGAACCTTGTGCGTTTTGGGATTCGCTTGTGCTATTCGCGGATCTACAGGGACATATGCGACCTACAGGCTTATCCTTCACTCATTTCTCAGTATAGGCACGGGTGTCCAACCTGCATGTGGGGGCATGGAACAGAGTTGTGGGGTTTCGTCTGGGATTGGCACTAGGGACGTTTCGAGGGGTAGATGTCGATAAGGAAGGCCTATGCTGGGCGGATTATATGCGCATCCGAATCTAGGTGGATATCAGGGAGCCCCTGCAAACGACAATTGTGGTTCCGCTCAGCGGGGTCCAAGGTACGTACCTTCCTCTACATATCCTATGAACAACTTCTGGATCTTTGTTTTGGCTGCAGTTGAGTTGGACATCTCTTCTCGGCATGTCCGACATGGGGGGGGGGGTTTAAAGGTCCGTCATTGAGATCCCCGACTGATCCTAGGTCGGCTTTGGAGAAGGCCAAACACGGGAAGCCAATCCCAGGTACAAACTGGACATATGTGGGGGGAAAGGTGAGACATGCATCTCGACTAGTTGACAATTATCCTACATACCGGCGGGAACAGGGGAAGGGTAGGTCGATGCGACCTATCTTGATGTCCGGGACCCGGCCAAGGGATGACCAGGAAGGGGGCGTGAGGAGTGGTCCCCTAGGGAGCCTATTTTGACCCTATCAGGGAGGAAGCGCCTCGAGAGGGAGGCGGAGGCACGGGAGTTAGAGGATTCTACATCCTCTGATGGAGCATCACACACGCCAGCGGCGGGAGGCTATAAGCACCCTCGCCTCCAAGAATGAGTGCTCAAGAGTCTAGGGAGGGGTCGGTCGGCTGCACCGCCTCCCTGGACGTAAGGTGGCACTGGTTCCATCAACAACTGACACATTTATCCTCTGTCAGGTCGGGGTCAGCACTTCCGCGTTTAGGAGCCCTACAAATATCAGTCCAGGGAGGACGACGCACGCTGACATCCCGGGGGAGAAAGAAGTCCACCTTTGCAAAAATCCACACTAGATCTGCTCGATTTGTGCCCCTGTGTTTGGCTTATGATGTCTCGGTGTCGTTAGATGCTACCGCAGTTCTCCTGTCCACTCAACACCTAGGTCCAAGAGCACATTTAATTTTCAGTTCTTGAAATTTCGATGTAATTTTATTTCGATACTCTGGTGTTGGCGTTCTGTGAACATTTTTACAGTTATAATATCATTCATTTTAGCTCAAAAAAAATATCAGTCATTTTTTTATCAAAAAAAATATCAGTCATTTTTTTATCAAAAAAAATAAATACATTAATAAAAATAACATAAATAAAGAGAACAAACAAACATAATTGGGTCGTAGACAAAAAGAAAAAAAAGAAAACAAAACAAGAGGAGCACAATCTTGTCGACATGATAAACCTAGAAACTTGGGAAAACACCAAGAAACAACTATGCTCCGACTTTATAGCTCAAAATACAACTATAGACAATTTTATCGATCAAATCACATCGTCCCCAAAGTTAAACTTCAAAAACCATAATAATCTGTCAAAATTGTGACGGTCCGTTAATAGCGTTGGTGTAAAGACCAAACGGCCCTCATTTTCAGTCATAACTCAAGTGTTGACTGAACAGTCTTCTCATTTTCTTCTCAACCTCATGAGTCTGATACTCTCAACCTCTCCACTTCTCTTGTTGTCTTCAGTTCGTGTGCAAGCGAGTTCTTCACTGGAATCAGCGCGAACCAGCCAAGGGAACCTGCAAGAAGATTGAGGTAAGAACTTCACCTTAGTCGAACCATAGTTGAGCTCTGTTGTTTGGTTAGGGTTTGTGGGGATGTGTATAAATTCGTCTTATTTCTCCGAAAAGTAGTATGATGGAGCTTAGTGAAGTTATGGTTGAACTTTAGAATTTAGTAATTGATGAAGATTTGCATGTTAGGTGTAAGTTTACGCGAGCTAGGGTTTGTGGGGATGAGTTGAAAATCGTCCCATTTCTCTGAAATTTAGTAATATGTAGCTTAGTTCACAGAGATTTGCATGTGAGGTGTGCATTTACTCGAGCTAGGGTTTGTGGGGAATTGGGGATTTACTCCTGAAATGTGGGGTTTGGGTGAATTGATAAATTGGGGGTTTGAGTGAAATGAAAAATTGCGGTTTAACTGAGATAGGAAGAGTGGTAGACCTAAGCTGTTGTATTTGTGGCTCAAAAAATTTCCCTACCTTGTAATGCAATTTGTGGCTCAACTGTTCTATTATTGCTCATTTTATAATAGGAAATTGGGTTTACTCCATGTTCTAATCTCGTACAACACTTAATTGTCAAATCCGCACCCAACTTTGGAAAATTTTCAAATAGTAACGAATTTCAAAACTGAATTATTAAAAATCAAAAAGTACTGTTTAAATTGACTTTTTCCGTGAGCAGTGAATCACGTGCTGCCCACGTGACTCATTTTATAATGGAGCTTGCGCGAGTTGAGGTCACGAAGAGATGAAATTCGAAGCTTGGACACAAAGAGATGAAGTTCGAAGAGCTGAGATGAAGAGATTAGGTCACAAAGAGATGAAGTTAGGCCAAGTTAACATTCGTAGGAAGAACATATTTGAGGGTAAACTCGACTTTTCACTTGGACAAGTTAACGTCCATTTAAAATTAGAAACAGTTGGCAATTTCAGTTAATTGACCGTTACTACATGACAATTTCAATTGTACAGGGTTTGGATTTAACAATTTATGAAAGTTGGGCGTTAGGACATGGAGTATCCCCTAGGAAATTTATAGGATGTATGACCTTTATACTAACATGTTAAGTGTTCAACATTAATTTGAGTAACCAATGTTGATTTTTGTCATATGATAAGAGTATAGGACATAGAAGTTTTCAGAAGTTATTTAGTTCAACGAATTAGAGGTATCTTGGCAGTGTTGGATACATAAGAAACCTACTGCTGCCCCAGTGTTGTTCCAAGTAGTTACCTTTATAAAAATGGTTATCCCTCTAATCAATGACAATGTCACAATCTAACATTTGAACTTGTGTACTATATTTGTTTGAAAGTATTAAATTTTGTTAACTTATTTATGTTTAACTGTTTTAGATGGCAAAGAAGAGAAAAGCAACTCGAACTTTAATTGACGAACCATCTGATGATGAACTCATATCTGAGGCAGAGATGTTCGACGACGCAATAATTGATGATGAATTAATTAGTGTTGAAGAAGATGATTTTGTAGCTGAAGATCTCGGTTACAAAGGTGGGGATTATGTAGCTGGGGAAGGAATAATAGATGGAACTGGTGGGTCATCGTCTGAATCTGAATATGAACCACAATCAGAGGAGGAGGAGGAGGAGGATGCACCATCAGAGGAGGAGGAGGTTGCACCATCAGTTGCTGTTGTAGAAGAAGACAATGTTGATGCCTACTTGGATGACGATCTGGCTTGTGAAGATATGATGGAAGAAGAGATGATTGATGCAATGATGTTGGATACTAAAAGTTCGTTGAAAGATATCGAACTGCGACTGGGGGATAGATTTATTAGTGATGCGTGGTACCGGGTAGTCCTTCAGAACTACGCTACGGAGAGAGGATTCAATTACGCATATACTAGGAACCAACCTCAAGACGGTATCGGGGTGGTATGTGATAAAGAGGGGTGTACGTTTTATATTTGGTGTGGTTATGTGAAGCAGGCCAAAATATATGCAATTAAGACTTTCCGACCGGAGCATTGCTGCCAAACTAAGCAAGGAGGTGATAACATTACGGCGCACTCTCTGGGATACAGGTAATTAATTTCATGTGCTCATTGTAGGTAGATGTACATTGGCAATATGATCTGGCTTGTGTTTAATAGTCATTACATTAACTGATGTGCAGGTATTATGATTACGTCATAAGTAAGAAGAAGGTTAATATCGCCCAGTTGAGCAAGGACATTCTGGAAGACCTAGGGTTAGATTTGGAGGTTGGGAAGTGTTACCGTATCGTAAAAGTAGCTGAACATATTCACAATGAAGATGATGAGCTCCAATATGGGATGCTCAAGAAGTATAGGGAATTGGTGCTGAGTAGCAACCCTGATTCCAAATTCACCATATTAACCGTTGAAGAAGGTGGTTGTCGGTTCAATCGACTGTATATTAGATATGGAGTGCAAAAATCTGGGTTTGTAAGAGGATGTCGCCTGTTCGTAGGACTTGACGGATGTCACATGAAAGCTTATCATGGAGGAATTGTTTTAGCTGATGTGGCAAGAGATCCCAATGATGGGATGTTCCCACTTTCTCTATTAGTGGTTGAGGAAGAAACCATCGCATCGTGGACATGGTTTATGGATAAGTTTTTCGAGGATTTCGGAAGTGGTGAAGAGATGGGTTGGGTGTTTATGTCAGACAAGCAGAAGGTAAATTCATTTATTTACAGTTGTAAACTTTACAACTATTTAGGACCATATGTTAGAAACTGTTTTATTAGGTTTAGATGTTGGAAATTTTTGTATTAGGTTCATATGTTAGAAAACTAGTTAAGTTCGTATGTTCGAAAACTAGTTAGGTTCATATGTTAGAAAATGTTTTTATTAGGTTCATATGTTAGAACACTAGTTAGGTTGATATGTTAGAAAACTAGTTAAGTTCCTCTGTAAGAAAATTAGTTAGCTTCATATGTAGGTTCAAATGTTAGAAAAGTAGTTAACCTCATATGTTAGAAAACTATTTGGGATCATATGTTATAAATCTAGTTAGGTTCATATGTTATAAATCTAGTTAGGTTCGTATGTAAGAAAATCATTGAGGTTCATATGTTAATTCATTTAGTAAGGTTCCTATGTTAGAAAATTACTTAGCTTCATTAGGTAGGCACAGTTAGTTTGATTTTAACTTGGTAATAATAGTTTTATTGCATACCTTTTTCAGGGGTTGATCGATGTGTTTACCCATCACCCGTCAGTTGAGCACGTCATCTGTACGAGAATTGGTTTAAGCAGTTCAAGTCTCATGATCTGAAGTTGTAGTTGTGGAAATGCTCACGGGCAACCAGTGTTGAATTGTTGAATACTTATATGGAGGAATTGAAAGGAATGAACGTGAAAGCATATGAGTGGTTGCTAGACAGACCACCAACGAACTGGTGCAAGGCTTTTTTCAATACAAATGAAAAGTGCGGAGCGCAGACAAATAACATATGTGAATCGTTCAGTGCTTGGATTGGGAAGGGGAGGGATCTTCCGATACTCAATTTCTTAGAGTTCTACAGGAAAATGTTGATGGACTGGTTCAACAAGAAGGGGAAGTTGGTCAGCGGTGATGCAACTCTATTGTGCCCAAGGATCAAAGATAGGTTTGATATAGTAATTACTAAGGCGAAGAAGTGCAAAGTTGTTCAAAATGGGAGTGTCTTATTTGAGGTTGAGATGTTCAGGGACACATACGCAGTGAACATTTACGAGCACACTCGTAGCTGTCTGGATTGGCAGCTGACATGCATTCCTTGCTTGCATGCTGCAACATCATTGTTGAAGGCGAAGAAGGAGGTTTATAAACATGTGAACTCCTATTACTTCACTCCTGCTTTTCGAACTACTTTCGAAGGCCAGATTTATCCTCTGGTTGGCCTAGATAGGTGCAGGTTAGTGCCACTTGAAGGACGTATACTAGCTCCCAATGTGAGGAAGCAACCTGGTAGACCAAGGACAGAAAGGAGGAAGGGTTGTATGGAGCAACCACATTCAAGGTCAAGCAAAGGAACAGTCACAAGGAAAGGAGTTGTTCTACGATGCAGCCGATGTAGAAATGAAGGACATAACATTCGATCCTGCACGACGAAGGACTATAGGTCCAATCCAACACCTCCAACAAAGGGAAAGAAAGGAGTTGTACCCAAAGCAAAACCGTCACACCGTGTAGGATCGAAGACAGATGCTGAACTTGCAAAACTACTGGATAGGAAAAGAGCATCGAGCCGTGCTCGGTTGGAGAAGACAAAGGTTCTAAACAGAATTTGGAAAAGGAAGCAATGTGGTGAGGCACATGTGGGTGGTAATGAGGATGACAATGGTGCTGAGAACGGTGCTGAGAATGCTGACTTGGAGATAGTAGTGTTGGAGATTCTGGAAGCATGACAGGTTGTGACGGTTTGGGGAGGGATGAGGAGTACCACAATGATGACCATGAATGGTTTGAGCCTATGCATGCTGACCTTGGAGGAGATAAGGACTTCCCAACTACATATGAATAAAATAATAACCTTGGAGGATTTGATCATATGGGTGCTGAAGTTGGAGGCTCTGATGACATGACTGCAAAGGTTGGACATGATGGTTGAAGCCCTGGTGACTTGGAATCAACTGGTGAAGAAAGAAGTCAGATATTTGACGCTCAATTGAACGAGGTTGTTAGTCAGCAAGAGTAGATTGTGAATGAAGTTCAACAATTTCTTGATATTCGTGGAGATGATTTCTGGGGACCACATCCGACTAAAAAAGCTAGAGTCAAAGAAAGGCTTCAAGGGCAGAGGATAGCTACTGAACAACCTGAGATCCATATACAGAAGTGTCCTCTGGAGAATTTAAATGCCAATCTGATCCGTAAAAAGCGTACCCCAAGGAACAAAGTGGTCACAAAGGACAACACAGAGAAGATTAGGAGTAACCCAATTCAGACAAAGAAGAATCAGCCACCTAAGATAAAGTCCAAGAAGGTCACTTTGAAAGACTCAGTTCCTTCTAAAGTCATTGACAAGCTCTATGCAAGACCCATTATCACAAGCAATGTAAAGGACGAGGAGAGAAGGACTGCCCGGGCATTTGACATGAGTAGTGGTGGCAAAAACAATTCAGTAGGAGAGTGTCAGTGGAAAAAATCAAAGGTACTCTTAATTTCTCTAGCTACTTGGCTTTCCTTTCTTTTGTGTTCAAACATAACTATATAATTCATGAGGATAGTTTTGGAATCAATCATGTACTTCTAATTCATATCTTTGGCTCCGATGCATGTTAGCACTTTAACGTAGAAACTTAATCATAAAAGATAACTAGGTTTAGCTGTCTATAAATGAATATGAAGTCAGAGTCAAATAAATCCTTCATTTTATATAACATGATATTAATATTCATAGGGTTGTAAGAACGCTACTATATGATATTGGTGTACAAACTTTTACTTGTAAACGAAGCACATTATTACATCAAACGAGTATAGTATATCTATAGCAGTTCGAATTAGAATTAGAATTACATATTCTCTTTTTAATTCTGGAATTTCAAGATTCTTAGGGTATTGCTCTTACTGTTTTTGCTTCAAAGTGTGTGTCTCTCATAAATCTGCCTACAATAATATAAGGAGATATGATAAATCTGATGATGAACTTACCTCATACACTCTTATGCAGGCTACTTTGGGATTTCAAAGCTGACTTCAAGCAAGAAGGCAAGAAGGAGGACTAGGTTTTGGATCTGCTAGAGTAACTCCAGGACAGGCTGAAGCTGAAGGAACAGGTACATGCACCCAACCTTTGAAGAAAACCATCGTGAAAAAGAAGCAAGCCCACAACTCTCAGCCTTAGGATTTAGGTCTTTGTTGTGGAGCATTAGATAGGGATATTTTGTGGTTGGTATGGGCCATAATGGCCATAAACATTTGGACATATTGTATTGTTGTCTACTATATGGTGGCAGACAACATGTTAAGGACTTATGACTTTTGAGGAGACCTATGGGAATCGGATTCCCTCTCTTGTGACATAATGGGGAGCTTTTGTAAGGGTTGGGTACTGCTTTAACAGTGTGGTTTCTGTCTTGGAATGGACATGAGATCATTTATGATGTTATTTACAATTTGTGCCATTGTTATGTGTGGAAGTGATAAATTTGCCTATAAAACACCATCTGATTCACTTGTTAGGACCACACCATCTGCTTCACTTGTTTGGACCACACAGGGATGGTGAAAAAATATCCAGCATTCGATGAGGGGGGATGAAAGGAGGTATCCAGAATGGGCATGTGCAGGACCACAATCGTCTTCCGAGCATACCGATCAATGGAACAAAGCTCCATCATATGGTCCTCCTCCAACACCACCATATGTGCACCCCGAAGAATTCTTGCCCGATTTCCGATATCCATATCCGGATGAAGACCCACCATCTGATGATGAAGTGCAGAGCAAGCTAGTGCAATCCAAGGACCAGCCAAAGGAGCAACCACAAGACACACCTCCTTCAAAGACACCTCCTCCATCATCTCCCCCACCATTCGATGAACATGAAGATGATGTGGAAGACAGTGGAGATGAGAAGGACATTGCTTCATCTCAAGGTAGTACTAGTCTATTCTGTAAACCATATGTACTCTAAATTAATATGTAATGTGAACTTGTGTTATGTGCCCAATAACTTGTATGCAGTACTATATTTGTTTGCTCTGTCAAATCATACATATAAATTGCTTCATATCATTCACTGATGAATTACAATATAAAGTACTTTCTAGTCTTTACAAGTCTCTTCTGTCAAAGGAAATTTAGATTAAACAAACAACTACTTTATAGACTAAACAAGGTACATGTCTTCCTTCCCATTCTTACCATCATTCATCAAATATACAAACATCATATAAAACATAATACCATACAAAAATCATATACAATTTGATTTACACTTTGCCCCTTTCCTATTCTTTCTTTTCTCAAAACGTAGAGCATCTTCCAATGTGGTTATCCTGTTATGCAGTTCAGGCACTACTTCGTCAACCCATTTGAAAAATTTACAACTCCGTTCACCCTGCATCCACCATTACATATAATTATTTACCGAAGTTGATACCTCCAACCACATAATAATAGTCATTTTATGTGTGTCTTACATTGTACTCCCCGCAGCCGTAAAATCTTCTACCGGATTGTTGATCGAGTAGGATGTCAGCATAGGAGCTGAAACTCCACAATTGAATAAGACTATGTTTTGCCTTCCAAATTCAACATCCTTACACAAAATTTCACTTCAATTAATCAAGGACATTGCTTTATCATTCACCCTGAGCAAAATGCTTTCTGACCTAACTATGAATGACAAATGACCTACCCAATTTTCCTTTCATCTACAAAATTCTTATTCGGCCTTCAAACGCCTAATGCGCCAATTTCCCCTAATTTATCTACAGATCCCAACCCGTTAATTTCAATACACACATTAAATTTCTAGTTTTTATAAACCTGAAATTCCCCTATTTCAAAAACCCTAGTTTTTATAAACCTGAAATTCCACAACTGCGCTATACCTAAATCCGACCCATGGACAGCGCTATTGAAGATTAGTTTTGGGGATTTCAGATTTAAACATGAGGAAGGAAGGTTTTCAGATCTTACTATTGCAATATCTTTTTCCTGCGACCTCAACACTCTGACTGCGACCTTCTTCTTCAAAACCTTCGTCTTCCTTCGCTAGTTGTTCCTCCACCTTCGTCTTCGTCTTCACCTTCGCACCTTGCCTCTCACCTCTGTCTGAAACACGTTCAAATGGGACAAATAGGTCTCAATAAGATGGGTTTAACTGTTATCTCATGAGGGCATTTCGGTCTCGAAAATTAGAGTGCCCAAACACGTGCGCGGCTCACAGAAATTGTCAAATGTTTTCTGTGAATTTTGACAGATTATTATGGTTTTTGAAGTTTAACTTTGGGGACGATGTGATTTGATCGATAAAATTGTCTATAATTGTATTTTGAGCTATAAAGTCGGAACATAGTTGTTTCTTGGTGTTTTCCCTAGAAACTTAACTAATACAGTGACAACTCAAAACCACTTCAAACATCTTAAAGCTCTCCCAATCGAAGTTTAAACTTGTAAGCACTTAATAAATCTTGTTATGGTGTGGGTAATATTTTCTCATGTATGACCATCAATCAATGATAAGTAGAACTTTGAATGCTTATTCAGACACGACTCTAAGTTGAATACTTATTCGGGGTTATCTACTCATCATACATATCCGTAACAGAAGTTGTGCCCGACTCAGAAGCATCTGACACCGTATATGCCCATATGTTCGACTTGCTTTCTGATAGACTATGGGATCTACCAATATCAACAGCAGCGGCATGCCAATGAGTTATCTGCTCGGTCAAAATGAGGGAGCGAGCGATTGTTTTGACGGGATGTTGGAGGATATTGGAGCTCGCTCGAGGAGCATGAAGTAGAGGGTTACTCCTTCCACCAGTCCGGGTCTGTGATTTTATCATCCTAGACTAGAGAAGGAAAAAGAGGGTCTCCACGATAACTTGATTGTCCGTCAATACATCCAGCGTGTGAATAAGAACCAAGGCGTTAAACGATTGTGATGGCGTCAAAAAGCACGGGTGGATGGTAACTAGAATACTGAGCTCCCAAATATCTCAGTTCTGGAGTCCTGTTTCCTACACATGACTGGGAGCCCGACGATGTCAACCTAAAGAATTCACCCTCCAAACAAAATTCGTTGAGCACACTTCAAGAAGGATAAAAACAAAAAATGCGACATCTCTAATCGTCAGCCGATAAGACCGACCAGATATCCAATCATTACATGACAAAAGAAAGGTTCGCGATCTCAAGTCAAAAATTTCCAAGCCTCAAGAACCCTGCTAACTGAAGATTAGTGCTAGTTGTACAAATCGACACGGAAGAACTAGTTATACTAATCACGCAGAAAGCCGACATCCCTAAAATCTAGAAAATTATGATACTTACAAGTTAATTTGATCAACTTGTTCGGAAGAAGAAGGAAAAAACAACAAACCACGGGGAAGCACCACACGTTAACATTTAGTTTAAATGAATATTATTTAGTTTAGGGTTTAAAACTACAAAATTTATTTCCATTAAGATGGAGGGCATAGTTTATTTATAGGAAAAGAAAATTACAAATAAGACAAGCAAAAATTACAATCTAATGTCAAAATAGGAACAATATGACCAAGAAATTAACTTAACACTCCCCCTCCACAAACAATCATTTCCAAAGTAACTTTCTCAAGAAACCATATCTCCCTCTCTGCACTGCCCTCTTGAGTTCTGCATCTGTATCAAATGTTAAGCCACAGAACCAGAAACAATCAATTTACAGTAGCAACAATAAACAGATTATATTTCTAATCGGGATAATTGCAAAAAATACCCTAAGGTATTCATTTTTTGCAATTTGTAACCCTCTTGTTTGGTAATTGCAAAAGAGTAAACTGAACTGTCTTTTTTACAATTTGTATAAAATGACGATTTTACCCTTACAATTTAGAAAAATTAAGTAAAAAACAATTCAAATTTTCATATCTCTTAATTTTCTCCCTTTTTGTACTATACAAAGAGTAAGCAATATGAATATTTGGAATTTTTGTTCTTTAATTATTAATTTTAAATTTCTTAAGGGGAAAATTGTTATTTTGGAACATATTTATACAAGGGTTAGTTGTCCAAAACTACCCTAAAGTTTCGTCCACAAATGAAATAGTGCACAATGTTTCGTCCACGCTGCGTGGCTGCCCTAAAGTTTCGCCCACGAACGCCTGTTAGTAAAATTACTTAAAATTACTTATGAAACCTAAATCAGCAAATTACTTTAGGGTAGTCACACAACGTGGACGAAACGTTGTGCACTATTTCATTTGTGGACGAAACTTTAGAGTAGCCACACAGCGTCGACGAAACGTTGTGCACTATTTCATTTTGTGGACGAAACTTTAGGGTAGCCACACAACGTGGACGAAACGTTGTGCACTATTTCATTTGTGGGCGAAACTTTAGGGTAGTTTTGGACAATTATCCCTTTATACAAAGTGCAACAAAAAGACAAGTTCATGATACTTTTATGCAAGTGAATACCTCTGGGTACTTCTTTGCAATTATCCCTTTCTAATTTAGGATTATCAGCTTTGGATTAATTAAGGAGAATTACCTCTCAACCTCCCAGCTCTATGCAAAGCTTTTTCTGCAATAGGTCGCCATTGTTCTGCACAAGAGTAGTTTATTCCAAGCCCAACACTAAGCCCTCTCAACAGATGCACTGTACGGAGAACCGAAAATAGCTCCTCTGGAAAAGCCTGCCATAGCATGAAGTAAATCCATTAACAGCCTTCTAAAGTAAATCCATTTATGTACTAGTCACGGTCGAATGTAAATAAATGTATATACCTCAACAGCAATTTTTTTAATTGGAGAATCCTCTGAGAAAGGTTGTACAGTAGCTACTCCGGGTGGTAGTTTTGTATCAAACATCATCTGTGCCAACTCAAGCATTTCCTTACTGTCATTCTCAGATTTGCTTAAGGTTTCTACTCCGAGCTCCCTAAAAATGGATAGAGTAATTTGCTCGACACAGTTACAACAATGTTATGATCAAATCTCAGGTTCTCAATTTCTACATCCATATCAGTATCTAGTACCTGAAGCTTTCCAATGTTCTTACAGGATCACTATCTGCAATAGCAAGGACCAGACTAGCATACCCAAGTCTCAATTTCTGTGGGAGATCCTTTACTTGCCCATAGTCTATTAGTGCAACCTGACTTGGGGAACAGAAGAAAAATTAAGCTTATATTTTGTATAATTGTAATATTGCAGTAAGAGAAGCTTGAGTTCAAAACAACAATTTGATTCATGAATGTGAATTCAAAATTAAATTATATATATGTTATGTATGCACACGTACACAAGCACATATCGACAAAAAAAGATTAATGAAACAAAAGTTGGTCTCCTACTTGCCTCAGAACCTTTGCAGATCAACATATTTCCCGGATGAGGATCTGCATGGAAGAACCCACTCTCCAGTATCATTTGTCCATATGCTTCTGTGAGACTTTTAAGGATGTTCCTGCATTGACAAAAAAAATTAATAAAGTGCATGATGTTCTTTAAAATATTTACATCTTACGTGCTTTTTACATGTGACTTCATAGTTCTCATAGTCTCTAGAATGTTGCGAGGACTTACTTCTTAGCTGCTCTTGCAAATTTACCATCTGGGTTTATGCCTCTCTTTGCTATTTCATCACCAAGGTTCAGGATAGGGATTCCATCAATGTATTCCATCACTAAAACCTTCCTAGAAACAGAAAAACATGTAATTGTTGAAATGCTGCATCGAATAAAGCTACAGAAGCAGCCATTAAAGGATAAAGAAACATTATTGTAAGGCAATACAGCAAATTCCAACAGATAAATTTGAAGGAACTTGTATTTTGTTCAATGAATCAGTTCCTTCACCAGGCTCACCTTTGAACTGGATCAAATAGTTCATGATATCTAATTAGAATAAATTGTTACAATAACAATGGGAAGAGAAAGGACATAAGAACTACGCCAGATTTTTGCACGATATTTTATCAAAGGGTTAAGTTATGTTTACTGCTTGATAATAACTAATTGGGTTAATTGCAGATAGCTATCTGCAATTAACCCTGACAAATTTTACATCAGATGTCATTTAATCCATGCAGTTGATAATTTCAAGCAGTCTCCAAGTTATAAAGATGACACTTACAATATTACTCTAGTTCATGCTTAATAATTGTATACACATAAGACAATCATGCAACATAGCCTACCTCGTAACAATATCATGCATCGGTCTTGGTACTGTAACAGGAGCCTTTTTGTTATTCTGGTACAGAAATTGACGAATTCTTTGCATGGCATCAGCCTCCCTCCTAAAGTCAAATTCATATCCAATCTTCAATACCACAAACAAAAGAAAATGTTACATTCATGATGAACTTAGGAAATTGCAATCCTAGAAAGCAAAAAAAAACACTACAATAGCGTGATTTAACTTTCAAAATACAAGGATGTGAAAAAGAGAATTGCAATCTAGAAAATATAACAATATGTGCACCTGTTTCTCCATTTCCTTGGTAATAGAAAAAAGGTCAAACTTGATATCAGTCTTTTGAATGTATAGAGCAAAAGCTTGCAAGTTAAGGATATCAGTCATCATTAAGTCCTGAACTCCAGGATGTTGCACCTATAAATACACACTCAAATGTTAGAGCTCAGCAGATCATGTGGTGTTGTAAACATCATGCCCATGCTCCCTAACCTTAACAACGACATCACTCTTGGCACCTCTCAATCTTGCTCGGTGAACCTAAATTGGGCAGAAACATATCAGACCTGAACGTAAAGCTCTTTATCTGCAGGTAATACAAAACCCGTTATGATCTGCAAATGAATAAATATACCTGTGCAACGGAAGCAGAGCCAAGAGGAATTGGATCAAATCTTTCAAACACATCTTCAACACTTTGACCTAACTCTTCTTGCAGCATGAGTTGAACAGCACCAAAGGGAGTTGCAGGAGCTTGATCACACAGGGTAACAAGCCTCTTCACCCATGCAGCAGGAGCCAAGTCAGGTTTCCCAACAATTTGAGCAACCTGATTCAAACCCCAACTACGTCAGCATTTACCACATAAGACATACAAAGAAGCCCATCAACAAATTAAGGTTTTGCACAATATTCCCCCAACATGCATTTGATATGAAACTAAACCATCCCAATTCCATTTGGCAATTCACTCATGCAAGCACCAAAATAAAGGACTACCTGGGAACCAAAGGATAAAGCCAAATATCAAATTAAATGCCATGGCATAGATCCTTTTAACAATGAACAGGGTAATGGGCACATGAAGGACAAACAGGAAATGCCCATTTCAACAAATAATGACTTAAGTGCCAAAACCCATTTCAATTAAACAAACTCCATAACTAGAACTGATAAGCAATGAACCAAAGACCCATTTGAAGATAGAAGAAAATGGGGGCAGAGATCTGAAATGATTAATGAATACCTTAAGAAAGAACCCACCAAGGTCAGAGCACATAGAATAAATCTTCTCAGCCGCAAGCTCATGCTGCCTTTCCCACATTTCCTCCTGCCTCAATCGATCCTTGACGAAACTCACTCGAAACTGAAATACCTATTTAAAAATCCCAACTTTCTGGTGTAAGGGAAAAATTCAGTGAAGCAGGTGTAAAGAGACTGAAAGAGGAACCGAACCAACCTTGTAGCCAGTGTAAATATTGGCAGCTCGGACCCAAAACTGAAACGAACGCTCCCATGGACGGAAGTGGACCGAGAGCTTCTCCTGAATGTCGTTGAAGTCGTTAGGAAGAGGCATGGCGGATTCGAATTGAAATCACTTTGAGTACAGGCTTCTTTGGAACCTAGAAACGTGAAGTCCGTAGAGTCAAAGAAGCGAAGGGATTGATGGAGAGAGCTCGGGTTTGGATTCAGTGCATAGAGACAGGGATTGTGTATGTATATATATGAGGGCATATGTTTTGATTGTGTTTGGTGGGATCTTCTTCTCCATCCTGGTGGAGGTTACAATGCTTTTCTGAGGCATTGAATTGAATAATGAAAGTACACCAAATGTACATCTTCAACCACAACGATTCACCATTTGGCTCTCCCCTTTTGGAACCTGCTTTATCTCTCTCCATCTTTTTGGATACTTCTATTTCCATCACTGGTCAGGTACCAACGAACTAAAGTCTTTCTCAAAGCTATCTTACAAATAATTCAATCTTCCTTCCTCTTAAGGTTGCTAGTGTTAACTAAAAAGGGAAGATGTACACAAGAACTCTTAAATTTAGTCTACCCCATTTAAGGAATTGTACCCAATTTTGTTTTTTAGTATATATGTAGAGTTTATTAGTTGTCCATAGAAATGATACAATTTAAGGCGGTCGGAAGATATAAGTTTTCTCGGTTAACCAATAAACGTTTTGTTCGCTGGTCTTTTTCACAAACTTGAGTTTAAAGATCTCAATTGAAGAGAGTAAAAGCTGGATATCTTGGATGATACTACCAACCAAAGAGAGAGGATAATAGATAGTTTGTTGAGGGACACTACACTGACGGTACGTATGATAACCAGTTCTATTGGCGGGCTTGAACTAGGGCTAGTGGCATTGCGATAGTGAATGCCTCGATAAGTAATGGGTCCCAAACTTTGTTGATTGTTCCATTACATGTATCAATAACCTCCACCGTGTCTGATCAACATATGACACCCCCCCCCCCCCCCCCCCATTTTGATTTGTCTTGGTCTTAGAAGATGGACGCATCCACATTAGTGACCTTATATCATGTTGGAGGGGATTTCCGGTTGGTGTCACCTTTGGTTGGTATGAACCTTCTCAAAGCAGGTGGTTAGAGAAGGGTCTTCCGCCATACACGAATGTGTCCCTTTACTTGGATAGATAGCGTCAGTGGAGAAGGTTGGACTACATTTGAGACCCGATTGTTTCTTTCCTTCCAGATTTCTCAGATTCCAATAGAGAATTCCGTATTTCGATCTGGAGTTTTCTATTGGACCCATTAGGACCACCATGTAGCAAATGTGGGGGTTAGTGATATCGAGGATAGTCCACCCATTTTGGCCCATCAGTCTTTGGCAAACTGGAAGAAAATGTCTGCAAAGATTGGCCGCACTTGTAGAGTACCTGTGAGGACACACCAAATAAAGATGCGAATCTAGGCCTGGACTTGGAGGTTCCAAATGGTAGGCCATAAAGTTGGGCATCGGGGGTGGTAACTATCCTCGACCTTAGATTACGATATCCTGCCTTTGCAGAGTAGTTCCCCTGGGGTCATCCATCTAGTACAATGTGTCTTTGACTCGAGTGTAGATAGTGGAATGACCAAGATGGCCGCTTGATCCCTTGGGGAGAAGGTTATCGTAATGTGGGGGACATTCGACCTTCTAGGAACAACGAGGATGAGGGAATTGACCATGAGGCTCTCAAGTGTCAGGGAGGAGGTGTGGATGTACGGGTATGGAGTGGTCAGCCATTGTGCGTGTATAGAGGATATGGGTGGTGTGACCGTCCCTTATCGTACGACACATATCAGATCCAATTGATGCTTGGCTTGCCCGAATTCTCGTCCATATATAGGTAGGGTTGGATCCTCGAGCAACCATTTGGAATTCTCCATTTGAATAGTATCGAGCTTTGACTAATTGGACTACAAAAGATTGTGGTTGAGTAATGAGGTTCCAGGCCTGTTTTCCAAGGAGGGTCGTGTTCGCATCCTGAATAACCCTAAATGTCATTCCATCAGTTTCCTTTGGTTGGCATTGTTTGTGCCAGTCCAGTTAGATAATTAGTCGTTTCTTGTCCGTTGGAGCTCCCCACCAAAATCGAGCTAAGGCTACATGGATCTTGTCGGTTATAGACCTTGGGACTCGAAATAATGACATGACATACGTTGGGAGTTAGGTTAAAACGAATAAGGTCATCACCTCCCTTCATACCGGGGAAAGGATTTTACCATCTCAGGAGCAGATGTGCTTGATAACATTCTCTCCCAAATACACCAAACTACGTATCCTGCTTCTACTAACCATATTGGGTACTCCTAGGTACATAGATGCCTCCACGGTTTTGGGGATATTGAGGATTCGGGAGCAGGCTTATCGGGTCTGCAAATTCGTGTTTGTACTAAAAAGAATGGAAGATTTCTAGAGGATAAGAACTTGACCCAACCATGCACCAAAAATGGTTATCAGGTCAAGAACTTGTGTGGATTCCTCGATCATTTCTTTGTATAATATATAACATCCATTCGCAAAAAACATGCGGATAATAAGAGGGGATCCCTCACTAACCGACATTCATAAATCTGGCCTCCCTTTCGGACCTATTCGATGAGGCGAGAAATGTCTTTCATGCAGAAGAAGAACATATATAGAGATAGAGGATCTCCCTAGAGAATACACTATGTCGGGATGATAAGATCCATTGTTTTTCCTTTGGATGCATTTTGGTAAGGAACCGTACCCATACATACCATCATCAATTTCATCCATTGCTTCGAGAGTCCCGATTTTTGTATCATTATCAGGATGAAAGACCATTCCACCCTGACATAGGCTTTACTCATATCTAGTTTGAAGGCCATAAATCCTGCATTCCCTTGTGTTTTACGACGAAGATAATGAATTACCTCGAAAGAGACAAATATATATCATGGATAGAGCGTTCTGGGACAAAAGCTCCTTGGGTAGGAGATATGATATTCGGGAGCAGGACTTTAAGTCTATTTTCCAGAACCTTTGAGAGAATGCAGAAGACAACGTTACACAGGGCAATCGACAGAAATTTGTCACTATTTTCGGGCTTGGTACTTTGGGAATGAGGACGATTGTGGTATCGTTGATTCCTTAATGTAGTTACCTACCTCCTATGACTTGTTGGATAAAGGTCACGACTTCTAGTGCCAAAGTGGGCCAGTAAAATTGGTAGAATTTAGGATTTAATCCATCCGAGCCTTGTACCTCGTCGTGTCCCATTTGGAAGACTACATGTGTGACTTCCTCTTTAGTTATTGTCGTCGTCAATAGTTGATTTTGACCAGTAGTAATCTTTGTTCAGTAAGGAGATTCATGTTCTAGAGTGAGACCTCCGAGGTAGTAAAGAGTCGTTTGAAGTATGTCAAGAGAAGGATGTTCATCCTCGATTCTTGTGTGATTATGTGGCCTTGAAAGTCTTGTAAAGAGAAAATTTATTTTATACGCCTTCGAAACGAGGTTGTTGCATGGAAAAACTTTGTGTTCCCATCTCCCTCCGTGAGCCAATAGTGTTTGGCTCGCTGCTTCTAGAAGACCTCGTTCTATGTCAGAGATGTTTCATACTGAATATGAAAGGCCTCTCGACGATTCACTTCCTCTATGTCTTTGTGTCCATTCAGTGTGGCAATCTGACGTTGACACCGTTTGATTTGTTTCAATGTCACTTGATATACATCTCTCCCCCAAGGTTAGAGGGTCTCACCAATTTGTGCATTCCTATAGCCAATAACATATGTTGATGGGCCCTCCCATGCTCCTCTAACAAGGGCACTACATTCTGGTTCCTTCGTCCAGTTGGACTCAAATATAAATTCCATCGCTCGAGGTGTACGATTCAGGGGTGTCAGGGTGAGGAGGACCAGATAATGATCCGATGTAGTTATTCTCATATTGATCATCCGGGGAGGCGGGATTTTCCGGGCCAGATCCCCTAAGATCAGGGCTCGATCCAGTTTGGTCTTTATTCTAGTACCTATTATGCGACCTAGAAACCAAGTGAATGGGATGCCTTCCAATGGCATATTCAAGATCTCGATATCCTCGATGAGTTACTAAAAGTCTGTGATGAGGGTTTGTGGATAAGGATTTCTACCCCTAGTTTCCCCTTGTTCCAAAATGGCATTGCAATCCCCTTTGAGGACTCATATCCTTCTATCTTGTTTCCCCAACTGTCGTAGCTTTGTCCACATGTGATGACGTCGGTTCCGATCCGAACCCCATATATTCCACTCAAACGGAAAGGATCTTGTCCCAAAATGGTGATTAAAGCATCAATATATCTATAATCAACATCCTGAACGTCCACTTGGACATCTAGTCCCCAAAACATCGCCAATCTACCCTTGTGCCTCGTAAGGGGTGAGACCCAAATGCCATCTTGGAACCCTAAATTTCTTATGAGGATGGTTGAGTCTGGCGGCGCCTGCATTGTCTCCTAATAGAAGAGGACATATGGCTGGTGGGTGGCAATGAGGATATTTAGGTGCTGGTGGTACAGATCAACCGCTACTTATTTACAGTTCCAAGAAAGTATGTTCACCGTAGGTCTATTCGGTACGTTAGTCTGTGCAATTCCAGCCCAAGAGGGTTGTGGCGGGGGGTCGAAAATGGGTGGAGAAGGAGACCCTTCTCGGCTTGAATCTCCTGGAGACGGGGGCGGTGCTGGAGACGGGTGGGAACTGCGGATATTTTCGTCTTGGACAGCTCCGGTCGCGCTTGTGATGACGTTATTGGGCCCCTAAGATTCAATATGATTGGTATGTGGCAAACATGTTAATGAGGTATTTTCCGTGAAAATTCGAGGATAAAGGGGTTCCTGGTTTGGTGGCCGAGGTATGATGACAACATCCCCGACCACAAAAGGTGGAGGCAATGTCATTGGTGCTACTTGGTGATACTCATTATGTAGGACAGTAGGAGAGGAGGAATAGAAGGTACCTCAGGATGTGGGGCGTCTCATTGATGGTTGTTCGGAACAAGGCGTCCCATCCATACTCGACCTACTAGTGGTGGGAGCAGAGGGAATTGAATATTGGGGAAGCCTCTAGTGGACGGTCGTCCATGGGAGCGATCACACATAGATGACAGAAGATCCCCTTACACGGGAAGACGGGACATGCCCCGGGTTTGATGACGACGCTCACAACGTGATGGTCTATCCACAATTGTCGTTTGGTCCACTACAAGGGCGGTTGCTGGTGGCCGCATAGCTGCAGAAGCCCTAGGACCGACAACATTCGTAGAGTATAATTAAAGATGGATTTGGAAGGGTACCGATTTAACGTCTTTCATTATTTTAAAGTTATATTATCAACTAAATTTAACAAAAAAGAAAATCACTATTTCTATAGGATAGGAGTACGGTTTGATAATTACATTTACACCATATGAAATAATGTATTTTCTATCCGATTACTGTTTTAAATGATTAAAATTTGTCAATTGATTCATTTTTTAAATAACAAACAGAAAAAACAACATAGTTAACGATAATTATCTATAGTTTTCTCTGGTTTAGAATTTTAGAAAAATATAAATAGAAAATAGATGTGGTTACAAATAGATAGGTTAGGGTACGTATTCGTTACGAATTTAGTTTATGATAAGTATTCGATAATCGTGTATATATGTGATATGGAAATGTAATTAACCGTATGTCTTTTTTTATCAGAAATTAACCCTATGTCTAACCACTATTCTTACGACAAACAACTGATGAAAAATAAAAAAATTAATTAATTTTGGATCAAATAACCCCTTAATTTGTCCTCATGTTCATAGTAAATTGCACTTGTTTTCAATTCCCTATATGCCTTTTCTCAAGGAGGTGACCGAGCTTGATCTCACCCCTTGTAGGACCACTAGCATGTCTGTTGGCCGACGTCAACAACCCATTTGATTAAGATGAAAGACATGTATCAGGTTCGGAAAAATGAACAAGTTAATGATGGAAAGTGAAACGCTAAAAAGTGAATACTCTGTTCTTACAAATAGAGAAATAGAACAATAGAGCTTCTCAAGTACATATTGCAAGAAACGGTAGAATAAAATGAAAACTGAATTCTAGGATAACTCAGGAAAAGCAACAACCAATTTAGTTCAGTTGTGCATGTAACTGAATTGGTATCTCATTCATGAAATTGATGAGCAACAAGTCCCTATGCCCCCACCCACACCATGAGTTGGCTGATTGCAAATGTTGGCATCGGAAATGACGCGCATTTTACAAATCAATCACACGTGAGAGCTTCTGGATACGGTTTAACAAGAAATCACCTTGCTTGATGGTGGCTTGGTAAAGAGCATTCTTTGCATCGGGACGGTTAGTCTCAAGAACACCTTTGACTTTATCAATCTTGCAATGAAGCTTTCCCGCTGCAATGAACCGTGAGAGCTCCCTGAAAAAAAAAATCAAGTATCATCCACAAGCTCATAAAGTAGTCAATCAAACACGCCACAGCCTTACATAAGAGATAGTACAAATAACACATTGCCCACTTACACATCAATGAAGTCTACTGTCACACCAAACGCCTTCGCCATAGCTTCAATGGTGACACTCTTGTAGGACTCCAAAAACTGAGAATAAACAACGATTCTGATCTCCCTCATGTAATAGCGGAAGTGTGGTTGCAAGTAGCGGTCCAGTTTTATTTGCTCCGTCAGTCCAGCTGAAGATTAAATCCAAAATGGGAGAAACAGTGAGATAATGTGTGCTGATCAGTTCAAACATGATGTGACTGTCAAAATATTCAGGTGCAAGAACAGGAAAGTTAAGAGGACTTGAGAAGTGGCAGAATATGACCAAAAGGAAATGGTACTTGCACCACCAATAGATAAAACCCACTTAATGAGAACATGTGTCTGTGTACACATTTGATGTTTGGCATTTATCATATATGAAATTGCTTACGTTTCACTTACCGAATGCAGAGAAGAATGCTTTGTATTGACAATCATACAAAGAGTTCATAAACTCGGAAAGATATGGAATTTTCCCAATTACTGCCAAGATCTCAGGAGCATCAACAACCTGCCACATATTAACTTAAACTAGTCACACCACAGAAAACATGGCATTATTTAACAAAAGTACACTAACCTTGTCACATTTCTCACTTAACTACACAAACCTTTAAATTTTCTCACTAGACTAAACTTTCGAATTTTCTCACTTTACTCTATTATGGCAATAAATGACCACAATACCCTTCATTGTTTTTGTATCTTCAAAAATGTCACTGTCACAGTAAATTGTATTAGTTTCGTAAATTGATGCAGGGGTATTTTTGTCATTTACTACCAAAATAGAGTAATGTGAGAAAACTTGGAAGTTTAGTGAAGTTGAGTGAGAAAATTTAAAAGTCAGTGTAGTTAAATGAGAAAAGTTACAAGACAAGGTTAGTGTACTTTGGTGAGATTATCCCTTTAACAAAATACATAAAAGCAGGACACAGAATCATGATGGAGATAAGGCCAGAACACGACACCTTTTGCTTGAGGGACACTCTATCCAGTGATATAATGCTTGTAAGGACAGTGTAAAATATGAAGATGTCGTATGGGAAAAGTTCATAAGTTGTGAAAGTTGAAATGGAATCAAGAAACAAATCGGCAGCCTTCTTGAAATTCCGAGTGGACATGCAATACAAGCCCTCGTACACCTTCAAACGGTTCTTCCTTTCCCAATCACCTCCTTCTTCAAACAAGCTGGCATCACGGTCAAAACAATTATAAGCCAATACATCGTTTAGAAAAGAGAATTATAGAGGGGGAAATCATGTGATTACCTCTTTGCTTTGTCAACGCTCTTTGATATAAGATCAAAATCCATGTAAAAAAAACCAAGCTGCAAAGTGTAAAACACCAAGTCCATCTTCTGCCCAACTGCAACTGTTTTGCTTTCCGTTACTTTGAGTTGTTCAAGTGCTTTCTCCTGCATTCACAAGTTACCAAATGGAAACAAGATGTCATTGACAAGGATACACATAATCATACAAGAAAGTCCAAACTGAACAACTATATACCTTATCACCAATCTTAATGAAAAACAAGGATTTAGCCAGATGAGCTTCCCGCACTTCACTTTCACCCAAGTTTTCCTCGGCATCAGCAATCCTTAACAAAGGCAAAAATATTAGACTGAATTGTATAAAAAGATACTGAATGCCAGGACCATACAACTACTTCAAAGCTGAAAGAAAATATTAAGATTTAATACTTTAAGAATGCTAGATTTCCATATTAAAATGAAGGTTCATACAAATTGGCAAATCATGTCAGCTGCAGAAAAACCCTTTTAATTAATAAGGAAACATCTTTGCAATACACACGATTCAGGAAGGTCTAGTTTATGCTTAAGCAAACTCAGGCTCTAAGCGCACTTGAGACACAAAGGTCCACCAGGGATTATATGTAAAGAGCAGCACACTTCACAGCCTTGATTAAAGAGAAGTGATGTTAAAGAGATGCAAGAAATTAAAGATTTAATATATTACCTTCAACTATTTTATTTTAACTTTATCCTATGGAGTCAGGTGTTTGAACATACGTGTTGTGTCTTTATGTCCATTGATTTTATGGGGATATATTCAAGTAGAGAACAACAAAGAGAGTAACAGAGATATAGCAATGGTAGATGTGGACACAGCAAGAGGCAAGTAAGGAATAATTTGCACACTACAGTTCACACCTGGCTGGAGAGAGGAGGAAAGAGAACTCCGTTCTCAGGTTGAATCTTAGTGATCTTAGTGTAGGAGATATAGGTTGAAAGTTGACATGATTAAGTTTTTTTTTCTGGAGTTATTATTCACTACTATAGGGTATATAATAAATAACAATGAGTCTAAACATAAGAGCCCCTATGGTCAGGGCTTCATGGGCTAACCTTAAGCCTTTGTGCCAGTGGGCTTTTTCATACATTCATGGAGACGATAGAGAACAAATAGTTTGAGCAAAACCAACCAACAGATTTAGATACAGCAGAAAACCCTAGAGAGAAATGAACCAAACCACCCAAAAACTGTTGGAACACGTGGTAAAGTTCCCCTTTAAGCAAGGGAGAGTATTCAGCCTTGGAACATGCACAAATGTGTGGGTGTATTGTCTAACAAAAAAAGAAAGAAATGAAATGAACCACACTGTATAAGTAATTCATCAGGATCTATTTACCATATGATTTATTTAATCTTTTACCCCAGTTCAATTATAAAGTAGATGCTCTATAATATTGCCATGAGCTTGTACTTTAATTGTTAATACACAACTTTTCATTGAAGATCACCCAGTCTAAATTCGATTCAGGCTTTGGAACAATGAAATTGAATAACCTCAGTATTTATCATATGCACATCCTGACTACTCCATAACCTACAGTTCTACCAATCTATATTCCTGCAGAACTGTCTTCAACCATATTTAAAACAATGCAAGTGAATTAGACACAGGGCCACTATATTTAAGGAGTGTTTCAGCATTGCCTTACAGAAAGCCAGTAATGACAAATCAACAGTACAGTGCCTCAGCCCAAGTTCAGATACACAACAGTAAAATAGACATAGCACACTTTTCTCAGTCAAATTGACATTGATCCTCTACCAGAAGAAGTGTTCATGTTTATAATTGCAGCATCAGTAATGAACAGAACTTATTTACAAATCCTATCAAATCAATATTCTACGAAGCTACGGGGACAATCCATGTATAATAAACAAGAAACACAAATAGACACAGAAACATGCACGTCTCATTACCGGGTCCAAATAGACACAGAAACACAAAATTCAAGCTAATGCGCTATTTCCTTTTCCTCAATTTTCCCATCAACCAAACTGAAATTTTGCATCGATCACACAAGACCCACTGAATTACAAAAAACTGGCACTTACTTTTCATCCAGCTTCTTAAGCTCTTCTTCGATCTTGGCACGCATGGAATCATACACGCCCCGATCCATCTCTAACACCGAGCTCGCAGCTAGGGTTTCATACAGTGGAGCCATATCTGCACAATCCAATTGCATCCAGCATTAACCATACACCAAACACACAATCAACGTTACAGTAACCAATCGACATTAGTTGGTGAATCGGCGAGTTACCATCAGATTTGACGGAAGCGAAGACCTCCTCCTTGAGACTGACCTTCTCGATGTCCGGCACATCGGGGTGGTTGAGAAGGAAGATCTTGTTGGCGAGCACGAGGTGCGGCTGCTGAGCTCCTTCTTGTCCTTCCATGTCGACTCGGTACTGCCTCAGATGGTGAGTTGCTTTTCGAGTTTCAGGTCTTTTGATCGTTGGCTTGAGGAAGGAGAAACCCAATATACCAGAGTCTCGTCTCTGTCCCTTCTTCCCTGCTGAGGTGTTATCTGCTGCTTCTCAGGCGCAGCTTATAATTGGATAGTGTGACTGATTCGGAACATGATAAAAACGATCTCAGCATCAGGTCCGTCCATGTAAAGAAGCGCTTGAGTCATCGCGAAAAAGTCAACAACATCAACGGTTCACATTCTCTTATTTCATAAACCGCTTCGTGCTCTATTTCGTTCTCCTTCTCCAACTTAAACTCTTCGTTGTCACGCTCAGGGCTCGTGCCTCATTTCGAAACAATGGCGAAGAGAAAGTGTCTTAGGAGCAACATTGTGATCGACCTTACGTCCCAAGGTATATCGGTTTTCAGCTCTACAATCGCTACATTGTGGTATATGCAACTAGGACTGTTTGGCTGGCGAGAAAAGGAAAGAACTTTTTTCATGTCATCTGCTTGTTTTGGCTTCTGTAAGTAGGAATGAGGATAATGTTGAAAATTTCACAATGTTGTTATGGCGGGCTCTCAATCCAGTGGAAGTTGCCTTCATTTTTGCAACTCTGCAACTTGGTGGTGAAACCCCCAATTTCTCTTAAAGTTCCTAGTTTTCCAATCAACCAAACACTATTGCTTCTTCTTTAAAGTCTAGTGAACTGTTATTGATTGTTTGATCTAGTGTCATTTTTTTGAATTCATTTATTATTTTAGTTGAAATACTTGTTTTTTGAGTTTGAGTAATGCTGAGGTTTGCTAGAAGCAAGTAAGTGGATTTTCAGCAACTAGGTTTTGTTTCTGTTGACAATGGGTTTTGTTTCCACGCTAATAGCAAATGGGAGCCATAAGTAGACATATTTATGCATCCCTTAAATGCAATCTGCTTGGAAGTTGTATATGGGCATATATTGAGGTTAAAGTTCGGCTCATGTTATAAATTTGATTGAATTCATGTTGATGCAGATCAAATTTCAGAGCATGGTTCGTGTTTTAAACATATTGAAGCACGGTTAGAGGATTACAACTTGGCTTTACCATGCTTTTCATCTGACATCCCTCGCCGTGAACGATCAGCAAGGAGAGCCAAGTGCAAAAACTTAACTCCCACACAGAAGAAGAAGCTTGACACTAAACATTTTGATTGCTACTTGCAGTAAGCTACACAACAATAAGTTTTTTTGTTGTAAAAAAGAACTCTGTTTAATCATGTCTTCTGAATATATTGGTATACAATGTACAGGAATATGTGGAACAACATCTCACAAAATAAGAAGACTTCCATAACCTACCTTGACTGCTTGTGGTTTGCATTGTACTTGCAAGCATCCTTCAAAGCTCACGTGCTAACATGGATCAGGAAGAAGCAAATATTCACTAAGAAATATGTTTTTGTTCCTGTTATCTGCTGGTTGGTCTTCTCATTTCCTTGACTCCTAAACTTCACTTTATTTTATTACTCGTCCATGTGAACGTATTGGTTGCAATGTTCTTTTATTAGGAGTCACTGGTCTCTCCTGATTTTATGTAACTTCGGTGAGAAATTGCAATCAGAAACCAATCCTCCATGCATGTTATTGTTAGATTCACTTGAAAAGGCAAATCCAAGGCGGCTTGAACCAAATATAAGAAAGTACTTTTTTTCCACACTTTGTTCTTTCATTTGCTAATTGCTATTATTCAAGTATTCATTCATTATGTTCTGTTTGATTCTCAGGTTTGTGTTGGATATATTCAAAATGGAGGGCAGATATGACGAAGAGGATAAGGCTATGATTTCTAAAATTCCATTGTTGGTGCCCAAGGTGATCCACATTTGCCTCTAGATAGCTTCCTATGTCCTCAATTTACAAAATTGAGAAATGTTTCAGGTTCCACAACAAAGAGATGGTGAAGAGTGTGGTGAGTTTGTTCTCTACTACATAAACCTATTTATTGATGGGGCTCCAGAGACTTTTAGCATCCAGGATTTTCCATATTTTGTAAGTCTTTGTTCTTCCATGTCTGATACTAATGAAGATTAGTAAATATGTGTCTGATGAGAGTTAAGCCTTGTCTTGATATACTGCAGATGAATAAAAAATGGTTCAGTCATGAAGACAAGGAGCATTTCTTTGAGAAGCTTGGTTATTTAGGCAAGTGACTGTGTTTGTCTCAATGTTCATAGAAGCTGAAGTTCAACATGTGTTGTGTTTGCATTTCTTTTTGGCTTGTAGAAGTATATTTTGAAGAGTTTCTAGTCTTCTAGGTGAGTGGTTTTGTGTGCATAGGTACCAAAGTACCAGAATCATGCACAACAGTCTAAATATGTAGTATGCCCAATACACTTTAGGATCATGCCTCTTGTTTTCTGATTGTTAGTGTTCAAGTGACATGACGAAATAAATATTAACCTTTCAAAAATAATAGGGATAAATGCGGGAAAAAAACACCATGAGATATTCACTTTTTGCAAGTTGCAGCCCTCTTCTTTGTTAATTATAAACAAAATACTTTGAACTCGTCTTTTGTTGTATTTTGTGTAAATTTATTTCAAAATAACGATTTTTCCCTTGAAATTCGAAATCTAAAAATAATAAGAAATACTAAAGTCTAGAATTTTTTTCTCCCTTAGTTCTTTTCTTCATTACAAAAGGAAAAAAAGTAACATGAACAAAATTTTGTTTTTTTTTACTTGTTATTTTTGAAATTTATAAACTCATCATTTTATAACAAATTTACTGCATCAAAAAGCCAAATTCACAACATGTTTTTTGCCATTAGTAGGGCTGTGTTCGGTCGGATATCCGACCCGACCCGCACATATTTAGGCCCACCCGTCAATTTGCGGGTCGGATGTCATTTCCTTACAACCCACCCATCGAATCATAATTCTTAGTGAAATCCGACCATTCGGATCGGGCCAGGCCCGCGGATATCCGAAAATGTTAAAAAAAATGGGCTTTTACATACAAACTCATATCTTAAACATTCACATACTGAAATAAAAACTTAAACATTCACATACTGAAATAAAAACCATCTTCAGCAAGTCATACTTGTCCATAATGCATTACAAGTCCATCCTACTAACTAATTTCATGAATTTTTCAATTCATCAAAAAATACACTATCAGCAAAATGTTCTCCTTCAACTTCGAGAGAACCCCCAGCTACTTCAGCCCCTCCAACAGTACTTCCTCCTTGACTCTCTTCCATTTTGCAGCCAGACCTATCAAAAAAACTAGCAGCAAATTAGTTATAAAATTCAATGTTCATTAGATAGTACTTCAACAATTAGATAGTGTTCATTAGATAAAGCTTGTAATTTATCAGCACATGAAAAAAAAACTTGTAATTTATCAAACTTTTACGATTTAAATAAACTTTATAAAAAAATCAGCACATGAAAAAAACTTGTAATTTATCAAACTTGTCATTTATCAAACTTTAAAAAACTATCAAACTTTTACGATCTAAATAAACTTCAAAATAAAATCAGCACATGAAAACACGATCTTGAATTCATGTAATCAAAAGTTCTATCTAACAATAACACAACATCATAATCACAAGCTGTAACACTCTTGGGACACATACGATAAACTCTACACCATATACTGGGTAAGAGTGAGAAAGATATTGAAGAAATTATTCAATAATAAAGTTTTGTGCACTTGGGCGGGGAACAAACCAAGTGATAACCTCTCAATCTCTTTCTAAAAACATATTAATAGGTATGTATGACATATGGAATACAGAACTCAAAATACCCACCTCTTGGACAATCCAAGAGCATATCCAATATCATTTTAACTAATATGCAGACTTTTAAAGACTTTTAATTAAACAGAATACAATATCAGTTACAAACAAATCAACCCAATGGAAACTAATATGCAGATTAGATAATTTACCGTGATGCTCATGACAATGATAAAATAGATTTTTAACTGAGCAAATGCACCAAGGCATCAACCAACACCAAACAATTACAAAAAAACAATGATTATAGACCAATATGCAGATTATCTACTACACTGCAGAAATAATACTTGTAATTTATTAAACTTTAAAACACTTTAACTACCTAGCACATGAAAAATGTATACTTAACACCATTTTTACTGAGAAATCAACTTGTTAATATACTTCTACGATTTAAAAACTTCTACGATAGCACATAAAAACTTCTACGATTTAAATAAACTTGTTAATATACTGAGAAATCACACATATGGTAAAAAAATCAGCACTTGAACACTAAAAATACTTCAGATTCACCCCAAAAATTTATGTTTAGCACTTTAATCTTGCTCTATTTACACAAACTCAATACCAGTTAACACACAAATATACCACAAATTTAATACTAGTTAACACACACATATTTGCACAAAATATAAACCACGAACTAGAAAAATATGTGAGTAATTTATACCTGTACTCGGCTTCAATGACTTTGATTAGGAAAGCCTCCAACTCTATTCAAGATGGATAACCCAGTAACCCTAACAATGAAACATAATATAACTTCAGATTCAAGAGGGAAAAAAACGAAAACCTAAAAAAAATTGGGGGTTTCAGAGTCATCTACACAAACCTTGAGCCACTATTGTTGTTCGGCTGAGACGAGATTCAGACGAGGACCACGAGGCCGAGATTTCCTCGAGTGAGGACCCTGACTTCGAGTTCCTCTCCAGTCTCCGCGAGGCCGGTGAGGGTATGGTTTGGGAGGACCGCGAAGTCGGTGGTGGGTTCGGCGTGGGAGGACCGCGAAGTCGGTGGTGATGGTTCGGCGTGGGAGGACCACGATTCCGATGGTTAGGGTTTGGCGTGGGAGGGTGGAGAGGTGGTGAGCTTTGGCGTGGTGGGGAGGGCGGCGAGCTGGTGAGTGGTGAGGAGGTGAGGCTGCGGAAGAGACAGAGAGAGGAGAGGAGAAGATGAAGAGAAAGAGAGACAAATTTTAGGGTTAGAAGAGAGAGAGAGAGATGAGGGAAGTGAAGAGTCGTGTCTGAGTTACCGTTTAGAGATAGGGTAGAGAGTTAGAGATAAGGTTGAGATAGGTGTGAGGTCCTGAAGCAACCACGTGGCCCAATCCTGAACGTCCATTCAAAATTTGAATAACAGATCAACGGTTCTAATTAATTGATGTATATTAAATAAATTCTTCGGTCGGGTCGGTTAACCGCGGGTCGTCCAGATCCGATCCGACACCCGTCCGAAAACCTTCGGATATAACAGCTTTCGACCCGTTACCCACCCATTACCCTTCGGATGAGAGACGCGCGGGTCGCGGGTCGGTCGGGCCGCGAGTCGCGGGTCAAATGTGCAGTCCTAGCCATTAGGGTTAATTCCATCTCAGTACCCTAAATCTTTTATATTTCATTTATAGTACCCTAAATCTTTTTTGTGTCATCTCAGTACCCTAAATCTTTCATATTTCATTTAGAGTACCCTAAATCTTTTTTATGTCACCCCAGTACCCTAAAATTTTATTAGTTCCATTTTAGTACCCTAAACTTTAATTAATTTTATTTTAGTACTCATCGTTAACTTTACCATAATTTTGGTTGTTGGTAGGGGTAGTATGGTCATTTTACCTGTTTGGGATGAAAAGTCATATGTAAAGTTAACGGTGGGTACTAAAATGGAATTAATGAAAGTTTAGGGTATCGAGGTGACACAAAAAAGATTTAGGGTACTCTAAATGAAATATGAAAGATTTAAGGTACTGAGGTAGAATTATCTCTTGCCATTATAATAGAAGATGGTTAAAACTCAGCAAATGGTCGATACCTTGGGATGCATTTTTACAATCATCCCAAAATAAAATTAGTGATAACTGCAAACAAAATGCCATAAACTATGTGCCTACCGGTTTAACCGACCATCGTCCCAACTCCAAGCACCACACCGGAACTTCTCGGTCTCCAATAATCGGCACCGGCACCGCACCGGAACCGGTAAAACACAAAAAAAAAACCGACCAAATCAAATCCGATCGGTTTTACGGTTTCAACCGACCATGCATACTGATAAAGTGTGTCTCCATTATGGTCCAAATTCCAGAAAAATATCAGAAGAACGGTGCCAATTTCTGTAGCATTCATTCGCCGAGAGTGAGGGAAAACAAAGCAAAAGGGAGATAGAGATCAAGAGAGCAAACAAATTGAAATATTAGAAAATATAGAAGAAGAGTTGATAGTTCTGTGTCGTGTGTTGAAGAAGCTATCATTCTTGGGATAACAATTGCTAGAATGTCACAGCAACATGTTGAAGAGAAAGCATTTTTGGAGAAAGAACAATAGAGGCAGAGATGTATGTGTGGTGTATGTAGTATGAGATGGATGGTTGAGATTGTTGACCTAAAATCAATGGTCTATATTTCATGGTAGCGTAAGATCAATAAATGGGCCTAAAAGCACAAAGACCCTAATGCCATCAATAGGCTGATCTGCAAGATGTATGTATGGACTTGTACAGAAACAATGAATGGGCTTCTAAGAGCCCAAAGGTCCGGTCGGGCCGGTCCATTGACGGTTCAGAATTTCTCAAACCGGAAACCGACCTTCCTACTACCGGTTCACCTATTTTTACACCGGAATTGCACCGAAAACCTCCGGTTCCGGTTTTTTCGGTCCCGATTGCGGTCGGTTTCGGTCGGAATTCGGCGGGGCGAATTTTTTTGCCCACCCCTAAATACTATTGGTAGAGTGTTTTTTTTTTTTGCAAAAATCATTTTACATTCATTTTCTGTTTTGCAAATCCACTTAAGGGATTATTATTATTTTTGTGAAAAAAAAGGAAGTAATCATGTGAAAGTGTATACACAAGGGTTTTAAATCGCAAAACATGTATAATATAAAGGATAAAATTGTTATTTCTAAAAACACAGTCTAAAGACAAATGACTATCACATTATCAATTTCTTTAAAGATAAAAAGATTACAGACAAAAAATAGTAGAGAATGTTTTTCTGTAAAAAAAATTAATTGTTCACCAATAATGATAGCAATACACACATAATTTTGCCACCCGTTTTTGCCATCATCACATTAAATTATAAGGTGGGAATGTTTTGCAGAGAAACAGAACATTTTAACATATAGGGTTAATTCCACCTCAGTACCCTAAATCTTTCATATTTTATTTAGAGTACTCTGAATTTTTTTTTGTCATTTCAGTACCCTAAATCTTTCATATTTCATTTAGAGTACCCTAAATCTTTATTGTGTCACCTCAGTACCCTAAAATTTTATTAATTCTATTTTAGTACCCCTAAACTTTCATTAATTTCATCTTAGTACCCACCGTTAACTTTACCATAATTCTGATTGTTGGTGAGGGGTAGTATGGTCATTTTACCTGTTTTGGATGAAAAATTATATGTAAAGTTAACAGTGGGTACTATAATGGAATTAATGAAAGTTTAGGGTATCGAGGTGACACAAAAAAGATTTAGGGTACTCTAAATAAATTAATGAAAGTTTAGGGTACTGAGGTGACACAAAAAAGATTTAGGGTACTCTAAATGAAATATGAAAGATTTAGGGTACTGAGGTGGAATTATCCCTAACATATCTGAGCATAGGCATGGACAAAACAACTATAGATCTATATCAATTAAACACGATTATAAAAGTCTAAGAGATTAGTCGGTCTTAGTTTTTCTACTCTATGAAAGCTTCTCTAATCTCGGCATCGTCAAGTTCATCCTCCTCATAGTAAGAGCCATGGCCATTAGACTACGGCTAGTGAAAGCCATGAGCACCCGTCAGGTACGAGCTTGGTCTTTCCTTTTATCGTAGTCTTCTACGCAACGATTCTCATATGACTTTAGGATCCAAGGGTGGGACGGTAAGACGGTGTACGATTCTGCAACACCCCATGTCGGGTTATCCCGGAAATTCAAAACGACATGTTGATCGGTCCATTCCGTGCAAAGCCTCCCAAGATCCAAAAAACAGAATCTATCAAGACGCGTTCGAACAGTCATCTATGCAGTTCTTTTCAAGGATCCTTAGGGAACTTCCATCGTGAATTGATTTACTGTTTTCTGTGTTTTGCTTTTGCTTCAGTTCTTTGTACGCTTCAGTTTTGTTGTCTAAGATGGATATTAGACGTTTCTACAGGTCCAAGAGCGTTGGGAACCCTACAGAGATCTCAGACATATTCTGGTACCTAGGGTCCTTGACCCTCTTCTGTAACGATTGATCGGAATTATTAATAAAATACTATATCATCACGTTTCAAAAGAAAAACAATTACATAGGCATTCCCACATAGGCCACTTCTGAGTAATTGGACACCCTTAACTGAACTGCATAACCTAATTTACAGTTTCTTAATCAGAAAACAAAATTACAAACTGTACAAAATAAGGGCTGATTTCTAGGAAGAGGAAAAATCAGTTAATCTAAAACTTCAAACTGAAACTTGAGCTTGGAATCTTGATCATGCCCTTCGAAGGATTGGAATGGAGATCCACAGTCTTTGCCTTGAACGTAGTTTCTGCTGACTCAAATGCCCGAGAGGCTTGAAGGGCCATTTCAGCATGAAGTTGGAGACATGTCATAGCCATCTAAGAAAAATGTATGCAATTGCAGACACAAAGATTAATTCACAAACCAATTACTAGATTTTAGTTAGTTAACAAATATATTTCTAAATCATACTTGCGCAGAATCCAATTTCATCTACTGACATTCCAAACCAAGACTAGCAAGTGAATGGTCTCTTGGAGGACTTTACACTAAATAGGTCTCTAGTACTTAACAAGATCTTTGCCCTCTCAATTTACTAACTAAGCTGAAAGAACAATCTAAATGTGGAAGATAGACATGAGATCGACAAATTCAATAGAAAGTACACAGATTACCAAAATTGTATTGCAAATAATATGAGTGCCTTTATAGAAGTTCAAGATTCAAGCTTACCGTATAACAATCTCTATCTATGTCTGACTCAGCAACATGAAGTGCAAATGTGCGGACCCACTCAAGACCTCTAGAAATTTCAAGATTTCCTTCAACCAAAGCTGATGCTACATAAGAGGGATGAAGAGCTACCAATATGCACGAGGCTGCAAAAAGGACGGCTCTTCTGACATATGCTTCTTTGTGATGACATACCTCTCTGCATATGATCACTGGTTAGTATACACATGATACATGCATGTATCAAATAATTGATTAAACTTAAATGGGGTAATTGCAAAAACTGACCCTGTGGTTTGCATTTTCTGCAACCTGGTACCGTCTTCTAGAAACCGTTGCAAGTTAATATAGTGAATTATTTTTATTTTGCACCGTCAACAACACCATTAAAAATCAAAGGAAAGGCTGAAAATGCCCCTTTATACAACAAATTTTAATACTTGTTTTTTTATAAATAAAACAATTTCTTAATATTTAATTCAATACTTCTTTGTATATTTTAGAAGATAAATTGAATTTTTTTTTTTTTTGCAATTTTTATTCATTTTTTCATTCAAGGGAAAAACCGGTATTTCCAAAATATGGGCATGTCACGTGACCAAATTTACCCTTTTCCGTTAAGCATAACTGACGGTGCAAAAAAAATTGTCTACGATACTAAGTTACTAACTTGAAAAAAAATGTAAAGCACATTCTGTTTTTGCAATCATCCCTACCTAAATATTTAATATTAATGCCTCAAGGTCAATTTCTAGGGTGCAACTTTGATTGAAATACCTGGATTTGAGCATATCTAGAAGAGGGGAAGCCAATGCCGAAGCTTCTGGATGCAAGGCTGCACATTTCATACAAACACCAAGCATATAGATGAGTTTTCCTAGGACAATAAAGTCCCGTCCAAGCAAGTCAACTCCATGCCTTCTCTTATCAAACCCCTCCATGGCAGGAAGCATAAAGGCGGCTGCATATAAGGGAAACTTATTATGGGACAATTCCACCTGGCTCTGTTGAGTGCTTGCTGATCTGAGGCTCCAACGGCGTGTCTTCCCCTTCTTGATTTGACTGTCCCTTAAGGGAAGGTCTCTCTCATAAGTGTTTGACCAATTCAATAGAGTTCCTGTTGTTGAGACCTCTTTCCATGAACCAGCTCCAGGAGGTCCTGAGTTACCAGGCAAGAACCAGGGCTGAGATTCTGAGGTGGCTGATATGAGAACCCTTTGCTGATGTTTAGGTTTCATGATTTTGGCATCAGCAAGCTCTTCTGCTGCATCTGTCATGATATCCAATATCATTATGCGTTGGCTGACATCAACATTTGGTGAATATAGTAGCTTGTTTAGAGTTTCAAGAGATTGAACTGGACAAGTGAAAACCAAGGCTACCAATGCTCTCTGTCTCTTCTCTTCAGCTGACTCTTCCTCACCTTCTACGGCCAAATCAGAGCAACGAACCTGTACAAGAGTTCTTACAAGATCGCCTGCTATATGCTTAAGTTCATCAGGTGATGCTCTCACAAGCTTCTCAGCAACGTCAAGGGCCCTCTCCACCTGTGGAGTAAAAAGTTACCCATCAGAAGAATATTTTTGACCAACTTTTTAGTTTATAAGGATAAAGCCAAAGAGGAAGGTATTTATTTTGTTCTTCATGATACATGAAATCTATTTTGAAGATGTTAAGTTGACCCAAGGTTCTGAAACTCGGGATCAGCCAAAATTCAGTGAGGCGACATGTAAGGATCATTTGACTAAAGGAGAAGAAATCGGGGAGATGTCAGTAAAACTCGTTTTGTATTAAGTATATATGTTGAAGACAAAATATAGCTATAGTTTAGTAAAATTAGATAGTCCCAACTTCCAAACACATTTTAATTTATGTTTTGTGAAATAGAATTACATTTCAAAAGTGATTTGAACTTGTTATCGATAATATATTTTCGTGTTCGTGCTATGCACAGATCTTCAAGTACAAATTTTCATATACACTTGAGAAATGTATATGAAAGATAGTTGACCGAGTTTTGACCGATTTCTACTTATCGAACTCGGTGGAAATCAGTCAAAACTCGGTGGTTAAGTTTCGCCGAGTTCTCGGGGATATATCGAGATTTTTAGAACACGATCTGAGAACCACTGCACCAAAAACTATATCGCATTGTAACCATTGGGTTACTTACAGTATCAACTATTTGAAATATATGTTGGTGAGTGGAAAAGAAACTACTAAACCATATTACCAAAGAATTGATGAACTGCATTGATACTTCGAACTAAAAAGCAAGTTTTTGAAGACACCAATTGCGAATGAAATAAAATTACTTACCCCATCAGCATCATCAGATTTCCTCAGTGCTCCAACTACATCAACCAACTGTGAGAAGTTTTTCCGCAAATCAGTGTCATCATCAGACAAGTCATACGGTTGCAAAGATGAATCACTCAAGGAATCAGAATTCTCGCTCCCAATATCATTGTCATCTTCATCAGATTCTGATCCATTATTTAGTGTAGCTGGATCAATGATCTCATCTGGATCCAGTAGCTTAAAATCAGAAGATGTTTTATGTTTACCCTTCATGTTATTGCTTATACCATTGTCACATGTGCGATTAGAATCTTTTTCAAGCAGCAAAGAAGTTGAACTTGTGTGAGCTCCATGTTCTGTACTATTGGAAGTAGTAATTGTTCCCTTCTCAGGGTTAATTAAGCCAAAGTCCCAGCTAATTGTCTCCTCGGTGCAGGAGTCATCAAGGTATAGAGGATTGTTTGGGTCAATCATTTTAGAAAAGGCTAAAGCAATACTACTAGCCATTTTTCGAACTAAATGAGTAGGACTCTCCAGCCTACCTGCCAGGGAATAAGAACAGGTATTAAAAGAAAAATCATCTAAGAACCAAATTGTAAGATACTATTACCCAATAAAGGGATAGCAACATACAGCTAACTCCTTGGATAACTGACTGCATCACATCCTTTGTCTCATCTAGTTCTTCTCTGGACATCTTCTCCAGGGAAAGGCCTAAAGCTGCAGTCAAATCTGTACCATAAATTAAGGAGCAACAGAATCTCAAATAGCAAAATGATGAAGCTGGGAACTGGGATGATGCATTTATAGTTAGATCACCTTTGTAATGTTAATATTACATGAAGAATGTTGCTTTTTGTATAGTTTTCTTCCGAAACATATGGAAGCTTCTATGAGTTCTCTTGTTAGCAACTACTTAACAGCTCCCTTCAACATAAGGGAGTGTTGAGTTCAAACCGTGGTACATGTAATCTTAAGTCTATTTAAGAGCCAAATGGTTTAGAGTTCTCTTAATTCTACATGAGTAAGCTCAAACCTTTGGTGCTCCCTTACTTCTTGATAAGCAAGGTCCTGAGCACAAACCTTGGTGCACATTGCTGGTAAAGAGAACTGGTAATAACTATTTATGCAGAGAGTTATGGAATGCAAAAAAAGAAAAAGGATACAAGCTTGTTGTTCAATTGAGGCTGATTGCACAAACTCTTTTTTACACCATACTGCTGCAAGACGTTGTGTTGTGTCTAAGAGACCGCGAGTATTATGAAGCCTTTTGAGTGAAACAGCATCAGGTGGGCATTCAAGGACAGCAAACTGAAGGATCCATCGCAGGCAAGAGATGGGAAATACTTTCCAGAGTAAAAATCTATCAACAAACATGGACCTGAGAAACACAAACTATGAAAAATGACATCTGGTCTAATATTGTTGAATGGAAAGGGCAAAAGGCGATGAGTCTCTTTCATATTAAGGATATGAAGAGAGGGAGTTTTTTCATAAATAATTGCAATTGTTGTTTCATATGCAGAGATGTAAACAGAAACACATATCACTTACTTGACTGATTTCTGCTGGTTTATAATGAGATGAAACAATATCCAAAGTGTCCAGTAAGCTTCAATATCAGTTGCATGTTCAGTTGCTAGCCGATGCAAAAGCTGTTCTGATATTTTTTCCACAGCATAAGGGTCTCTGATAGTTTCCATTACCTTTAACCAATACTGGGAACGACGATTAGACACAACTAAATCCCCAAGAAATGAATGAGTATTTGATGACAGGAATGTTCTGACATGCTTAAGAACTCGTGGAACTACTTCACTCAGCAGCACATCTGCAAATAGAAACAGAATAAGCCACGCCGATTTTAACATCTTCCTGCTTGCATGGATAATCTAAACAGAAGAATAGGGAAATATTTATAAATATATATTGGAGAGCATGAGAGGTCCCTCTGCCTTACCTAGTATGATATACTACCAAATAACTTCCATAGAGTACCATGCCCGATAGGAATTTCCAAATTATTAAGTTGGAAATTGAAAAGCGCAAACTTCTTCACAGTGTGATGTACTCATATTGTCATAAAATGAAACAGTGTCATACTTATACATTAACTTCACACTTATAGACCATAATATAAAGAAGCAATTTACAACTCTATCTTAAGAATTAATAGATGGTATTAAAAATTTTATAATGCATAACTGATAGAACACTTGATCAACAGGAAAGGAAACAGCTCACACAACCACAGAAACACCTAGCAGATAGGAGAAAGCGTCAAATTGACTAAGGATCAACAGAAAAACTATGAAAATGATAAGATATGGGAAGTTTCACTATCAGATCATCTCATCTATTCTGTTGTTATAATGGAAGTGGCAAGTGCAACCTTATCAAGGGATAATGATTCTTTGGTAGACCTTTAGGCAAAGTTCAATCGTCCAGCAAAAAATACACTATTTCTAGAGGTATAGTAATCTTTCTGGATACCTGTAGACCCGCGTCGACAAATTCGAGAGAATGTTTCCCCGGAAAACAACAAATAACAGTCCATTTTACTTTCCTCAAAGTTTTCCATTTCTTCTGCTCCAGAAAGAATTTGATGAACGATCTTCTTGAAGAATAAACTAACATATTTGTTAAAGAATAAACAAAAGTTTTAAGATAATGAAAAGGGAGAAAATCAACATACAGCAATGTACAGGTATCACATAGTCGAATCCTTTCCATGGGCAATTCGTAGGAAATAAATAATAAAACCTTCTAACATGCTCAGCATCCAAAAACAAACTAGAGAAACCACACATGGCTGAATAACCTCAAACAACATCTAACACCAAATTGATAAAGGATACTGTGATGAAAGTGAAGTAGGGGCTTTCAATCGTACTTTGTCAGGAATAGATGTAATAATCTGTGCCACCCTAGACACATCTGTCTTCTGCTGTTCAGTCATAACATTTTCAGATGGGCAGTAACTGCCAAATGGGCTAACCATCTGAAGCACCCCATCATTTTCTAGCAAGTGAAGAATGAGTAACCTGTCATACATATAAAGGTGTCAACTGCAAGGGATACTGTAGAGGCTAAAGTCCTTAACATAATTACACCGACATACATAGAAGGCAAACATGCCATAAAACAAAGCAGCATGGATACCAGTTGAGATCAGAGATCGTAGATGTTTGCAAAACAAACAGAAATATGTATACTTGTATATGGCAAACAAACACTGCTCACAGATTATTACAGACCAGCAGATCCTGCAAACTACCTTCACTCAAGAATGATTTTATCTTCGTAAATTAGGCCGCATGATGAAATCATATCAGATGCTGAAAGCAACCAAATTTGCACAAATTTGGTGATAACTATCAAATTTGATATAACATTCTAAATTTCAACAATTTCATGTCCAGATTCCCCTCATCGAGTAGTTCAATTAAGAAGCTTAAATTATGAATCTATTCTTACTTAACTGATGTTACCGCTTTGCAACCAACCCACAAGAAAATGATGAGTTACCTATTGTATAAATAGTTTCTCTAATGAGTGTTAAATTGTGCTTGGTTACCAGCACCAATCATGATGATGTTCATGTCAACCAGATCTGGGAAAGAATGGCTTAAAAGACAAGGAACTCGGGGGGAGAGAATATGTACATCTTCACAAATACCTTTCAATATTCAATTGGACTGCATTAAAGTCCAGATTATTATCACTTTCTTTCTGCTGTAAGCAAGATACCAAAGTTTGAACGACCTCAGTAGCAAGTCCATCAACAAAAAATACGTCATAGACCAGCTTCCGTGCTGAAAAGGGGAAACAAGCTAGCCAACTGGAAGCCACATCTGCATGCAATAACCCCTTTTACAATTACCTTCCATGCACAACAAGACTGTCAAAATACATACAATTCCACGGCCCAAGTTGCAAGAAAAGGCTAATCCTCCTTAAGCATCTAGATAATAGCTAGAGAGCGTATATTCTAAGATAAAATAGTCCATGAGGTATATAGTCCTTACAGAATAAAAGAATATATAGTTTTCAGACTGCAGCAACCTATGAACTCCTCAATGTTTAAAAAAAACTTATTTCCATTTGATGAGGCTCATCAAGACCCACATATGTTTTTTTTTTCAAAAACTAAGAAGCACTGTATGCCAAGCATATCAGTCAGTGCAAGTTCTGATTCCAAAATCTCCTGCTCCCCTCAATTTTCTCACCCATTTAATTTTTTTATTACAATTGTTAAGTGCACTAATGCACTCCTAGCATGAGCTGTGCCAAATCTATCCCAGCCAATAATAAATATATCATCACATAAAATGTTATCAAATTTACCAAACAACAGCACCCGAGCTAATGCTGGAAATGCAGCTCCTTGGTAAAACACCTGCCACCATTCTTCTCTGTCATTTGCTGAAGCAACTTTGGCACTGAGCACCTGTATGAATTACAAATATAAACCATCAGATGAACTCCAAAAGAAAATATACAAAAAAAATTGAAGCTCCCTCAGCCGATAGCCACAAACCTGATCTCTGTAGCACTCATCAATACTATCTGCAAATTAAGAATGAATAAATTGAAATTTTTGATTCAGGAAAACAGAAACACAAGGTATCGGCTCTACAGTCCGAGTCAGTTTCATTGATGTTACAGATTTAAGTTTCTGTTCTTTTCTCATCAACCAAACAACCAATTTACGAAACGAAAACCTGAGAATTTTATAGATGAACCTGAAAGGAGAGAGGAATCGATTGGGAAGAGAAGTACAGCGAGCGAGTGAAGAGCGAAAATGACTTCATCAACGTGTTTGGCATTTTTCACGGCTGAGATTGCCTCTCCGACCTTGTCGAAGACGGTTGCTTCTAGCTCTTTCCCTATCTCTGTACCGCGCCCCATGCTTACCATGGAAGAAGATGAAGCTCTTGTGTGCTTTCTCCCGTCTTAATTCTGGAAACATGAAGAAAAATAAAAAACGACAAGTCGTTCCCTTGTTTAGTGAAGTCAATCACGTGAGTTCACGTGACCACTTACACTCTTCTATGTAAATCAGCCGTTGCATTGCATAGAGTAATCGTTCGAGTGTTCGATGGTCCTCCACATGACTTGGAAGCAGGTACATTCGAGTTTATCTGTGAGGACTGCGAGGATCTTTGTAAAGAGAGTTGGTATTCTTCATACGGAGTTTTGTGGATGGGTCTGACCTTTGCGTATACTCTCTTGTCGTACATTTTATTGACAGTCATTAGTGGACTGGATGACGGATTTATGACAGATTACAGACATTGTAGTTTGATCGCTGGAGGATGGTGTGGTTGGATTCTTCTTCCGATCGACAAGAGAGAGGGAGAGAGAATTCTGCTAGGAGAAACGTGGGCCTTCAGGAGATCCCTGATCATTTTTGATAGAGTTGAGGCCCCATATGAGACTACATGACATATTTGTCACACATTTCTCTGTGTGGGACCAGGTCTCGGACCTCCTGGTCGGAACATGGAATAGAGGAGTTGGTTTTCGGTTGGGGAACTCTCTGCGAGTTTGCCAATAAATGGACATCGATGTAGACGAGATGTGTTGGGGAGACCACATGAGGATCAAACTCATGGTGGACATTAGACTCCCTCTCCAGAATCTACTGTGGTTCAGACTCGCGGAGTCGGAGGTACGGATCTTACTCCATATTTCTTATGAGTGATTACCTGACCATTTTTTTGGCTGCAACTACGTGGGACACTTGGTGTCGACCTGCCTCGCGGGAATAAGGGAGAGGAGACCCTCTCTTCGATCCCTTGCAGACTCGAGACTTGTTGGTTCTCGCGGCCGTCAAAGAAGACCGACTCCGGGGACCAATTGGTCCTACTTAAGAGGTTCGTCGGGGCGCCCAAATCCAACCTTAAGCCGACCCAAAAACCATTTTTGGGACCGAAAAGGCATGGGAAAGGCTCTGGTTGAGGAGAATCCCCCCCCCCTCGTGCTACCTACCTTCCCGTCAGGCACAACAGTCCGACTCAGGACTTTGGACCACATGCTACCTTCTTTCCCGTGAAGGGAAGAAACTCATTTTTCTGCGGGAAACCTTTCTCCCGGAGACAGGAACAACAAAGGTCTAGGGGACCGAGTATGATTCCTTCGAACTCCTTTCCTGGAAGTAGGGCTGAGGAACATCTAACGGAGCACCTGGAAAGGGAAACGATTTCACTACCAATAAGGAGGAAGCGTCCGGTGGAGGACAACCAGGACAAAATTTCAGAAGGATCCTCACGGACTGAAGGAGTCCAGAAGACAGTGGTGGGGGGCGTTATGCACCCTCGCCTCCAACAATGAGGTGGTCGGCCTCCATTGGGGGGGGGGGGGTTGACCAGTTTTATCGCCCCAGTGGACATAGGGTGGCAATGGTTCCACCAAATCCTGGCAAGATATTCTCTTACCACCTCAAAGACCAGCAATCTCGCATTATGGAGGCCTTACTATATCATTTAAGGGAGGACAACGCACGCTGGTATCTCGGGAGAGTTCATAGTCCACCATATAACACCTCTCCGGCAATGGGTCCACTCTACCCTAGCTCTCAGTTTGGCTATGCATTATCAGTGTCTTTGGACGCTATCGCAAGGTTAGTTGTTGAACGCTCTTGTAGAGTATGTCGGTTTCTTGAGCATTTATTTACTTTCCAATGTTGACCCATAAAGTTAGGGCGTTTGTTTGGCTTTTTTCTTTATATGCTACTTTATTGCGGTATCTACGTTGAGTTGAATACTGTTGTTTATTTTTTTGCATAAACATATCAACTCAAATACCTCAAAATGATTCTTTGCCTTACTTATATGGGTAAATTTCATCTCAGTACCCTAAATCTTTCATATTTCATTTAGAGTACCCTAAATCTTTTTTGTGTCATCTCAGTACCCTGAATCTTTCATATTTCATTTAGAGTACCCTAAAACTTTTTTGTGTCACCTCAGTACCCTAAACTTTTATTAATTCTATTTTACTACCCTAAAGTTTCATTAATTTCATTTTAGTACCCACCGTTAACTTTACCATAATTTTGGTTGTTGGTGAGGGGTAGTATGATCATTTTACCTGTTTTGGATGGAAAATCATATGTAAAGTTAACGGTGGGTACTAAAATGGATTAATGGAAGTTTAGGGTACCGAGGTGACACAAAAAAGATTTAGGATACTCTATATGAATTAATGAAAGTTTAGGGTACTGAAGTGACACAAAAAAAAAATTTAGGGTACTCTAAATGAAATATGAAAGATTTAGAGTACTGAGAATACATGTAATCTGTAAATAGGAAATAGTAATATATAGTAGAAAAAGAAAACTTCCTACTTTCAGAAAAATAAATATCCAATTTGTAAAGAAAGTGTTGAAAACCGAACGTTGAAGTGTTTTTTATAAAGAAAAAGCAAGTCACTTGATTAGGTGATACAAAAACAAAAGGCACACCCGGTGGGACTCGAACCCACAATCCCTTGATTAGAAGTCAAATGCCTTATCCATTAGGCCACGGGTGCCCGTGTTACTCCAATTCATACGAACTTATATATTATTGAAGTATCAGATTCTCAGTTAACTGTCTATATCACAGAAACCGAAATGGAAATGGAAATGGTTTGCCAAGAAGAATTTGAGCCATCTTTCTCTCTGGCCTCACCATCATCTTCATCAATCAGATTACACTTTTAACTCCATCAATGATCAAATCAACATTTATTCCTATTTTCTCTGTCTTCCCCACCAAACACAGAATCTCAAGCTTATGCTACGTCACCGTCACCAATGTTTTCACACCAAGCCCACCACCTGTTCGACAAAATGCCTCAACCAACATTCTCACTGCTGTGCCGCCTTATAAACTTACTCCAACTTCAGCTTACGTCCACCTCCCTTTCTGTCGAAAGAGATGCTTCTACTGTGACTTCCCAGTTGTTGCTCTCGGCTCTTCTTCGAACCGGATTGATGATGACCCAAGAGTATTGAACTATATACAATTGCTCTGCAAGGAGATTACTGCAACGAGTGCTGAATCCGAGACCCACCCACCTCTCCAAACTGTGTTTTTTGGAGGAGGAACACCGTCTCTTGTGCCCCCGATGCTTGTTTCTTCAATCTTGGATGTGCTGAGAGCGAAATTTGGAGTCTCTTCAGATGCTGAAATATCCATGGAAATGGACCCTGGGACTTTTGATGCAAAGAAGCTCGAGGAGCTGATGGAGTTGGGTGTGAATAGAGTATCATTGGGAGTTCAGGCTTTTCAAGAGGAGTTGTTGAAGTCTTGTGGGAGAGCGCATGGTCTACAGGAAGTTTATGAAGCCATTGAGATTGTCAGGTCATCTGGGGTTGAGAACTGGAGTATGGACCTTATCTCCTCTCTTCCTCATCAAACTCCTGAGATGTGGGAGCAGAGTTTGCGCCTCACCGTTGAAGCAAATCCTGCCCATGTATCAGTATATGATCTACAAGTCGAACAAGGCACAAAATTTGGAGTCTTGTAAGTCAAGTAGTAGCATGAAATTGATGTTTTTATTCTCAGCTTTGTGAATTTGAAACTGAAACTCATGACCTTGCAGGTACAAGCCGGGAGAGCTCCCTCTGCCATCAGAGACAGACTCAGCAGATTTCTATAAAAAGGCTTCGAGTATGCTTTCAGATGCAAGTTACAACCATTATGAAATCAGCAGTTACTGCAAGACCGGGTTTGAGTGCAAACACAACATGACTTACTGGAAAAACATACCTTTCTATGCATTTGGCCTTGGGTCTGCAAGCTACATTAATGGAGTGAGGTTCTCAAGACCGAGGAAGATGAAAGAGTACATGGGTTATGTGTATGATCTGGAGAATGGAGTGGTGGGTTATGACAGTAACAAAGATGTTGATTCCAAGGACATGGCCACAGATGTTGTAATGCTCTCTCTCAGAACTTCAAGGGGGCTAAATCTCAAGTCTTTTGGGGAAGCATTTGGAAACTCACTTGTTGTCGCTCTTTGCAAGGCCTATAGACCTTACGTGGATAGTGAACATGTGCTTTTCTTGGATGATCACAGGAGAGCCATTACTGTGGAAGAAATGAGAGCTTTGTTGTTGAATGAGAGTGAGATCATGAACAGGATAGCTTATATCCGGCTGAGCGATCCAGATGGTTTTCTCCTATCAAATGAGTTGATATCAGTTGCATTTGAGGTCATAGCTCCGTAGTATACCGAGGAACATTAACCAGAGCAATTTTATTACTCACTATTGTTGTTAAATATTGTACTGTGTTCATCATTTCTGTTTCATTACCATACACATGAACAGTGTAAACATCAGAAACTTGCCAAGGAACATACTTGCTTATTTCACTCCATTCCAGTGCAATCATATCCTCTGAAGTCTGAACATACTTGCCACTTAAGATCACCTTGCTCTGATATAAGCTATATATCATAAGTATTTCGTTTATCAATATTGAAAAGCCTCACAAAGAATTAGTTATTTGTCAGTCGAACAAAGAACTATAAAGGAGAGGCTACAGGTCTTAGTTCCTTTCTCAACATCAAGCTCCCAGGGGACAACCCAATCAACATTTTCTGCATATTTACTGCGTTTAAGCCAATGATCAATCGCAGCTGGTTTGTTAATTGTACTGATCATCTTCAAATAGAAGACAATACTTCAGCTATGTCAACGAAACCTACAACTTGATCACTTCAAGAACTAGGAAACAAACAACTAAACCCAAATTAACTCACCACAGTTTCCTCATTTGATGTAAGAACAGAACAAGCAAGCCTAGGTTTGATCTCACCGACCTTTGTCTCAGTTCTCAGACCTCTTGCCAATTGATTTACTGAAAAACTAACCCTCTTCCCCAAAAATCTACTATCTCCATTGAAAAGGCTTGTTTTATCGAACATAACATGAATCCATTGCAGCAATTTTTGCCTTAGCAAACTGAAATCCCAGAACAATGGTGGATGAGGAATGGTATCAAGCTAAAATCTAAGTAACCAAGTTAAGTATAGGTCACAGAAATTCAACACTGGAGTAAAAAGCACAGCTGCGTACACTAAAATATTTGCAGGAAAAAAATAAACAGCAAGACCATAGCAATAGTAAAACTTCCCCTCAAATTCGAGCTCAGGTGAGAACTCTACCTTATGTATAGTTCGATTTAGAAATGTACACTACAATATACTCATCCCTTACAGGCCTGGTTATCTTTCCTCTTCTCATCATGCATGCCTCTTAAAAAGTTAAGAAATCATCTACTAATGTTTATGCGCATGTTCCACACTTGCAAATCCAACAAGCTTCTGGATGTATCAAAAGTTGTAGAAACAATACACTGATTTTTATACAATTGGATTGATATCCAATACACCATGTTCAAAGATACAAAAAAAAACATCTGTCTGATGAGATGATGCTTGCGACAAGGTTGAACCAAGTATGTATGTATGCTAATGACTAATGAGGTCTTAATGCACATCATGGACATGAAACCAAACAATGGCTACTTGGGTCGTGTTGCGTGGTAGTATCTTACAACTTGTGAGAAGATCTGATCGGTTTCAGCCATGGCACCCATGTTAGATGGGACATAAATAACAGATCCCAACTTTTCCACTGCCGTAAGATGCTTCTGAGTCAGAGGATGGTTCCATGTGGTGCGGTTCATGCATGGTGCAATGAAGACCGGCTTGCTGTAGTCCCATGCTCTCAGAGTGCATGTCAGCAGATTGTCACACATCCCTCCAGCCATCTGCATTCACCCATTTCTCACAAACAAGTCAAAAAAAGAACAAGGGATGATAATCTTCAACCCTCAAATATGCTAATTAGTCTCAACCTCCTACGTTTTTTAGTCCCAAATTATCCTAATTCCGTCAACCTTTGAGTGTGGAATGAAAAAAATACCCGTTTTTACATGAGGTATTTTCATCTTTCACACCCAAAATTTGACTGGACTGCCATAAAATGAGTCTAAAAAAACTTAAGGGAGTTGTCAGTTTTTTTAAAAAAAAATGTAATGATAGTTAGTTGAGTATGGTGAGCTGAATGAGATTATACCAAAAAAGAATGAACTGTGAAGAAAAACAAAGCTCTCCGTTGTTGGAGATCATTGTGTGAGAGTGTGAGTGATCCATTGTATTACCTTGGCAAGTGTGTTTGCTGTCAATGGTGCAACAACCATGATATCAGCCCATTGTTGGAGATCATTGTGAAGCACAGGATCACCTGTCTTGTTCCAACTGGAGAGCTCCATTTCATCGGTGTGAATAAGCATGTTCCTAGGTAGTGATGCTTTATCAATGAAGCGTAGAGCTGGTTTTGTGACTATGCCTGCTACTTCTGTCCATCCAGAGAAAGCCCGACACAGAGGCGCATACTTCAAGGTGGCTACACTTCCACAAGCAGCAAGTAGAACCTTGGGCCTCACTTGTGTTCTGTCCATTTCTGCACACTGATAGGTTCCAAGTAAGCCATAATTTAGTCAATCTTGACACATTGACCTAAAATTATTAGATTAACACACTTCACACAAACGAATCATCCAGAGAATCTAGGTAAGCTTTACATAAATACTTTATGTACTGTTACAGCATGGTGATGAAGAAACTCTGAACCTCTATATTGTATTTATTGATGTGGGAAAATTAAAGAAGAATCCAGAAATGATTTGTCAAACATGAGATTCCATGGAAAAAAATCAGATAAATATCTTATTCTTCAATTCCAGGAGTGAAGAACCACATGTTTTATTAAAATTAAAACCCTATTCAGTATCAAGCTTAAAAGGACTAGCTTTATTGTACTAGAATATCTGAGAATTTCGAATACAAGATCAACGAAGAGGCGAGGAATCCTGAAAAAGTCATGTGAATACAGGAATCCTGAAACCCATTCTCAGACCCCAGAGACAAAGAAAACTTGTGGACTTGATATTGAAAGCCAGACATAGCAGTAACAAAAAGCTATAAAAGACAATATTGTGATACACAATATCCAAAAACCCACAATGACCAGCTCAGTCTGTGTGAAGATTCACAAGAATGTAGCCTCCCAACATTTTGCAGAGGTAATAGTTAAGTTCCAATAACCAATTCCATATTGCTTCTTTATCAAATACACAGTCTTGCATATAAAAATCTAAACATGCTCAAAGAACAGTTCAATTCTTCAGTGACCAATTCCTCATAACAGTCTTGCAACAAAACAGATAGTGAAGATAAAACCCAGTTGCATAATTAGGTGAATTAAAGAAATTGCATGTCCATGGGAATCGAAATTCACAGAATATATATTCCAGAAATTGTTCATCTTCGTCGAATCACAGAGAATACAAAGAAAAGGAAACTATCTGGGTCGCAGTACCTGAACAATGCGAACGAAGCTTGTGTTAAAGATTGCTTCGAGGTCGCGACTCAACTTACTGTTCTCCAGAAGATACGAAGACCCTTTGAGATTTGGGTTAAGCGTCCGGAGGATTCAATGGAAATGGCGGCGAGAAAGTGATGGAAAATGCGAGAGATGATGGAAAATGTAAGAGAAATGTTCTGCGGGGGAGTTGGGAGTTGTTGGGTATGCTGTGATTTACTGATTTATATGACTTGGCTTGCGCCCGCGAGAGTTGTTTTTGAGTTCGTTTATTGTTTTGCCCTTTTATTTTCTGTAAATTACAAGGATGCCCCGTTGAATTAAAATATTGTTGTAAATTATACCAAGACAATAAGAAAAAATAGAATTGAACCACAAACCATGAGACGAGAACAAGAATAAAGAGAAGAGCTGAAATTTTTAAGTCTCGGATTCATTACATTTTACATCAAAGAGGGGTTCTATTTATAGAAGAAAAGGAGGATAACATGCCCATAAATTTTGCTCTTGAAATGACACATGTGGCCTCACCCTTTATGATGGTGGGTGACCACTGACCACCATATTTACAACACTCCACCTTGAACACCACCATTTATTAAATAGGACAACGATGTATGTGCTTCAAGCTTAGATTGCCTCGTTAAAAACCTCCTCAGGAAAACCAGGTGGAACAAAACCTGTAACGAAAAGAATGCAACGCATAAACGTGTTTGAAGTTGTGCTTGATGCTGGCTCGTTCAAAACCTTTCCAAGAAAACTCTATGGGACAAAACTTGGATAAGGGAAATAAAGTACAGCGCAGGATTCTCGTTCCCCCTCATCGTTACTCCCCCTGGTGACTGACAAGATCACTTTGACTTTGGTTGAGTCGACGCATCCCGATCTTGAACACTAGTTTCTCAAAATTAGATGTCGGTAATGCCTTAGTAAATAAGTCGACAAGATTTTCATTGGACCGAATCTACTTGACATTTATCTCATGACTCTTATGAAGTTCATGAGTATAAAAGAATTTTGGAGAGATGTGTTTGATTCTATCCCCTTTGATATACTCTTCTCTAATGTGAGCAATACAAGCTGCATTATCCTCATATATTGTGGAAGGGGAATTTTCCAGAGGAATGCCGATTGAGCTCTGTATATGCTAAACAACTGATCGGAGGAACACGCATTCTCTGCTAGCTTCATGTAGTGCAAGAATTTATGAATGATTGGACGACGACGCAACCAAAGTCTGCTTCGTTGAGCGCCAAGAAATAACTATCTCATTGCAGGTAAATACATATCCCGTCTTGGAGCGAGCTTTATGGGGATATGATAAATATCCTGCATCTGCATATCCAACCAAACCAATGCTCCCATTGGACTTAGAATACAAAAATCTCAAATCTTTAGTTCCACTTAGATAACGAAGTATATGCTTGATACCTTTTCAATGTCGTCAAGTGGGTTTTGAACTGAACCTGACAAATACATTTACTGTGAACTCTATATCAGGTCGCGTACATTATGCCAAATATAACAAAGCCCCAATATCATTTAGATATGGTACTTCAGGACCAAGTATCTCTTCACCAGCTTCCTTGGGACATAATGGATCTCTCTTAGGATCCAAAGATCGGACGATCATTAGAGTACTGAGTGGATGAGCATTATCCATGCTAAAGCGTTTTAAGAGCTTCTCAACATATGCAGATTGATGAATCAAAATATCATCAGACAGATGCTCGAGCTGCATGTCGAGACAATGTCTAATCTTCCCCAAATCTTTCATTTCAAATTCCCTTTTCAGATATTCTGCAGTTTTGAGGATCTCTTCTAGAGTCCCAATCAGATTTATATCGTCGGCGCATACTGCTACAATAACAAACCTAGAGTTTGTTTTCTTTATAAATACACATGGACATATGATGTTATTCTTATAACCTTCTTTGATAAGGTACTCGCTAAGACCATTGTACCACATTCTCTCGGATTGTTTTAGTCCATACAACGACTTCTGTAATTTTAACAAACACATATTTCTTGGACTATTTTTCATTGCTTCAGGAAATTTCAAACCATCGGGGAGTTTCATATAGATATCGGTGTCCAAAATACCATATAGGTAAGCAGTGATAACAACATCCATCATGCACATATCAAGTCCCTTAGAGACTGATAGGCTGATCAAATATCTGAAAATGATCATATCCATCACTGGGGAATATGTCTCATCAAAATCGACCCCGTTCGTTAAGAAATCTTTAGGTCACAAGTCTAGCCTTATATCAGGCGACCCACCTGTAACCAATAGGTTTAACACCCTCTAGTGTTTTGGAAACGGGTCCAAAGACTTAGCGTTTCTCCAATGAAGCCAATTCTGCTTGAATTGCTTCTTCCCACATAGGCCAGACATATTTGTGACGACATTTGTCGATGCTTCGGGGCTCAAAATCAAACTCATTGATTATCTCATTGGTCATCGTGAACGCAAAGACTTCATCAACAATAACTGATTGTCGAACCCATGTTTCTTTTATGTGTGAGCAGTTCATATGAATTTACTCATTTCTTTTCTCTTGCAATTCATCAAGAGTATTAGAGCCTTCCGGCATTTCCGGAACGATTGGTTCTTCTAGAACCACCTCTGGTAATGAGGCTTTATCATCCTCTTTATTCGTCTGACATTTCTGCTTCCGGGGAACAATGTCTTTTGATCCAACTGGTCTTCCATGCTTCAGGCGTGTACTAGAAGAATCGATAACTGCCTTTGCATTATCAGTAGTGATCTTAATTTTATTCTTTGCGTGTACATTGATAGCAATTATATAAGATTTTGTCATCTTTGATGTGTCTACAAATGCATAAGGCATTTGCCGTGTGTGGGTCAAGATGAGACAGAGAATTTACTCTCCAAGAGAGATCATGCCTTACTTCAGGAGGCTTATTCTTCTCACCTAAAGCTGGAAACGATGTCTCATCAAAATGGCAGTCTGCAAACCTTATAGTAAATATGTCACCCATCAAGGGTTCCAAATACTTGATAATCGATGGTAAATCAAAACCAACATAAACCCTCAATCGTCGTTGGGGTCCCATTTTGTGCATTTAGGAGGTTCAATAGGCACTTGCACAACCCAACCAAAGGTTCTCAAATATGATATATCAGGTTCATGACCACATGCAAGTTGCACAGGAGAATATCGGTGATATGCACTAGGCCTCAACCGAATCAAAGATGTCGCATGTAATACGACATGTCCCCAAGTAGAAATAGGTAATTGTGATTGCATCAGTAATGTACGTGCAATTATCTATATACGTTTAATAAACGATTTTGCTAAACCATTATGGGTATGGACATGTGCAACAGGATGTTCAACATCAATCCCTAAAGATATGCAATAGTCGTTAAACGTCCCCGACGTGAATTCACCAGCATTATCAAGACAGGTAGATTTAATGGGATGATCAGGGAAATGTCCCCTCATCTTAATGATTTATGCCAACAATTTAACGAATGCAACATTTCGCATTGACAGTAAACAAACATGAGAACATCTGTTGGATGCGTCTATCAAGACCATAAATTGCTTGAATGGTCCGCTAACCAGATGTATAGGCCCACATATATCTTCCTTGATCCTTTGCAAGAACGATGAAGATTCAACATTAATCTTTATTTGAGATGGTCAGACTATTAATTTGCCTTGAGAACAAGCGGTACATGATATCTCATTGGACATTAGGATCTTCTGGCCCTTTAACGAATGCCCACATGAGTTCTCAACAATCCTACGCATCATGGTCGATCCCGGATGACCAAGACGATTGTGTAAAAGCATAAAAGCATTTGGATTAATGAACTTAAGCTTCATTTTTGTGTAGGCTTCAACTGTTCTTATGGTCATGTAATACAACCCCGACGATAGAACAAGAAATCTCTCTAGTACTCACTTTTCAACACGATCACCCCCGGTGATATAGAGAAACTCGGTCTCATTTTCTTTGGTGGTTTCAACATGATATCCATTACCACATATATCCTTAAATCTCAGTAGATTTCTCATGGATCTACTAGCATACAAGACATTATGGATACGCAATATCGTTCCATTTTCCAATAGCAAAATGGCTCCCCTAAAGCCTTCTATCAGGTTTGTTGTACCTGAGATAGTATTAACACTTGTTTCGACCAACGTTAAGCAATAAAAATATTTATTGTCTTTTAAGATTGTGTGCGTTGACGTGCAATCAACAATACATATATCATCATTCCTATTGCAAGCAGACAATCCACCATCGAGCTTCATATCCTCTAAAAAGGAAAGCATTATATTAGTTTACAAAACTTGATAGGGTTGTACAAAACATCACACACACACACGCACACACACACATATATATATATATATATAGGATAACAATCAGGTACAAACTTCTATCTTTCGTCAGAACACAGAACTTTCAATCTGGGCCCTTGGATCAAAGAATTAAAGGCCCAGATTTGATGCATATCTTTTAATATCTTTTTAATTAATGCATATCTTGTAATTGATTTCGTAATCAACCACCACCCACCCCCCTGAATTTCGGTGGCCATCCGATCTGGATAATCAATGGCCCAGATTAGTTCTACGTTCTGACCCGAAATAGGGTTTGTACTTGATTGTTCCCCTATATATATATATATATATTAGTTCAAAGGGATACACTGGTAATAACAAGCACATGCCATAATCCCATCACGGGTAATATTCTCATATACCTTAAGAGTTGTATATTGGCACTTTATCAGATTCGTCATCTTGAACATGGATCGAAGCCATAATATGTCAAGATATTTCAATATGAATATATCGACATTCATCATACCTGACTTCAAGTTGTTAGTATGTAGTATATGGAACTTCTGGTCCAAAATACATAAGTCGTTAGTATTATGTATTTGGAACTTCTAGTCCAACATACATCAGTCCGCAGGTATTTAGAACTTCTGGTCCAACATACCATCATATTTGTAAACTCCAGGCCAGAAAATATGTGATCTCATAAATTCGTTCACAAAACGATCATGCGACGAGCAAACGAATGAAGTAGCCAAACTACCCATATAATCGTATATAAATTTTCAAGCTTTGAGCCTTAAGCCAAGCTGCATGTTATAAGCAAGCGGTTTGCGTCTTGGAAAATTTAGCCCAAAATATCATGATATTTGTAAGCTTCAAGTTACAAATACATATAACCACACAATGAGTGAACTCACGGGGTAAAATAATCATAAACTAGTAAATATAAACATAAACGCACACCGAGCGAACTCGTGGGGTAGTCATAATAAGTGTATAAATTAAATATACATATATAACCGCACAAACAATTGAACTCGCGGGTTTAATATATAAATATATAAATTAAATATATATGTATAACCGCACAACGAGTAAACTCGGGGTAGACAAAATAAATGTATAGAAAAATCATAGGTTTCATGCCTTGGACACAAGTTACAGGCTTCGGGCCCGTGGTTTCGTCTTGTGACCTTAATACAAGTTACATGCTTCAGGCCTATAGTCTGTATTCTGCATTTAAGGACATTTTACAGGCTTCGGGCCTATGGTCTGTCAATCGGTCATAAATATAAGTATCAAATTTCAAGCTTGTGATTTATCATTTGACCGTAATATCAAATATATCAGGCTTTGGCCATGTGATTTTTCATTTGGCCGTTAAAGCACATATCAAGTTTCGGCATGCGTTTTTCAGTTGGCCATTAAGGCACATATCAAGCATCGGCCTGTGATTTTTCATTTGGAACTTCTAGTCTCAAATGATTTATTTTTGATGTAATAATACTTCATAAATAACGTCAATAAAATAAATCAATATAAACCAAAATTTTAGTATATAATAGAAATTTTGATACCGCCACGTTTTCTGATGTGAAAGATCCAAACTATTATTGGCAATCACAGAGCATACTTATGGAGTTAAAAACATAGTCGAATAAGTATGTAACAAACACAAAAATATTCAAGAGTATCGTTAAAATCTCCCATCATCCCCAATCTGTTCTTGTGTAGACCAAAGAAGATGTTAACGTCACGACAACCTGAGGTACATGTGTATAGATTTAAGACATGAACAAAAGCTACTTGTGGTATGAACATGAGTTTAACAACTGAGAGGATGCAATTGTGTATACTTGTTATTAGAGAAGTTTAAGCAAGACACTTAAAAGGTCCAAAATACCCCTCACTAAATCCAAATTTTCAAAAGCATGTCATTGGTTTTAAAATTTTCTTTTAAAAAACTTTTTAATGTCACAAAAATGCACTCTAGGGTAGTGAGATGCCATAAAAAATGCATTCCAGGGTATGAAAGTAAAAAAAAAATACATTCTAGGGTAGTGAGGTGCCACAAAAAAAGGTAGGGTATGGAAGTGAAAAAAAATGCATTCTAGGGTATCGAGGTGCCACTAAAAATAGTTAGGGTATTGAGGTGAAAAAAATTTAATAGTTAGGGTATTGAGGTGAAAATTACCCTTATTTATTATCAAAGTAAAGTAAAACAAGTGTAGAGAATGTAAATAATAAAGTGACAAATATTCTAATGTTCGTGTACTTTTATGAGATTGTCCATTATGCTTTCTATAGTTAATTAAATTAGGTGAGGGCACTGTGCGACGCGCGGTGCATGGTGTGAGGACTGGTATGTTACATCCAACCGATATAGTTTCACGTTTTATGTTTTGCAGGTAGAATGACATGTTTCGTAATGATAAGCATGCATGATGGTGCAATTCCCCCCCTGATAGATTTGTAAACAACAATTGAATACTTGAATATAACAAAATTGTAGTACCTGGCTAAAAGAACGCAATGTCTTATCAATCACAATAATTGAATGAAAATATGGTATGCAAACCTCCATCTTTCTCCCCGTTCAACACAAAACCCATAAATAATATCAACGTCTCATTTCTCATTCCTCATTTCCCTCTTTCGAATCAAAACCACCCTATCAATCCTCTAGTTCTTTATATTTCTTTGTCACTTACCTCCCCTTCTTTATCTTCTTCTACTTCGATCGCCTCTCTACCATCATCTTCTCCTCATTACCCCTCTCAACCATCCTTACCTCGTTGCACTCATTCTACCATTCGCCTTCTTTTAACTCTAAAACAACCTCCTGATTACTTTGAAAACTGTTAGCAGTTATTGTAGTTATTTATCAGTTATTATTGTAACCAATTGTACCTATTCCTTATGTATATATATCAGTCCTCTGCCAAGGATACAAGCAAGGAATATAAACCAATAGTTCCTTCAACTTTTTTTTCTTTCTTTTTGTTTGTTCTATTTTTCTTTTTTGCTACTGCAAATTTTCTCCATGATTCAATCATGGCATGCCCATCTGTCACCTCCAAGAATATGAGCCATGTACGCATCTCCTCCACCGCCTCCACTCTTCTCTGCCACCACCCATAAGAGGAGCGATGTACGCATCTCCTCCACCACTTTCAATCTAATACTACAAGTTGATCATTGGTTGCGACAAGTAAGAGGATTGGATCAAGAATGTCCTCCAATGTACACTTTGTTTCGCAGTATTCACATCAAAAAATACCAAGCATTTTGTATTCTTTTACTTTCTCCATATATGAGACGCCGAGTTAGATACCGACAATTACATTCCTTGCCCACGAGGCATGTACTTGGCGAAGGAATTACGCCACTAGACCCCTCCGCTCGATAAGCACCGACTACATCGATGGACAGTTAACAACGTAATGACTGTCATGCCCCAATTTCAGTAAACCGAACTCGGGACGCGAACATTTAAAATCATAAAACATTTGAAACCTGTTTTGAATAAACACTTTGAAATTACCATCTAGTTAATCAAAATAATAATAATAATATTTACAACTCAAAAACGTCCCAACAATTGGACAAAGTACAAGGTATTCGTCACTAGACTCAAAAGATAAAATCCGGACTCCGCTCCTAGCTCCTCAAGCTTCGAGAGCTCACCTAGTCCGTCCTGTGATCAGTACCTGTAGGAAAAGCAGCTAGGGGTGAGCGTTCGCTCACCACCACGGATAATAGACTGACTACGGCATACTTAGCAGACAATGCCGGTAACACCAAAACCAACCCAACACCATGAATACAATCCCCACACTCAAGTAACCCAACTGAAGACCGAACAAGTCCTCAACAGACTCAACACTCGGACTCATGATGTAGACCCGACACCACGATTGACGACCTCCTCCAAAGACACGACTGATAATTACGCAACACCAAACAAGATCACAAAGGATCGCATTCCTGTCAGCTGCTCAGTGCTGGTAGCTAACCGGCTGGGCTCGAGCCTGCCCCACGCGCTTTACCTATCACTGTCAGGCTCCAGGCGGTCGACCTGTTGGCGATAAACCGAGCTACTTTTCCGATAGCTAGTCGGAAGGGGAGCTACCCTCTCATCGCCTAAAAACGCTCACAACCTGCCGAGACTCGAACTCGGGTCAGGTTAGCCAAAGAACGCTCGCAACTTAACGAGACTCGAACTCGTAAGCCAGCCAAATTCCACACCACTTCCCGACACGAAGTCGGGTCACTAACCTCGGGCACTCGCAATCACAATCACAAGCAAGGTTCAATAAACAGCAACAAGACCAGTTCAACACCCCACAGGCACTCATGGCCACTCAAGATTCCAACGGTAAAAACACGGGTTCAACAACCCCTCATGGCCTCCCAAGACACACCAACAGTAACTCACGGGCTCAACAACCCCACGGGCACTCACGGCCTCCCAAGACACACCAATAGTAAAACACGGGCTCTCATGGCCACCCAAGACACAACAGTAAAGTACGGGCTCTCATGGCCACCCAAGACACCAACAATAAAACACGGGCTCTCATGGCCACCTAAGACATAAATTAAACAATCAACCTCCGGGCATGGTCATATGCCTCCAGTAATTATAATATCGCTAAGTTCTCTGCTCCTACGACACTAATAAGTGTCACATGCATTTCTAAGGTTCGCTACGTTCCCGTATCATGCCTTTCTAATATTCGATAACCTACTTAACCCACGACACCTCGGTGTCACAAGCAATTCTAATGTTAACTTTCCCTCGTCAGGGCCGAGATTCGGCTACTTTTCCCTACCTCGTATATGTTCTCCAAAAGCTAACCCACAAGCTCTGGCGTGATCTCAGTCACTCGCCTAGCTTTCCTTTCCCTCGGTCTGCAGCAAGATCTAAAAGAACACAATTATAAGGCACTTATAAACTCGCAGGAATAAACTGAAATTCAATAAACTTAACGCCCAAACGTAACCCCGACAATGTCAATCACTCCCTAACTTCCCGATTACTCGACATTGTCGATAAAGGACTCGGAAAAGCCCGATTCGCCCGACATGGCGAATCTGCCCGGGTTTTGGAAACCCCCTTCCGGGGCTCCGAAAATTCCCGTTTTCGTTTCTACGGTCTTAGAATAATTCAAGGGTTCCTAGGCACTCGACGGAATCGAATTCCGACTTCCGAGTCAATTAATAAACGTTTAAAGTTTCTAAACCCGATAATTACAACTTTCGCATTATAAATCCAAATTTCGATTCGGTTGTGGATAAATGGTCCAGGGAACGTTCTAAACCACCCGAACACAAAACCTGATCACCCGAGCACGTGGGCCCCACCCGGGCCACCTTGGCCGTGGGTGGCTAGGGTTCCAAGGGGCCCGGCCCACCATGGTGGTGGCCGGCCCTAGCTCCGGCCAGCCACCCCACATGGTGGCCGGCCACCCCCTATGGTGGTCGGCCACCCCCTATGGTGGCCGGAGCTCCTCCCGAGCTCCTGGTCGCCGAAAAACGTCCCCCTTCGCCCCAAAACGTATCCAAAACGTCTCCAACGATCCCCCAACCTCAATACAACCCTAAACTAATAGTTTCAAACCAAAACCTTATTTTAGAAAATGACAAATCGAATATCGGTTTGGTGATTACCGTAGAGGAAGACGATGGGAGTGTGAATCTCCAAGCTTTGAGACGATCCAAGGGTGGAAAACGTGAATAGTGACACCCAAACCCTAACTCCTCTCTTCTTCTTCTCCTTCTCTCTCTAAACCCTCTCTTCTCTTTTTTTGATTTTTGTTTTCTCTTTCTACAAGGGTGGCCGAACCCCCTTAATGTCCTCCTCTCATTCCCCCCCCCCCAAACCTAACACCACCACTTGGTTGACAAGTGGCAAGGTGAGTCCCACACCTTTTCGGAAAATATCTATTAGATATTTTCCAATCAGATTCACGAAAATCGGACGTTTCGGGCCCCGAACGGGCACTTTTTTCAAGAAATTACGAAACTTGACGGGCTACAAGGAAACGGCTCAACTAAGACTGATGCGACGACGGCTAAGCTTTTTGGATCCAAAACGGTCCTCGAATGGACCAAAACGTCGCTCGGATGACTTTTCCAGCGAAAAGTCAACATTTCCCAATTGATCAAAAAGTTGACATGAGTCCCCCGGAACTCACTTTGGTCGATATCGGGGTCAACTTAAGTCCGGTATGACCCTCGGGGTCACTTTAGGTTCAAATAAGTGTCTGTCTTAATTTTTTTTAAATTTTCCTGTTTTTCGCAGGTTTGACTGGCGTTGACCGGGAGTGGTTATTACAATGACGATGTCATTTTGGATCCAGTCAGAGCATTCGCATTTCTCCCGCTCTAACTGCGGGGGAGTGTTAGCTGTTATTGTAGTAGTTAATTGTAGTTATTTATCAGTTATTATTGTAACCAATTGTACATATTCCTTCAATATATATATCAGTCCTCTGCCAAGGATACATGCATGGAACATAAACCAATAAAAACCATTCTTCTAAAACAAATTGATACAAAAGTGTAGAAATGGACTTATCTACAATTAGCAAATAAGTTATGATTTTTTTACAATTATTCCTTATAAGTTTAATAGTTTAAACCATTATTCGATCATGATCTTCAAAATTCAAACACTCAAACTATAATTTACATAATAAACATGTAAGAACCGCCCCCGGTCGATCCCGGTCAAACCGGTGATTTTTGGCGAAGTTTTACTTTCGGCCGGAGAAGTCAACCGATGACTCTGGGAGTCATTCGGGACCTTTCCGGGACCCAAAAATCTTAGCCGTCGTTACGGTTAGCTTAATTGGGTCGTTTCCTTTCAAATGATTGTCTTTGCGAAAAAGTCAAACTCGGGTCAAACTTAGACCATTTAACGACTAAAACTAATTAAATTTAAGATGCTGGAAATTATTAAGGACTAAGTGGTCCCCACATGGACACTTGTCCATTGTGACTTGGAGTAGAAGGAATGAGTCTCTAATGACCAATTTACCCTCACTTATGCAAAAAGGGAAGGAATGGGACTTAGAGGGTATTTTGGTCCATCCAATCTTAGGTTAAAGGGACCATTTGGAAGAGCATTTCAGCTCACTTTTGTTGCTGGCCGAAAATCACTAGAGGAGGAAGAGAGAAGAGCTCAAAAACTTGGAGAAGAAGCAAGTGGAAAAAGACAAGCTTGTGGGTGGATTTCTTCCCAAATCATCTCCAAATCACTCCATCTTCATCCCCTTTCCATTGCCAAGGTAAGTAAACTCTCACAATCTTCTTCCAATCACTTTTGGGTTATGGGTTTCTAAGAAAATTGCATGAACTTGTTGGGTTTTGATGTTAGTGTTGTTAGATGATTGTTTAGTGAAGAAGTAGTGGAAGTTTTAATTAGAAACCTTTTGATTTTTGATGTTTTGATGAAACTCATTAAGGGTAGTGAAGTTTGGGAGTTTGGATGACTGGTTTTGGAGCTTGGTGATGTTAAAAATGGAGTTTTTGAAGTAGATTTTCGTAGAAACGAAGTTGGGGAAGAAGGTGCTTGAGCCTGCCCAGTTTTGGCACGGATAGGGCTTGATTCCAGCCCTCTGAGCGGCACGGAACGGGCTCGGTGCCGGCCCTTTGAGTGGCACGGTCTGGGCTCGGTGTCGGCCCTCTGAGGAGCACGGTCCGGGCCTGGTGCCAGGGCTATGAGGGGCACGGTCCGGGTCTGGTTCCGGGCCTCTTAGGGGCACGGTCCGTGCCGGATTCCAGACCCGTGGATTGCCTGAATTGGGCCTTGTCCGGCCCCAATTTACCCATTTTGGCCCAAGTTTTGTCATTAGGGGCACTTTAGGGTTTTCACCTTAAAACCGACTTTGTTTGTTTATTAATTTTATATTCCTAGACTTCATTCTCGAGCTCGGAGGAGGAGACTACTCGTCGGTTGTGTGATTAAGCGTTTGGAGAACTTGAGGTAGGGAAGAGTAGTAAATTTCCGCTTTTAATTTAAAGAATGCTAATAGTATGCATATGGGATAATAATAACCGGAAGAGTCTTAATTTGCATATAGGATGTGATTCACTAGAATAACCGCTTTCAATTATGGGAATTGCAGTGATGTAGAATGGCCATGTCTAGCCTTAGGATTGCGTGTTGGTTGTGTTTGATTATGGTTGTTCGTCCTTAAATGTCGATGCGTAATACACTCTTGGTTAAATTAAGAATCATAGTATGCCATATGAATTATGATGAATGCAATATGAATGTTTGTTTCGTGATATGATTGGTTGAATGAATGAGATGAATGTGATATGATTGTTGTCTTGTGATATGCTCGGGTGGATGATAGACCGATACGGTGTTCTTGGTAAGTTGGTACGATAAGTTCGGTATAGTGTGGTTGTGTGGTATTGTGTGTTGTGATTTGTACCCCGAGTGACGGGAAGATACCCGACCGAGGTGTGTGCCTGTCCGGTATGTGTGCATTGAGATTTTCCCCGATGTGTGTTCCGGGAAGACATCTAGACTGAGGGATATTCCGGTATGATGTAGTGTTTCCAGTATGATGTAGTGTTTCACCCCGATGCTGTGTGTCCGGGAAGACATCTAGACCGATGGATATTCCGGTATGATGTAGTGTTTCACCCCGATACTGTGTGTCCGGGAAGACATCCAGACCGATGGACATTCTGGTATGATGTAGTGTTTCACCACGATGCTGTGTGTCCGGGAAGACATCTAGGCCGATGGGTATTCTGGTACGATGTATTTACTTCACCCTGATGATGTGTGTTCGGGAAGACATCTAGGCCGAGGGTGTATTCCGGCATGGTGTATTTGTTGAGTGTGCGTGTGATCGGTTTTTCATGGGTACTTGTCTTAAGTCGTGTGGCATCGGATCTGAGTAACGTTCGTAGTGGTCTTAGTAGTTTAATGTACCGTTGTTCGTGTATTCCTTTAGTTGATTGCCCTTATCGATATCATTGCGTTCCTGTTAGTTTCTACTTACATTATCAGTTTTAGTAAGAGTAACTATTCGAGTATTTCTGGTAACGGAACGGGAGTCCTTTCCTCTTTTACTACTTTTTCCTACTGAGCGAAAGCTCACCCCCTCTGTTTTTAGTGTTTTACAGGTTTCGGTGATGAGTCGGTGTAGAAGACGTCTCAGAGATCGGGAGCTCCTCGAGAGTCAGGGCATATTTATTTAGTAGAGACGTATTTTCCATTTGTTTGCACTAAAATTTGTTTTACTTGCTGGATTCGAGCGTTTGACTCATGTTTATCGGAGTTATTTATGTTGGAACTAAGTTTTGGAGATTTATTTCGTTTAAGTTTTCTTTTACCTTTACTATTTAATTATTATTTTAGTTCACTTCTCGAGTCCGGTCAAAAAAAGGATCTGAGACAAAAGAACATTACCCAGCAAAAAAAATTAATTGTATCAACCAACAGACACAGAAGCACGTCCTGACTAGATCAATGTCATATGTTGAGATTTTTCTCGCAAGCTCTTTGATCTTCACCACCTTGTCACTCAATATTTATTAGTTAATTCTGCTTACATCAACTCTTATACGTATTTATCTTTAGAAATCAGAAAGGCTCAATTTACAACAATCCTAGACATCAAGTTTTAACACATTGTGCGGATACATAAAGAACAGACAATAAATAGAACCAAAGAAGACATTAAAATTGGTTACCATAATAGGAAGAGCAGTTGGCGGCTGATTATTCCCACTTGCATAAACAAATAACCGAGATTGCGACATTATATCATCCAAGTCATCCTGCAATGCTTCAAAGTATTAGTCCGATGAAATCAATGTTGAATTTATGAACTTATTTCCTTTTCTCATTGCCATGGAATAACTAATAAGTTTGATATACTTTTGGTTGAATATTCCTAACATAAATGGATACCTCTACCTCTACATGTGTTTCATTCAATCAACTGTAAAGGAATGATTTAATGAAATTTAAAGGGAAGAAAGTAAAACATGTAGGGAGAACATATCAAAGATACTCTGTCCATTGGTTAACATTGTTGCAGTAATATACGTCCTTTAATACTTTATCAGGAAACAAATCCATTACATGCATAATTGTGTTTATGAATAATTAATATATAATTGTGTGTGCTAAAAGAAAAATTGATATTGTTTGTGTGTCAAATCATCATTAGTTTTTTGTTTTGATAATCGATGAGAAAATTTATTATACTTAAAGTAGGAGTACAATGGAATACAGTAATACTGACCAAGACGATCATTCCTGCAAAAAACCAAAACTGTAAACACTAAAACACAAGCTTGCTTGTAAACACAACCTAGCAAACTCGAAAAAACAGAGAACTAAAAAAACCGAAAACCTGCAGCAATTAGACAAAGCAATATGGTGAAGATCTGACTCCATGAGTTAAAACACAACATACATATCCTTGAACTCCCTCATATAAAGGGGAAGCATAACGTGTTTGATTTCAACAATGTTAGGATGTTGTAGAACCCTAAGCAACTTTGTTTTACGAAGAATCCGAGAAAATCAGATATATGTTGAAAGATATCATGTATTTTATTTATTGCCACTTTCTCCCTAGTCTGTGTGTCAATAGCTGAGCAAACAACACCGTAGCTTCCTTTCCCAATAACCTCCTGAATTTTGTACCGATTTGCATCACCATATCCAGAGAAGAAGTCCAACTCTACTAAGTTCTACCGTAGATACAGAAACAAAGTCACAACGTACAAAGCTTCTTAATCTAAAAATGTTTTGACTCATTCTATGTATGAAGCCTTAGGTTTGTTCAACAGATATGTAAGAGGATTATCACATACATAAGTCTCAATACATATCTGATTATGTTAGAAACACTTTGACAAAGAATAAATTTCAACCGTAACCTGAAACAATCAAAAGCTTTTTAATATAAAAAAAACTCAACACATTTTATTGAATCTAATAAATATGAAAAAAGGGACATAAAACACCGTAACCATGAACCAAACATCCAAATCATGTGATTGCTATACACTGTATTAAACAAAAAAAATGATAGTTGAAGCTTACCTCCTCGATTTACCATTAATTCATTACAACGGAACCTTCAATAGGCCGATCAGTCGGCGGGACATACCTCAATGGCTGCTCTACGCCAACAAAATTAAACGATCAACAAAAGTAATTTTCGAAAAAAAAGTCATTGTTATTATCTACCAACATGCGAGAAAAGGTTTATTAATTCACTTCCGGAATGATATTAGAATAAAGAAAAAATCGTATTAACACGTACATCTTTGATTTTGAAAAAACATACTGAATATGTGATGATTTACTTAGAACATATTGACACTTTTCAATATTATATAAAAAACGGATCCAAACTATCTAATATTTTTTTTTTGATAAGCGATGTGAAATTTCATTATACTGTAAGAGGGAAGTACAATGAAAGGCAGGAAAAACGAACGAAGTGATCGTTCCTACAAGTACCAAAACAATAAAAACCAAAAACATTAAATTGCCTATTAACAACTAGGTAGAGAAAAACACTAGGAAAAAAACAAAACGGAGCCTGCAAAATCATATAAAGCAGTCGAAAGGATAACTCTGCCAAGCAACAAAAGACAAGAACGGTCTTAACAAACCACCCGCCCGAAACAGAGAAAAGCTCAGGGTCTGCAGCTTTAAGAAGGATGCTTCCACCGACTCCTCTACCGAGTTAAAAACTAGGCCATTACGATGCAGCCACAAAGTCCAAAAAGTCGCATACACCATCCATAGCCACAGTAATTTTCGACTCCGCTGCCATAAACCAGTCCATCCCAGAAACATAGCAGATAAATGACGATCATGGATACAAAATACCCCCACCAACGATAAACATGAGTCCACAAGTTCCAGGCAAACGGACAAAGCAAGAAAAGATGATCTGCATCCTCAAAAACCATGTTACAGGACTTATATAACATACCGTTGAGAGACATTCGGCATCCTCTTAGTTTCTTGGAGAAAGACGAAGTCGGGATGAGCTCTTCTTAAGGTGCAACTTATACTCCGCCTCTTCTGCACGGAGTTAGTTCCTCTCACATTCCATAAGAGGAACTTCATGCTACTAGTTTTAGAGAAGGGAATGAGGAATAGACTCCAAAGAATCTATATCCTCGTCCTCACAAACGTCATCATACTCATCATCTTCGTCACCCTCAAGGTCTAGATGCTCCGAAACCTCCAGATCCAAAAATTATCAAACTGATCAATGGCGAATTCAGTTGATTTCAGAGCTTTAACTCCTACCTTCTTCACATAATCCCAAGTTCCTTGTCTAGCTTCCAGGGAACTACGAGCAGGGCTCTTGTGAACCAAAACAGGAGTAGAATACACAACTGGAACTTTCGAAGATAGGCGGCTCTGTCTCAAATTTGTTGAGCCTTGTGATACACGCAACTGAGGACGCGATACCTTCTCTGTCCCTAGACTCCTACTGGTATCCAACTTCTGTGATAAAGCCGAATCCTTAACATTATCCTCAGCAATATTTGGAATAGGAGTCATAAAATCGGTTGAATTTTCAACCTTTGAGGAAGAGATATTCACTGCCTTGTCCGTGTGATCTCCACTATTCTGATCAGAAGAGGACTCCAGGACACTGACAATCGGATGGCATATCTCCGGAACGTCCGAGACTGGCACTCCAGTAACAAGCACAGGAAAGCTCGATTCTTTCAACAAAAAGTTCAGTTCCATAGTTGAAACTTTGGTATTTCTATGTACCAACAGAAAAATGGAATCGAACATAGCTGAGTCTGGACTAGAATCACATACATAATGCAATAACGTGCCCAAAGCGCTCCCAATTGCCTTTGCCGAATCAACCGTTCTTCCTTGAAATGGTAAACCTTCCACCTTAACCCACTGAAAAAATCCTCCAACATTGACTAGGACACCCGAATTGCTTAATAAATCAAACCAAGGTTTCAAACGACTCCAATTCTCCAACTCAAGAGAGTCCCTAACAGTAGGGTTTAAGACTGTTAATAGAAAAATCCGGTTACCAAATAGCGGAGAACGATGTCCTCCAAGCCTTGTGAACGCAAGACATCAGTATAACGAGAGACAGTCCAATTGGCATGTGCCAAAACGAGAACACCAGAAAGGGCCATTTGCGAGACCCGTCCATTGCAGTACCAAAAACAGATAAGACTGGAGTTACAATCGATGTGGATGATTCTGTCTGAGTCTTTCTTTGAGGTCGAGGAGGTTTAGGCATGGCATTAGGAGGTTTGGCAAAGTCAACCAACAATTTGTACCCGACCGTTCCATGAAAGGCCTCTATAACACCCAATGCCAAACCTGGTTTCAATGTGACGAAACCGAAGAATTTCCCATTCCGATTGGATCTTTTGCAGACAAAGCAATGATCCACTCCCCCCGAACCCAACAAATTCTTCAACCAATTATCATCTTTACCAGGAGGGATATTGCACACGAATAGTTTCCGTCCTTCATTTACAGAAGAAACATGTGGAGTCTTAGATGAACTAATCTCCTTACCAATCGCAGGAGCAGAAGAATCTCTAGGTTCCTTTCCAGTCACAGGAGCAGCCGTAGCCTCCAATTGTTGCACTATTGCCGATACCCTACCCTCCCAAGGCCGACAATCCGAACCAAACCGATCACCAAGTTGAGAAGAGGAGCTACCAACAGGAACAACTACCACCGATTGAACACGACTATTACTGCCCGTCCCCTTCATTGAAGCCTTCTCCACCAATGGAGTCTTCCCTTTTCGTTTATCCCTTTTCATTCTATTCTTCTGGGCATACCTTGGGATCCAAAGGAGATTGTCCTTCAGCAGCATAGAACACCAAAGGAAACGAAGGAGAAAGGGAATCGAGACAACACCGGAGACGACGCCGGCGTCAATCAAGGCAGAATCGTAGGCCGAGAAGAGGGGCACGCTTGAAGAAATACCTTCAACAATGGTTGGTTGTTAATTTGGCTTTCTGGGTTTCGCATCTGACTTGTGTTCCTGCAGAATCGAGATCACTACCACGACGAATCTGTCTCCCCCGCACCATAGCAGAACTCGCCGGCGAGGAGATCTGGTTAATCCGACGACGCCCCCACCTCTTCCACGGTCGGCTGCAATCGGAGAGCGAAACACGACGACGGCCCGGCTCCCACGAACGATACCGACCGAAACTCCCGCACCACACACCCACGCACCGCTTACACTCCGACTGGAGCAGCCCCGGTGAAGAAACCAGCAGCAATTAACGGCGGTGCTCGAAGTCTCTTAGTCTATTCCAAATACGTATCAGAATGCCTGCATAACTATCTAATATTGAAAGTTCATCTCGTATAATTTTCAAATTCTCTTCAAACTATGTATTTCCTCTTCAGACTTTACAGATCACACTTCTCAGGCTCATCTATAGATAACCTCAACCGACACAGCCCATTTGATTTGCTTGCATAGTAATTGCATCAAAACATCCCATAATCAAATTAAAAACCAAGGAACAACCATATAACAAATAGACATCCCAACAGAAATATACAATGTATGCAATGAAAGTAAAAAAATTCACACTTGGCCGCTGACAAATCCAGAGAACCCAACAACAAAACGATAACAACCCCAACTGGCTTACAACCAAAATTTCTGCATGGTAATATCAACATACATACCCCACCATCAAAACCAAAACAATTAACGACATTGAACAATACTCCTACCCTGGAAGGAATACCATGGCTCATATTAATTGACAAACCAAATAAAATTTAAATGACTGGAAATAAAGCACATGAAACAAATCAAAGAAACGTCAATAAACAACACAATATTAAACCCTGAACCTCAAATCATGATGCAGGACTATGACTCACCTTCATCACAATCCAACACAAATACACAACGTAAAATTGAAGATCTAAGACATGTGTATCAGATGAGGCTTGCAATCACACGTATTGGCTCAATATTCAATAAATTTTCTAAATGCTCGTTAGTATGCAAGACACACAAACAATTTAATAAAGACAAAGGAAAATTGATGACGGGCCTAGCACCCCTCGAACCAAGAAAAGTCGACCACATAACGAACTCAAGCTGCCCGCCTAGAAAATGAAACCATGTAGGATAAAATCAGCATACACACAACCTGCCACAAAAATCACAACAATCACCGATAGAAAGTCATACACCTCAAGCATGCCCAAAACCCGAACGCCCCAAAACACAAACAATCACCTGACACACTTGATTTAGATCGCTACATAGACGTAGTGCGGAACCCTGGCCAATTCGTGCGCTACAACGAAAATTTGATGTATCACCTTAAATATATGACAAACACTTGCTGAAATGGAAAAACGGATCAACAAAACCAGACCAAAACCCAGTATAAATTCATAGAAAGATGGATGGCGGACTAAGTACAAATGGAGGGAATAGATAATGAAAATTTAAGTTATGATTTGACAAACAAAGTTATGAATATTAAAAACACAATTAAGTACTTGGAATGCTAACCCTAAAGTAATCTATCAAAAGACAAACCAAAATCAAAACCAGTCTATCACCAAAACAACATAAATTTCAAATTCAAAGTAAACCTAAAAAAAAAACCCTAAGAAAGAAATGGTGCATACACTGTGTTGTCTAAGATGTTCTTGCTCACTACACATCCTATTGGGAAGCCCCTCATCTTCTGCTGTAGGGAGATTGTAGGATTTGGTATAACCCTTCCACTTTCGTCAACAGTTTTAATCCGAACATTTTCCGTTAAACCTTTGTCTTCTTCTTCATTACTCGCCCAAATGAAGACTCTGTTTTCCCAATTCCCAACCCCTAACCCTAACCTCTGCATTTTCTTCTCCAATGGCACCCATTGATCCCCACTCTTTCACCGATTCGACTCATCCACTCGCCACCCACATCTCTCTCCCCCTCTACTTCTATTTATCTTCCTCCACTATCCACGCCTCCCCTCTCCTCTCACTCCCCAACCCTCACTCCGGTCCCATCTCTCTCGACGCTCATACATTCTCCATCTTGTCCGTCGTTGACCCTAAAATCAAAATCATTCTAACGTTCTCGCTCTCCGACGTCGGCGCCATCAAGGGTCAGGATCTCATCGTCGTGCTCAGCGGCTAGTTCAAATCGAACAACTGATTCTTCATTTTATCAACACAACTCTACGTAGCTTCTCCTCCAATTTAAGGTATCGTAGAAGTCGGGGAGACTGAAAAAGGAGGTGAAGAGATAAAAGGATCCTACGCTTGATGTCAAGCTCGAGAGGCATGACGTCAATGCTTTTACACAAATGTGTATTTCAGCATATCTCAACCGATAATCATAAAAAAAAAATATCGTGAACTTGTTTGTTTTTGCTCTTTTTGCAATTTGTATAAATTTGATTCAAAATAAATATTTCTTGTTAATTTTTAAAAAGGTATTATCGTAAAATATAGGGATAACTTCAAAAAGCGGCATAAAACTATACGCGTTTATCACCTACATACCCACTTCTATTTTTATTTCATATGACCCCCCAAACTATCCATATTTTATCACCGTTTGATTTTCTGTCAGTTTTTCTGTTAGTTTTTTCAGAAATGACGAAAATACCCCTACCCTTATAAGCCCTAATATCAACCATAACTATCACATAATTACGAAAATGCCATTACACATAAAATAAGAAAAATAAGAAATCAAAATTAGTTTTTATTTATTTTCAGAAAATAAGAAAAAAATAATAATTATTTTTATTTATTTTCAGAAATAATTTTTTATTTATTTATTTTCAAAAAATAAGGAAATAAGAAAATATAATTATTTTTTATTTACTTTCAGCAGATAAGAAAAAATAATTTTTCACCTAAAAAGATTATTTTTTGTATATTTTCCACAAATCATATATTAATTTTTATTTATTTTCAAAAAATAAGAAAATAAAAAAATTTATTTTTATTTATTTTCAGAAAATAAGGAATAATTATTTTTTGAAAATAAATAAAAAATAAATTTTTTCTGGAAATAATTTTTTGAAAACAAACAAAAAGTTTTTTTGTTTAGGTGAAAATTTATTTTTTCTGATCTTCTGAAAATAAATAAAAAATAATTATTTTTTCTTATTTCCATATTTTCTTAAAATAAATAAATAATAATTTTTTATTATTTCTGAAAATAAATAAAAAGTAATTATTTTTTCTTATTTTCTGAAATTAAAAAATAATTATTATTTTTTCTTATTTCTGAAAATAAATAAAAAATAATTATTTTTTCTTATTTACTGAAAATAAATAAAAATTAATTTTGATTTCTTTTTTTATGTGTAATGGAATTTTCGTAATTATGTGAAAGTCATGGTTGATATTAAGGTTTATAAGGGTAGAGGTATTTTCGTCATTTATGAAAAAACTAATATAAAATCAAACGGTGATAAAATATGGATAGTTTGGGGGGTCGTATGAAATAAAAATAGAAGTGCGTATGTCGGTGATAAACGCGTATAGTTTTATGCGGCTTTTTGAAGTTATCCCTAAAATATATACGACCCTTAGGTATTCGATTTTTACAGTTAGTTTCCCTGAACGAAAAAAACCCTAGCACTTTATTCCCATGTACTTTTCTTAGCATGCACCGTCAACTAAATCGAATTATAATTCAACTCCATACTTATTTTGGACGGAAAATGTAATTTCTCATTGACGTTGCAAATTAAGAAAAATATATGGGTCCAAAGTAGTTTTTTTGTTTGTTTAGGAATACAAATTGCAATAGCTGAATACTTTAAAAGCGTTTTTATTGTAATAACTATTTTAAAAAGTAATAAGTAAAAAAAATATAGAATTTCAATTCATTTGTTTTTCTTCTTCCTTATACGTAAAATCAGAGGAATTCGAAAAATATAAGAGTTCTTTATTTTTTGTTTTTTTTTTACTATTTCTAAACGATAAAATTATCCTTTCACAAAAAAATTATACAAAATTTAATAAAAATTCTCAACGTTTTTATTAAATAAGAGAAGTAAAGAAGTTGGAGAGATTGAAAAAGGAGGCGAAGAGATAAAAATAATTTAAGTAGACATTGATGAGTGTGTATAGAAGATCGATAAATAAGAGCTCTCCATAGAAGCAAAGCGTGCATAAGACGCCGCCACGCTGACGGATATTCTGCTATTACAATAATCTTATAGATTCAAAAATATATTTTCAATACAGTGCTTTTCTTATTAACAGACTGTAATTAGATATGAAGTTTGTGGGGGACTAAGTCAGGGATTGACTATTCTTGCAATATAATCAACGTGGTTTGACCGTTTTATCTCCTTTTTAAAAGACTTAACACATAAGGTTTTTGTACGAGATACGCGCTTTACAGGCGCGGAGGCCATACAATTCTAACGGATCACCTGTGCCGCGCACACAGCAAGAGGTTACCAGAGCAACGAATCGTGCCACGCCGCGTAAGCAACAGCGGGCCTCTGATCTCATCAGACGCTGCGTAACGCCCCACGACTCAGTGGCAAGATCGTAGTAAAGCCACTTTCCCGCTATCAACCAACTCGTCTCGTCTAGTCCCGGACATATAGTCCTCTCCAAACCAAAGGCTCCACTTTCACTTTCCTTTACAAGCCCACGCCTCGGTTTTCTGATTCGCCGAAGATCTGTCGCCTGAGACTTGCCGTCCATTGCAGTGTGACCGAGTCGACTCGTTTGGGCTCGGGGAGAGTGTCGCCATCCTCTCATGGTAGAGAAAAGCGGCCGCAGGTTGTTTTGATTTGCTGCTTGAGGAGATGGCTAGGGTTTACGATAATTGGGAGAGGCTGGTTCGGGCCACCTTGAAGAGAGAGCAGTTACGGCATGCTGGCCAAGGCCATGAACGAACCCCCAGTGGCATCGCCGGATCGGTGCCGCCGTCGCTCGGCCGGTCCACCAACATCGACGCAATACTGCAGGCGGCCGATGAGATTCAAGCCGAGAACCCCACCGTTGCCAGGATTTGTAAGTGGCTCTTCATTTTTGTTAATTTTGGCGGCGATTCTGCCTGGATTTGATGATTTAGTTTTGTGCATCGTGCTTGTGCAAGTAGCATTTCTGTGCTAAGGTTTGGGTGGCATTTGATCTAAAAACTCTAATGGCTGACAAATGGAAGTTAAAATTAGCATTGTATATGTGTGTACCTAGAATAGCTATGAATTATGTAATCTAACAAGATGCTTGAGAGGAACAGAAAGAGTTGTGTGCTGCAATATTTCAAAGGAAGCAGACATTTCGTCCAAAGCTGGCGACTTTACAGTATTCATTACTCGTGTTGGATGAGTTAACCTAAGGACTGACAGTTCAGTAAGAGTAATTTGTTAATTGGGCCTGTTAACAACAGATGGTTATATCCTCAGACAAGAGTCGTTGCAGTAGGTTATAACTTCATATTGACTAAGGAAGAAAGTGGAGGGAATAGTTATATCTATATGTGTATACTGCTGGGTTATAATTACTTGGGTGGACTTCACACCAATGAGGAGTAGATCTCTTATAGTGGCAATTGCCTAAAATAGAAATACATGCATTTAGTGAAAGTTTTGAGCAGATAAAGACTGATTTTTAGTCAATGCCAAAGAGTAATTGTCCTTGCTTTTGCTACACCTCTGTCCCATAAGAGCGTCCACAATGCCAGATACATAGCTGATGATTTCGCCAAAAAACACACGCGATTCCGGAATCGCCAGGTCCAACGGTGCTGCAATCGCCGATGCTGCGTTTGGTGGATGAACCGCAAAGCACCCAGGTGAAGGTCGAGGTGTTGCGGTTTTTCGCCCACGTGGCCAATTGACCACATGTTTCCGGACATAACCAGGACACTTATTTGGGAAGGATGGATTTTAAGTTTATAACTATAGTTAATAGTTATTTTGGAAATTTATTCTTATCTAATTATGTGTGGTGGAACCACTGCTTTGGGGATATGTTGACTAGTCGTTATCATAGCTGATGTGATTCATGGGTGTGCTTACATGAATGTCTTGTTGGATGATGATATCAGAATATACAAATTACTTTAATAAAGATGAATGCATCCTGGAAGTTGGATGTCAATGGAAATATGATTAGGCGAAGAGTTCATATCTTGGGCAATGATTATCAGTGCATTGTGTTCAGGTTGGAGGCTATGGCTGGTGTGGGAAATGTGAATCCAGCTTTAGTTATCTATGCTATCAGAGTCATGCCCATGTTTTTTCATGATTCATATTGGGTTGAACCTCATTTTGTAAACTTTGTTTTTAAGCAGATCTCAACTTAAGAACTTTAGCTGCAGTTCAAAATTTGATTGATCTTAACCATATTCAGACCTGGTGCTGGAGTTTAGGATGTACATGCTACTCCACTGTGAATAGGGTTATATTTGATTTGAAGAAAATATGAAGTTTCAAGTTTCAAATCCACGTTTATGGCAGCATGTATTGTTTGGAAGAAATTCCTACTTCAAATTTGTAGTTAGCAATGTACTTGAGTTGTATTCTGATCATAGGTTGGAAACTAAATATCTAGGTCCCACTGAACACAGAGATTTATTTTAAAGAAGTTTCCACTTCATATGTGTAATTAGCAGTGCACCTGACTTTGTATTTTGAGTTATATTTATCTAAGTCCTTCTGAACGCATAAATTTGTTTCAAAGAGGTTTATACTCCATTTTTGTAGTTAGCAGTGTACTTGACTTTGTATTTTGATCTTAAAACTAAACAGTTAAGTCAAAGAAGTTTCTACTTCATATTTGTAGTTAGCAGTACACTTGAGTATGTATATTGATCATATATTGAAATTCAAATATTTATGTCCTACTGTCCTTTAAGTGAGATATAAATGCTTATGCCCATGTATTTGTGGGAATCGCTATCTTTATCCAATAATCCAATTCTTATAATTCTCAAGTGCGAGGACAGGCTACATTTCCCTGGTGAGAAAATATGATTCTTGTTCATTGATATGACCTGAAGTCTTAGATCTAATTCCTTTGTTTTCTTAGCTGTTATTAGTGTCAAGAATCAAGATAGTCGTTATGGCTTGTACATTTGTTGTTGAGGTTAATTGGTTAACGTATATCTGTGGGGTTCTGTGTGTTTTTCTGTTGATTAAGTGATCATGCCACTTTACATATTAATGCAAAAGCAATGGTTCAGTGTGTGAGCAGGCATATACTATGGCACAAAACTTGGATCCAAGTAGTGAGGGTAGAGGTGTTCTTCAGTTCAAGACTGGATTGATGTCCGTTATTAAGGTATCATAATTTTGAATCTAAAGGATATGTAGTTAGTGATTTTTTTGTTTGTTATTATACGTTATAGTAAACTGATTTATGGTGAGATTGTTTCAGAACTACATATTTTGTGTTTTCTATGTTTAAATTAATCTTCAAGTTGCTGACTGTTTCTGCAGCAAAAACTTGCCCAAAGGGATGGAGGTCCAATAGATCGCAATCGTGATATTGAACGATTGTGGGAATTTTATCAACTATACAAGACTAAGCATAGAGTGGATGATATTCAAAGAGAGGAACAAAAATGGCGTGAATCTGGGACCTATAGTACTAACTTGGGAGAGTAAGATCAACTTATCCTTATCTGTTAGCTTTCTGGTTAATTTTGTCAACGATATGACGGAGAGATGGGTGGGTCAAAGGTGTTTTGAAGGTGGAGTACAGTGTTGTTAGGTTTTTAGAAATGGGGATCATCTTTTCCTATGTTTTCGAATGTATTCTTATTGAAAAGGCACCATATTTAATATTTCACTCCACATTCGGAACATAATGTAATGAAGATTCATCTGTCTTTGTAGTCGTCTCTGACTATATGTCATAAGTTATTTGGTGTTTTGTTTTGTGGTACTTATATACTCAAAATAATGTAATTTATTTTCTACTTGATGCTTATACTTGGTTTTGTATAGGGGTACCTCGCAAGCTCAATGGATTGTTTCTTCAATTTAAGAAGTCAAATTATCTTTACCCGTACTTAATTTAGCTAGAAGAAGAAAAAAAATCTTTTGTGTTGTTACATTTCTTTGATTTGGTCTGTTTTACACGTGTTCCCCCCCCTTACATTTTGTTTTTTAGGTTAGGATTCAGATACTCAGAAATGAAAAAGGTCATAGCCACTCTGAGGGCCTTAGTTGAGGTCATGGAGGTTCTTAGCGAAGATGCAGATCCTAATGGAGTAGGACGATTCATTGTGGAGGAGGTACTTGTTTTATATCTGAACTTGGCTGCAATTGTCAAGAAAGCAGTGTATTTTTTTAGCATTAAGAACCCATATAATGCTTGTTGATAATATTTGGACCCATGGAATATATCATCTATTATTCGAGAACAAATAAGTTGTTTTACCGGGCAGCATTTGCGTGGTACAGCAAGTATCAAGTCCTAATGGGAAAATAAAACTTACCGTGGTTTAAAGTTTGTTATTAATCCGCACTAAACTTTCCCTGTGGTTTTCAGTTGCGCAGAATCAAATCATCTGGTGCAGCATTGACTGGTGAACTTACACCTTACAATATTGTCCCCTTGGAGACACCACCACTATCCATGACCAATGCGATTGGAGTATTTCCAGAAGTAAGTTGAACCAAGGATGATAGTCGTTACTAGTTGACAATATTTTGGGTTGCAGCTCATGTATTGTGCAGCTAGTTTAACAACTCCATCTAACTCTGTAATCTGTATGTGTGATATCCCGTATCCTGAATAATGGATGTTCTTCAATAGTTTGTAGCTAAAAATCTATAGTTACGTTGCCATCGTACAATGGAATTGCACTTCTGATCAAGCCGGTTCTTTTTTATTTGCTGTATTTAAAGATTTCTATTGTCTATGTTGGCATAAACTATACAGGTAAGAGGTGCAATATCTGCTATCCGATATACCGAGCATTTCCCCCGACTTCCTTCGGATTTTGTGATATCTGGAGAACGTGATCCGGACATGTTTGATCTGCTGCAGTATGTGTTTGGTTTTCAGGTTTGTGTATAGTTATCTTATTGTCTGATTGGAGTTTGGTGATGTTGGTATAAGTTGCAACATGTGTACATAGCTCATCATGCATTACATGTTATATTTCTAATTATATATATCAAAAATTTACCTTACTTCCATGATTTCATCTTGTCCCCTCTCTTGAAAATGTGAAAGGTAACTAGAATTTAGACTGTTCTATGTTTCATTTTGTTAAAATTAAATCCTTGAACTGTTTACCTTCTTGCCAAAGCTTGGCATTCCAATCCCTTTCCTAATGTGTCATTTATAGGAATTGTATGTCATATGTTGAACTTATAGTTTATGAAAGTTTTAAGAACTGGAGTTTTAAAGAATAGTATCTCACTTGAGAGTGAGCATATTTCTTTTTTATGGACCGCACTTTGCTTATGGTTTTGAACAGAAGAGGATTAGTTAATTCTGCTTAAGGGCTACCATGCTATCATTGTGCTGTTTCATTTTTCTTGTTTGGTAATTGGAGTTTTTTCTCTTGTTAAGAATACAATATAGTGCGTATAGGAATTTTTTGTACATGCATATTTTGGACAGTATATTTTTCCTTAAAGCCACACACATCTAAATGATCATATTCTTTATACTTTGTAATGGTTGAACTATGGAAATTTGAACTCTTGCAATAGCGAGGGAAAGTGTTTCGAGTCTTATATATCCTTGCTCTTATGCAGTTCATACAAGGACAGTTGTTTTATCATCTGCTCATTTAGAATCAGATTCCCATAATTTCTCTAGTTGTGATAATTTTAGTTAGCTACTATTCCTATTAAGCATGTCTTGTTAACCACTTTTCTTTATTCTGCAGAAAGACAACATAAGGAATCAGCGTGAACATGTTGTTCTTATGATAGCAAATGCACAATCTCGACTTAGTATACCAGTGCAAGCTGATCCTGTTAGTGTTTTCTCACCTCTGTTTACTATTATAGTGAATGCACAATCCCAACTTTTCTGTTCTAGTTACTGGTTCTTTTAGTGTTCTACCTGACCATGCTTATGCAATGTGATGGCACATGGGGAGTAGTTGATTTTTGGGGTTTTGTGGATGCAATACTGGACGGTGATCTCTGTTCACTTTTTTTTTTTGGGTTGCACAGAAAATAGATGAGAAAGCAATCAATGATGTCTTCTTGAAGGCACTGGCTAACTATATCAAGTGGTGCAAATACTTGCGAATACGCCTTGCATGGAACAGGTTTCTGCTGCAACTTGATGTCCCTTTTAAGTTATTAGTTTCGTTGTACACTTCTTATTCGCTTAACACTAACAGTTATTTATTATTTTCATTTCACCCACAGTCTGGAAGCTATCAATAGAGATCGGAAGCTTTTCCTGGTTTCATTATACTTTCTTATTTGGGGTGAAGCTGCAAATGTCCGTTTTCTTCCCGAATGTCTATGCTATATATTCCACCATGTAAGTTTCTATTGAACCGGGCCAGTCATCCTTTTTATTCTGGGAAAAGTAGAGGGATTCAATCTAATTCTTTTTTTATCCAGTGTTTTATAATAACTAATTATTGTTTTGCAGATGGCAAAAGAGTTGGATGCAATATTGGATCATGGAGTGGCTAATCCTGCTGCAAGCTGTATGGCAGAAGATGGTTCTGTGTCATACCTTGAACAAATAATTTCGCCTATATATGGTACGATGTCAGAGGTTAGTCCTTTTTCAATGCACCTCAGATAATCTTGGTTGCCCAGTAGAAACTTAAGTGATCTTCTCATTGAAAGTATGTCTGCTCACAGAACATTTCCTTCAAGGCTTGCATGTTGGATAGGAAATTTGACCTAAAATTATTGTCTTGTAGTGTCTGGTTTACTAAGTTTGTTTGGACTGTAATCTTCTTGTTTTGAATGAGTTTCTTTCTAGGGTAAATTACAAATGCATACCTTGAAGTTGTCACGTTTAACCGATGATTACCCTGAAGTTTAAAGTTAACTGATGCATACCCTGAAGTTACGAGTTGTAACTCAAAACCCCTTCTGTCAGCTAAAATGACGAAAATACCCTCAGTGATTTTTTCAAATAATTTTTAAAAAAATATAAATGAAGTGATTTTTTAAATAAAAATGAAGTCATTTAATAAGTAGATATATATATATAACAAAAGTAATTTTTAAATAATTTTTTTTAACATAATTATTGAAGTGTAGTTGAGGGTATTTTCGTCATTTTAGCTGACGGAGGGGTTTTGAGTTACAACTCGTAACTTCAGGGTATGCATCAGTTAACTTTAAACTTCAGGGTAATCATCGGTTAAACGTGACAACTTCAAGGTATGCATTTGTAGTTTACCCTTCTTTCTATGGTCTTATGTAAAAAAATGATATCGAGGAGTTATTTGGTTGGGAAGAGTAGCTCTTAGGATAATATTTTGACTATCTTCTGTTTTGTTGAAGAACTTACATATACTTTCGTATGTGTTTTGTCCTTTCCAAGTGTGTTAAGCACCCAAATTATCTAGACACATGTTTCAACTGTGAATTTATTCTATATTTGTTGTGTATAATTAGTCCATGATTAATGGGTAATAGTTAGCCAGCAATGAAGGCATTAGGCTACACATATGGTGGCTGCTCATCATATAAAGTCCATTGCACAATCTAACTTAAGCTTTACTGCTACTTACTACTTAGATGGAGATAGTGGTGATTATTTGAATTTTTATACCAACTGTATTAACTGCTATAGTACTTATTTTGTTGTCATGTACTATTGCTGAACATATAATCAACTCTCTTTATGTTCTAGTTACCTCCTTGTCTTAATATGATTCTCGATTCCTGTTGAGCATTGAAATATATAGTTGAATTCATCTTTTGCTTTTAACTATTTTGCATTCACCCTTCTCTTTTCTGTCTACCCACATTAAGAAAATCCATTTGTCTGCTTAAACTATTTTACGACTTCAATATTTTGCCCGATCTTGTTGTGCTAAATGCAAAGTGAAAAGAGTTTGCACAAGTTAACAAAACTTGCAAGTAATTTCCTTGTAATATACCTTTAGACTGAGAGGTCATGTCTAGTGCGGCAAATGAAAAAAACGTATTGCTGCCTTCATCTTTTACATTTACTTGCAAATGAGTTTTTCTCTTGAGAATTTTGTAGTAATAGCTTTGAGATTAAGAGAACTTAGGTTTGTTGAATTCTAAAATAAAGAACATAATTGATTGATAAGTGGATTCTTAATTAATATTGAATTACAACTACTGGTCCTTTTATATGAGTAATAGTCCTATGCTAAAGAGGAAACGAACTAGTGAAGGGAACTATACTACTAATTGGAAACAGACTCATCATAGGAAATAAACTAACAAGCTTGAAATAGGAAATAGTTGTAACAAGGTTTATGTCCAGATTTCATCAAAAAGTACATGCTTATGTGTAGAACAGGTAACACCATATGAATGAAAAAAATGTTAGTACTTATCTGACAGTTGTATATACGTTTTCATTGGATATGTTCTCCATTTCTGTTGCCAGTAATTTTCAACCTGTTGTTTATGTAGGAAACAGTCAGAAACAATAATGGGAAAGCTGCACATTCAGCTTGGCGGAATTATGATGATTTCAATGAATACTTTTGGTTTGTATATCTTTCAGTCTTTGTTTATCATATCTAAGGTTCATTACTCAACCTTTCATCCTTGATTGCATTTTTATGTAGGTCACCTGCTTGCTTTGAGTTGAGCTGGCCTATGAAGAAGGAGTCAATTTTTTTAGTGAAGCCTAGAAAGGGGAAAAGGGTTAGTTTTGCTGATGGTCTCCAACTGAATTTGTTGTTCTTTTTTCTTTCAACTGAATTTGAAATGTTGAAGATGGTACATACAGGCATATTCATGGGACTTAACAATGAAAATACCTGGAAACAATCTGAATGCTAAAACTAACTAATTAGCTGTCCCTAGTATTTTGCAATGAGCTGAAATATAAATCTCCAATATATGTATATATTGTAAAATATATCTTCAACTTTTACCATAGTGTTCTTAAGGTGTTTGTATCCATCACAACTAATAGTTTAATTTTTTGTGGTCTAATGTTGGATTTTCTGTGCTATGAAGTTGTTCACAATTTATTTTCTGTTCATTAGTCACTAAAATTTTAGTTGTGGCAGGCTGGCAATTACATCTCTCATGCTAAATTGCTAGGCTTCACTGAAGTCTTCTCATTGATGCCTTCTTAAGTTGTTAATCCATTTCTTTTCGTATGATGACTATTATACTCATTACTACAATTCTTGTTCTAGTAGTTATGATTGTTAAGTTTACAGGCAGTTCAAATTATAGCTGGGTTTTTCAACTTCAGGCTAGAGTTTAAATGTGCATTTTTAGGCTTGTAATTTTTGTTTAGCCAATATTTTGTGTCCTTAGCTATTATTTTTTTGTGTTATTTTTGTTTATACCGATACGTCCCTATGTTTTTGTGTGTGTGATACACCAAAATTAAAACCTTGTAAGATCAGATGGGTGTCGCCTTGTACCTCTGGTTACATACTGATTAGATGCTCTGCATTGACACTGTTCTATGAGCATTGAGAGCTTCTTCTCTTGGTCATGCGTTTAATATTTTTTTGTGCTGTACGGCTAGTTATGTGTCTTGGGTTTTTAATATCGTGTGTCATCACACAATGTTGGATTAATGAAGTATTTGGTTTTGCATTTTCAACATTTGTAAACCTAAACACTGTTGAACTCTAGATCTTTTGGTGGTTACCTTGTCTCTGCCTTTCAATATCTTGAATTTGCATGTGAACTTTATGCTTTGAATAATTTGCACATGATCTTGACTTATTTGACGTATTGATGTGATAATCTCTATGCATGTGAAGGCCTTCTCATCCTCTATTTTCAACTTACTGCAGAAAAGTATCCTGTTACGTTCTTATATGTTCTAATTTCACTTACCGTTACTTTTATTTTTTATTTTCTTCCTTCCATTTTGCAGACTGGCAAAAGCACTTTCGTTGAGCACAGAACCTTTCTTCACTTATATAGAAGTTTTCATAGACTTTGGATCTTTTTGGTCTTGATGTTCCAGGTGAAATTTGTTCTTGTATAGTTATATATATATTTTTGTTCTGATTGATGATCCCTAAATTAGATTTGTTTTTCTTTTATCCACAGGCTTTGACAATTATAGCCTTTCATCATGGAAATATCAATTTGAATACTTTTAAGATTGTATTAAGCATTGGGCCGACGTTTGTAATCATGAATTTCATAGAAAGTAAGTTGTGATTTCATTGGACGCAACCGTGCTTACATTTTTTTACCTGGTAAAATCTTAGATCTCATATTTATTGGATTCTTCTGCTTTAATTGATTGGTCATATGCTGCTAATGTAGGTTGTTTAGATGTCTTACTCATGTTTGGGGCTTACACCACGGCAAGAGGCATGGCTATCTCAAGACTGGTTATTAGATTTTTTTGGTTTGGGTTGGCCTCTGTATGTGTGACATACCTTTACATGTGAGTCATCTGTGTTTTTTTTGTGCATGATTCAAACATTTATGATCCTAAGCATTCGAACCAATTGCAGGAAGGTTTTGGACGAGAGATATGATCGAAATTCAAATTCATTATATTTCCGCATATACATTCTTGTATTGGGGGTTTATGCGGGGTTGCGCCTGGTATTCACGCTGTTGCTTCAGGTTCCTGCATGTCATACGCTCTCCGATATGTCTGATCAATCTTTCTTTCAGTTCTTCAAATGGATTTACGAAGTAAGTTCAACTCAGTCATTCTTTGCTGACGAAACAATTATATGATACATTTCAACTGATGGCCTCTTCTTTACATATAAATTGAATGTTTCAGGAGCGGTACTATGTTGGGCGTGGCCTTTATGAGAGGATGAGTGATTATTGCAGGTTGGATTTCTAGTTTGTGTAGGGGATATTCCATTGCTCATAATTTCTGTTATACATGCATTATTGAAAAAAAGGGATGTCCAGTGCAGGACGGACGGCATTTTACATTCTAATTTAAGTATGTGGTGTATGTCTTATGCTCAAGATCATATTTATCTGTAAAGCTTGTTAAGAAACAGTAGGGGATTGCTTGTTCTAATTTATATGCGTGATTGCTCATTGACTTCTTTGGCTATTAGTTAAGTTTCTTTGTCATATTCAGAATGAGCTACGTAGTAATATAATAAGTTAATATCATAGCCCATATATCTAATATCAATTATTCTGCATATGTATGTGTGATGCTTTTCCCTGCACTATTGTTATTCATGGCATGGGTATATGCAACTAGGTTAATTGGCAGTACCTTGTTGGACTTCGCTCTAGAGACTTGTTTTAGGATCAACTTATTCAAGTTCAAACATCTGACCTCTGCAATTATTTTCCCTAGATTGGTGAAAAATTAAGCATCGGGATCGCTTGGTTGTGTTTATTGCTGTCTGGAACAGAATAGCTAATGCTTTGTAGTTCATCAATTTATTGACCATCTTTACCATAATAGTTGATAAAGATCATTATGTTACCTGATCTTCTTGGGTAATGGAAGTAGGTTAATCAAGATGACATTCTTGGTGACATTTTTGTATAATTGTTTTTTCTGTGAAATTAAGTGATTCATTTCTGAGTTAATCCTTGTTTGCAATTATGGGGTTTGGGTAACTTAAAAGCTACATCTCTAGTTCTGATTTAATTTTAAAAAATGTGGGGCTCTTAGATAAGTCATTGTGCAAAGCTATGGAATGGCTTCTAAGTAGGTTTGCATTGTCACCTGAAACTGTGATTTACATTTTTGGTGCTTTGTTTTCCAGGATCTATAGTAACAATTCTTGTGGATTCTTTTCTTATGATGTACAGATATGTGCTCTTTTGGGTGGTGATATTTATCTGCAAATTCACTTTTGCTTATTTTCTTCAGGTAAGTTCTCTTTTCTAAATTTGTTTTTTTCCCAAAGAGTTTTAGTTATTTCTCGTGTACATGACCATGTGATTCTGTTTTGCCCAAACTGTCATGTCATTGGACTCTAATGTTTACTTTTATTGCAGATACAACCTCTGGTCGGACCTACCAACATAATTGTTAATCTCCCGTCTCTGCCTTATTCTTGGCATGATTTGTTCTCGAAAAGTAAGCCTTTAATTTATTTTCTTTCATGACTTTACTTATATGTGCTCATGCATTCTGAATTTCTGATGTATTTTATACTGTCCATCCCAAAGCAAGTGTCCCATTTGTCTATTTGAAAGAGTTAAGTATTCAATATTTTATGTTTGACTTTTCACCTTTTACCCCCATGTGCCTACTACTCAAGTTGTTATAACAAACTTATGGTAATATGTTATTAGTAATCCATGACTAAATGCCTAACTAAAAGCAAATGGGGCACTAATCATGTTTGGTTGTAGTATATGATTGGAATGAAGATCTATCATCTCTTATGTAAATTTAGGCCTTATATCAGGTCAGGCTTCCACAACTAAAAGGTCAATCTTGTTAGTTGGGTGTGGCCCTAGCCTTTACAAGTAGCTCTTTATTCTTATATTTTTCCAATGTGGATTCTCACATCAACATCTTGCTAATTTGGGTGTGTGTATATTGCAGACAATTACAATTTTTTGACCGTTGCTAGTGTATGGGCTCCAGTTGTCGCTGTGAGTAATTTCTTTTACCTTGCCTTCACCTAAAGAGTGACATTATTCGACTTGGTATAATATAACAATTTTTTGGTTAAGGCCTCCCCTTATAAGGTTTCAGTTTTTTTTATTAAACCTCGTGCTCTGTTATTCTGTAATATTTACATTTGCATTCTTGTATTGTTTGAACTTGCAATTTCTCAATTCTGTTACATTTCTCCAGATTTATCTCATGGACATTCACATATGGTACACTCTATTATCAGCAATTGTTGGAGGTGTTATGGGTGCACGGTCTCGGTTAGGCGAGGTGATATGCTCCTTGCTAATTATGAATGCATCATATGGGGAAATTAGTGCACATGTTCCTTGATTTACGAACGTTGTTTTTGTGCAGATACGATCACTTGAAATGGTCCATAAACGTTTTGAGAGCTTTCCAGAAGCCTTTGTCAAGAATCTTGTCTCTCCCCAAACTAGAAGGTGGTTTGTAACTTCAGACATGATAGCTCCATTCTGTGATTATAGTCATGATTACTTATCCTTTCTTGATCAAATCCAGTCTTTTGTTGTGTGGTCAAACTATTCATTGGCACGGAAAGTTGCAAATGATGGGTATTTCTATGCTAAAAAAATTGCTCTGGAAACCAGTAGATATGCCATTCTTTTCCTAGGACATAATATTTCAAATTGAATATTGAATATCACAGATTGAACTGAAAAAACTTGGATATTTTCTAATAGAGAACATTTAATATTGTATTTTCTAAAGTCATGAGCAGACTTGTTTTTTAAACAATTTCCACCAACCCACCCTTGGTTGCCGTTGTTATCCTAGGACATAATCCTTCAAATTGAATACTATATATCACAGATTTAATTGAAGAAAAACTTTCTTATAGACAAATTTGGATTTTTTTTCTGATGGAACATTTACTATTGTATTTTCAGAAGTTCTGAGCAAATTTTGTTTTTCTAAAACAATTTTTACCCAGCCACTCTTGGATATGTTGATGGTTGTTTCGTTCATACTTTGTGTCTTACTGTCTGGAATTATTCTAGATCTGTTTTCTGATATCCTTGGATATAGGATGACAACCATGTGGATTTGTTGTACCTTCACAATAACTGTAATCTTGTGAATGGCCCAATCTTCAGTACATGTGTACACAGTCAGGCTAATAAGTTATGTCACCATGTTTAAAAAGAGGGGGCTTAGATTGGTGAAAAGCTTGATATTTACATCTTGTGATGCCAAATTTGATGATTAATTTGTTTTTTGTCTGTTTAGGCAGCATTTATGGCTTTCTAACAGCGAAAATAATTGACATTATACTTTTGCTATTTTCTCTACATTCTATAGTAACTTGTATTTCCTTATGCTATATGCAGGATGCCTTTTGACAGACAGTCATCTCAGGTGTGTTCTTGATCCAAAAAGGGACAGTAGAACAACACATTCTCTTACACGCTGACAATGATTTTTCTACACATAGGAAACCCACAAGTGACAACTACTAAACAACAAATATGGCTTATTTGCTCAAACAACCAACATCTACATTTTCTCACTTGAATATGCATCTAGCCCTACTTTGAAATGACAGATCCAGCTACTTGCACCTCAAACTGACATCTGGGAATAGAAGATTGAAACAATAGTGGGACGGGGTTTAGGTTCATATATGAAAACATGCAAGCATTCATTAGGGTAAAATTTGGTCTCTTAGATTGGCTGACACATGGGAACTCATCTAAATTCATTCTCATATGCATTTGTGTCTTGCTGCGTCCATATCATATCATGTCTTGCATCTCAAGTCTGTGCAACATATTTGCAAATTTTGCACTCCAACGGCTACTGTTGGACCATTACAACTAATGTTATTGGTTATGCATCTCAATTACACGGACAAAAACAACAAAAGAGCTGAACACTCTTGTTTATTGAGGTGACTCCTTAGCATGCTCTTGCCTAGGTATCTTCCCTTGATATTTATTAATGGATTTTTTTAAAAACTGTTCATTGTTTTGAGAATCAACTTATTTTTTTTACCAATTTATTAACTTACACCCAACATGGTCGCCAGTTTGCTTTTTTGCATACCCAATTAAACTACAAATACATATTTCTCAAGCTGTTTTAAAATTGTATATAGCCTAAGGGAAGAATATCATCTTCTTTTATGTTTCTTTACTTCGTTATTATCTCATTGCCTTTTTTTTCTTTCCAGTAGTCTTTTTCGTCTCACTCATTATCTACTATAAGTATGTTGGAAGTTTCAGGATTATTTCTAGTGACTTCTCACAGTTATTTATGAACTTCCTTTAACTAATATACTTAGCCTTTTCTTTTATTCACTATGTACAGTAGGATCTCTTGTAGTTCCGTGTTAAATTGTAAAGTACCTAGTTAAATAAACGTATAAAAAATAGCTACATATAAAGAAAAGAGTCAAACCCAACAATTAGCTGTGGATTTTGACCTGATACAAATTCTCCATTGTGAATGAAGTCCCAGATTTTTTTTTATTTTCTAATTGTAATAACCTATGCTGGTGAGATTCAGCATCCTAAATGAAGTAATAAACCTAGATTATACACCAACTTCTAACCGTCCATGACTTAGCATACTCTTCCTCAGACACTTATGGAACTGTTTTTGTGTACCTAGGCTTCTCAAGATATGAACAAAACATATGCAGCCATGTTTTCTCCATTTTGGAATGAAATCATCAAAAGCTTGCGTGAGGAGGACTACATTAGTAACAGGCAAGTTGAAGAGGAATGTACTTCTAGAAAAGGAAAAAAAAATGTCATATTGTTCAGATTAGTCACCGGCTTTGACTTCTTATTACGTTATTCTTATGTGCTTTCAGGGAAATGGATCTGCTTTCTATTCCTAGCAATATAGGGAGCTTAAGATTAGTTCAATGGCCACTGTTTCTCTTAAGTAGCAAGGTAAAAGATGTTGGATGTTAGGTAAAGAGGATTATTTCTCAAGTCATTTGCTAAAAATAAATGTTTATGGATTCTAGATCTTGCTGGCAATTGATTTGGCTTTGGACTGCAAAGATACACAAGCCGATCTTTGGAATAGGATATGTAGAGATGAGTACATGGCATATGCAGTGCAAGAGTGCTACTACAATGTTGAAAATATTTTATATTCCCTCGTTGATGGTGAGGGAAGACTTTGGTATGAATTTTCTCATGCTGCTACATGGTTTTGCTTTGTTTCTATTTTAAAATCCCATTAGATTGATATTTGTCTATCTCAATCAAACAAGTAACCATTCGATTTTTCTATTTTGTTATCATTACCTCTTCTGTAGGGTTGAAAGGATTTTCCGAGAAATCAACAACAGTATCTTGGAAGGCTCACTTGTTGTAACTTTACAACTTAAGAAGCTTCCTCTAGTGGTGTCAAGATTCACTGCATTAAGTGGGCTCCTGGTATTAATTCTGTAACTATAGACTTTATTTCTGGCCTTGGGGGTCCTATTCCTTAAATCAATGCTAACCCTTCTGCTACTACTCAAGAGATGTTTTTGTTTTACCCACTGTCTGTTTGCAGTTGATTACAGTGAATTTTCCTGTCAGCTTAGGCTTATGTTCTTTTGTTCATATTCATTTTCATATTTTCTTAGTCTGGCTGAGTGCTGAATGTTGTTTTTGTTATTTGTTCACCACAACTTTTGGAGAATTCTTTTTCAGTGACCTAAAAATACTTTTAATTTTCTTAAGGGTTATATCTGTTATGTAACTAATATTCTTATAATGCATTTCTCGAATTATATATTGTTTCTGTTTATTAAGTGTTTCATAGATCTGGTTTTTTATATGTTAATTTTTCAGGCATTTGCTGTTCAGGTTGTTGACATGGATGTCTCATCTGCTTTCACCTTTTCTTTTCATTTTGAGCAAAACTTCATTGGTTAAATAATCAGTTAAATTCTGTTCTGTGATTAATTGTTTTTCTTGTTAATGCAATATATGGCCTTTGGTAACTTTGTATATGGTGGAATTGTGTCTCAATCTATCTTCACTGCGATGGCAATTCTTTTTCATGTTTAGATGCTGTTACACTAGTTCTGTGTATAATAATATTTGCATATCAGATACGTAATGAAACTCCAGAACTTGCTAAGGGTGTTGCAAAAGCTGTGTATGAGCTATATGAAGTTGTTACACATGACCTGCTGTCAACTGATTTAAGGTATATGTTTTGGTTAAAATGATTGTTTGATTGAGGATTATGTCAAAAGCTCATTAAATATTTCAATACTTCAGGGAGCAACTTGATACTTGGAACATTTTAGCGAGAGCAAGAAATGAAGGACGCCTATTTCAGAGAGTAGACTGGCCAAAGGATCCGGAAATTGTAAGATTCGAAATGTTTACCTGGTCTTAGTTTAATCCATTTGTATTTACTGAATAGTTCAATCTCGTCTTTATCACAGAAGGAACAGGTCAAACGGTTGCATCTTCTTCTTACTGTAAAGGATACAGCATCTAATATTCCAAAGAATCTTGAAGCGAGAAGAAGACTTGAGTTCTTCACAAATTCTCTATTTATGGATATGCCACCAGCAAAGCCAGTTAGTGAAATGATGCCGTTCTGGTACTTACAAATTAGCCACTCAGGGAAAATTATTGTATTAATAATCATTTTATTTTTATGCCAATCAAACTCATTTTTGTTTTATTTGAATGTAGTGTATTCACCCCATACTACAGTGAGACTGTAATATATAGCTCCTCTGAACTGCGTGTGGAAAATGAGGATGGAATATCAATCCTTTTCTATCTTCAGAAAATATTTCCGGGTATCGACCTCATTGTTTTTTTTACAAAGTTTGTCTATCTGCTGTCCATTTTATTATGTAGGGCAGATTGGGTTAATTACCTTTAGTACCCCTTATGTATTGGTAACACACATTTAGGACCCCTTATGTAGTGGTAACGCACTAGACAAAATTTTGTTTAAGTTTACACCATTTTGATGATCTGTGACCAATTCATAAGGCATGTCATTGTTCTGTTACCAATACATAAGGGATATGAAATGATTTGTGGCCCATTCATAAGGGGTACTAAAGGTGTGTTACCAAAACGTAAGGTCTCTTATTGAACGTTATAAAACTTTGGGGTACTAAATGTGTTACCAATTCAAAAGGGGTACAAAAGGTAATTAACCTTATTATGTATTACATTGAATTGGAATTACTCTACATGCTTTCATTTTGCTACCATCTGGCCAATTATAGTCCTATTACCTTTCCTAGCTATATCTAGCATGAATGCCCAACATTTTTGTGATCTAAATTGGTGCTTGTTATGTTAAAGCACCCTACACTAAAAGTGTGAAATTTGAGATTTGTTGGGCCATATCACGTAGTAGCTCAGGCTTTTGGTTGAAAAGTTAACTCTATTCATTATTGCATTGCAAATCAATGTTTATGGGGACTACAATGCCATTTCCTCTCTACACTTGGTTTTCTTCTGTTCGATTGTTTTACTTGATTGAATATTTAGAGACACATTAATTACGTAGTCGTGCTAGCTTTATCTGTCCTGAGAAATCTGACAGAAGCAATTATTGATTTGACATATTCCTCAGAGGTGTCAAAGTGTTTATGTTTGTAGGAAATGAAGATATATGCTAAACTTCATCCATGCCTGAAAAAGTTGTTAAATAATAATATTTCGTATGACTGATAATTTATATTTTGTTTTAGATGAGTGGGAGAATTTTTTGGAACGGATTGGCCGTGCTGAATCTACTGGGGATGCAGATCTTCAGAATAGTTCAAGTGATACCTTGGAACTTCGATTCTGGGTGTCTTACCGGGGGCAGACTTTAGCCAGGACTGGTTAGTATAATTTAATTATTGCATACGTTGATATTTAAAATATTATTATATTAGATAGTGAAATGTTCCTGAAAGTATTTATATTTACTTGCTCAGTTAGTATGGTATATTGAACTGATTTTATTGGAGACTTGTAAATGCAGTGCGTGGTATGATGTATTATAGAAGGGCCTTAATGCTACAGAGTTTTTTGGAAAGGAGAGTGGGAGGTATTTACTTTACTAATAACAATGATCACTTTTTGCTTACAAATTATTGATAAGCTCTCTATAACGTTCTTGGCCTATAGTGGCTGATTATTCTCGAGCTGAGTCTCAAACAACTCAAGGGTTTGAGTCATCACCGGAGTCAAGGGGACAAGCAGATTTGAAGTTCACGTATGTGGTGTCCTGCCAAATATATGGGCAACAAAAGCAAAGGAAGGCTCCCGAAGCTGCTGACATTGCTCTTTTGCTGCAGAGGTATGTATACGACCTTTTGATTTCTCTCATTTGATGTTTGAGCTTTCTTAAGTTTCATAAGTTTAGCCTTTCTGTGTTTTAGGTCTTGCCGGTAGTTAATTAACAATTCTCTGCATTACATTATTGCGAGTTTATGACAAATAATCCAAGGGACGTTTGCAGTGTTGGCCTAAGAAACATTTTCATAAATATCTGGGCATGTCATGTGACTCATGTCCACTCTTTAACCTTTAGATTATTAATGATTTTGGTGTATGTGAAAATGTCTGCTTGTGTTCGTATATGAATGAAAATGAAGAATGAGAACTGTGAAAGTTGTATTCATTTTTTCAGACAATTATCTATATATTAGAACATGCCTTTTAATCTCTTTATTCTATTATTTTATGACCTCAGCTACATCACTTCTTTGCTTGTTTATTAATATACAACAAGTAAGTTGGGCTGCTAGCCCCCACAGTGTATGCACGTATAACTAATTGTCTGTAATTATATCTTATCCTTATTCCACTTTACTGTTTTAGGGCTCATATTCAATTCTTGTTAAAACACATGCATATATGAGAACATGCAACATTTTTCATTTTTTATTGCTTGACAACGCGGTGAATATTTTATTTGGTGGTTAACACATTTCTCAAGTCTTTTGATAATTCTTTGATTCACTTTTCAGTTCATTGGAATCTTTTGTTTGAATTCTATAGTATGGATATTGAGTAAAGTTGTATTGCTTGTTGATTGCTATTATTTATATGATTATTTTGCATCTTTAGAAATGAGGCACTACGAGTAGCCTTCATACATGTGGAGGAGAATGATGCGACAAATGGAAAGGTTGAGAGAAGCTTTTATTCAAAACTGGTTAAGGCTGATGTACATGGAAAAGATCAGGTACCGAGTTCATCAACCTTTGCTTAATCAAACTTAGGTGTTATCATCGTGTATCATATACATCTCAGTTTATTCCTCATGCAAACCAATAATACTTAAAATAAGTAATACTGATTGCTCTGCTTTGGCTTTTAATGTTGGTGAAATTAACCTTTGCTTAATCAAACTTAGGTGTTATCATCGTGTATCATATACATCTCAGTTTATTCCTCATGCAAACCAATAATACTTAAAATAAGTAATACTGATTGCTCTGCTTTGGCTTTTAATGTTGGTGAAATTACACTCAATTTTTTTGACATCCGTCAATATTTTTGCTTTAGTAGTTTTAATTCAGAGAAGCAAATGTGAATTCAACGTTGTTACTTTTACTATATCTTCAATATCTCGTGTTTTTACTTTTTAAACTTTCCTGGAGGGCTGATTTGATTTTCTTACTATAAATACAAATTTATTTTTATTGCTGATAAAACATATAAATTAAACTTAGGTTTTCTGCATAGTCTCGGCGGCTGTGAGTTTTTTTATTTATTTTTTTGCAGATTCATGTGTTTATATGTACGTGATAAAATTTTGTTTACTTAGGTAATTTGGTTTCTATGACAGTTCGCATGTGGATGCTCTATGCTTTCATTGTTAATTTTATACATAATTTCGTACATATTACTGGTTGATTTTACCAGTATGTTAAATATAAACTTAATTTTACCATTATGTTAAATTTAGACATGATTTTGCTCTCATAGCTGCCAAATTATTAGTTATGTGCTATTGAGAAAAATGTCTTTCTAGTGGATTGTGGCCAAAATGAAAGCAATTGATTTATCATTTCAAACTGGGCACAAGTTAATTTTTAGACTATGTTGATAGTGCTTATTTTGTTTCGGGCAGTTTTCTATTTTATGACCTGCATTTTTCTGTTTGATTGCATTAATTCTTTCTCATTAAGCATTGCTTACAACTTTAAAATGATATGCGGAGCGCATGCATTTGTCCATATACAGGAAATATATTCCATAAAACTTCCTGGAGACCCGAAGCTTGGAGAAGGGAAACCCGAAAATCAAAACCACGCAATAATATTCACTCGTGGGGAAGCCATTCAAACTATTGACATGAATCAGGTGTGCAGTAAGCTTTATTTGCATAGTTATCCATCCTATCATTATTCATCCTAGTTGATGATGATAAACATATACATGTTGTCAGCTCTCTCTCCTGATGCTTGTTGGACAATCATCATAGCATTAAATCATGACTTAATTAGATAATGCGCTCTGCTGTGCGTGCAGTGCATTTTCATTCTTTTGGTCTCAACAGAATTTCATAGGCAATTGTTGCAACATAATTAGGTTGTTTAACTTGGCTGGGGCTATTGTAATTATATTACCTTAATGGATTAGTCGCTAGTTGTATCTCCTATATTTAGTCAGTGTTCACTTGGACTAATTCTATTATATGGATAATGACATTTATCTTTTTCTTAAGTTAATTCTACTAACGATCAGTAATTCTAGGCTGTGGTGGAGAAAGTGTGAGGAATTTAATGGTTTTTGTGCTCTAATAGTGATCATGTAGTGTGAGGAATTAATTATCACTGATCCATCTATCAATTATCTTTCCTATTTTAATCAGTATTTTCTATTGAATAGAAAATTTCTGCTATTTCTTTTATATTACATTTTCCATCGGATCTAAGTAAAATCTCTCTGTAACTGTAAATATATTCTCACAAATTTCTTTTGTTAATGAAATAGTGATATGGATATGATCCATGAGTTAATGCATTGCTTTATTGTACAGGACAACTACCTCGAGGAGGCAATGAAGATGAGGAATCTCCTTGAGGAATTTCGAGCAGATCATGGCCTTCGGCCTCCAACTATTCTTGGTGTCCGAGAGCATGTTTTTACAGGAAGGCATGGATATATTTCTCTTATATAGAAGCTTACTGGGGTTGTTCTGTTTGATACTTGTTCATAAATATGTGCTCTGCGTGTTTCTATGCAGTGTTTCATCATTGGCGTGGTTCATGTCCAATCAAGAAACTAGCTTTGTAACTTTGGGTCAACGCGTCTTAGCAAGTCCTCTCAAGTGAGTAGCTTACAACTTATACTATATTGCGGAGATTGAGTTTGCATGCAGGTCGAGTCTAGTATTGTCTGCATTTTAGTATGAAATAATGGTAGTGGAGAAAATGGGCAGTGCACTAATGCTGGAGGCATTCAAACTGGAAAATGGATAGTCATTGTGAATATCATAATAGTAGTTTCAGGTGTTATTGTATTTCTGTCTTCTTGACCACAACATTTTGTTGTTATTATTATTATTATTATTATTATTTATATTCTTCGAGGAATTCCCCGTGACTGGTTCTAATTCATTGAGTATTGTTTTGGAAACAAGATTATCAGTCCCTTATCTTTATTCAGAAGAGCATAGTTCCATTAAGCTCATAATAGGTGACCAGTTAATTGCTTGCAATGTAGCCCACTATTGGACTATTTCTCATTGCAAACGATTGTAAGTCAAAGTGATTCCCCACTCATGACCCCAATTTAAGCTATTAGGCATAATATGTTTAAAGTGGGTGGTACCTTTTGCGTTATATTTGTCATTACATTATGTTCTGGAATGCGCTAAAACTCTGCCTTTGTGGACACTTATTTTTGTTTTCCTTGGAAAAAATTACTACAGAGTTCGCATGCACTATGGACATCCAGATGTGTTTGACCGGATATTTCATATAACACGAGGTGGCATAAGTAAGGCTTCACGTGTTATCAATATCAGTGAAGATATATATGCCGGTAAGCATGAGGGATTATGTGGATCGGTTTGTTCTTTTGCAGCTCATTTATGGTGATTTTTTAAAAAGTTTTTATATTTAGCTATCTGTATTGTACTGCTATTTCATTTTATATGGTACAATTAGTGAAATGCATAGGTGCTCATTCATAGTGGCATCATCAGGAGACATCAATATCTTTAAAACTAGAACTGTTGCATTCAGCTCATGTCCAGTGAAACAATTAAGTAGGCGGAAAATTATTATTATGTAATTAATTTGTTATAATTGTTGCAGGATTTAACTCCACATTAAGGCAGGGTAACATTACACATCACGAGTATATTCAGGTTCGGTTTGCTTTTGTATCTTCTCTTCTTGTTGAGTGTAAAGAGCTTCTTTCCTGTTTTGTGACTGTCTTCATCTTTGTGCAGGTTGGAAAGGGAAGAGATGTTGGGTTAAACCAGATTGCTCTATTTGAAGGGAAAGTGGCTGGTGGAAACGGAGAGCAAGTCCTAAGCAGGGATGTATACAGGCTTGGACAACTTTTTGACTTCTTTAGAATGCTCTCTTTCTACTTCACAACTGTTGGTTATTATGTCTGCACAATGGTATGGTTTCTTCTGATTATTTTTGTGTTTATCAGTTCCTTATGCATAATCTTAGGTATTCGAAGATATGCAGATATCTTGTCTCAGACTCTCAAGTATCTGATGAAAGGTTATTGTATTTCAGATGACCGTCCTTACCGTGTATGTCTTCTTATATGGGAGAGCTTACCTGGTAACTTTCAATCCCTAGTTTTCTCTTCCTAATTATGTTCCTGCAAATAGTTTGCTCTTCTGATGTGGGACAGCTTCAACAGTGTAAAACCCTTGAATATTGATTGGATCTTGCTTAATATGGTTAGAATATGTTTGTTGAATACTATTTGAATCTGGGTATGTAGTGCGGTTGGGTACTCTCCATCGATAGTACAGCTTAAGGTCCTAAGAAGAAAGTGTGATGTGAGTTGTATGCACAACCCCTGCAGCAATGCTTTTGAGTGCATGCGTAAGAGTATGTAGACACAAGCTTTGAAAGTACCTACCACTCTCAAATTTGCTTGGAAATCTTCAAACACAATGTTCCATGCTTCATTTCAAGTGTATCACAATTTTTCACATTTGTGACTGACAAACCTAGTTTCTAAAATAGTAAAGTGTTCTACTGGCGTAGCATGCAATCTGGCTTGTAGTTTAGCTAACAATGGTTCGTTTCTTTTGGGTTAATTGCCAGAAAACTACCCTAAGTTATGGTAACTTACTGGACAAAATTTAGGCCAAATTTTTGACACTTATGCCTTATTGTTGAATTCATAAAGCATGTGAATGATCTGTGACCAAAAGAAAGCGTATCTTATTGGTGGTCACTTTTAACCTTAGGGTAGTTTTCTGCATGTGGCCAATACATAAGGGTAACTTATGACAATTAACCTTTTTTTTAATGTATAAAGCAAACTAATAATATTTGACCATGCTTCTTTGATGTGTGTCACACATTTGGTTAGTTCATCATAATATCTCTTGCGTTTTAGATTAAAGTAAGTATAACTTGGTATCAGATTTAGAATTTGTTGTGGCATAGACTTTTTAGCTCAACGCAATACACCCGCTCTGCATGTTGACTCTGTCTATATGCTTTACTGTCTCAGGCCTTTTCTGGACTTGATGAAGCAATCAACGAAGAAGCACTGATGTCGGGCAATACAGCTTTGGAGACAGTTTTGAATGCACAATTCTTGGTTCAGATTGGAGTTTTTACTGCTGTCCCAATGATAATGGGTTTCATACTGGAAGCGGGATTGCTGAAGGTTTGTTCTTTATTCTCACTGAGATCTTGTTCATACCACGAGTCTTAGAAGATATCCAATGAAGATGCTGGTTTATGCAGTCTATGAATCGTTAATGCCTGTCTTGTTATTTTGTGCTTCCTAGGGCTTTTTTTTATTGGGCTTATTGTTTAGAGTATTGTATTTTTTGTTGTCTCTCACCTCTTTCTTAACAGTGACAGTACTGTACTTGTGCAGGCTGTTTTCAGCTTTGTTACAATGCAACTCCAACTATGTTCCGTCTTCTTCACATTCTCATTGGGCACTAGAACTCATTATTTTGGACGTACTATTCTCCATGGAGGTGCAAAAGTAAGAATGTCATTTTTAAAAAGCCATTTCTTTGTATTGTAATATAACTTCTTCAGCAATTAAACTATGTATATATATTTGTTTTTTGATCTACAGTATAGAGCAACTGGCAGAGGCTTCGTTGTCCGTCATATAAAGTTTGCTGAAAACTACAGGCTTTATTCTAGAAGTCATTTTGTTAAGGCGTGAGTTTTACTAACTGCTATAGAATGTTAATAACTATGTTGTCTGACTATTTTATTCAGAAACTCAATGATCTAAAATCTCTGATTTTAACTCTTGCAGGCTTGAAGTGGCACTGCTTCTTATAGTTTACATTGCATATGGTTACTCACAAAGTGGTGCTGTTACATTCATTTTGCTAACTCTTAGCAGTTGGTTCCTCGTCCTTTCATGGCTTTTTGCACCTTATATCTTTAATCCCTCTGGTTTTGAATGGCAAAAGTAAGTCATAGTATTTCTGGGTTCTTCATGCCTTTTATCCCTCAGTGTTATTTTGCCAATTTTGTAATCTTAATTTCTTCATGATCAGGACTGTGGAGGATTTTGATGACTGGACCAGTTGGCTTCTGTATAAAGGTGGAGTAGGAGTGAAGGGAGACCATAGCTGGGAATCTTGGTGGGATGAAGAACAGGTTTTGTGACATTCCAAATTTCTAATTAGGGAAGCAATCACATATAATAAATCTTTAATTTCTGATATGGGTGAAGTTTATTTCAATGTTACCAATATGCCTTTCTTTGTAGGATAGAGTTTAATCCACTTCCCCTTTTTCTATTGTCACCTCATGGGTTGGATATTAAAGTAGGTTGGAAGGAGTAGCATATTGCTCAACCAGTCCATGTTACTCGTTCTGTTCGAAAACTTTCTTTGTTAGATCTTACTAGGAAAAAAAAAGTTGACTTAAAGCTGGATAGGATGAGAAATGTCATTTTCGCAAATATTCTTTGTTATAAAGATAATTTGAAAAATGTGAATGGTAATCTTTTAAGGAAGTTATATCTTGCTGGTTGGAAGTTGTATGTCTCACCTGTTGCCTTTTGCTTTTTCAGTCGCATATCCAAACACTGAGAGGTCGTATACTGGAAACAATTTTAAGTTTGAGGTTCTTGATGTTTCAATATGGGGTCGTGTACAAACTCCATCTTACAGGAAAGAATACATCAATTGCGGTATATTTCTTCTCCGTTGGTAGCTCATTAAAACATTTGTTATTGTTGTATTCCATCCACTTCAAAATATATTCCATGTGCCCCACCTTTTGAAAATTTCTGGGAGAGCACAAACAATCACATTTGTTGGTAGCTTACAATCTGCAGCGTGTCCTTTATTATGCTACAAAAGAATTGGTTTGGTAATTTTGGAATCAGTAGCATAAGTTGAGGAAACAACAAAAGAAATAGAAAATGTAGTGTGGGCTACATGAATTATAGAGGGTACTTCCGGCGCAACTTTGTTAATCCCTAGAACCACGAATATTTTTGTTTGTTTGCTTAAGTAGTTTTGCATGCCTGTAAAGTCAATTTAAATGTAGGTATCTCATTTGGTTTCGGTTAGGAATATTTTGTCATTGGAGTTGTGATGAACTGTGAAAACTAATGATCACTTTTGTCGTGTAGATTTATGGCTTCTCATGGATTGTATTAGTTGGCATTGTCCTGCTATTCCAGGTGTGTAAGAATTCTTCTTTTCAGTTCTCCGCCCCTTCATTCAATTTTCATTTTTGGTCCGGAACTCATCTGTGCTCTTCCACTATGTTTCTATTGCATTGCAGATATTTACCTACAGCCCAAAGAGGTCTACTAGCTTCCAGTTAGTAATGCGATTTATGCAGGGAATTGTATCACTTGGTTTAGTTGCGGCCATCGCTCTTGTTGTGGCCTTTACCAAACTGTCAATAGCAGATCTGTTTGCAAGCATCATTGCATTTGTTCCAACTGGATGGGTCATACTGTGTGTAAGTTCCTAGGAAAAGAAGGCTTTTCAGTTGTTTTCTGCTTGAAAGTGCATTGTAGTTTACAACACTGACGGTGACAAGAATTACCCCTACCATCCCAAAATGAAAGTTCTGAAATAAGTATTCACTTTCTAGTTTAGGTAATTATTAATTGAACATGTTCAAAAGTTAGAAATTTTTGGAGTAATTGGCGTATGAGAGTGCTGTTAGGTGCTCTCATGTGAGTCTAGGTTCTACATTGGGTAATTACGGGGTTAAAAGGGTGTTGATATACATCTTAGACCGTCTTTTGGGTGAGAATGATGTACATGTATATCACTGGTTTCACTGCTAGCTCCTCAGTTGACCCGTTCTCCCCAACAAGTGGTATCAAAGCTCGACTGGATAATCTCCTAATGTGTATAGGGTTGGTAACCCCTGATACCATGATTGTTGTTTTGAATGGTGACGGGCATGGATTAATATGAGATGAGACCGTTAAGGATGAGTAGAACAACCAAAATTTAGGCTAAAGGAGCAGGTCGATGTGGTGAGAGACTCAAAGTGGAGGGGGATACTGATTGGTGTCCACATGTGAGTCTTTAGGGTCAAAGTGGTGTCTAACATGTAAAAGATGGAAAGTTAAGCACTAAAGTTTGAGTGTTTTTATTTTTGTAGACACTTATTTTATCATGGGGTAAGTAATATTTTCAGCTATGAAATGTTTCTATTGACCGTTAACCTGTTTTATTTTGTAATCTTTTATGGCACTGAAGAATATCGTGATTGTGTTGGTGCAGATTGCTATCACATGGAAGAAGCTAGTGAGGAGTCTAGGTTTGTGGGACTCAGTACGAGAGTTTGCAAGAATGTATGATGCCGGGATGGGGATGCTTATATTTGCTCCAATAGCAGTGTTGTCATGGTTCCCATTCATTTCCACTTTCCAGTCTCGCCTTCTCTTTAACCAAGCATTTAGTCGCGGGCTGGAGATCTCCCTCATCCTTGCTGGAAACAAAGCCAATGTGGAGACCTGATTTGTCCATGCCTCTACCTTGCCGCTGCAATATGTATACTATGAATGAGTGTATTTAGGTTCTCTATTTTCTGGACCCTAGGGCAGTGTATTTAGGAGTCTTATATTCTTTAGTTGCTAGAATGTAACATGTGCTTGCAACAATAGTTAAGACTTCAGTTTATGCCATTAGTTTCCCATTTTAATTGTTTGTTTAGAGGCCGAACTATGAAAGATGTGTATACCCTGCAACTTTGGTGCATAAACATGTTTTTATGTATCAATTTATGCCACATTTTTTTGGTTGGATAGTATTGATTCTCAAATGTGACTGTTGGCCATGAAACTTTACTTTTAACTTGCTACTGGACTTTTTTTTTTGTGGTTTTATGAGAGCTAGCTGGCAGGTTGAGGCATAAGGTAGTTGTTTATAGTTTGTAGATGAAGAGATATATATGTCAAGTAGTTTGGAGATATATAAGTGAGTAGACATGATAATTGTAGTATGCTGTGTTCTCCCAAGTAGATGAGAGGGCTTTGAGAGCAACTTGGTTTATAACCAACAATATCCTTTTTGTGAAGAAGCTGACTTTTCAAACAAAAGTGGACAGGGTATGTGTAGAATTGTGTTTCTGCACATGACCACGAAGATTTTTAAAATCGAGATTTATGAATTTAAGTACAAATCCTCCTTGTGGTTATAACCTATAACACACTGTTGGAATTTCCTGGAAATATAATACTTTTTGTATAAATACCAACAAAATGTTTCAGTGAAGTATAAATTTCAACAGATTTGTAGTTACCCCACAAAGCATGGTGGTGTGATGATATAGGCATGCGGTGGTTGTAGAGTGTTAATTTAGTAACAAGAATCCAAATTTAGACAATCCAAGTTTTATGTGGAGAGGATTTTAGCATGACATCTTATAAATACCTCTATGTGGTCTTTCCATTTGCTCCAAATATTTAATTTCTGATCTACTTCTCTCCCTCCAAACATCCCATTCACCGCGAGTCCTCCATATCCATGGCACTGGTAACTTTTCATTTTTTTTTAATAGAATTGGGTATCGGATCGAATGAAAAAGCACAAACATATTCATATACATTAATAATACATGCAGGGTATGGGAGGAGGAAGAGCATTGCCAAAATTCGGTGAATGGGATGGAAAAAAGGGAGGAGCAGTTCCACAAGGATTCACAGCCATATTTGAAAAGGCCAGACATGACAAGAAAAGCGGTGCAGGTGCCGGTGCCCCCCATAACATTAACAGACCAACCCCTCCCAAAAACAACATTCACTCTTCAGCCAATTCAAAACACAACGCCGCCTCCAAGGTAATTTCATATGAATCATCCATTTTGGGTTTTCAATTGATCATCAACTTATAGACATGAACTATTATGAATATGCAGAAGAAGCGCTGGTTTTGTTGGTGGTGATTGTTTGGTGCTGGGGGAGGCTCTATTAATGTTACAGATGAGTAAATCAGTACATGCCATCATGTGCTGGATCAGCTTCTGGGTTTCAAGGAGGGAGAGAATAGAAAGGAAAATCTATTTTCTTGAGTATGTATTTGGAGATATTAATAACACCAGTTTCATTCACAAACACAACATTTGTTTGTCTTCATGCTTATATATCCTTCAAATAATTAGTATATGATAAAGGCATATGAAAGTCAAGTCACATAAAAAAGTCAATCTTTCTCTTGCTTGCCAGAGTGTATTGTTTACAGATCCATTGAGATCTATAACTTGGGCTTGCAGTGACCACAAAACAGTTTACACATACTTGCCATCCTCTAAAAGGCTGGTGGCAGCAGATGCACCACAAAAGGTGTTGCTCCATGTTTGTTTTAAATAGAAGATGTTACTTGCTTTTGTCATGTCAACCCTAAAAGGCTGAGGTGAGTTTACACACGCTGCTGAATTGCACCGTCGCTTCCACCCCCACCCATTCTTGGGGGCTCATCGAATGTTGAACCATGATAATGCACCGGATGGTCAAATTTACATGCCGGTCCAAATTTGCAAATTCCATACCGACTGTAGTGCGTGCAGATGTTCTGGTCCTGAAATTTCAATATCAAATTTATGAACATTTTACATGTTGATTGACAAGGTCAAGAAGGATTACAAACTTACAGGCCTGAGTGGAAGGCCCTTGTCACTGAGAGAGCATGGAGGTGACCTCATGACCTGAGTCTTTGGATGATGATATTTGCAATTAGATTTAAACTTACAATCCCCAGTTTTCAAGTAGTAACTACACTCGGGTTGACCATGTCGTTCTGGAAACTCATCCAATAGCATCTGCTGCTGATGATGATGTGCATAGACATTGGTTTCAGTTGTGAGGCCCATGCCATAGGCTGGATTTGATCGCATACTCCTTTCAGATGGAGGATACAGAGGAGCCTAATGAACCCCAATCAGATGATGTTAATGACATTACACCATACTTAGGCCAAAGGACGAGGAAAAGCTGCTTTACTTTTAAGAGGTCAGATGAAAGTACCTGATACCCATTCCACTCGGGGGTTTGAGAAGGAACCCCTTGGGTTGGTTGAAACATCATTGGCAAAAATGGGGGAGTTTCTTTCAATGTTTTTGGTGAATTCCATGATGTGACAGAAGAGGGAGGTGGACCTTTCAAAGAAACAGATCCTCCATTGCCATGTCCTGAAGGGTCACTGCCTCCAGTACTAGTGGGATCAGGATGATTAAATCTACAGTTTGATCCATACTTGCATGATCCAGTCCGCATATAGAATGGACACTCTCTCTCTCCCTGCAGAGTTGCTTAGTTATAAGTTGAAGAGATTCTTCATAAATAAATTTTGAGTTTAACCATATCATATCATATAGCCCATGGCATAAGGAAGACATACCATTCTTATTGGAAGTCCCAGAAAGTTAAGCTCAAGAAGTGGGGGTACAGATTTTTTTCCTTTTGGGTGGTTGTACCTACAAGCTTTACCAAACTTACACCCTCCCGTCCTCATGTAATACTGTAGCAGTCTCAGGAGAATAAGTAACCCACCATAGAAAAAACTGATATGATTACCCCACGAATATTGCATAATAAAGATGCTAAGAAAATAGAGTATAATGACCATAGGGTGTCCATAAGGTACACCACATATATGTCATACTTGAAAACTAATTTCACAAATACTGAAATACACTAAATACTTCAGTAGACTGTAGACATCTGAGCATTCCTTCAAAATGTAAGGAACTTCGAACCACAATATAATTTATCTACCCAGGCACATTGATGTGCCTAGAACTAGAATATGAGCTTCATATACTTGCTTACCAATTAAACTAAAGTTCCGAACAAATAACTCTTCAAATCTCGGGGAAAGGATTCGAGAATTTCATAAAATAACATTTAAGACAACATTGGTCACACTTTAGCAAAAATGGGGAGTTAAAAGCATCAGTAGCATACAGATATTCAGAATATGTTCGGCAAAACAGTTTCAACACTATATGACCCTACAAAGCTGAGAATGTGATATAACCAGGGTGAGACACAAGCATCTCAGTGAGTAAATAAAACAAGGTAACCAAATGGTAAACCTTTAGAATTCATGCTATCTTGATAGGGATACAAGATGGGAATAATTTCAACATATTGTGCTGATAACATATAATGTAATAAATGCCAAAAGGAAAACAATAGTAGATACCAACCAAATGCAAGGAAATGACGATAGGAAGTAAAAAAGGGAAAGTGGTTATAATATATATAAAACAAAAAACCTTGCATTCTGTCTGGCCTGGCCTCTCAGCCAATTCTTCTCCCCTTTCCATCACCTTTTCCTTGGGAGCCTTGAAACCATAAAGTTCAGAACAGTAGAGAAAGTTAGGATGCAATTACTATTTAAACACAAATTTGAAAAGCATTTTGTTGAAAGATGTAGAACTACACTGCATTTCCATTGAGACCTAAATTACAACCTCCAGCTGTCTAGAATCTAGATATATGTCTTCCTTCAATACCCAACTGAATCCACATGACAAACAACTAAACTATCACTATCATTTTAATTGAAAAACAATCAAAGCTAGGTCTTTTCCCCCAACCCCATGAGATTTTGTTGTTGTTATCAGCTCAATTGATTTTTAGTTAATTCATACACTCACTGCCTTTTTCATCATTCACGTACATATAAGTGTATATATTGATGACTGTACCTGGCTACTTCTCCGTCTAAGAGGATGATTGAACTTGCAACTTGATCCAAACTTGCAAGTCCCTGTCTTCATGTAATAAGCACAATCCTCTGCATCCGGCCGCAGAGGATATGGATGGCCCTTGTTGCTACTCTCACTATCTCCATCCTTCGGAACATCACCACCTCCATGAAGTTCACCATCAGAACCAACATTATCACCCTCGTTTCCATTATCGAGTTCTTCATGGCCCTCTCCATTCTCTTCTTCATTCGAATACTTCACAGCCTCCTGATTCTCTCTAGTCTGACGTCCCTTGTGATGGGTCTCCTCCGAATCCACGTTCTGAGTCTTCTCGAGGACTTCATCATGGGTGGTCTCCTTCGGATCAAGGCCTTGAGACTCCCGGGCTGTTTCCTTCACATCAAAGCTTTGATTTTGGGGCTCATGAGTCTCCTCCTCTAAATGCAGGTTTTGGGTATCATGAGCTTCCTTCAAACCCAGATTTTGAGAATCATGGCCGTTACTCTCCGAACCCAGATTCTGTTTCTCATCGGTATCCTTCAACTCAAGGCTCTGAAGATGGTCATGGAGGAGATTGGTGTCGACGGTTTCCGCAACCTGTGGTGGCAGTGGAGAATCTTGAACGCAAACGGAAGAGGCTGCAGATTGAAACCCTAATTCTAGGGTTGAATCATCAATTTTGGAGACGGAAAGGGATTTAGATGATTCCATTCTCACTCTGCATTTCAAACCCTAATTACGACAAGGAAAGCGAAGGGCGACTGATCGGAAAGGCCAAGGACATAGATATAAAAGCGGTTTTTTCCTTTTTCCGGTGTATATTGGTATAATTACTTTTTTATTTCGGAAGTTCCCTATTTTTTTTTAAAAGGAAAGTTCCCTTTTTATCTTCTACTTTTAAAACCGACAATTGATATTATCCACAATAATAACTGACAAGTGATCGATTTACCCAAAAACATTTTTTTCCTATTTCAGCGTGATTCAAATATTTAATTACAACTTTTCAAAAAAAATATTTAATTACAAAATTATAAGGCTAAGAACTTGCCCTTTAAATTAATAATTAATAAATTTTAATAACTCACTCCTTCGAAAAGAAAGAGACATTTTTGTTTTGTTTTTGATATGAAATCCAACGTGTTCATTTAAAATAAATTGTATTTAAATTCTGTGTGATAAAGTATTAAAATGGTCAGATTCTCACATCCAATTATCCAAACACCTTAAAGTTTTTACTTCAATACAAAGATTAATCTATGATGAACACTTGTCTTATAAAATCAAGATCACTGCCAATAGCTCGTATCAAGCTCCATGAATTTAGGTTCGGCCTTAAGCATCTCTACACCAAGAGGTGAGCAATTGCCTGGTTCCAATCAAATTAGTACCAGAATTAACTGTTAATCTGAAAACCTTAAGCCTACAGCCCCCTGTCAATTGGACAAACGGTCTCATTCTAACTCATCATCTCCTACCCTTTCTCGTGGAATGTCCAGTCTTGCGCTTGTGCCGGCTGAAATCAGACACAAACCTGAAGGTTTGGCCACAGCCTGACTCCATGCACACATAGGGACGAGCACCCGTGTGAACCCTTATATGCTCAGTCCTAGCCCATGCCCACTTGAACGACATCTTGCAGCCCTTCCATGGGCACTTCAGGGGCCGGTCATCCACGTGCACTCGCCGGTGCTGCACCAGATACTTGTGGGAGAAGAATTTTTTCCCACACCCCTTCACTGGGCACACATTTCGTTTGTGCAACACAAGTTCTTGCTTCGACTCAAAACTCATGCCACACCCTTCAATGTCACACTGGTAATCTTCCTCATCATCCTTGGCTGCTGCATTTCTGTTGATCAGGGTTTTTCCTGTTGAAGCGTTCTTCACTTTCTTCTTCCCCTTCTGCTGCTTTCCTTTATGTTTGGTTTCCACCTCCTCTTCGATGGCCCTTCGTGTTCTTTTCCTCAGGCGCGTGCTGGGCCCACCTTCTTCAACATATGAATCAAGTGGTGCTTCCTTTTTTATTAGCTTAGGCATCTTCCTTAGTTGAGAAGTGCCTTGCTTTGTTCCTTCTGAGTTCACTTGTTTTATCTGCTTCCCCCTGACAATCCTCTTTCCCTGACAAGAACGTTCTAATGAATCATCTGGAACTGCTTCTTCCTTATTGGCATGTTTGGCTTGCTTGCCTCTTAGAGTTCGACGCTGCTGAAGTGAATTATGCTTCAGTGGAACATCAGAAGCTGCATCTTCTATCTCAATCTTTTTGTTTTGCTTGCCTCTTAGTGTCATCCTATGCTGCTGAAGAGATTTAAACTCCAATGAATCATCTGAAACTGCATCTTCTCCCTCATCAGCAAGTTTGGCTTGCTTGCAACAAGTGCTATCACGCAGAAGAGTGCCATCATCCAGTGAATCATCTGAAACTGACTCAACTCGTCTGAACTGCTTGCTTTCAGAACTATGCTGCTCAAGAGAATCACGTTCCAGTGAATCATCTGACACTGCATCTGCTTTTCCAAAGTATTTGGCTTGCTTGCCAAGAAGGGCCCTTCTGTACTGCTGAAGAGAATTATGCTCAATCGAATCATCTGAAACTTCTCTCTCAACGTGTTGCCCTTGCTTGCCTCTAATACTACCTCCCCACAGCTGCCAGTTAGACCTATGCTCCAGTGAGTCATCTGAAACTACATCTTCCTCAATGTATGTGTCTTGCTGATGAAAATCATCTCCTGAGTCATCTGAAATAGCACCGAATTTCTGAATACGTATATCTTTCTTGCCCCTACTAAGAGTATCATCCTCCAATGAACCATCTGAAACCGTATCTTCTATCTCAATATGTTTGGTTCGTTTGCCTCTAGTAAGAGGTCGATGCTGCTGAAGAGCTACATCATCCATTACATTATCTGAAATCGCACCCTTTCTCACAATAAATTTGGGTTGCTTGCTTCTAAGAGTCATACGCTGCTGTTGAGAGTTACGAGAAAGCAAGTCTTCTGAAACTGCATCTTCTCTCTCCATACGTTTGGCCTGCTTGCTTTTAGGAATCCTCATGCACGGCTGCTGATGAGTACTCCCCAACAAGTCATCTGAACCTGAAACATCTTGCTTACTGCTTTTGATCTTCTTGGTAGAAGCACTCTCCACTGCCATTTTTCTCTTCCTACAATATTTTTTAGTCCCTTCACTTTTCGACACCCTCTCCAACTTCCTCTCTGACTTCATATCTGACACGGTCACAGTTACGAAGCTTTTGTCATGTTCTTGATCATCAGAATTCTTTTGCACTAGAACAGGGTGAACCTGATTTGACATCCAAACTTTCCCACACCATTTCCCCACTACTTTTCTCTGCTTGTCTGATCGCCTCCTGTAAACATTGGGTTTTGTGGGCGAGCTAGCTGGAGAGCTACAACCAAAGGCATTATATACGACAGAGTTGTAGGGCATTTGCTTACTATAAAGAGAGGAACGACTAAGGTTGGCACTGTAGTATAGATTGATGCCGAGCTTCACTGCCCAGTCCCCATTTCCAGGTATGGCATCTTCATCATCCATAGCTGATTGAATCCTTTCTTCATCTTCTTCGGTGGCATCCTTGAACATGGTATCTTTCCAGAGATAATCTATTCCAAGTTCTTGTGCCACTAACTTTGCTTCAGCTTCTACCTTGGGATAATCTGCCAGTTTGAATACATGATGGTTATTGATTAGAATACCAAAAACATCCTTGTATTAATTAGGTTAGAACAAGAAAATCACTCACCTGGATGGCAAAGGAGCACCATATTCACACCGCCTATTGAACGAAGTTTCTGCTCAACTTCTTTAGCATGTTCAAGGCAAAAGACATGCATTCTAGAAGAATCTTCATCAGATCTTAGAGTGAATGATGTGTTTTTCACATCTCCAGGTACAGAAACTTCCATCCCTTTCTCAGATCTTGATGGTGGAAGATTGTGAGCCCCAGATTCACCACTTTGGCAGTTCCTCGTAGGAGAAGACCTGCCAGAATCGAACTCACATTTATTCTCAGAAGAACAATGTCTCAAGATAGTTTCATCAGGAATGAAAGATGCATCTTGTTCGCCCTGTTCTTCCTCAGAGTCAGATGATACTTCATATGTTGAAGCTAATAAGCCAAGAGCAGATGTGTCTCTTTGTATTTCAGTATCAGGCACGCCATTAGTTCTCTCTGGTGTTTGAACTCGGTAATCAGCAGTCTGAACAGGATCATTTGCATCATCTCCAGAACCAACAATCCAATTATTGAAGAAGGAGCAATCAGCAGTCATGAGATACTTAGCAGCAGGTTCTGTAGGTTGAATAATAGCAACACAATCAAAGGTCAAGACTCCACATGTGAGACACGAAAACAGTCTCTGATCTGATAGTCCTACATTTCCAGTGTTTGGTTGCTGAGAAGTTGAAGGACACAAATCTTCTTTTCCAGTTGATGATGAAACCTTGCTTCCACAAAAAGAAGCAAAATTTCCTTTCACTGGATAGAATGCTTCCACTTGCTTTTCCTGGTTCCTCTCTGGCCCTGTACCATTTTGAACTAAACCATCTGAGGCTTTCATTGACCTAAGGGCCAATCTTGGTCTTAACTCTCCAACACGTAAATTTGAACAGACAGAAATATCAGATGAGCTCAGGGGAAGTAGTACAATCCGAGATCCTTTTCCAAGAACATGAAGCAGATCATTGTTCTGTGTTACATTCTGAACAAATTGTTCTTTAACCATTGTTTCCCCCTCCCCTTTTTTCTTATCTTTTAATCTGGAACTTCGAGGTTCAGAATTGTTAATCGTAGGTATTCTGCATGATTGTGAAAAAAAAACTGAGTCTACAAAGCTAAGAAGTAATATAACTTTGAAGTTGCTAGTACTTCAAGCATCTTAATTCTCGAACAAGAACGTTCTCATGTACCCACATTTCACAAGCCATGTTTCCATGAAATTTCTAGTGTGCAAGAGTCTAATACATCTTTTTCTAAGAGTATCATTGCAAAGCTTATCACAAAATCCAATACTACATTCAACTAGAGGAGAGATGTAAACGGTGATCACACAAACCTGGAACATAACTCCAGAGCAAGATCATAAAGTAACTGGATGTGAGACACCATGGGGGGATAATTGATTGAAGCCCTTCGAATTGCAGCATCTTTAGCAACCGTCAACCACTCAGGGGTTGCAATATTAGCCGCCTCGCTACAATTAAATCCTAAAAGACAAACATTAAATCAATAAATTACGTTTTTCACTCACCGATCAGACCATGGTTCAACAGTAAAAGCAATAGATAAGAGATATGCACCTCACCATGACTAAATCCTGAATGATAAGCTCTTGGGAATGTCACTACAAACTCCCCGGCATTTTGCACTAACCTGATGCAAAGAATACTATAGTAATAAGAATTACATACACTTTATGCCATTCAAGGGATGGAACAAGTAACTTAAAGAAAGAATGAATTGAAATAGTTGCAATACTGGTTTCCAGGGTACGATTCAGAGCTTCCTCAGAAGAAAGGGTTGGTCTGAGAATAAAAATGAGTTCTAAACATTCTATCTTTAACATGAGTTTGTTAACAACATGTTACTTAACTTTATCCTATCAATCAAGTTGTAATGGTTTCTTGTGGCATGATACTAACTGAATGACAGCATCATATACCCAGTAGACCTTTCCAAGTGATTTATCCTTTCATAAAATCCAAGGTGAAATGAAGATACTCATAAATATATCAAAACTATAAGCAAGAGGTCACCTGCAACATGGAACCCCTGCACTTATAAATACTTCAGGTGACATGACAGTGGTCTTCTCACCAAGTGTAGCAAAAGTAACTAACAAGAAAACAGGTGACGATTAATGTTAGTTGATTGAGCAGTATAGATAAACACAAGTATAACCCCATTGATCCCGGCAAGCAAAATCCAGTTATTGCAAGGAGAAGGAAAAGAACAGCAACCCTAATCCTTCCACTAAGGCATCTATTTTAGTTCATTTTCTAAAATTTTATATAAGAGGTAGTGTGTTTGTGTCTAAAATCAATAATGGTAGTGAGATGCAAAAGAAAAAAAGTGAGACTTGGATAAGAAACATATTGAGGAACAATTTGCCAAAGGTTAAAACGATCTTCTAAAGTTGAATATTCTTTTCATGAGTGAATAAACTTTACGTGCATAAAATTAAATGGTACCCATGAACCAAAACGATGCACATTTCAAAGTCACGCCTAATTACTTAGACCATAAGATACATGCTAAAATATTCTTCAAGAAAAAACGCTCCATGGTGAAGTCACAAAGATAAACATACGACTAAAGAAATCATGCATTACCATCAAAGGACCCCAATACGATAAGATCACCAACACACTACCAAATACAAGTTAAAAAAACTCATGCATCACCATACAAAATATAGAGCTTTTTCTTTAATCAAACCAACACCGATCTATACACTAGAGGGATCATACACATTCCTGAAACAAGAAGAAGTAGCAATGCACATAAAGCTAGTATCAGCCAAAACCGGTTCTTAACCTGCAGCTAGCTCTGCTATTATATGGTGATAAGCAGCAAGCTACCCTACTTATTTACTGCCATATCAACACCTTGTACATTCTAAGAACTGTAAGATGCAACAATTTCAAACCCAATTAAATCGAAAGATGCCAAATCAGTACACAGCAGGGAAGCCCGACTCTAAGTTTTAGTAACTTAAATGTAGCATACAACTCACCAAGGGGATTAACCTCTCCTCCGTAACCATGAACCCTGATCACCTCCTCGACTGCTACAGCAGCATCTCTGGGCACTCCATACCAAGTTTTCCCTGCTCCCATGTGCATGTAGTTCAAGCTATGCAGGTCATGATCCTCGACATGCCAAGCGAACCAGCTGAACAACATAGCTATATAGACCATCGGTGAAGTAACCCCAGGAATCTCCTCCTTCATGAACCTCAACAGAGACCCTTTTGCCCTAGACACTCCCCTCATGTTCCACTCAGTATCGCCAACCGTCGCCCCCTCGGCCACCTCCCTCCGCCCCTTCCTGGAGTTGAGGGGCACAAACGCCGACCCAGGCATGTCGTTGGCGTACTCCACCGAAAAGGGTTTATCCACACTGGCCTTCCAATAGAGGGTCTCGATTTCCAGAGCCGAAAACGATCCCTTTTTGCTGCATTTCTTCAGGTAATTCTTCTCGAAATTCTTGGCCTTGGCCTCGAATTGCTGCACGGTGTAGTGCTCCCCACTCTGCCACACCGGTTTCTGGACGGGGCGGGGCCTCCTGGGGCAGAACCCGATCTGCTGCTGGCGGGTGGTGAATGTGGGCTGATTCGCAGACCCGGAAGTGTCAGGTCGAGCCGCAAGCGACTTGTTGAGGTTCGCAATTGCAGTCTTTTTTGGACCCAACAGCACCGGAGGCACAATTTTGCAGATTCCATACTTGGAGGCCTCCTTCTCGATCTTAAAAATGTAAGAGATCGGATCTTGGAACTCAGCCAGAGTTGGGTGGTACTCTGGAGCAACGGGTAAGGATTTGAGCCAAGAAAAAACCTCCGTGTTGGACTCTGCCATGAGAGGAAACAGAGCTCGGATCTGAAATTCACACAGACTCCATTGTAGGTCGAGACTCGACGGAGAAAGAGAAGCAGAGGAGGACGAAGATGCTGTTCAGACCCTCAGCTCCCGAGCTTTTCTTCGTCTGGGTGATTTTAATGGTTCACTTTCTGTACATAAAAAAGGTGAGAGCTAGAGACGGTAAAAATGTGGCTCCGTTAAGCTCAAGTAGCGCAAAACAGAGGAAGGAGAGAGTGGTGAAAATGGGGCAGAGCAATGAGCCCTAGCGTAGGAGTAGACTCTTGACGACAGAAGCCACTGGTTTTCGAGTTTATTACATCCCTGCCATCCGTTTTCCAAATAAATGACATTTTCTTTTTAATTAAAACTTCGTTTTTGTTTTTGTTATTTTTGGCATTTTTCATTTCTGGACAGTGGATGGTCAGTCGCAACCAGCAACAGGATATGAATATGAATCGTTTAGCTGTTGCAGATATGCCCTTCTACTTTGTGCTTTCTCTCAACTGTCCCGCTACACTTCCTTTTATTTAAAGTATTGTCCACTTTCATGCAAATAAATGTCCTGACTCCTGAGTTTTTATCTTATAATAATTGAATCTCTTAAAAGGGTATATAGCACAATAATTCGGTATCTTAAAATTTGATCCCACACAATCTATCTAATTTCGATGAAGTAATATAATAAATAATGTCCCATATCAACAACAAAAATGGATTTACCAAATTTAATACACGATACGAAAGATAACGACCTCAATTTTTTTTTCTTTTGCACATAACAGGGAATTCTGGAATTCCCACGACTCTCCGGCTAGGACCTTCACATGTTCTTTGTCATTCCTGAAAAAGAAGGCGACTACTCCTTCCTCTAATAGCTTTGCCTCCACGTTGCAGATCTCTCACTTATCTTCCAACCACTCCACCAGCGTCTTCCAAAAGAACGCTCTCGTAGACAGCATCTTTGCAGCTAAAGCGTACGCGAAATTCGTACCCCTGCCACAGACTTCTGACGGAGGGACCACCACCTCCTTGATACACAATCTACCCATTTGGGATCCTAGATCCCCCATTCCAGTCTGGTGTGTGGGTCCCCCAGTCTTGTTGTTAGTTCTCGGGCTCTAGGTAGGTCTGGTACGATCCCGAGAGGCCCTTGGGTGGGTTGAAATCCGGTTTGGGTCCCCCCCACGGTGTAGGTCCGGGTCTAGCTCACCCGACCACACAAAAGGCCGCCCCGGATCAGCTCCTTTTTGCGGCCTAAGGTGACTGCAGCCCAAACCCAGCTCGACCCATCTTGGACCGCTCCTTCTCCTCGGCCCAAGGTGTAACCGATCCAGGAACGTTCTTGCGGCCCGCACCTCCTCCTCCCTAGAGCCGTGGCTCGGAACCCTAGCAGGTTCCTTTCCTGGTCATCTCTTCCAAGTGGTGGTCGTCGTGCCGCCAGCATGCTCATCTCCGGGCGAGGTCCTCTCTAGAACAACCAGTAATCCCCTACCATACTCCATCACCAAGTCGGTGCCAATATCCTGCTCCAGCTCTGTGGTCTCCTTCGGCTCCGTCTCCACCGACGCCGCCTTCTAATGAGGCCCTTCTAAGCTCGCTATGCCTGCCAGATAACGACCTCATTTTTTTTTGCATATAACATGTCATTTTTTGTGAAGTTTTAATTCACTCTTCATTTATCATACACTTACAATTTTCAATTACTCTAAATTAAAATAAAATTTACAAAAGAGTATACAAGACATCGAAACTGTTATGAAAATATGTGATATATGTTGGATGACTACTTCATTACATGGAAGATTCTAGATTGGAGTTATAAGACTTTTGAGTTTTGTAACTCCCTCATTTATGTATAGATTAATGTAGGTCATTAAGGTTATGTCTTCATGTTATGAGCCTATAAATAGAGGCTATTGTAAAGTGTAAAATGATGATGAATACAATGATTTATTTCTACTCTCTCCATGTTCTCTTGTTCTCTCTAATTTTGTTCTTCCATTCTCTTATACTATCTCAACTTCTCAAGTACTGTTCTTACTTTCACAACACGTTATCAGCACGAATCGTTCTACTATCCAGGTATCAAAGTTTTGTATTATCGTGAATTTATTTGAATTTGATTCATGCTTATTTATACAAGTTCATTTACGTTTTTCGATAAGTATGCTCTGTGATGACCAATATACATTAGAAACTTGGTGTTTATTATATACTTGTGTTTTGTTTTTTATACTCGAATGTGAGATTTGTTGAAATTGAAAAATTTGGACCTGAAGTTCCAAGATACGAACCGTTTGCTTATCACATGCAGATTGGCTTAAAAGCATGAAACTTGAAAAAAATTTATATATGATTACATGGGTAGTTTGGCTACTCCATGTATTCTCTCGTCGCATGATCATTTTGTGAATAAATTTGTGAGGTTGTATATTGGTAGCCTGAAGTTTACAATTGTGATGGTATGTTGGATCAAATAATCCAAATACATGACACAATAATGATTGTAAATTCTCTCTCATATATGAATAAGAGTATTAGACTTGATGGTTCATGATATTTATGGCGCGTTCTTTACTTATATTTTTAATTAGTTGATTATATTCATTTTATTGTTTTACAACGTTGAACCATTTTGAACCCGAAGTTCAAATATTAATGAGAAAAGATGTAATGATGAAAAAACCCAAAGTTTTGGTTCAAAGTATAAACTTGAAGAAATTAGAGTGACCCGAAGTTCACATGTACCTAATGATGACAAAACCTAAAGTTTTGGTTCAAAGTATAAACATGAAACTTACTTTTATGACTAAAAGACATACCACAAGCCCGAAGCTTGTAACTTGTGTCCATGGCTTGAAGCCTAAAATTTTATATATAGTTATTTTTATTTAGTACGAATACCCCACGAGCTTTCTCGGTGTGTGGTTATATACATATCTAATTTCTATATTTTACACCCCACGAGTTCGTTCATTGTGTAAATCATAATGTATACTTATTCATATTTGTGTGAACATTATATAAATTCGATATGTGTAACCTGAAGTTTACATAAGTCATGATATTGTGAACATGAAATTATATAATTGTCGAGAAACAAATTTATTGAACCCATCATCCAACTAAACAAGATACATGCAATTGCTGGGAAAAAATGTGACATGAAGCTTACATAGACTTGAAGTTCTAAATTGGTATCCTTGCAAAAATAGATCAAAGAAACTATTTCCACACATTATCATATTATTTATAATCGATGAAAAATGTTTTCCTCTACATTACTTCCATCTAGTATGCTCTTGAAATAGCAATACCGAGAACGAAAAGAATCAAACTTAATATATTTATTAAGTAAATTATTGTTGAAAACAATCAAGCTCGCCTTGTTGGCAGCACTCCATTCCCTAAAGTGAATGTGATAGGATATGGGTAGATCTAGACCCAAGCAAGACCGATGCCCTAGACGTGGTCGCGGTCGTAGTCATAGTTATGAGCCAAATAATTTCCAAATTCCATAAAAAATAATAATAAGGTATACCACAAGAAGTGGAATGAGTATGAAAGACCCAAGAAATAATATGGTACATCAAATGAAAACTCATGAACATAACCGAAGTTATATTGTAAATGTAGTTTGTTGCGTACCTCAAGTGTGATAAAAGATTTGATTGAAGGAAATAATAAAAGGGTAGAGAAATTTTTTTATTGATGGCTTGGATCCTGAAGATCTAATCAAATGTTTCTAATTCATTTGTAGATGATGATGTGAAAATAAGTATCATGATTATGAGCCAACTTTGAATAATTAGTATTCATATTCCTGTTATATATTATTATGTAGTTTGTGAACTACTACATCATTTTTCTAAGATAAAAGTATATGGATCTCAGAAATGATCTATATGTTTACAGAAAAGGATAATGATACGAATACGGTTGATATTGTCACTACACATACAGTTCTGATAAACAAGAAATATTTTTCATGTCTGACCATGGTCGAGGCAAACGTAAACCCCATTATGGGTGCTACAAATATAATAGAGGGCTCTGGAAGAGCTACCTTGTTATTACAAAATGAAATATTTGGAGTGTCTTTTTTATAATTTTAATTATTTGTCTTATGACAAACTATGGACAAAAGTTTCTATAATTTTGTTAAAAGCAACGGGAATCACTTTGCTTGACAGATTAAAGTGAACAAAGATATCTGGTGCATCAGATCTTATTGAAGGCTCCGGAAGAGTCAATGTAATGTTACCAAATGATACACAATTTATTATAAATGATGCAAGTTCTTAATCAGATAAAAAAGAAACTTATTAAGTTTCAAAGATATTCGCCGAAATGGTTACTACATTGAGACAACAAATGAAAATGACGTTGAATGTTTATAAATCACGTCCATAGTCTTGAGGAGAAAATAAATTGTGGAGACTCCCTTCATATAGTTTTGGATCATATTATACTTTCATTAATCCAATTGAATCCAATATGGTGGTGATTAACCAAATACCAATGGACCCATCAAATCTTATCATATGACATGATCGTTTAGGCCATCCGGGTTCCATAGAGATGCAAAGAATCATAGAAATTTTACATAGACATACTCTGAAGAGTAAAAATGTCCTTTTGCCAAAAGATTACCCATATGTTGCTTGTTTTCAAGGAAAGCTTATTACAAGACCATCTCCAATGAAAGTTGCGACTGAATGTTCAACATTTTTTTTAGAAAGATTAACATATATATATTGGAATTCATGACATGTGATATGTTTACGGCACGATTTGCCGACTATCAATTTGATGAGACAATTTCCCTGCATTAAGGGGAGAAAAAGAAACGTCTGAAAACAAAAGACGAGAAATTTCATGGAATGCATTGACATTGTCTCATTTTGATCCTCGTACGAATCAATATGAACTAGAAGTTCAGAAAATTATCCACTTACAAAGGTTGAAAATACATTGCCTGATGCATTTACGGATGTTAAGACTGTGATAAAATCATAGATACCAGTTGCTAATGTTCCTTGTAGAATTACTCTTCCTGATGAAGAAATGGGAAATATGCTAGCGCTAGCAAATGAGTTTAAAGCACGCAAGAAGTGTGGCAAACCTATTGGATCCAAAGATTAAAAAAACCAAGAAAAAGAAAGGAACAAGTTTGTACATCAAACGATATTACAATTCCGGAAGAAATAAAATGCGATAAATGAATAGACGTCTTCAACAAATGATGAAACACTTGAAAAAGATGACAATAAAGAGATCTCAATTAACTATGTCACTTAAGGTGAAAGATGGAATAGAAAAGAAATTGCTGTGGATGATATATTTGCACATGCAGATGCATTAGATATTTCAACAGGAAACGAGGATCATGAACCAAGATCGGTAGTGAATATCGACGAAGAAATGATTGGCCGAAATGGAAAAATGTAATTGAGACAGAATTGAATTCACTCAATAAACGTCAAGTATTTGGACCTGTATTCCAGACACCTGAAGATGTCAAACCTGTAGGATATAAATGGGTATTTGTGCGCAAAAAAAAAGAGAAAAACGAGGTCGTAAGATACAAAGCTCGACTCGTCGCACAAGGATTTTCACAACGACCATGAATTGATTATGAAGAGACATATTCACCGGTTATGGATGCAATCACATTCTAATTTTATTTCTTTTTATTTTTTATTTTAATTTATTTTACTTACTTAGTATGGGTCACTTGATAATGACATTTACATAAAAGTCCTTGAAGGATTACAAATGTCTGAAGCATGCATCTCAAAACCTTAAGAAATGTACTCAATAAAGCTCCAAAGATCTTTGTATGAGCTAAAACAATCTGGTCGAATGCGGTATAATCGTCTCAGTGAATTCCTTTTGAAAGAAGGATACATTACCAATAAAATATGTCCATGTGTTTTTATTAAACGGACGAAAACCAGATTTTCCATCATCGCGTTCTATGTTGATGATTTGAACAGCATTGGAATGCAAGATGAACTTGTAGAGACGATGGAATACTTGAAAAGTGAATTCAAAATGAAAGACTTGGGAAAATAAAACCTTGTCTCGGCCTTCAGATTGAACATTTGTCGAAGGAGATTTTTATTCACCAGTTATCATATATTGAGAAGATCCTTAAACAATTCAATATGGATAATTCACATCCTTTGAATTCCCCCATGGTTGTTCGATCACTTGATGTGAAAAAGGATCCATTTCGCCCCCGGGAAGAAGAAGAAGAAGAACACCTTGGTCCCGAAGTACCACTTTGGTCCCGCAGTACCATATCTTAGTGATCTTGGGGCGTTAATGTATCTTGCTAATTGCACTCGTCGTGATATACTATTTTCTGTTAATTTGTTAGCAAGATTTAGTTCTTCTCTGACTCGAAGACATTGGACTGATGTTAAACAAATTTTAAGATATCTTCGAAGAAAATTGTATATAGGGTTATATTATTCAAAGACTCGAAGTCCGGATTGATTGGATATGTTGATGCCGGATATTTATTGATCCCCACAAAGCGTGGTCACAAACTGGGTATTTACATAAGGTGATACCGCTATATCTTGCTCAACAAAATAGACCCTTACAACCACTTCTTCAAATCACGCTGAGTTGATAGCTCTTTATGAAGCAAGTCGTGAATGTATATGGCTAAGGTCTTTGATCCATCATATCCAAGAATCATGCGATCTTTCAATAAATAAAGGAAGTTCAACTGTCTTATACGTAGATAATACAGCTTATATAGCTCAGATCAAAGGAGGCTACATCAAAGAGATAGAACGAAATACATTTCCCCTAATTTCTTATTTACTCATGAACTTCATAAAAGAGAGATATATGCCACGCCCCAATTTCAGTAAACCGAACTCAGGACGTGAACTTTTAAAACACTAAAACACTTTGAAACCTTTTACATTAAATCACTTTAAGATCACCGTTTGTTCAACAAAATAATATTTACAACTTAAAACACGTCCCAACAAGTGGACAAAAGTATGGTATCCGTCCCTAGACTCAAATAAACCCGGAATCCCGCTTCTAGCTCTTTAAGCTTCAGAAGCTCACCTAGTCCAACCTGCGACCGGTACCTGTAGGAAAAGCAGCTAGGGGTGAGCGTTCGCTCACCACCACGGATAACAGACAGACTACGACATAATTAGTAGACAATGCTGGTAACACCAACAACCAACTCAACACCGGGAACACCATCCCCAAACTCAAGTAACCCGACCGACACTCACACGCTGATACTTTCCTCAGCCGACTCAACACTCGGACGCGTAAGGTAGACCCGACACAACGATCGACGACCTCCTCCAAAGACACGACAGACCACCACGCAACACCCAAGATCTCAAAGGATCGCACACCAAACAAGATCACAAAGGATCGCACTCCTGTCAGCTGCTCAGTGCCGGTTGCTAACCGGCTGGGCTCGAGCCTACCCCACGCGCTTTGCCGATCCCTGTCAGGCTCCAGGCGGTCGACCTGTTGGCGATATATACAGCGCTGCTTTTCCGATAGCTAGTCGGAAGGGGAGCTGCCCTCTCATCGCCTAAAAACGCTCACAACCTCCCGAGACTCGAACTCGGTCAGGCTAGCCAAAGAACGCTCGCAACTTCTCGAGACTCGAACTCGGTCAAGCCAGTCAAAGAACGCTCGCAACCTCCCGAGACTCGAACTCGGTCAGGCCAGCCAAAGAACGCTCGCAACTTACCGATCCCTGTCAGGTAAGCCAGCCAAATTCCACACCACTTCCCGACACGAATTCGGGTCACTAACCTCGGGTAAACACAATCACAATCACAAGCAAGGTTCAACAAACAGCAACAAGACCGGCTCAACAACCCCACGGGCACTCACGGCTTCCCAAGACACACCAACCATAACTCAAGGGCTCAACAACCCCACGGGCACTCACAGCCTCCCAAGACACACCAACCATAACTCACGGGCTCAACAACCCCACGGGCATTCACGGCCTCCCAAGACACACCAACCATAACTCACGGGCTCAACAACCCCACGGCACTCATGGCCACCCAAGACACATCAACAGTAACTCACGGGCTCAACAACCCCACGGCACTCACGGTCACCCAAGACACACCAACAGTAACTCACGGGCTCAACAACCCCACGGCACTCACGGTCACCCAAGACACACCAACAGTAACTCACGGGCTCAACAACCCCACGACACTCACGGCCACCCAAGACACACCAACAGTAAAGACACAGGTTTAATCAACCCCACGGGCACTCATGGCCACCCAGACACAACAGTAAAACACGAGCTCTCATGGCCACCCAAGACACAACAGTAAAACACGGGCTCTCATGGCCACCCAAGACACAAAAATACACAATCAACCACCGGCATAACCAATGCCTCCAACAGTCCTAATATCAACAGTTTCACAAACAACCTCCGGGCATGGTCATATGCCTCCAGTACTCCTAATCTCGATAAGTTCGCAATCAATCTCCGGGCATGGTCATATGCCTCCAGTAATTCTAATAACGCTAAGTCCTCTGCTCCTACGACACTACTAAGTGTAACATGCATTTCCAATACTTCAATAACCTACTTAACCCACGACACCCCAAGTGTCACATGCAATTCTACTGTTAACTTTCCCTAGTCAGGGCCGAGATCCGGCTACTTTTCCCTACCTCGTGCGTGTTCTCCAAAAGCCAACCAACAAGCTCCGGCGTGATCTCAGTCACTCGCCTAGCTTTCCTTTCCCTCGGTCTGCAACACGATCTAATAAGAACACGATTTTAAATGCTTATGAGCTCGTAGACATAAACTGGAATTCAGTAAACTCGACGCCCAAAAGTAAACCCGACAATGTCGATCACTCCCAAAACTTCCCAATTACTCGACATTGTCGATAAAGGACTCGTAAAGGCCCGATTCGTCCGACATGGCAAATCTGCCCGGGTTTTGTAAATACCCTTCCGCGGCTCCAAAAATTCCCGTTTTCGTTTCTACGGTCTTAGAATAATTCAAGGGTTCCTATGCACTTGACGGAATCGAATTCCGACTTCCGAGTAAATTAATTAACGTTTCAAGTTTCTAAAACCCGTTAATTACAACTTTTCCAATTCAATTCCAAATTTCGATTTGGTTATGGATAAATGGTCCGGGGAACATTTTAAACCACCCGAACACTAAACCCGAGCACCCGAGCACGTGGGCCCCACCTGGCTTCCCTTGGCCGTGGGCCCTAGGGTTCACTTTGGGGCTCGGCCCACCATGGTGGTGGCCGGCCCTAGCTCCGGCCAGCCACCTCCCATGGTGGCCGGAGCTCCTCCCGAGCTCCCGGTCGCCGGAAAACATCCTCCTTCACCTCCAAACGTCCCCAAAACGTCTCCAACACTCCCCCCAACATCAAAACAACCTTAAACTAATAGTTTCAAAGCAAAACCTAAATTTAGAAAATGACAAATCGAAGATCGGTTTGGTGTATACCGTAGAGGAAGACGAGGTGAGCTTGAATCTCTTCACTTTGAGACGATCCAAGGGTGGAGATGACGTGAATAGTGGCCCAAAATCCCTAGCCCTTCTCTTTCTCTCTTCTTCTCCCTCTCCTTCTCTCTCTAAACCTCTCTCTTCTTTTCTATTTTTAAAACACCAAAAACCCCTTTTTTTACAAGTCTTGGCCGACCACCCCTTATGGCCTCATCTTTGTTTTTCCCCCCAAAACCTAACATCACCACTTGTTTGACAAGTGGCAAGGTGGGTCCCACACCTTTTGGAAAATATCTCCTAGATATTTTCCAATCAGATTCGCGAAAATCGGACGTTTCGGGCCCCGAACGGGCACCTTTCCCAAGAAATTACGAAACTTGACGGGCTACAAGGAAACGGCTCAACTAAGACCGCTGCGACAACGACTAAGCTTTTTGGATCCAAAACGTTCCTCGAATGGACCAAAACGTCGCTCGGTTGACTTTTCCAACGAAAAGTCAACATTTCCCAAATTGATCAGAAAGTTGCCCTGAGTCCCCCGGAACTCACTTTGGTCGATAACGGGGTCAACTTAAGTCCGGTATGACCCTCGGGGTCATTTTAGGTTCAATTAAGTGTCAGTCTTAAATTTTTTAAATTTTCTTGTTTTTCGCAGGTTTGACTGGCGTTGACCGGGAGTGGTTATTACAATATCGATGTTTGTCAAATTCGTTCTTGTGACAATCTTGCAGATTTGTTCACTAAAGCGCTTCCTACAAAAAATGATTTGAAAGATCGGCATAAGAAAACTCCGGGATTTATGAGGAAATCAATGTAGATGTTGAAATGAGGGGGGGGGGGGGGGGGGGGGGGGAGAAAAACGTGTTACACTCCTTTTCCCTTGCTTTAGGTTTTATCCCAATGAGTTTTCCTAACAAGGTTTTTAATGAGGTAACCTTTATACGTATTGTACAAATTATGTACTCTTTTTCCTTCTAAGGTTTTTCTCACATGGTTTTTCCTAGAAAGATTTTAACGAGACATACTAATATTTGTACGTGTCATCCAAATGGGGAGTGTTATGAAAATATGTGATATATGTTGTATGACTACTTCATTACATGGAAGATTCTAGATTGGAGTTACAAGACTTTTTTGAGTTTTGTAACTCCCTCATTTATGTATAGATTAATTTAGGTCATTAAGGTTATGTCTTCATGTTATGAGCCTATAAATAGAGACTATTGTAAAGTGTAAAATGATGATGAATAAAATAATCTATTTCTACTCTCTCCATATTCTATTGTTCTCTCTAATTTTGTTCTTCCATTTCTTATACTATCTCAAGTATTGTTATTACTTTCACAACAAAAACCTTATTTTTCATCATAAAGAAGAAAATACATACAAATAGGGAGTATGAGTTTTGAGGGAGAACCACAATTCCAAAAAAGTCTAACAAAAAATCTAAACCAGAATAGAAAATAGGAAAAGAGCAAAACAAAGGAAGTAGTAACCAAGCTTCTCGAGGTCGATTCGATTGGACTAATAAACAATATCACAAGGGACCTCTCGGGCACTCAAACCGACTAGTTAACAACTCTATAGATAACCGCACTAGTGAATGTTTTGATCTTCGAAAAGCAAAGGACATGTGAAGTCAAGCACAAAACCAGGGTGATGACCCCGATGCCGAAGTCGTACCCCACGACAACATGACACTACATCCAAAACGGGGCTTTGAAGTTACAGCCTCTAGCGCTGTAAGAACCGCCCCCGGTCGATCCCGGTCGAACCGGTGATTTTTGGCGAAAATTGACTTTCCGCCGAAAAAGTCAACGGATGACTCCGGGAGTCATTCGGGACCTTTCTGGGGCCCAAAAAGCTTAGTCGTCGTTACGGTTAACTTAGTTGGGCCGTTTCCTTTCAAACGACTGTATTTGTGAAAAAGTCAACCCGAGGTCAAATTCGGTCAAATCAAGAGTCTTAAGGAATTAATTTAATGTGCTGGAATTTTACTAAAGATGAAAGTGGACCCCACATGGACACTTGTCCATGGTGGCTTGGAGTAGAAGAAATGGGTCTAGAAAGACCCATTTACCCTCATTTTGGCCACTAGAGAAGGAGGGGAATAAGAAGGGAAAAAGGGGAAAATTCTCAACTAGGTTTAAAGCAACATTTGACAAATATTTCAGCCACTTTTTGTTGTTGGCCGAAATTTAGAGGGAGGAGAAAGAGAGAGGAGGCCATGGAAGCTTGAAGAAGAAAGAGAGAAAAGAGAGAGCTTTGAGGTCATTTCTTCACTAAAAGCTTGGATTCTTCTAGTTTCTTCATCCTCCCTTCATCCCACAAGGTAATCCCTTAATTTAAATTCGTTTGAAGAAGATTTGGTTATGGGTTTGATGAAAAAAGGGCTTGAACTAAGTTGGGTTTGCCTTAGTTTTGTGTTTTGGTGTTTAGATGATGATTTATGAAGAGGAAGTGGAAATTGATGATAGAAATCATTTAGTTTGGTGTTTTTTTTGATGAATCCCACTTAGGTATTGAAGTTTTGACGTTTAGGGGACTGTTTCGGAGGTTTTTGGTTGATAAAAATGGAGGTTTTGAGGTTTAATTTCGTGGAAATGGAGTTGGAGGAAGAAGAAGGTCGTAACAGTCAGACCCGTCACGGATCCGTGACGGGCACCGTGACAGAACGCGTCATGGCTCTGTGGCGGAAGCCGTGACGGCACACGTCACGGTTCCGTGACGTCACTCGTGACGGGGAGCATCACAGTTTTGTGACCCGAACCGTGGTAGATCAGAGTTGGGCCTTCTGGGCCCATTTTAGTGGATTTCGAGTAAATAGGATGGTGGTCTGTAACCGAGCCTTTGGGGGTTAATTGGGAATATTTTCTCTCTAAACCGCTCTTGAATTACTCTTAATTCTCGTATTAATTTATGATCTGAGACGTTGGACCCGAGCACGACGGAGGAGGCTTTTAGGCGTCTCGAAGTGACTAAGCGTTTGGAAAGCGATCGAGGTAGGGAAAGTAGAGGATACCGGTTTAATTGCGGAAAGTTATTAGTATGCATATAGGTTTCGAATACTTGGTATAATGATATAATTGCATGTAGGATGTGAGGAACGAGTGAAATGAGAGATAGCTTACGAGCCATGTCGTGCCGTAAGTTTGGGAACTGTCGTGCTGTAGAAATGCATGTGGGCCATGTCGAGCCCTTAGGTTTGTGTGTTGGTTGTGATGCTATGATTGATGATTGTGATGCTTCATATGTGGTCCATTCGTTGTTAGACTAAGAATCATGATATGGTATGCTCGATGTGGCATGTGGGTATGTTATGACGAGTGTGACATGTTTGGTATGACGTGAATCATTGTTTGTGATATGATCGGGTGATTGATAGACCGATATGATGTGTTGTGGTAAGATTGTTCGGTTAAGTATGTTGTTAGTTGAACTATGGTATTGTGGTATTGTTGAGACCTGAGGTGTATTCCGATACGATACCTACACCGAGGGGGTATGTCGGTGTAGGGTGGTATCTAGGCCGACGGTGTGGTCCCACGTACGCGGTCCCCCGATGTTACTAGTTCCGGTACGATACCTACACCGAGGGGGTATGCCGGTGTACGGTATCTAGTGTTAGTCTTAGTGCCCGTAGCTCAATCATAAATGTCCAAATGTATATATCATCGTTAGCAATAAAATTAAAGCGGCTTTATATTACTTATGTGTTGGAGTAATATATCGATGTGTGCTCTGATCTATGCCCACCATGCGAATAGAACCATAGATCGAGATAGATCACACTCGATGGGTCCCTAGTCAACAAAGCTTCACTAGAAGCGACTAGTATGAAAGATGGCTCTTTATGGCTTACGTTCTGTTAGTCATTGGAATAGGATTCCGGAGTCTGATCATAGATATCATGTGGGACATGATATTGGACGACCCGCCCTGAATATGTGCCATAGATTAAGTCATGAACATATTCAGTGTTGTAGCTTGTCATGTATCCTTAGACCAAAGAGTCTTTGTGATCGCTATGTAGTCAACAACTGAGTTTGACCTGAGCCTAACGTTGTCCGTAACAGGGCTTCCATAACGGCCAGGATTGGCTTGGGGACGGGCTACATGAGTGACACGAAAGGCGGCTAAGGGATTTATCCCTCATACTGAGGTATGGGAAAGATATCGGTTCTCGGCCGCTTGATCGAGAGTGACTGAAAGAATAGCATGGCCATGCACATGATACTGGGTATCATATCTTCAGTCATCTCACATATCAAGGAACGGTGATTGAGAATAATAAGGATGACGGCTCTATGCCTTATCTCAATCAGGATATCGGAGATAAAAGGATAATGACAGGGACGATGGAAAGGTTAGAATCGACAGGGTCGATTCGTTATGTAGTGTCAGGCAATACTAAAGTCTCGTTAGTTGCCACTTAAATAGGATCAAGTAAAATGGGATTTTACGTTGATCTATTGACATGCATAAACCTAAGGGTCACACCGGAGGATGAAACTCATTGACACATTTATGGAGAATGGGCAAAAGGGAGTTGTCTCGGGACATGACCAAAACTGGGTTTTGGGTCATGCGCCCGTAAGTGAATAGGACTTCACAGATCGAGACAAGGCTTGGAGTCTTGGGATTGATCGCGTCGGATAATGTTGGACATTTCCGGTATGGAAGGCATGGAGGCGATGAGCGAATCACGGGACCTCGTTGGAAATGGCCACGGGCCATGTTCCAAGAGGCCCATGAAAGGCCCATGCAACCAAGGCCCATGGAACTAATTAATCAAGTCTTGATTAATTAGTACTAAGTAAGCAAGACAAGGATTAAGGTGTTGGTGATTCACCACCTAACCCAATCTTGTCTTGCCATACTTTGTCCTATTTACACCTTACTTGACACCATACTTGTCCCATGCCTTTAGTTGGACAAGTATGGGTTTTGTTATGTTTAAGTCATCCTTTTTCAACATAACAAACACAAGACAAGAATAGGAAACACATTTTCTCTCCCTCTTCCATGGCCATTTCGGGTTTGGCTAGTTTCCACCTCCATGTTTGTGTTCTTGAGTCCTCAAAGAGAAGAACTACGTGGCTTTGATTCCCATGTGGATACGTAGGCGTCTTGGAGACTCAAGCCAATCATTCGTTACCCGGTGTTCTTGTTTTGGTAAGAACTAGTGCTGAATTTTTCTCTTGTGAATCCATTCTTTGTTAGTTGTTTCATGGTTTTAATCGTCTCTTGGTTTTCCTTGATTTTCCGCTGCGAGTTGGTTCATCTCCAACCCTACCTCGAGACCCAACATCTAGGTCGACGGTGTGGTCCGTACCCCGATGTTGTGTGGTCCGGGAAAACATCTAGGTCGATGCTGTGTGGTCCGGTATGATGTATCGTGATTTGTGCCCCGATGCCGTGTTCCGGGAAGATATCTAGGCCGATGTTGTGTAGTCCGGTATGATATGGTTGAGTCGGGCTGTGGATAGCCAGGGAAGTTCGGGGACTGCTGTACGGGACGTGTGATTGTTTTACTGTGTGATGTGTGCTTGATGATTGGATAAGTGTTGTAATTTGAGTGTGATATTGGTCATGTAAGTATGGGTGTAATTATGTGAATTCCGAGATTGTCGTTAGTTGTTGTGCCTTGCTAGTATGCCCTAATTGGACGGTTACCCGTGGTGGTGGGCGGATAACTCATCACCTTAACTACATTTCCTACTGAGCTAAAGCTCACCCCTCTATTTTACTGTTCTACATGTTTCGAGCGGGATTTCGTCTAGCGAGATTCTCGGAGCTTGGGAGCTAGCGAGGGTCTTAGGCTAGTATGATCTAGAGACGTACCTTCTCTTCTACACTAAACATTTTATTTACTTGTTTCTGAGCTGTTGACTCGCATTGTCAGGATTTTAAGTATTGATTGGTTGAACACTTCTTACTATTATAAAGTGTCCGTAAATCTCATGATGGGTACCCGAAGATTCATAATGAACTTCGACAGGAACTCCTCTTGAAACAATAAGGCGTTGATCTAGTCGCCACTGGAGCCAAAAGGGGTTGTCTAAATGGATTCTTTTCTGTCGATAAGCTCCAATTGCATCATAGGAATTACAAAAAAATGGGTTATTTTCCTTTCATATACCTAGAGTTAGAGTTATTGTCGTCAATTCTCTCAGTTTGGCAGTTTCTGTGATTCCACAGATTATACCTATTTACACAAAGACCTCGACGATTCCCGCTTGTTAAGATATAGAGCCCCATAAGCATATCTTGAGTTGGTACGCAAATGGCCAATAGACGATTATCATTTCTCAGTTCACGTCTCGATTCCGGTCTAAACCGGATTTGGGGCGTGACAAGCGCCCCCACACGTGATCCTGGACCCTAACGCACAATCGGGATACCGGACCCGGAGCTGGTGAAGAAAGCCAACCATACCACACCACCTGTAAAACAAGAAATAAATAAAAAATATTATGCACATTGTCTGTTTTTTTAATTTCTTATTTATCTTTTATTATTTGTTTCAGTTTTATATTTTGTATTAATGTCATTTATATATTTTTTTTATTAGTTGTCATTATTATTATTTTTCCAAGTAAATTAGAATTCTCATTATTCTTTTTTAGGTTAAATATTGAAACTTAATCTTAACTATAAGTCACAAACATTACACTACCCAACATTTTAAAATGACAAATGCACTACCTTAAGTATTGCTCACGCGATTCTGTTAGTATAAATGGACGGAATATTCCATTCTGTTAGTCATATGACCTCACGTATCACTTAATGGATGGTAAAATGACGATTTTGCCCTTACTTATTTGACCTATATACATTTTATAAGGAACATTACCATTGTACCCTCGTTATTATTCCTTATAAAATGTATATAGGTCAAATAAGTAAGGGAAAATCGTCATTTTTACTATCCATTAAGTAATACATGAGGTTATATGACTAACAGAATGAGATATTCCGTCCATTCTTTTCTAATAAAATTGTGTGAACAATAGTTAAGGTAGTGCATTTTTCATTTTGAAACGTTGGGTAGCGTAGTGTTCGTGACCAATAGATAAGAGTAAGTTTCAATATTTAAGCCTTCTTTTTCAAAAAAAATATTAGAATTATCATTATTCTTTTTTTAATGTTTATTATTATTATTATTATTATTATTATTATTATTATTATTATTATTATTATTATTATTATTATTATTATTATTATTATTATTATTATTATTATTATCATCATCATCATCATCATCATTTTATTTCAGAAGTTTCAAGTATGTATATAATTATTATAATTAGTTTAATGGTTGAATATGGCTTAAAAATGATTTCTTTCGATTACAAGTTGGTTTACTAATATTTAATTATGAGCTTCTCTACGGGCATCTCTGTGTAATCCCCCATCCTCCTTTTCTAAAAGGAAGGATCAACCCCAATCACAACTTCGGAGCAAGTTCTCAATGAACCTAGAATAGAAGAAGGATACCCAAAAGTGACTTCTGAACAAGCACTCACCAGATCTGACGGTAAAGTAAGGGGGAACATAGTGAACTTAGGGGAGCAACCAAACTCTGAAGAAGAAACACGAACACCATCAACAAGAGATGGTAGATATCGGAGAGTCCACCCTCTCGCGGTGCTCACATATGCTTCTTAGAAGCACTCAACCTAGAAACTGCCTATGTTGTATACGACTTAGGGGCACACCTAGGTCCATAGCTTATAAACACGCAGATGTAGTGTTCCAACCAGATAAACCCCAAACTTGTGAAGTCGATACCAACCCAGTCCCTTTGATTCTTGTTGGAGCCCAACAACAAGACAACGTAGTTATGCAAGTAGAAGACACGTTGTGGAAAACCTCTAAAACACCCACCACGTTATCACAAGAGACGAGAACTGGCAAGACTGGAGAAAGAGATAAAAGGTGGTTAACATCCTCCCTTAATGATCGCCACAACGAGCATAATCATCATCCAATTGAGATAGACACTTCTCTATCAATAAGAAACGAGGTGATGGTAATTGGCTTGTGAGCAAACAACCACATGAAAATATGGACCTTTAGTAGAACACAAGCAGACCAAATCAAAGAGGACCAGACCATCAGCGTGCTCGTCGCCTATCCTTCGATAACCTCAAAAACCTTCACCGTAAAACTTCTCATTATAATAAAACTAAACTCACAACTTATGTATAAAAACGTCAGGGTAAGCATCAAGCAATACATGAAAGTTATAAACACATTAATTTAGTTAATGATTAAAGTGTCATATTGAAAACATGATAGAGCGCAACAAGATCGTTAAAGAATGTTTTTTGTAACATAGAAGACGAGAGAAGAGACACTAAGGAGTGTTAGTGTCTTCTTGTGCAATTTAGGTGACATGTAGGACCAAACATTAGGAAGGGACACAATAATAAGAGCATAAAAATTTATTATTGAAAACAAAAACGTGATTTTCTAAAATATCTTAGAGAAAACGATAAAAAAGTATATCAAACTGTTCACTTTTCTTATAATGATAAAACATAAATATTATGAACTTGTCTTTTTATTTATTATATTTTACGTAAATTTATTTCAAAATAACGATTTCACCCACAAAAATTGAAGTCTAAAAATAATAATTAAATAACAAAAATTCAAATTTTTATTACCGTGCGAGAAGAACTAAAATTTATATTGTTTTTTATTAAATATAAATTATAAGGACGAAATAGTTATTTTTATATAGATGGTAACAAAAAATTGAAATTTTTGACAATTATAAATAAAAACCTACACATTATAAAAAATATATCTCATAATACCTGTTAAAAATTATCTCAATATCCTATTAGTAAAGACATTATATTGGTATAATTATTTATCTGAAAAGCTCTTATTTTATTGATAACAATAGACAAGGTCATGATGCCAACATCCTAGACTGAGAAAGGCAAGGGATGGAATGCACATGCGTCGGTTCGAGAAACATGTCCACATCGGAACTAGGACCATGAGTAACCACATGTCTGTTGGTCGAGACGTCCAACGTGTGGACAAGCGCCAAAACCGTGGACGACTAAGATGGTATCAAAGAGCAAGGATGGATGGTAACGAGTATACCACACTTTCTAACTATCTCGACGATAGAATTCTGATTCCAACACATGACAAGAAGGCCAAAGATGCAAACCTAGAGAAGCTGACCTCCAAACAAAACACTAAGGAGGAATAGTATCCCAAGGATAGTGCTGGGGGCATCTTCCCTAGACGGATTGTTGTGATTCAAATCTTTGATCATAAAATTATAGAACTTACTTTTTTAGCATAATAGGACTTTTATTAATCGTGGAAATCAAACATACGGGAATATTGAAATGATGAAAAAAAACAGGGTGAGGCAAAGTTCAAGCCCGTAGGTAATTAACACTGACCTTATTACATGATGCTCGGTTATATCAGAGAGAGTAGATGGGAGGCAATTTCCTTATTGGTTGTTGTGGATGAGCTTCGTCGATGATGATCATTTCTTGACTCAACCTGAAAATACCCATGGTAAAATGTCGGGGGAACTTAAGGGGATAACATGCATCTAGGGAGAACACCAGGAAACGGGGGAACCCGAGGGTCATATTTTCACCGACCTTGGCATGGCGAGGTGTGCGTCCCCACACACACCTCGTTGTTGAGAAGAGACTGCTCATTGACCTTGGCGAGGCTGCTTAGTAGACCTCGCCTCACTTGATTCTAAGGAAGTAGTGTCCTTGACCGGGGTTGAGGCGTCCAAGCTCCTTTTCTTCTGGGCTAGGGGAGAGGGGTGGTCACTCTCACGTCTTGGAAGCAGAACTTGACATTCCCCTTCCGGAGGTGGCGAGCCATCGAGATTGTGGTTATGGCCGCCAAGGCTTTCAACTCTCTCATACTAACCAGAAGTGGCCCCTTCTTAGACAGGAAGTTCTATATCACAATCGCCTCTCTTGGTCCTGCGGCTCGGGTTTTCGGGGGAGACAATTTGGAAGGAATAGACGCAAGTTGTCAACTCCATGTTTGTGTTGGATCTTTAGGCGGAAAGTATTGACCTTAGTACTGGGGGACCAATAGGGTGAATCCTTGTGGGACTGAGAGCCTTGGGGCCAAGGGACCGAGAGCTAGCTTTTCATTTCTTGATTTGGCATCCTAGTGGTGTCCCCGTATGGCCAAGCTGTGGTCTGACCAGTCTCGTCGAATCCACGTCTTGATGTTGGGACTCTCTGGAACCATTAAGGAGAGATCGAATAGTTGTATGACTTGGGGGTTGTCTGGGTCCCTCCATCAATATTCCGCTCCTTGGTGGCCGATATACCCATAATGGAAGGGAAAATCCGGGAGTAGGATGTACTAGAGATGACACAAGTTGGCATGTCGTATCCCTCGACCATTATCCGGGGCATCCTTCGGAGGGATGTGGCGAGGTCTTTCTAGAACTGGACATTTAGTGTACCTCCCCAAGCCATTCCATCCTCATCGGCACGGACGTCCACAAAGTCCCAACGCTTCTCCCACCTAATAGCTAGTTGATGTTGTGATGCCATCCCACGGGAGGTCAGACATTACTACCCATCATCGGATCCTCGAGAATGAAAGGGTGGTCGGGTTAATACCGGGTCTGAGGTCCTCAAAAACCAGCGGTGCCCGTTTGATTGACCATGGTTCTCCTCGTCGGATATGCTCCTTTTCCGCGTGGGATGTAAAGTAGAATCCCGAGATACCCCACCTTAGGTCCTTGATAACAAGGTCATCATGGTGACACACCTTATTATTGACGCCCTCCATTGAGTCACGATCACAGCGTTGGGTGGTAAATAGCCTACCCGCCAAACCGAAGCTCGTACGACCCCAATTATCTTCAGTCACCGGGTTTCTAGGGACATAAATAATTTGGTCCTCTTCCTTATCCATTTTTCAGGGCATCAAAGCTCTCTTGGAGTGCCCATAGAGCTTATGTCGGAGCTCGTTGCGTCTTGGTGTTGCCGACATCTTCGTAGGGGGCGGTTAGATTGGACTCTGAAGACCAGTAGGGTTGAGGGCTCCTTCGAGAACTAGTCCATTCTATGAAGGTTCAGGGTGGCATCAACGGGGGACCTCCGCCCTCAATTGCAGCGAGACTGTCCTGTAGTAGGTGCCCGAAACAGAGAGCATGATGGCCTTATGAGAGATTACAAGTGTCGATGAGGTGCTTGGGAGGAACGAGATCTAGTCTGGTAGTTTGTTCCCTGGTCCGCCGATTGTTGGTGGTGTGGCACTATCCATGATAGATATGAGCTTTTCGGGGATCGTAAGTTGTGGTAGTAGGGGCGCTTGTGTGGCTTCAGACGGACCACCATCATGGGAACGGGGAGACTAGGAGAAACCATCATCGCCCTAAGAGTGGTGGTCGGACCGAGATCCTGAGGCAGCAAGCGTCTTGGACATATATCGTGAGAGGCGGTCGTCGGAGCAACAAAAAACGACCGAAGAGGAAGGGGAGTCGAGTGTTTCAGCCTCTTTTGGTATCTTTCCGGCTTTATATTCTCCCTACTCGACGCTGAAGGCACAAACCAAGAAAAGTCCGTGATCGTAGTCACGTGTGAGGGGAATGGGTTGAAGGTGGCGTGACAGAGACCTCAGGGTGATCGCTAAAGACAAATACGACATACGATAGAACAGAGAGAACAAGACAAAAAAAACCCTAAAAAGAGAGCCAGTAATGTTATATATGCTCTTATAGTACTTATTTTGTCAAGTTACAAAAATAAAAAGAAATAGAAAATAGTTAATATTTAAAAAAAATTATAAATAAATAAATCAGACATATTCATTTAAAGTAATTATACTTCTATTTTGTTTAAGAGTTAAAATGACTAAATGTCACACATTAAAGTTGGGGTTATTTTTCAAAAAATACACTAAAATTTTGTCCATAAAAGAAAACACATTTAAAGTTTTGGGAATTATAAAGTAAAAGTTATAGAGATAGAGGTTGTGCCCTCTCTCAAGAAACCCTAAACCTCTTCCACTTGCAGAGCTGTCGCCCACTGTCCTCTCCTTCCGCCGACGATCTCTTCGGAGGTTGTTGGTGGTGGCTTCTCTCCTTTCCTCCCCCATTTTCTTTCCTATCCACTCTTAGACGACTTTTCCCACTCCGTTTATATTTGGTTCGATCTAGCCTAGAACGACTTCGATGGCTCTGTCTCTCCACCGGTGGTTATTCTCCTTGGTTTGTTGGTTTCTCGGTGTTGGCCGTCAACGAGGGTTCATTCTGAGACGAGATCTGGTCCTGCTCACCATCAACCGTAGCTCTCGGAGGGCTTCTCCTCCATCGCCGCTCCTCTGGTCAGATCTACAGACCATCTACCAGTTTGGGTTCCTCACCGGCTCCGCCGCCCGATCTCGCTACCGGTGTCTACTCCTAGGTCAGATCTGGTCTCTCTTTGTTTCCTCCCTTCCTTGGCACCTCGGATCCTCCTTTTCCTGTCCCGTAAGCGGTGCTACGTGTGACTCGGGGCGCGTACGACGACGTTGGCCGCGTCGGGTTTGTTTTGGCCGCCAGCCTTGTTCGGGGATTCATGGGGTACTGGGGTAAAGGGAAAGCGTTTTGGTGGCCGGATCTAATGAACCTCAATCGTCCTTGGACGGATATGGTTCTTTCTGGAAGAATTAGCTATGTTATTTGAGGCCAGAGTTTTGGCTTTTGTTTTACTCCATTTTTTCTGTTTTTCTTTTTCTTTTCCTTTGCTGAACTGTTTTGGGTAGTTCCTGCTGTTTGTTGCCCTTAGGTTTGGGTTGTTGGTTGTTTTGATTCACCCATTGTAGGGTTGTTGTTGTTTGTACTTCATGTTTGACAAATCTGGGTGTAGACCTTTATATTCCTAATTGTTGGGTTGTTGTTCTAGTTCTGAGGCTGTGAAGATGCTCATGGTTGTTCGCGAGGTTTAATCCTCTTCCTCTTGATTTTAACTTAAAATCAGGAGTTATCTTTAATAATACTCTGCCTTCTAAAAATAAAACATTTAGAGTTTTGTCCACACTTTTAACGTGTACTAAAATTTTGTCCACTGACTACGGTTAGGAAAGAAAAACGTAAGAGGTTGTCAATGTGCTCACACAACTCTAGAATGCATTATGAATTGCCCAAACAACTTTAGAATGTATTATGTATTATCCACAAATCTATTGAATCCGCAAAAAACTATCCAAACCATTTATTCTTAACATTATTGTTAAGTTGTTCTAACGGAACTCGGTGGACAAAACTTTACCGCACCCTAAAAATGTGGACAATTCGAGCAATTCATTTAACCGATTAAGCGTCACCATATCCCCTTCCTCCGCTAGGTTATGGTTGGGCACACAACATTTAATCGTATGTGGACAAAACTTCAATGTATCTTTTTTTTTTTGAAACCCTTAAAATTATCTCTCCTGCTCTCCACTAATCCGTTTGGGGTTTGAAGATAATGTTGAATTTTTAAATCAATGGAGCCTTGACATAAAGACCACCGCTCCATGTGCATAGTCTAAGTACGACGAACACTTGTCTTAACAAAAAATCACTGCTAAAAACTCGTACCAAGGTCCATGATTATGTTGTTTCGATGAATTTAAGGTTCAGCCAAAAGCAACTCCAGTTTAAAAGCATCTCTATCTCAAAAGAGTCGAGCAATTGACTGGCTCCAATAAAGTTAGTACCAGTCTTAACAGAATTAACTGTTGATCAGAATTTTACTATCACGGGAGAAAGAACCCTGAGGTATCCATTGGACAAACAGTCTCATTCTAAATCATCATCTCCTACTCTTTTTGGTTGAATGTCCAGTCTTGCGCTTGTGACGGCTGAAATCAGACACAAACCTGAAGGTCTGGCCACAGCCTGACTCCATGCACACATAAGGACGAGCACCCGTGTGAACCCTTATATGCTCCGTCCTAGCCCATGCCCATTTGAATGACATCTTGCAGCCTTTCCATGGGCACTTCAGGGGCCGGTCATCCACATGGACTCGCCGGTGCTGCACCAGGTACTTGTGGGAGAAGAACTTTTTCCCACACCCTTTCACTGGGCACACATTTCTTTTGTGCAACACAAGTTCTTGTTTTGAATCAAAACTCATGCCACACCCCTCAATGTCGCACTGGTAGTCATCCTCTTCATCCTTAGCTGCTGCATTTTTATTGATCACTGTTTTTCCCATTGAAGTATTCTTCACTTTCTTCTTCCCCTTCTGCTGCTTTCCTTTATGTTTGGTTTCCACCTCCTCTTCAATGGCCCTTTGTGTTCTTTTCCTCAGGCGCGTGCTGGGCCCACCTTCTTCAACATATGAATCAAGTGGTGCTTCTTTTTTCATTACCTTAGGCATTTTCTTCGGCTGAGAAGTGCCTTGCTTTGTTCCTTCTGAGTTCTCTTGTTTCATCTGCTTCCCCCTGACAATCCTCTTCCCCTGGCAAGAATTCTCTGAATCTGCTTCTTCCTTATTGGCACCACGTTTGGCTTGCTTTCCTCCTAGAGTTCTGCGCTGGTTAATTGAATTATGCTTCAGTGGGTCATCAGAAACGGAATCTTCTCTCTCAATCTTTTTGGTTTGCTTGCCTCTTAATGTCATCCTGTGGTGATTCAGAGATTTAAACTCCAACGAATCATCTAAAACTGCATCTTCTACTTCATCAGCACATCTGGCTTGCTTGGCACTGTGAGTGCTATCATGTAGAAGAGTATCATCATCTAGTGAATCATCTGAAACTGAATCAACACGTTTGAACTGCTTGCTTCCAGAACTATGCTGCTCAAGTGAATCATCTGACATTGCATCTGTTTTTTCAAAGCATTTGGCTTGCTTGCCAAGAAGAGCCCTTCTGTATTGCTGAAGAGAATTATGCTCCATCGAATCATCTGAAACTTCTCTCTCAACGTCTTGGCTTCGCTTGTTTCTAACACTACCTCTCCACATCTGCCAATGAGACCTATGCTCCAGTGAGTCATCTGAAGCTACATCTTCCTCCAGTGAACCATCTGAAATTGTATCTTCTATCTCAGTATGTTTGGTTCGCCTGCCTCTAGTACGAGGCCTATGTTGCTGATTACCCTTCTCCATTACATCATCTGAAACTGCACCTTTTCTCTCAATAAACTTGGATTGCTTGCTTCTAAGAGTCCTACGCTGCTGTAGAGAGTTACGTGAAAGCAAGTCTTCTGAAACTGCATCTCTCTCAATACGTTTGGCCTGCTTGCTTTTAGGAGTCCTCCTGCACAGCTGCTGATGAGTACTCCCCAACAAGTCATCTGAACCTGAAATATCTTGCTTACTGCTTTTGATCTTCTTGGTAGAAGCACTCTCCACTGCCATTTTTCTCTTCCTACCATACTTTTTAGTCCCTTCACTTTTCGGCGCCCTCTCCAAGTTTCTCTCTACCTTCATATCTGACATGGTCCCAGTTCCGAAGCTTTTGTCATGTTCTTGATCATCAGAGTTCTTTTGCACTAGAACAGGGTGAACCTGATTTGACATCCAAACTTTCCCACACCACTTCCCCACTACTTTTCTCTGCTTGTCAGATCGCCTCCTGTAAACATTGGGTTTTGTGGGCGAACTAGCTGGAGAGCTACAACCAAAGGCAGTATATATGACAGAGTTGTAGGGCATTTGCTTACTATAAAGAGAAGAACGACTAAGGTTGGCACTGTAATATAGATTGATGCCAAGCTTCACAGCCCAGTCCCCATTTCCGGGTATGGCTTCTTCATCATCCATAGCTGATTGGATCCTTTCTTCTTCTTCTTTGGTGGCATCCTTGAACATGGTATCTTTCCAGAGATAATCTATTCCAAGTTCTTGTGCCACTAACTTTGCTTCAGCTTCTACCTTGGGATAGCCTGCCAGTTTGAATATATGATTGAATCATTACAGGGTGAAAAACACGTAATCATCTATTTTTGCACCATGATGAGCTATATTTTCTAAAACAAGAATACCAAACACATCCATGTATTAATTGTGCTAGAGAACTTCAAAATCACTCACCTGGATGACAAAGGAGCAACATATTCACACCTCCTAATGGACGAAGTAGCTGCTCAACTTCTTTAGCATGTTCAAGGCAAAAGACATGCATTCTAGAAGAATCATCATCAGATCTTAGAGAAAATGATGTGTTTTCAGCATCATGAGTGACTTGGACAGAAACTTCAACGCCACTCTCATATCTTGATGGCGGAAGATTGTGAGCCCCACATGCACCATTGTGGCAGTTCCTCGTAGGAGAGGACTTGCCAGAATCCAATCCAGAAGAACAATGTCTCAAGATAGTTTCACCAGCAATGAAAGGTGCATCTTGTTCACCCTGTTCTTCCTCAGAGTCAGATGATACTTCATAAGTTGAAGCTAATAAGCCAAGAGCAGAAGTGTCCCTTCGTATTTCAGTATCTGGCACACCGTTGCTTCTATCTGGTGTTTGAACTTGGTAATCAGCACTCTGAACAGGATCATTTGCATCATCTCCAGAACCAATAATCCAATTATTGAAGGAGCAATCAGCTGTCATGAGGTATTTCGCAGCAGGTTCTCTAGGTTGAATAATAGCAACACAATCAAAGGTCAAGACTCCACATGTGAGACATGAAAACAGTCTCTGATCTGATAACCCATCACCTTCAGTGGCATTATCCCTTCCAGTCAAAGGGTACAAATCTTCTTTTCCAGTTGATGATGAAACCTTGCTTCTTCCACAGAAAGAAGGAAAATTTTCTTTCAATGGATAAAACCCTTCCACTTGCTTTTCGTGGTTCCTCTCTAGCCTTGTAGCATTATAAACTAAACCAGCTGAGGCTTTGATTGACCCAAGGGACAATCTTGGTCTCAACTGTCCAGCATGCAAATTTGAACAGACAGAAATGTCAGATGAGCTAGGGGGAAGTAGTACTATCCGGGATCCTTTTCCAAGAACATAAAGCAGATCATTGTTTTGTATTACGTTCTGAACAAATTGTTCTTTAACCATTGTTTCCCCTTCCCCTTTTTTCTTATCTTTTAATCTGGAACTTCGAGGTTCAGAATTGTTCAGCGTAGGTATTCTGCATGATTGAGAAAAAAAAAACTGAGTCTACAAAACTAAGAAGTAATATAACTTTGAAGTTGCTTGTACTTCAAGCATCTTAACTCTCGAACAAAAATGTTATCGTGAATCCATATTTCACAAGCCATGTTTCCAAGAAATTTCTAGTGTGTAAGAGTCTAATATATCTTTTTCTAAGAGTATTTATTGCAAAGCTTCTAAAAAAATCCAATACTCTTACATTCAACTACAGGAAAGTTATAAATGGTGATCGCACAAACCTGGAACATAATTCCAGAGCAAGATCATAAAGTAACTGGATATGAGACACCATGGGGGGATAATTGATTGAAGCCCTTCGAATTGCCGCATCTTTAGCAACCGTCAACCACTCAGGAGTTGCAATATTAGCCGCCTCGCTACAATTAAATCCTAAAACACAAGCATTAAATCAATTAAATAAGTATTTCTGTCATCGATCAAACCATGGTTAGACAATAAAAGCAATAAATAAAAGATATGCACCTCACCATGACTAAATCCTGAATGATAAGCTCTTGGGAATGTCACTACAAACTCCCCGGCATTTTGCACCAACCTGATGCAAGACAACTACAGTAATAAGAATTACATGCAATTCATGCCATTGAAAGGATGGAACAAGTAACTTCAAGAAAGAATGAATTGAAATAGTTGCAATAATGATTTTCAGGGTACGATTCAGAGCTTCCTCAGAAATGAAAAGATTGGTCTGAGAAAAAAAAACGGTTCTAAAAATTGTAGGTTTAGCATGAATTCGTTAACATGTTAATTAACATTACCCTATCAATCAAGTTGTAATGGTTTCTTGTGGCATGATACTAACTGATTGACAGCATCATATACCCGATAGGCCTTTACGAGGATTTATCCTTTGATGGAATTCAAGGTGAAATGGAGATACTCATAAATATATAGAAACAAAAAGCAAGTGGTTACCTGCAACATGGAACCCCTGCACTTATAAATACTTCAGGTGACATGACAGTGGTCTTCTCACCAAGTGTAGCAAAAGTAACTACCAAGAAAACAAGAGAAGATGAAGGTTAGTTGGTTAAGCAGTACAGATGAACATAAGCATCACCTCATTAACCCCACCAAGCAAAATCAGGTTATTGCAAGGAAAAGCAAAAGGACAAGCAGCCAAAACATTCTACTTTAGACGCATTAAATTTGATAGTAGCCATGAACCAAGACGATGCACATTACGAAGTCATGCCTAATTACTTAGACCATATAATACATACTAACATATTATTCAAGAAAAGCGCTCAATGGTGAAATCACAAAGATATACATACAACTAAAGAAACCATGCATCACCATCAAATGACCCCAATACGATAATATCACCAAAACACTACCAAGTACCATCTCTAAAAAAAGTATTGAGCCTTTTCTTTTATCAAACCAACAACGATCTATACACTAGGGGAATCATCTACATTCCTAAAACAGGATGTAGCAATGCACATGAAGCTAGTATCAGCCGAAATCGGTTCTTAACCTGCAGCTAGCTCTGCTATTAAATGGTGAAAAGCAGCAAGCTACCCTACTTATTTACTACTGCATCAATACCTTATAAATTGTAAGAACTGTAACATGCAACAATTTCAAACCGAATTAAATCAAAAGATGATAGATGGGTAGATAGCAGGGAAGCCCGATTCTGATATAACTCACCAAGGGGATTAACCTCTCCTCCATAACCATGAACCCTGATCACCTCCTCAACTGCAACAGCAGCATCCCTGGGCACTCCATACCAAGTTTTCCCAGCTCCCATGTGCATGTAGTTCAAGCTATGCAGGTCTTGATCCTCCACGTGCCAAGCAAACCAGCTGAACAACATAGCTACATACACCATCGGTGAAGTAACCCCATGAATATCTTCCTTCATGAACCTCAACAGAGACCCTTTTGCCCTAGACACTCCCCTCATGTTCCACTCAGTATCCCCAACCGTCGCCCCCTCGCCCACCTCCCTCCGCCCCTTCCTGGAGTTGAGGGGCACAAACGCCGACCCTGGCATGTCGTTGGCGTACTCCACCGAAAAGGGTTTATCCACACTGGCCTTCCAGTAGAGGGTCTCGATTTCCAAAGCCGAAAACGATCCCTTTTTGCTGCATTTCTTCAGGTAATTCTTCTCGAAATTCTTGGCCTTGGCCTCGAATTGCTGGACGGTGTAGTGCTCCCCACTCTGCCACACCGGTTTCTGGACGGGGCGGGGCCTCCTGGGGCAGAACCCGATCTGCTGCTGGCGGGTGGTGAATGTGGGCTGATTCGCAGACCCGGAACTGTCAGGTCGAGCAGCAAGCGACTTGTTGAGGTTCACAATTGCAGTCTTTTTGGGACCCAACAGCACCGGAGGCACAATTTTGCAGATTCCATACTTGGAGGCCTCCTTCTCGATCTTAAAAATGTAAGAAATCGGATCTTGGAACTCAGCCAGAGTTGGGTGGTACTCTGGAGCAACGGGTAAGGATTTGAGCCAAGGAAACACCTCCGTGTTGGACTCTGCCATGAGAGGAAACAGAGCTCGGATCTGAAATTCACACAGACTCCATTGTAGGACGAGACTCGACGGAGAAGGAGAAGCAGAGGAGGACGGAGATGCTGTTCAGATTCTCAGCTCCCGAGCTTTTCTTCGCCTGGGTGAGAGAGACGGGTAAAAATGTGCCTCTGTTAAGCTGAAGCAGCACAAAACAGAGCAAGCAGAGAGTGGTGAAAATGGGGCAGAGCAATGAGCCCTAGTGTTGTAGTGGACCACTGTTGACGACAAAAGACACTGCTTTTCGAGTTAATTACATCTCTGCCATCCAATTTCTTAATAGTTTACCTTCTATTTCGAGTTATTGTTATTTTTGGCGTTTTTCATTTCAGGATGATGAATGGTCTGTCGCAACTAGTAACAGGATATAAATATGAATCGTTTAACTCTTGCAGATATGCCCTTCTAGTTTGTGACTTCTCTCAATTGTGTCCACCTATAACTCTCTTTTTACGATCCTTATAATTATTAGTTTATTATCACTTTCACGCAAATATCCTCAGTTTTATCTTCCAGCAATTAAATCTCTTTAGAAAGTTAACTCAATGTCTTAAATTCTGATCAGATAAAATCCAATTAATTTTGTAAGTCCAAATAAATTCTAATAACAGAAGCTGTCCAATTCCAACAAAATTTTTAAAAGAATACCTAATATATTACACTGCACAAGAAACCAAATTATCAGAAATCTCATTTTTCTCTCATGAAACAGGTTGTATTATGTCGAGAGGAATCCCCATTGTACATTGGTAGTTACAGTTTATAGAATAGATCTACTTTTCATTGTTCCTACGACCCCAAAAAATTAAAAGAATGGAACAAACTTGTTATATTTTACCAACATTCTGTTATCATAAATAACAAACAAGCCGCCTCTCTTTTGCTCTCTCTGCAAAAGCTAGGGTTTGGTTTTTTGGAGAGACGATACCGACTTCGGTGGCTAGGCTCTCTAGTGTCTCCGGTGATCCATCTCTATGGTATGTTGCACATGAGGAGGTCGTGGGGGATGAGGTCGACGGTAGTGTCGGCGTGGGCGTCGTGGACGCGGGGGGGAGGACGGCGTTGAAGGTCGTCGGTCTGCAGGAAGAAGACGGCCACATGGTGGCTGGGAGGAGGGCGGCGCTGGGTGATGGGTCTGGGTTGTCCCCGAAGGCTTTGGTGATCGAGACGGGGGAGACGGAGGCGACCGGGCCTGCGCCGGAGCCGAGGACGTCGCGGGACAGCGGGTCCTCTCCCGTGCGTTTCTCGGCCATGAGGAGCGACGGATCTCCGGCGGGGCTGCTGCACGCGGACGTGGTGGCGGGACGGGTGCTGACCCGGGTTCCGTCGGACTCGAACGACACGCAGCTGGAGTCTCCGACGGCGCAGGGGCGACGACGGCTGAAGGGGAAGGCGGCTGCTGAGGTAGGGGACAACCCTAACGAGGTGGAGCCGGACCTGGAGCAGCGGGCTGGGCCGGGCCGAGGGGAAGCGTTCCCAGAGTCACAAGCAATACCGGCGGGGGGTTTCAAGCACCCTCGCCTACAGGAATGAGTCTGAGGTGGCCCGGGGAGGGGTGGGTCGACTTTGACCCCTTCCCGGCGGATGGATGGCGACGACACCATCATCAGTCGATATTTGTCTCCCCTGCTAGTCCGGAGTCAGCACACCCGCGTTCAGGAGCCCTAACATTATCAGTCAAGGGAGGACGACGCACGCTGGCACACCAGGGGAGATGTAGGTCCACCAGTATTCCTCTTAATTTGGTTGGCTCGCCTCGTCTCATTTGGAAGAAGCATGCTGCATCGGTGTCTTTGGACGCTACCGCAGATATCCCTTTCGTCCGCCCCCAATTACCAGAGCCGAATTTACTGCTTTGCTTTTCATTTCTGTTTGTTAGTTGGATTTGCTTTTGTAGGTGGGATACACTTGTGTACCTACCAAACTCTATTCTTCTTTTATGATACTATTGCACTTGTTATTCTCAAAATTTTTTTATCATAAATAAAAGGTAAAGACATATTTACATAAAATTATACAACACATTAAAACATTTACATCTCATTATCTTAACACGAAACTAAAGAATAAATATGAAAATGCCAAGGTGAGGAACAGTTATGACTTATATGTACATTAATTTATTAATAATTATGGTGGTCAAATTGAAGAGATGATTGGGTGACTGGTTAACGATTGTACTTTGTAACATAGAAAAGGATAAAAGCTCCAATGAGGGTAGTGGGCAATTTAGGTGGGCCCATGTATTAGGAAGAGCCGCAAAAAAAAAACAATGACACTATATTGACTCGCTTTCATGGTCTTTTGATGCCGTTTTCATGAGTTGACCGTGAAGTTTCAACGTGTTGTCAATAGTCAATTCTGTAGTAGTAGTAGTTGAGCCCTCCCTCTCTCTCACTGCTTCATTTGTCTTCTTCTTTGGGTCTTTATTCTTCATTGAAACACTTCTGCAATATGTTCAGGCCATATTAAACCCATGTATAATAAGATGGTAGTTTAACTGTGAAGCTTAACCTAATTACACTTGATAAACAAAGCCACTCTCAATGCAAATGTTGCAACCACGTTCTATACCCAATCACCCAAGCTACATAAACCAAAATCAAACCCATGAAAAAAAATGGAAGTAACAAATCAAGAAGCTGCATTAGATATGTTATGTAGGGATAATTGTAAAAAAGTACATAGGTATTCACTTTTTACAAGTTGTACCCTATTCTTTGATGATCGCGAAGAACCCTGAACATGATCCGTCATAGTTTATTCCAAACGACGATTTTACCCTTAAAATTTTAAAAATCACGAGTAAAAAAACAAAAAATCTAGAATTTTTACTTCTCTTCTTCTTTGGACATATACAAAGAAGAAGAAGATTAAGAAAAATGAAAATTTTGGATTTTTTTTTTGTTTTATGCTTATTATTTTTATAAGGTATAATTGTATTTTGAAACAAAATTCTACAAAGTGCAACAAGAAAACAAGTTCATGACACTTTTTTCCAATTATCAAAGAAAATTACTACAACCTATAAAAAAGTGAATAACGGTTCTTTTTTGCAATTATCCCTATTATCTACAACATGATTCAATAGCACTGAAAATTGTCATTTACAAAGAGGCTCATACGACAAAGAGCAAATTTGCGTACCTGGTGGTGGGTAGCATCAGATGGTCACTGGCACAAGTGGCCTGTACCTAAATTTGTGTAGCTGGTATAGAATTTGTAAATTTCTCCGCAAGGCTTTCATTTGATCAACACAGCTATGTTTTACTTTCATCCTTACCTCACCAGCTAGTATGATTGATATTTCTAAAGAGAGGAACGAGATGTTCTCACATATCTTTTCTTGGTCTTCCAGAGCTCATCTTTCTTCGCCTTCTTCTTAACCTTTACCATCCCAAATTGGCTCTTAACTATACCAAGTATAGCACGCCTGTCCTTCCTGTTCTTTGTTGCAGCTTTCTCAGCCAAAATTGACATAAGCTTTTCATAGTCCCTTCTATTTGGTACTTGCCCACTCTTAACCATTTCCTTGTGATAAAAGAAGGCCTACTTGAAATCACGCACACGGATATATGCATAGATAATGGTTGAGTAAGTACATGAATTAGGTTTCAGATTGAGATTAGCCATCTCTTTCAACAGCTGTGGCAACTTTGCCTCTTGCCCTCCACGGGCATATGCATTCATCAGCATATTATATGTCAGCACCGTTGGCTGAAAACCCATCTTGCCAAATTCAAAAATCACATCTCTTGCTTCTATATAATGACCTTGCTTAGCAAAACCATCAACAAGAGTGTTAAAGGTTACGTGTGTCCCTTCTACTTTCTCACTGCGCATCATTTTCCAAATCTTCATTAACATTTCAGTGTCACCTTCACTCCTATATGCATCTAGCAGAGCAGTGTACGTTTCTATGGCAGGTTTTATACCTTCCTTTCTCATGTTTTCAAATGCAGAATAAGCTTTCTCGTGCCATCTACTGATTGCGTAAGCATGAATGAGAGCTGTATAAGAATGTGAAGTTGGCTTTATACCAGCTTTCTTCATCCTTAAAAATGCATCTGCAGCCCTATCACTCATTTCTTTTTGCCTCCCATAGGCACTAATCAAGGGTGTGTATGATCTGGCATTTGGCTCCAAGCCTATGTCCTTCATTTCTACCAGAAGGTTCTCAACAATCTCAGGCTGCATTCTTTTGCTGTAGGCATGTATAAGAATGTTGTAAGTGCAAGTAGAGGGCTCAAGCCCTTTGGTTTTCATCTCAGCTAAGAGACCTTCAGCTTCCTCAACTTGGCCGGATCTAACGTAAGAATCCATTAAAGTGGTGTAAACAACGGTGTTCGGAGGTACTCCTTTCTTCTCCATTTCAGATACCACAATAAGAGCTTCAGCAGTAAGTAAGTCCCTCATCACAAAATGACTTTATTAAAGCACCCAAAACTTCAGGACCCCATTTGATTCCTCTTCTGTCCATTCTCTTAAAGTAGTGCCAAGCTTCTTTTGAACTCCTGCCACTCTTCCTCATCAGTGTCATCACTATAGAACATGTCACACAATTTGGATGAATATTATTGGTCTCCATTGCTTCATTCACCTTCCATGCATCCTCATACCTGAGTATGTCACACCAAAGTTTGAGCCAAAGGTATCAGTCCTAGTATACTTAGAACCTAAATTTTTTCCCAAAGCCTAATTGTATGACAAGTAGGAAATAGAAAAGGCGTGCGGTAAATTTTAAGGTAAGCATATATTTGATATGCACACCAGTTGGTGTGAGTGACAAAGCTCTTGAAATGTGCATATTGGCATCCCATTTCTACATCTCTAGTATATACTATAACTAGAATTGAGCGTGCAGCTTAGTAATAAGGTTATACTTTCACTAATGGTTTCTCAACAGGCGATGAAGATTAAATAGAAAGCAATGGCCTATGATTACAATAAAGCATAGAGAATAGAGCTACATTCACCATTTGAGTGAAACAAAAGGGGTTAGCTAGAGCAAGTTCATAACAGTAGCATACCTCCGGGAGTACAAGAGACCAGACATTGCAGCACCATAGACCTGAGCGTTCAACAATTTTTTTCTCCTGAGGCAAGTTCTGAAACAAAGGCATCACCTTATCACCCATGCCATTGCTTCCCAGCAAGGGAAATAGCACAGTACAAGCCTTGGCAGTGATAAGTGACGGTTCCTGCAAACCCATCCACTCGAAAAAATACAAGCAACTTCTCATAAGCCCTTCCTGGCCCATCAAACTCAATGCCTCCGCACAATCTTCTTCATTAACCCTCTTCTCAAAATGCCCTAAACACTCGCCCAAAGTAGTATTCTCCGGCAGATTTCTTGCAATCTGAAGAATCTCAGCCACAACCCCACTCGGCGCCGCCTTTTCACCACAAGGGTCGGAACCAATTTCCTCTTTTTCCTCCTCGACGTCGTTGCTGTATACGGTTTTGTCTTCTTCTCCTCCGACTGAAGCAAAGGCGAAGGCGGGGGCGAGACGCCAGGAAGAGCGGCTGCCACGTGGAGAGGCGGTTTTTCCTTCCTCGGGAGGATCCCTGGTCGTGGAGTAGGATTTGAAGAATTTAATAATCGGGTCGTCGATTCTGTCTTGTTTTTGTGCCTGTTTCGGTTGCTTTTCGTCTGGTTTTGGGTCTAGCGATCGTTGTTTCATTTGTTCCGCTTCTTCGAGAAGAGGGAGGAAGATGGAGCTCGAAGAGGTGGGTGAAGTTGCAGACAGGGAGAAGAGCTTTGGGGGTTTCGAGTAGACGTGGACGAATAAGTGAGGTTTTGAGGAGTAGCAATTTTGGTGGCAAGTGTGAACCCGAGGGACCGAAGAAGAGAAGCTTTGGTAGAGCTTCAGAGCCATTAGAGAAATCGACCCAATTCGAAGCTGCTACACTCTCTTCCTCAGCTCAGTACCACTGGATTATGGATATGAACTCATTCGCACCCACACTCTCACTTAGTTCTGCTATATGTTCATTCATTCAGTACATATATGTATCATAGCGGCACTCTGACCATGCGTTTCACGAGGCATTTGGGCCGGGGCAGTTTGTTCACTCAACTAATCTGTATTATTAAATCGGGTAGTTTATTGATCATCACACTGGTTCATAGATATATTATATCATAGGCCAACTATTTAAGCTATGATAATATTAATATAATATATAATCAATGATCACAAAGTCCGAATTTCTTGTGGTTCTGTATGATATTAATGAAAATGAATCATTAATTATGATTGAATTAAGGCTATCTTGCATTTAAATTTAAATATTTTAAAAGAAGAATTATATGAGGTTGGAAAGAACCATACATCAAAAGTAAAATTTTTTGAAATCTTCAATCATAGAGGAATGTCAAGAAATGCTTCTTTGGTATAGAAGAATGGCATATATTTAAAACATAGATGAGTTCTTTAAATATGTTCCAAATTACCTGGAAGATCTCCTATTACATAGACATGTCTTCAGACTCAGTCTCAAAACATCAGATGAACTGTCTACAGACAACCTTATAATATGGCATATACTTACAAAAACACAATCGGGCAAGGTTATATATCCTTGCATAGCTCCAAAGGACCAAGAGCACATGACTACTTTGCAGTGGCACATGGAATAACCCACCTTGTCGAAAGAGAAGGGCGTCTTTGATGCCTCAGTTCCCATGCCTGCAATGCCAATACATGGACATTATTACAGTCCAATTAATTCTAGGACAACATAGTTTTTGTTTCAAGTGATTTGCAGGATATGAGCTTAAAATTTGGGTGAACTGACCTTCTTGAAGGGAAATGTTGGTGTCCTCCAGCAGTGCACATCAGAGTCCTCCCTCAATCTGCCAATAACGGAGACGTTACATTATGTTTATATAGTAACTAGTAAGGGAGGGGATCTAAAAGAGAAAAAGGTCACCAGGCCACATACTCAGCTTCATCTCTAAAGCTTGTAGAGTACTTGTCTGAGCTGCCACAGAAAACATAAGGCCCAGCCACACATAGATGTGTTTGAGAAGATGTCTTCCCCGGAATAGCTAATGCAAGGTTCTTCTCAGATTGGACACTCACTGGTGTCATCTTAATAGGGTCTGATGATTGAGAAGATGTCTTCCCCGGAATAGCTAATGCAAGGTTCTTCTCAGATTGGACACTCACTGGTGTCATCTTAATAGGGTCTGATGATGCACACAACCTTTTGTGCATGCTGAGAATTCTAGATAAACAGTTCCTCTGGACATCAGTTTCTTCTGCAGGTTCAACTCCTAACCCAGTTTTTGGCATGTCATCTTCTAAGGATTTGTAGGGCAAGGCTCCTGTGCTAAGTACATTTCCTTCACTATTTCTTAAAGTTGTGACTGCTTCGGTTCTGTGAGAGCAGACTTGTTGCAGTTGAGAACCACAATCAGAAGAACAAGTTTCAATAACTCTGTCCATTATCATCGGTTTCTCGGTTACGTGCTCAGAACAGTTGGAATCACTTTCATGTTCAGCGGTCGATTGCAGCTCATGGTGCATTCTTCGGGAACAACTGAACAGCCTGAAAGATGGTCTCTTCAGTTTAGAATTCTTCATCTCAGAAGTGGGAGACGCAAGATTGATTCTAATCTCCACATTACATCCCAGGATAGACTGTAGTGTGCTTGCTATCAGTTTCCATGACTTCTCAGCCCTGGAAGCATAATCAGAATGGTGGAATTCCAATTCAGCTACAGCAAAACCTACAAATGTAACTCTTTTATTGATCAACAGTCAAGATATGAGAGTGAAGACATGATTTAGGCATTAAACAATTTAAACGACCAAGACAAACACATTCAAAATTAAGCTAAATGTGGTAGCATACATACATATACATCTCTGGTAACATACGTTTCTGCTCTAGTGTACTGAATTAATCAACTGAACAAGGACATGTCATCTAATTAAAGCTGAAATGCTAATCAACTGTTAAGCAAACATTATATAGGCTTCTAGGGTTTCAAGAACAAACCCTTAATTAGCAATATTTATGCAAATATCTAAATTTTCAAGCTTGTTGCAAATAAATTCGTGTGCAGATGCATGCACATACCTTGGTTCACACAAAGAGAGACCAACTTCCCTTGCTTTCTCAGAAAACTTCTGAGAGAATTTGATTGACATAATTCTGTTGATTTCCTCCAAATAGTTTCCAAAGTACCTTGAAAATCTTCCTGTATTTGTAATTTATATGTTTTGTTGCCATCACTTGAACAGTGATGCTTCGGATCCTCGGCAGTGATTGAGGTATTGTAATTGTCACGGCCTGCAGCTGAACACAAATGACAACTCAGACATAGAAGTTCTCCTTAGTATCATGTAACATACTCATACACAATACAAAAGTTATTACAGGAAATCTATGACATGTGGAACACACCAATAAAAAAATATATATATAGATGATCATTAGTAGCGATCTTGTACTCACCATTGTCATGTGCTTTTTTCAAACACAAATTTGACTCGTTTATATCTGGATAAGACTCCATGGAACTTAACTGTAGAAGAGCAACAGTTAGCCAGGTTGCCTGATTTTTTGACATCCTCAATTGCTTCTCGGCATTGGAAAGAATTTTCAGGGCATGGCTCAGTTTCTGCAAGTCAGCTTCAGCTGTAAACCGAAGAATGGAAACCACATGGAAAGCCATTAATGATATATATACAAACATAAATGAGCCATTATTTCAGTTAACAACCAGAAAATACCAACATCTTAAGAGGGCAATAACTAATAGCAATATAATCCAGAAAAAAACGGGGGAAGAAAGAGGGCTCTTGACTTCTTGCACAATATTTTACAAGTGTTCAGTTCAATAGAAAATAGGACAACAGTTTAACAGAATAGCAGATACCACATTAAATAAACAAATACAACAATGTTACAAAATAGAAAAATGTCAGTGACACAGATTTTAGTCTTTATACTCCTTTAATTTTGAATATAAAGTATAATGAACTGCGCTAATTAATGCAGTATGCACCATTTTTTTATCGAAGTTGCAGCAACGTCATTTCTTGAGGATGAAAAAGCAGTGATAAGGTAAGTACTATAAACTAGAGGTTGGGCATCATAGTCCTACAGACAGATTTATCAGCTGTATCATTCACTAAAAGGTAATAGAAGATCATCAAAGTTCTAAATACCAATAGTGAACTAGCTGATGACAAGACAATCATACTAGGAAAAGAATTTAAGTCCATATTATTCTAGTAGCATGCCAGATTGCCGGTTATAAAATGAGGCAGGGCAGCTTAATAAGGGTTTTATTCTTATTATTATTATTAGCGACTCTAAATCATATTGGGTTTAGTTTAGCTACTCCTATCTGTTAGGAGTTATTTATAATAGATTATTTGTTCGTTTAGGTTTTAAATTTAGCTATTCTTGTTTTTAAATACAATTTTATATATAAATACCCAACTATAACTCTATAAGACATAGATAATCAAAGACTCTCTGCCTTTTGTTTAGCATTACGTGTTTCAAACTAATTCTCCTCATTTATCCGTTTTTTTCAGATCTCCTATGGTTCTCTGCTATTTAAACCACCTCCTAAATCTATTTTCCCCCTTCCCTTCAATTTCTTTGCCCCGTGAGTTGTCCTACATCACAGGACCCACTCAGTCAAATAACAACAGAAGGATGACGATGTACTCCAGATGCTAAGAGAGGCCAGTATAGTTTATACATATTCAGAAGGTAGACATCTTCAACAGACTAAATTGAAGGGAATAGTGATGAAATTTGCAACAGGAAAATAGAAGAAAAATATAACGAAACGAACTTACAGTTATGTCTTCCAAAAAAGCTAATTCTGACTTCAGAATTTCGTTCATGGCAGTTTCCTGCCAGAATGTCCATTATAAGGTTTGCTAACTGTGATATCAGTTGCATCGGATCAATCCTTGATCTCATCAGCTCCCTGGCCCTTATTACTGTATTGGAAGTGTCAGATGACAATGCCAGATCCAGCAAATCAAGTAATTCATCATCGGAAACTACTCCAATCTGCAACATTGGAACATGTTAAAAGAAGTAAATTTTGATGGACAGGGTAGGATAAAAAAAAGACAACTTGATCAAAAAAATAAAAACCCAGCACTCACAAGTTCATAGGCCAAGGACAGTGTGATTCTTTTACCAAGCAAGCTCAGCTGATCAAGCATCATCTCTGCATCTCGAAGTGAACCATTAGATTTTGTTGCAATGAAATCCAAAGCAAACTGATCATGATCAAGACCCTCTACCATGCAGATTTTCCCCAATCTACAAGCAATATCCACATCTTTTATCTGTGGAAAGTAACAACTTTGGGACAGTGACAACGCACTTCGCGGCAGATTATCTAGATCAGGAGTGATCATTACAAAAACAACATGCCGAGAAAGATTCTCTATGCTGTTCAAGAGAGTTGTCCATGTTTCTGCCTTCAACAATTGGCACTCATCAATAATGAAGACCTTGAACCTCGAGGAAACTGGAGGGGCGACTGCATTTTTAATGAGTGATCTTAATCTCTCAGCTCTATTGATTCTAACAGAATCTACCTCTTTGATGTTCCTGTTCCGACCAGAGAAAAACAAAATACATTCTCGACAAATGCCACATGGCTTCTGCTTGTCAAGTGATAGACAATTCAAAGCTGCAGCAAAAATTCTTGAGGCACAAGTCTTGCCAGTACCTCGGGGACCATGGAAGAGATAGAAGGAGGTAATCCTTCCAGTAGAGATGGCACTCACAAGAGAATGTACTACTATATTTTGCCCCACCAATTCATCAAAAGATTTTGGTCTGAACTTTTGACTTAAGCTTCTAGGGGTTTCTGAATACGTAGTTAACTCACCACTAACATAATTCAAGCTTGGGTTTCCAGAAACAGCCACCTCACCTATTTCTCGCGTTAACAAAGGATGGTCTTCTACATCAGAGATGTTTGAGTCTCTGAATCTAGGTGTTCTAGGCCAGCAGTTTATCCCACATCCTTGGTGATTAAAATCTACATTGTGCACCACTTCATTCCCACATAATGATTGACTGCGGCTTGAAAAAGAATCACTAACTGATGGGCATGAACTACTCATGCAACTACTGACATCACCAACTGGCTCTAGTGATTTTTCTTGATGTTTGTATCTGCTGGATTTCCTCATCACTGCAATGTATCCTGATCTCCCAATATGTGATGTTTCAAATATTGGTGCATGATCTGGAGCTAAAACATCCATATGATCATGCAAAGGTGTAGCACAAGTCAAGTATGACGCTTTATCCCTGTAACTACTACCATATCTCCCAGTTAATGAGTTATTTCTAAGAGTCTCCTCCTGATTTAACTCATTGTGATCCCATCCTTCAGCTTCACCAGTCCTTAAAGGCGTGCACCTGCATCTTGCCTCTGATTTCCTACTATACATCCCTGAAGTCTTAGAACCCATGAAACCATTTCCAAGAGAGCTGCTTTCTCGAATTCCATCCTCAAATCTTAGAGAAATCCCACTATTTGTATTTGCCTCCCAGTCCCCATTCTCTACTAAAGCAGAAAACTTGCTCATGGAGCTGGTAGCTGGATCCCTCAATGACCTCACCCTCCTGAGTGCCACCAATGTCCTGGAGATGGGGACATCAACTGAGTGCCTCCCTCCTTCCATCATTCCTTAACAAATCAAAATGCAATAACCAAAACAATGTAGACACAATGCAGACTCCAAAGTCAAGATACAGGATCCACTAAAAAGCAGTGCATCCCCAACCTGAAAGAGAAGAAAAATAATAGCATAATCATCAAAAGGATCCCAGAAACAAGTGCAGACCACCATGTTCATGCCGAGAAAGTAGAGAATCATTTTACCTTTGCACTTTCTAGGAAACCCAGAACCACTAACATGGCCAAAAGAAGAAAGACAATACATTCAAAATGCACCCCAAACAGCACGAATCAAATCTGAAGTGGAGCTTTCTACATTCCACGAAATACAACAACCATATCAACCGGAAAAAAGATGCAACAAAAAGCACATTACATAGAGAATCAAACAGCACATGAATGCAACAACAAGCACATTACAGAGCTCAATAACATAAAAATACCCAGAACAGTCCCAAATCTCACAAAACTCCAAAAAAACAAGAGAATCCAAGGACTGAGAGAAATAAAGGAAACGCAGTAAGTAAAGAAAGGGAAAAAACAAGGAAATGCAAACGACAAAGGGGGAAAACAAATCAAACCTGAGCAAACCGGATTGATCTGAGTTGGAGCAAAACTTGAAACAGAGGGCTCGAGAAAAGCAGGAACCCTAGAACAGAAAATGGTGTTGGTGAGGTAGTCAGAGTCAAGTCGTAGAATACGATGCAATGGTGAAAGGCTGAGAAGCAGTAGTACAGGATCATTGAATGAGGAGGAGCAGAGGAGGAGGAGGAAAGTGGCAAAGAGGTAAATGTGGAGGAAGAATGAGGCGAGGAGCGGAAATGCAGCCATTACTGGCGGAGAGAGAGAGGTGCCGACGTGTAGAGAGAGAAGGTTTTGTTGGTTACTCTGCAGAAACTCTGGAGGAGGCAGAGGGTGTGTGCGCCTCGGCCAACGAGCCTACCAATCGTCAGAGGGTGTTTTCGTCATTTAACTCTGTTTCCGAGGCAGCTTTACGTGCTGCTCTACCCAAGCTGCCTGCCTCCTGACCGTCTCTGTTGCCGTTTTCGGCATTTCATCAATCAACACTGGCCGTTTTTACTGTACGGTCTAATTAAATATTTCAAAAATAAAATATACAAGTAAATTGGAAAAAGAACTAAAGTTATGATATCATTAATACGACAGGGTATAGCCTGTGACGCGCCGCCAAGCTAGCTGCTCCGCCCTATAGGATAGGGTCAGATTCGCCGGCGACTGGCGGTTGCTACGGTCGCCTCCTCACGTGCCCTTTTTCAAAATACTATTTTATGACGATACAGACGATGGACCCAAGGCCCACAAATATGAAAAGAGGCCCACTGTATTTCGTACCGTTAGGGGAACATGGCCCTATTACTATTGGGTTAGAGATTTGACCCACCTAAACATATGGGCTCTCTGTACCCACTGTTAACTTCAGTTAATCCGCGTGACCAATTCTAAAACATCACTAGCCTTTTTTTAGAAGGAATGAAGATATTATTAATTAAAATATTTAGAGGTGATTGCAAAACTGCTCTCACCATACAATCAATAAACTAGAATATTATTGGAAAACAAGAACTGAAAAATAAATGTTGCTCTGGGCATAGGGGCTGTCGGAGGGAGAAATCTACGGTAGCATCCGAAGACACCGATACAGCATGCTCCAACCAAATGGAACTGATCGAACAGACCAAGTGGAAAGTTTGTATTGGTGGACCGATAATTCCCCCGGTAAGTCAGCGTGCGTCGTCCTCTCTTGACGGATACTAGTAGGGCTCCTAAACGCGGGAGTGCTGACCCCGGTAGGGGAGAACCTTGTCGACTTTTGGTGGAACCGTTGCCACCTTACGTCTAGGAAGGCGGTGCAGTCGATCGACCCCTCCCTAGACCCTTTTGGAATCATTCCGTGAGGCGAGGGTGCCTGAAGCCCCCCGCCGCTGCTATGTGTGACGCACCATCATAATTACGAGACATCATCGAGATCCGTGCCAAAACATACCCAGGATCCGCCCCGACCTTTTTAACCGCCCCAGATGGGCCGACCCACGGGGGTCTGCCTCTACCCGAACTCGGACCACCCAGACTTCCATACCCGAGAACACCGACCCGCTTCCCAATCGTACCTGGCCCGGTCCTCGTCCTCACTGTTCCTGCAAACATGCCTCGCCCAACGACCAGGTCATGGATGCCCAGCCCACACCCGAGACGGAATCGGTCCCGGCTCGAGCCAGCGACCCAGACCTCTTCGTCTCCCTCGTCGTGGCACAGAACCCTAGGCCTTCCCGTCCCCGACGTAGCTGCCACACCTGTCACCCACGCCCTGACGCGGGCGTGACCGTGCCGCCCTTGTAACGAGAAACCCTTTTACGGGTCGCTCCTGCCACGACACCCCATCGGAAAACACTGATGGTTGATCGTCAGATCGGCTTTTGAACCAAGACAACGGATGCATTGACGGAGTTGTCGCCCATGGCGATCGTGCTCCTTCTCCACCGTTGCTCGACGAAAGGAGGTTGCCGAAAACCGCCGCCTCCCTTGATCGCGAAACCCTAGATGTATAGAGCCGCATATCCCATGAATACGTGGAGAAGCACCGTGGGATGATTTGTACTCGGCCCGATGGCATATTGGCATAGAGGAGAAGCCAGTCATAGGAAAGAGCCACCGAAATCGCCGTTGCTGTCAAGAGAGAATAGGGCATGGCGGCAGTTCCCATCACTAGCCTTTTACTTGAGCCGGTCAAGTATTTAACACAAGATTTTGATTTGGATATTTCTTAGGGAAAAATAAACCTTTTAATTTACAAAAAAATAATAGTTTCATACGATACAAACATATGATGAGTAAGCATGCTCGACCGCTGGTGACATGCACGTACTCAAACTATCAAACAGGATGCTGCCGCTACTTGGTAGGGTCCCCACTTGGTATCTGTATTTTGTGATATTTAAGGCTATAATAGCGAAGTGTTTTCGACACATTAAATGAGGGTCGACTGTTTTTGGGACCATACCATATACACCCAGCTAAACATTTCAATGCGATTATCTTCAACCATTATGCTCCACCATAAATTTTAAAGCTTTTTATAGTTTCAAATTCATGAGTGGTTAGCCTCAAACTATACATTAGTCTATTACAATATTAATTCGAAAAACTCACGAAAATATATTACAAGTTATATCAGCTGAAGAAAATCATGTTACTTAAAATGATATTCTGATTTATATTTTTTTAATACCCAATTCTGATATATCTTAACACATAATATACAAATTTATAATTTGTTTTACACAAACAAAAAATAATGTATTTTTTCGTGCCATGTCAAAGAAATACATGTAATAAACATAAACATTACTATGTACACAACATTATACATGATTGGAACGCTTCACTTCACAAGATTGTTTTTCAGCCTTCTCTTTTGTTTTGTCTTCGTCACTTCTCATCCACGGTGGTGTGGATCGAGCTCACCGGATTGTGTAGGATAGAGGGGTTAGTATATCAACAATAAACAAATTCATAAAAAAAAATAATAGAAATTGTAAAACGAATTTAGAATAACTTTTACCGATCAGCTAGCTTACTGATTAGGATTAAGGAAATTGGAGTTTAATCGAGGCGTGGTACTCCACTTTCCTTAAGACACTTATTGCCCCGTATGGACAACGGTCTCCCAGGATACAACGATTAACGTAGGCGAACTCAAAACCGTCTAGAAAGTCACCAAGAACAAGGGAGTGGAGAGAAAGAAGAAAGAGAGACCATTTTGGAGATGGTTTTTGATGTGTGTAAAATAAGACTAATGATGTGAATATTTATAGCCTTTTGGAAAGGGCAAAGTGGGGAATTCATAGGGTGACAAGTCCCATGAATTCCTCCTAGAATTGATTGTCAGTCAATTCTAATTAACTCACATTATTAGTTTTAAAATTTTTCAATAAATTAGAATTTTAATAAAAGGATTAATATGATATTTACCATCATATTTTTCATTATCATCCAACAATCCCCCACAAAAATGTGATGGTGAAAGAGAGGATAACGAGGAGGTGGTGACTTCTCAAAGTCGATACCTGCATAGGATAGGTAGATGTTCATCCTTGAACATTCCCTTGTGAAAGTATATTTAATCTGCTGACTGACTAGTAGACGCGATGTCCTTGAACTATTCTGTCGTTTATCCAAATGATCATATACCCCACACAGATACCAACACGAACGGTTTTGGTTCTCATGGGTGTGCCCGTTATGGTCATGAGCACTGCCTGGTTCTGCAAGAGTTTAAGATGACTAGCCCCATTAGTCACCCTTGAAGCGACCCCACTTCCTCTCACATAGGTGATTCACTTTTCTCAATAATCTTGATGCAAGGAATTATTAAAAGCAATGCTTATCCTCAACATGTCACTGATTTGTATCATAGGAATGGACAAGGGGTTGGACCCCCACAGTGACCGTACACGGTTTATGCAATTAGATTGTCCCATTGAACCTAGATCTTGGGATCTCCAGTCAACTAGGATGGGTTTTTCCTTCGCATAAATCTTTTAAATGGGCTTCAGTCACATTCCTTTGGATGTCTTTTTCTCAACTCGATCTCAATTTAACGTTTAGATTAGCGGATCCACGGTGTTATCCTTTGAAAATCAAAAGGCAATGGCTTTCGTTTGAGATCAGTTGTTGTGTCAACTCAAGTTCTGTGTCTTATTAGTAGCTACTGAATTATACGCGTATATCGTAGACACAGATCTTAGTTGATCGGAAATATTCCGTGTAGTGGGACCGACCCCCATATTTACAAGTATTTATCGAAAATTGAAATCGATAACTTGTATCACGGAATCCTCAACATGTTTTATGTCACTATTTCTACATCATAGGAATGGACACGGGTTTAACCCCCCACGATGACCTTATAAGGTTTATGTAGTTAGGTTGGCCCATTGAACCTAGATCTTGGGATCTCCAGTCAACTAGGTTGGGTTTCACTTCACATAACGCCTTAAATGGTACGAGTATTAGTCACATTCCCTTGGATGTTTGTCCAACTAAATCTCGATTTAACTTTTGAAAGATCAAAAGGCAATAACTCTCGTTTGAGATCAGTTGGTATGTCAATGACACGTGTTGACTCAAGTTCCGAGCCTTATTAGTTGATGCTATATTATGCACGCATAACTTGAACACGAATCTTGATTACCCGAGAACTTTCCGTCAAGAATTTCCCTTTAGTAGTGGGACCAACCCCCACATTGACGGGTAATTATGAAAAGATTTCACCTTTTTCCATATCTATCCAAGATTGAATTTAATCAATTTGGGCATAAAATCAACTTTGATTTTTAATTCTCAATTAAATTTGGAGAGTCAAAGTTTAGTCATTCTACCGTGTTTCGCAACGAAACAGAAATCGATTAATTGAACAAAGATCAAATTAATCATACCAATGAGAAGTCGATACATTCGATGATCAAATTGTTTTTTTAGATCCACATCGATCTTTTATAGTATTCAATTTGTCATTTTTGATCGTATAGTTTTCAATTCGTTGAAACACTTCTCATTTTTATCTATTCATACGTGTTCTACATTTAGAACCGAATAAGATTTACGTTACGAATTTCACGAATCCATTTGTTGATCGTCTTTACGTGTTTCCAAGAAACCGTTCCAATTTATTTCCTTCTTATAATTTTGGGGAAGTAAGAAACCGTTTAGGAAATATTCCACTTTGTTTCTCTCTTGAGTTTAAAGAAAACAGTTTAGGAATTTTATTCCAAGTTCGTTTCTTTCATTTTTGAATTCCGTATGAATTCGGAATTTGTTCAAGAATATATAATTTCATTGGAAATTAATCTTGAAACAAATGTTAATTTTCCTTTTATTTTCCACGATCCGTTTTGGAAAATACGTTTTTTTTTCAAAATAGAAAACCGTTTCGGAAAATTATTTCCAATTTTTTTTCTTCTTAAAATTTTAAAAAACACACTTAGGAATTGAATTCCAAGTTTGTTTCTTTTGGGAAAACGTTTAGGAATTAAAATTCCAAGTTTATTTCCCTCGATTTTGAATTCCGTATGAATTCAAAATTTAATTTCAAGTTTGGTTCTCTTGGGAAAACGTTTAGGAATTCCAATTTATTTCCCTCGACCATGAATTCCGTATGAATTCGAATTTGTTGATCATTTCCACGTGTTTCCAAGAAACAAGATCGATCAAAAAGAAACCGTTTAGGAACAAGTTCCAATTTGTTTCTTGAATCAAGGGAAAACCATTTAGGAATAACTCCAAGTTTGTTTCCCTTATCTTGAATTTGAAGAAAACCATTTAGGAACGTAATTCCAATTTGTTTTCTTTTTGAAATTTTAAGAAACACGTTTAGGAATTGAATTCCAAGTTTGTTTGGGAAAAACGTTTAAGAATTAAAAATTCCAAGTTTATTTCCCGACTTTGAATTCCGCATGAATTCAAAATTTGTTAATGAATTTTTAATTTCCCTTTGAAATCATTCATAAGAGAAAAAAAAAATCATTTAAAAAAAAAAAATAGAACTGTCCAACCGGGTCGGTTGACCAGTGACCCGCGCTCAGGACTCGCACCCGCGCCCAGGACCTGTTCTCAAGCCCAGGACCCGCACCTGACCCGCGCTAAGCTGACCCGACCAGTCCCCTGACCCGCGTGCCTTCTGTTTTTTTTTTCCTTGCGCTGAAAAAATAGATCTTGGGCTTGATCTGTTTTTTTTTCCTCATTTAGACTTGGGCTTGTACACCAGCTTCGGCCCACACTACAAAAAAACTTAAAACCCTATTAGATTTATTTTCACGCCGCGTGCCTTCTGTTTTTTTTTCTGCGCTGAAAAAATAGATCTTGGGCTTGATATATATTTTTTCATTTGGGCCTTTATTGTATATGCGGCCCACACGAATGAAACAGCCATCTTTTAGGGCAGTTTTCAACTCACGCCGCAACTCCCTCTTTGCTTCGTCGACGTCCAGTTCAAAGTCTAGCTTCAGCAGCGAAGGAAAAAAAAATTGGATCTGCAAAGAAAAACACCAGCAGCCAAAGAAGTAATCCAACTACAAGGAAAACAAGCAATCGAGCTACAAACGATTTCGAGTCAAAATTTTCCAGATTCCGAAACTTAGGTAAGAACCAAAACTCGATTCAAACTTTTTGTTTTGATTTTCAGTTTCGAAAAAAAAATCTTCTCTTCAAAATCAGATTTGAAACTTTGATTCAAATCAGAAATTCAAAAATCTCTTTTTATGTACAGATTTTTTTTTTGTACACGGTTTCGAACAATTTTTTTTTTGTTCTAAAGCTCTTTAAAATCAATTTGAAACTGTGTAAATGTTTCAACTTCCCGTTCAAAATCTTTTTGAGTTTTTTTTTTCTTTTCTCTTTTGGTCTTCAAAATCACAACTGAATTCGAGACCCCAGAAACAAAAAAAAAAACCTTTCGGCTGTCAAAACTGAATTTTAAAAGGATCAGAGAACAACAAAGTTGGAACATTTTCCACCCTAAACATGTTCATGAAAAAAAACCAGAATCGATTATTTTTTTTCCTCGCACAACAAACCTGTCAAAACATATTATTAGAATCACGAAATCAAAAGGAATTCTAAATTATCGTTTACAATTTCTTTTGTGCTCTGTTCAGGTACTTCAAATTCAGAGGCCGAAGAACCTTTACTAAAATTTCAGAACCTGTTTATAGTCAATACAGCTTTTGGTTAAGTGTCTTAAGATCGTAGGACAGAGGGGTTAGTATATCAACAATAAACAAATTCATAAAAAAAATAATAATAGAAATTGTAAAACGAATTTAGAATAACCTTTACCGATCAGCTAGCTTACTGATTAGGATTAAGGAAATTGGAGTTTAATCGAAGCGTGGTACTCCACTTTCCTTAAGACACTTATTGCCTCGTATGGACAACGGTCTCCCAGGATACAACGATTAACGTAGGCGAACTCAAAACCGTCTAGAAAGTCACCAAGAACAAGGGAGTGGAGAGAAAGAAGAAAGAGAGACCATTTTGGAGATGGTTTTTGATGTGTGTAAAATAAGACTAATAATGTGAATATTTATAGCATTTTGGAAAGGGCAAAGTGGGGAATTCATAGGGTGACAAGTCCCATGAATTCCTCCTAGAATTGATTGTCAGTCAATTCTAATTAACTCACATTATTAGTTTTAAAGTTTTTCAATAAATCAGAATTTTAATAAAAGGATTAATATGATATTTACCATCATATTTTTCATTATCATCCAACAGATTGTTCGTCGTCGAGGGCTTTGGACTGTGTTGTCCTCCTTGAAGACTTCGTTTGAGTTGGTAGGGTTTCAGGCTTCCTGGTGGGTTTGGTCCCTGTTGGTTTGGTGTTGGCCGCCGACACTTAGGGACCTGGGAGATCTTTAGTTCCGTCAAAGTGAGGGTTTGGTTTTTTCTGGTGGTTGGTTTCTGTTGGTGTTGGTTTTCACTCTTACCAGCTTTTACCCTATGGCTTCATTTTCCTAAGGATGCACAAGCACTCATGTCTGCTCAATCTCAATGCTCTATGTTCTTCTTACTACAACAACAAAATCTTCATCAGTTTCAAGCTCCAAGCATTCCAAGCATTCTCGTGGCCAGTCCATTTACTTCACTGCTCCTTACATTAGGACAACCATTGTCTTTTCACTTGCAACACTACAATTCTGGAAGATTGGCTTTTAAGATCTTCACCTTCTCTAGCTAACTTCACTGCTTGTTTACAATTGTACTTCACTTATCTGTGGTTTATTTTGTGTTGCGTGAGTTTCTCTGTCTGTAGGTAGATGGGGTACTTTCGTTTGTATCTTTTATCTCAAAGATAGTTTAAATTTGCTTTCGCTGATAAAAAAAGAAGAAGATGTAAGCTATATGAAATGATAGGGAAGGTGAAATCAAATAAATATACTAAAACATATAGTTTAAGAAACTCTAGTCGTCTCTAGGTTTTTAGTGATCGGAAAGTTTTCCGACCATCGCTCCTCCTCACAGAGTCTATTGTTGTTGCTCGTTTTGGGGATTATTCTCGCCACGCTATTCTGAGCACACCGACCCTCTCGGAGTATGCTCTTGTGCCCTTCGTTGAACCGCCTTCGAGATTGGTAAGGGTACGTGGTTTTCTACTGATCTCGCTACTTTTGTTTTCTATTGGTTTTGGCGGGTTGTTATTGTCTTTATTAGGTTGTTACTACTATTTGATTGTCGTGGAAGAGGTGTTGTGGCCGTGTGTATATGGCTTGGAACTGTCGGAGTTTAGGATCCGGTCACCATAAACAACAATTGTGTGATCTGATTCAGAAGTTCAAATCGGACACTCTATTCTTATCTGAGACTTACCAATACGAGGAGAGTCGATCACGTTCCCGTTTAGCCTTGTTTCGACGTAACCTCGTCTTCCATGGGAGGACAGGTCGACCGGATGAAGGTAGAAAGGGGGGGGGGGGGAGTAATGTTACTATAGTCAGCCAGGTGTAATGCGCAGGTACTGCCTACAGAGCAGACCCATATTGATGTGCATGTAACATTTGAATAAGAACCACCATTCCGTTTTACCGGTCATTTGGCAACAGGATAGACAATTCTGGGATCAGACTTAGAACCTGTTACGATCGCTAGCTCGAGATACACAGATACAAGATTAGTTACTAATGGGAGATTTTAATAGAATTCTTCATCCGGATGAGAAAAGGGGGGGAGGCCGTACCCTATCTCTCTTATTCAGAATTTTCAGTACGCTGTCAGTGATATTGGGGTCCATGATATTCCGATGGGGGGGGGGGGGGGGTACCAATTTACACGGAGGAAAGGCCAAGATCCTATTACTAAGTTGGAAGTCAGCCTGGATAGGGCTTATATGAATTCAACTATGCTTGATCGATTTCCCCAAGCACGGTTACGGAATGTAGGGTACACTACCTCGGATCACCTTCTTATCATCCTACATCTGGTACATGTACAAAGAGAGCGTAGGGAGAGGCAATTTCGTTTTGAAAATGCTTGGATTGAAGAACCTGAATGTGGCAGGATAATTCAGCAGGAATGGGCACAACCTGGTGGTCGACATATTAAGACAGATATACAGGAAGTCACTCGATGTTTGGGGTCAGACTATACACAGAAAAACGGCCAACACAATTCAACGATGTCAGCAACGTCTCCAAGAACTGAATGATAGGGGAGATCGAGCGGGTATTAACCTTCAATTAGCCATACAAAAGCAGTAAGAACATGCCTTATCAAAGCAAGATACGTTCTGGCGACAACGAGCAAAACAACATTGGTTGTCTGAAGGGGATAGAAACACCAAATTTTTTATGGCTGCTACCAGGAAACGGCAAAGCAGAAATAACATCCGGGTTCTTGAAACAGATGAAGGCACTATAGTATCGTGGAATACGGGCATGCAATCCTTGTCAGTGGGCTACTTCGAGAGATTTTTCACGGCAAGACCGGAATGGGTGGAGGTGTTGCCGATAAATGTCCCGAGATTGATTACGGCCAAACAAAATGTGGTGTTGGGGACACGGGTTGAGATTGAGGAGGTACGGACAACCGTGTTTCAGATAGGACCAAATAAGTCCCCAGGCCTGGACGGACTCAATCCCCTTTTCCATCAGTACTATTGGTTGACATTTGAGTAGCCTGTTGAGATGGTGGTGTGGCCTCCATTGGGCAGGCTTGAGTCAAAACATTCGGTGATGGTCGACGACAAAGACGGTGGTATAGTATGAATACAGGGGTCCAGACGATGACAATAACAAAATGTTCAGGATCCTAAAGACATAAAGTTTAACAATTTTTATTAGAGTTAATACATAGGCGATAAAAAAAAGTTAGCAGCAACGAAAATTATGTTCACAAGTACTTTATTGCACAGCAGCAGGAGCTTACTTTGTAGGCATATGTCAGGATGTCAATACGGATGCATTCATACTTAGTGGTGAACCTTTCCCCTCGCAAAATTGATGAATCGTTTATGAAATTCACTTGCTTTTGAGACTTGCCATAATCAACCAACTTGTTTTAAAAACGCATTAGATCAGAAAATAGTTGCAGCAGTTTAAAAAGTATTAAATTCATTGGCATTTTGGATGAGCTTATATGGTCGAAATAGTGTTACTATATACGTTTCGGTAGTGAAGAGAAGAGAACGACGTGCACATGTCTGCATTTAAACTTCGGGAGTAAATAAATATGCAATACTCCCACTAGGCCGGACTCCTCCTACTTTTCATTTGATCACTACTTTTTTTAAGTAAAGATATATTTTTATTCAATTAATTTCAAAGCATTAGAGCACCCACAGTCGTGGGCGGTAAACTGCTGGCGAGGAGAAACCGCCGGCGAGGAGGAGGCGGGGAGCTGGCGAGGAAGAGGCGAGGAGCTCGCTGGCGAGGAGCAAAATGTGAATAAAAAGGGCACTTATCGCCGGCGGGGAGCACTTACCACTGTAGCTCGCTGGCTGGGAGTGCTGGCTAGAAGATTAAAAATAAATATTTTAAACCATCTCGCCGGCTGCCGGCAAGATGGTTGTGGATGCTCTTACAACCACAAAGATAAAGCTGAATAAGCCGGTAACTCTCGTTTACAGAAACAAGTGATCCGACATATTAGACTGAAAATACATAAGACTTGTATAACTACATAATAGAATATAATCGACATCTGGAGATAAGCACAATACACAAAACCAAGAAGCTAAATACCCGTCCGAGTAATTGTCTTGACTTGCAAGGCGGTGACCATAATCAACCCTAGTAGCATAACCCCACCAAGAAAAGCGAGAAGATTCGTCCGTTTCTAGGCCCTGGAGAGGAGACGGTCGCCCCGACAAGACACACTCGATTAGAGACACCAAAACTTTCGGCGCCGACCTGGATGGAGAGGAGACCGAGAAGATTCGTCCGTTTCTAGGCCCGGGAGAGGAGACGGTCGCCCCAACAAGACACACTAGAGGACTGATTAGAGACACCAAACCTTACGGCGCCGACCTGGATGGACGGGGGAGCGTTCAGACTACCCGGACAAACGACTCTCCCTCCCGATACCCTCCAACGAGACCAGGTACCAAAACCTCACGAACTGAATGACAAACACATGTATAGTCACCACGAAGGTGAGACAACATCGAGGGAGGAAAGGTCTGCCTTAACCGACAAGAAATATGAGTTGACATCCTTGACACCAGCAAATGCCCACCATAGGAGGTGATGGGTCCATTCAGGCAGGGGAAAGATGAGGCTAGCAAAGCCGGGCCGGAGAAACCACCACACGCCATCAGTAAAACGCGACCAAAGATGAAGGGAACACTGGGAGACAAGGACGACGAGATTTGTCGAGAGCGAGAAGGCAAGAGAAAGAAAGGAAGAAAACTACCTAATAACCTCCATAAGAAGTCGTCGATGATGACAAAAAGAGAGGAGAGCGAGGTTCTCTCTAGATTTATGCTTATCCTAGTGATTTTCATTTGATCACTATTAATCAATGACACTCCAAAAAAAAAAAAATCTTTTAATGTGTTAATCTACTGGAATTGATATAACTATATGATAGAAAGTTTAGATGGTTATTCCAATGATCAAACTTTTTTATTATAGTAATATTATTAAGAATTAGTTTCAAATTCAAATCTATATATATTCAATATTTTTTTCACTTCATTATTAAGATAAGTATATTAAAGTCAAGTCTAGAGGGATAATTCATAAATGTTCTCTCACTAGCATAATATGCAGCGCTTTGTTAGTGTTTCAACATCAATGGTATAAATGGAAGCCTCTTTTCGGAGAAGACCTCGATCTTCTTGGCATCAGTCTGGCAATTCAGCCCTGTCTTTATGGCGTCCACCTTTCTCCTCCTCTATTCCGCCGCCTACGGGTCCCTTTGACCCCCCAACCCCAGTTTCCCCCACAACAACCCTACACCCAACCACGTCGTAGGCCTCATCTCGCCCCGTTACATATTCTTCCCCAATTGAACAGGTTGGTGCATCATCTATGTCTTTAGGCCTCTCTCAGCTGACCCCTATGCCCCAATGCTAAAGACGGATAGACCTTGGCTCCGGCACACTCCCCAATCACAATTCGTTCCCAAAGAGGCTTGACCTCAGAATTCTGGCTTGGAATAGCCAAGGGATGGGCTCCCGTCTGCACAAACAACACATGCATCACCTCCTCATGGATCACCGACCCCATATCGCGTTCCTCTCCAAAATCATCATCTCTGCTCAACAATGTCTCTTGTTATCTCGATTGCTGGGATTTCAAGGACACATTTGCGAACCAAAATCATATACGAATATAGGCTTGACTCTATTCTGGGTGGAGGGTGTTGAGGTGGCACTCCGAGCTCAGTATGGTCACTACATAGATGTGGCGGTATCGGCTCCAGAGTACGAAGATGTACGACTGACAAGAATTTATGGCCAGGCACGCCGTGAAAATCGTGGTCGGACTTGGGATCTTTTGAGCCAACTACAGAATTCCTCACGACCCAATTGGATCATCACCAGAGACTTAAATGGTATTTTGGGGCAGGAGAAAACCACGGGTGGAGGTACATACCCAATGGGTCTAGTGGAGGATTTATGTTAGGTAGTAGAGGATCTGGACCTCATTGATATTCCGATGATAGGTCACCAATTCACTGGTTCTGGGGAAGAAAACACAATCGGCGCATTCTGTTGCGGGTAAACAGAGCATTAATAACGAGATATTTTTTCTCCTCCTTTCCGGACCTAGATTTTTGTAACACGGGAACTACGTCCTCGGATCACTGTTCTATTTTATTATCCCTGGCTCGCAAGATACATGATCGAGGCCAACCGAAATTCCGATTCGAATTCTAGTGGATTCGATACCCGGAATGCGGTGTCATGATTAAGGAAACATGGAATAAATCTTTAGCCACAACGATAAGGGAGGTAATACAGGAGGTGGGTTTCTCTTTGGACGAATGAGGTCGCGACCACTTCAAGAAAAATGTAAACCATATAAAGTGGTGTCAGAGGCGTATTGTAGAGCTAAATGGATGGACGAATCGGTCAAGGGTCCACAGAGGTGAAGCCATCCAAATCCAATATGAAAATGCTCTATGCACCCAAGAGGCGTTTCCGGCGCCAACGGGTCAAGCAACATTGGTTGGCAGAGGGGGATAGAAACACCAAGTTCTTTCAGGCATCAACATCGTATAGAAGAAGGATAAATGCAATTATGGCCCTTAAGAATGCAATGGGACAGTTGGTCACGTGGGAATCAGGAATGAAGGATAAATACAATCATCAATCGACCTCACCGCTTCGGAGGCCTAGGATCCCCCTGTATCGGATCCTCTCTTTTGATCGACTCCTGTCGTTGTCGCCGTATTAAATGCCGCTGATGCCACCTCTTAAGTCGTCATCGTCCCTGAAGCCGCCTAAGTTGTCTCTGAAGCCTCACCGGGCTCGTCCTTCTCACTGGCCTCCACCACCACACCCTCCTTGACCCCTATCTAGATTATGGATCTGGCTAATCGAGTGAGTCCTTTTTATTTTAACTGATTACTTGTTTGCAGGGTCAATGACTAGTGAGCAGAATCAGGGATTTTTCCGGTGAGGGAACCCCGATTCACGTATATTCTCCCAATACAACGGATGTAGTTCAAGTTCGGTCGCTTTGCCCCCCAGATGCAGCTTTTAGGCATTATCTAGAGCAGGACTTTCAGTTTCGTTTTCCAACCCTCACCTTTCCTTCATACCTATGTGGCGTTTCAATACTGTTTATAACGGTTATAGTGGTAAAAGAACTATATTTTATGTCTACTCTTCTTTAATAGTCAAGGAATAATCTCCTTTACACACTCTTTTGTACACTCTTTTGTAGTTGGATTATGATTTTAACAAAATTGCATCTTTCGTTCAAAAAAGATAAGTATATTAGCGACATTATTTCACAAAAGTACATTAAATTTGTTACCTTTCTTAATTTATTACACATATTTTAAAATTTTCTTATTCAATTATATTGAACTTTCATTTTACTATCTTTTCACTTTTTTTAATAGTAAATAATAAAAATTATATCCTTATAACAACAAATTTTGACTTAATTTTTCACTGTATTATTGCGGAGTTTTCATTAAAAGCACCTCCAATGGTAAACCACTGCGCAATGGTTTAAAGTAGTAGTTTTGGCATATTTTGACTTTCTTTCTTCTCCAAACCATTACCTTCTACCACTACACCTCTAATGGAAACCACTAGTAGGGGTTTGGAGCCATGATTTGTACTTTCAATATTTAAAAAAAAAACACCCCAAATAAAACTATTATTTTTATTTATGCCAAATATGAAATATATAAAATAATTAAACTACGAACGCTAATCAAAAATAAAAAAATTAAACATACTACGAACAATAATTAAAAAATTAATTGTTCTTCAATCCAATGTGTTCACGCGACTTCGGGTGATCCTTGAGTATGTCCCATAAATCACGTTTAGTCCATTTTGAATTTTTGTTCTCGTAATTCGTCACGACCGCAGTATAGATTTTGTTAGCGGTTGCTCCTTATTTAGGAGCGTTGACTTGCTTCTGGTATTCCTCATCGAACAGCTTGCACTTTTTGTTAATATGAAGGAAATAGTCCTTCATCTGCTTCTCCGTCCGGCATGGCCATTTTGGATTTGCGTCGTTGATGTAAGCGGTGCGGAACTTCGACCATTATTTCCCCCGACCTCAGCAACGATGACCCAGATCAACACCAAATGCATCTATTCATCTTTAGACCAAATGAGACCGGTTGCCCAAGAAGACGACGTCAATGCAAACAAGAGAGAAAGTTTAGAGAATTTGAGAGAGAGAGAGAGAGAGAGAGAGAGAGAGAGAGTTTGGAGAGAATTTGAGAGATGTGAATTTTTGAGGGAGGGTGGGTAGTATTTATGGGGAGGGATGGAGAGCCTTTCTTCGTGGCTGCAACGATGCCCACACACACTATTCCCCCAATAGTGTGCGTGCACGAAAACCGAGGCACTGTGAATTCGATAAAAAAGATTAAAAAGCAAAAAGTTTTCAACTAATTTTATTGTTAATATTAAAACTTGTAGGCTACATCAGATAGAAGTCACGCATTTCCCGAGGCTATCTATGAGTGAGGCACGAGCGGACCGTTCCTCTAAAGTCATTTGCGAGGTATCTTGGCTCTTTACTGCCATCAACTTTTGCATGATTTCCCCACATCTTCGCTTTTGTCGTAGTGATCTGGGCTTGAGTCGTAGTCATTTCATCCTGACGGTCTCCAAAGACTCGAAGGAACTGAACTGCTTCGGGTGCAACGATCGGGCCTGCCTCCACTTGTTTCTCTTTGCCTTTAACTTTAGCCTTGCTTTTTTTTTCTGGCCGGATGGACACTTCTCCCATGGAAGTGATGTCAACTCGTGATCGTTTCCGTCGCCCGATGTGTAGTTGCAGTTGTGGTCCAACCTTGTACGCTTGCTTGCTTTACTTGCAGCGTCTAGGTCAATGTCAACGTCACATTGCAGTGTCTTAAGGTTCTTCTATTTTGGTTTTACCCTCACGATCTTCCAAACGTGTTTCCAAAAAAACTCGTGGTTTTCCTCCTCCTTGTACGCCCTTTCAACGACTTTCATGATGTTGGTGTCGCATCTCCCACTAACGACTACGTCATCCATACATGCATATTTCTCCTTAAATTTAGTCACTTTTCTGTTGAATGGATGCCAGTGGTCCTTGTAATTCTTCTAGGTCCGTTTTGGGTTGTTTTTTTTCCTTGTCGCGTCCAACTCAGCTCAGACCTTTTTCCAGTACATGTCGTTTTTCTGGTGCTTCCCTGTGATGTTATCCAGAGAATGGTTGAGCAACGACCTCGCCAAACGCTCCTCCTTCTCGATGCTCAATTTCATCCGCAGACCTGTAGTCGTTGCGGGTTTAGGTTTCTTTCCCTTCGTTCTCGGTTGATTGGCCGGAGCAGATTGGGAAGGTTGTTCATTGGGGCTTTACGACGGTGGCCATTGGGAATATTGGAGCGGGTTGAATTGCGACGACATGGATTGGGTCGGTTGAAGGATGGAGGTGCAGGAGTCTATGTGACATGTGAGCTCTTCTTTCGTATGCACCGAATCCTCAATATGGAAGGAGTCTAAGATGAAATCGATATTGGAGGGGTTGGCCATTGGAAGCGATGTAGGAAAAATTAAAGCAGAAGAAGAGAAGAGGGTTTGTGTAGAAGAGAGGTGTGAATTTGGAGTAGGGGTGGTTGTGTATTTATAGGAAAAGTTTAGGGTTTTTTTGAATTATGGCATCGCCACATGTCGCTGTGGGATAGGCACACTCACTAGCCGTTGGGCCAGCGACGGCACATCGCGTCGTTGTAGGAATATGAGGCCACAACCTGCGACGACATGGAAAACCATGGTTGCATCGATGGCTATTCGTGGCTTCGAGCGTTTGTAGGGCCTACCATGACACATCTACCACGACGCCGTGACGACTGCTGCAACTGCTCTAAGAAATTAAATTTTTTATAATTTATTTTACGATAATAAATAAAATAAAGTAAATATAAATGGATAAAGTTATTCGAAATTTTAAATTACCAGAGGAATAATATTTTGATCAGTTATTAGTAAAATAAAGTATCAAGAGGGAAAAAAATTGTACATGGTGAAAAAAAATAAAATTCATTACATTTTCAATGCGACTAATTATAAAAAAATGAAATAAGTTATAAGTTATGTACTTTTAATGAGAATAGTTAGAATTCTCTCACCGAAGCGTGTGCCTCCTTCAGATATTGCTTTAGCCCTAAACCTAATTCTGCGATGTCTGCTCCGATGCTCTCGTTTGTCATGTCGTCTCCCCCAGCAAGCGACATGTCTCCATCCTCAGGTGATAGGAACTATTCCACTCCTCTTATCATGCCACCGAATCCCCCCTATGGTTTTGCCCGGTCGGTGGGGGAGTGAAAGAAGCGTCGTCCAAAAAATCCCTCTTCTCCCCCTTCAATCACGACACCGTCGTCGTCTCCCCAAGCAATGCAACCATTGTAATATAAAAAGATTCAAACTTAAACAGACATTGAAACAATCAAGACTTATGTTGTTCCAACTCTACGCATCAATGTTTCCGACTTGCGTCACTGAGTACCACGACTTAGACCACCTAACTCTACCCACCTAATTAACGTTCGGTCCGAGGTTTTGAAAACAAGTTCAAAATGCAACCAGGCTTTGATACCAAATTGTCGCGCCCCAAATCCGGTTTTGACCGGACTCGAGACGTGAACTAGAAATAATAAATGAATAATTATTAAAGTGAAATTTAACGAAGCCAACTCGTAAATCTTCAAGTTCCAAAATGATACTTTCGATAAATAAGACATAAATCGACCGTTCAAAACGAATAAATTTAAAATGATGTTTAGTAATGAAAAAGAAGTATGTCTTCTACAACAATAACACCCGGAATTTCCAGAAGCTCCCGAGCCTCGAGTCCACTACTCACCAAGCAAGCCTGTTCAAACAAGAAATAAACAGATAGGGGTGACGTTACGCTCAATAGGGAAAATAATAAACAACCAACCTCCAACTTGATAGTAAAGTAGAATTAACGCGGTTAAGTACCATATACAATTAATACTACTAATCAACAAGATGTTATTAAGGAGATAACGATAACACTAATATTCCAATCTTAAAGGGGTAAACGTCATTTAAGAAAATGAGGAAAACGATGTAATCTTTAATAAACTACTAAAGCAAGACAAGATGTAAATATCGTGCCAACAGATTAAATCACAATACTCTGATCCACAGTTGGTTCTTGTGTCATATCAGATCCCATACTCCGATCCACAATAGCCCTAGTGTCATGTCGGATTGCCCCTCGGTCCAGGGGAAACACATATCATCGAGGCTGCCGGAAACATCCCTAAAGGGACGCACATCGTCGGAATTCTCGGAAATGTTCCCAAGGGGCCATAGGTCATCGGGGTCCAAGGTAATGCTCCCGCAGGACGCATACACTCGGGTGAATAAACAAGTAATCATTCCCCACAGGGTAAACCATCCAATTGCCCCGCAGGGTCAACCAACCAATGCCCCGCAGGGTCCAACAACCAATCACACGCCATACCGGAAACGCACATCGGCCTAGACGTCTTCCTGGTAACGCACATCGGGGAGTATAATCGTATACCATACCGGAAACGCACATCGGCCTATGTATCTTCCCGGACTACCTCGGGTGGAACACAATCCCTCGGCCATGGTACTACCCCACACCGTAATCTCCCCTCGGTGTAGGTACCATGCCGGAACCCAAATCATCTCAAAACACACACAAGAGGCTAACATGCCAACACATCATGCAACCAAACTTAGAAATCCACGGATTCATCAATACACACCACAAATGATTCATACCCACAATTACACTTACTGGCATACTTACCAACAACGTTCCATCGGTCTATCACTCACCCGATCATACCACTTGGCACAATCAATTACACTCAATCATTCATTCAACCATTCAATCATTCAAGCATTCATTCAACCATTCGATCATTCAAGCATTCAATCAACCATTCAAGCATACGATTTATCTAGTTTCATTAGACTCTTAGTTTATCCTAAAGCCTAGCAGACAATGCATGTGAGGCAACCACAACCAATCCTATGGCTCATCTCGGCCTTTCTACCAGCACGACAATTCCCAAGTATTGAAAGCGAGTTAAACTAGTTATTCACATCCTATGCATGCATGCTAGACACGTCCGGTTATTAGTAATTGAAAGACGATTATTCTAGTTATTCGCATCCTATATGCAATTCTAGGACCTTTTCGATTTTATTAACCTAATAGGCATACTAAAGTATTAAATTACAGGAAGAGTTTAGTACTTTCCCTACCTCAATGACGAACCAACAGCTGCGTCTCCTAGCTGCTGACGACCGGGCCAACTCCGTCTTCTCGGGCGAAGTCTAAGTCTCTCAGGCGGAGTCCAAGTCTGTGTTTTTAACAGTTCAAACTTACGATCAGATCAGGTACGGTCCAAAGTAAATTCAATACGTTGCCTTTTAAACTCGAACGGGATAAAAGCGGTTTATACGACGAATCAGGTTCGAGCACTCGAGCTCTGAGCACAGATTCTGATGCATGATTCCCGAGGCACGAGTTTCGATTCAGCGTTCCCGCTTTTTAAACCCGTTCTAAGTCTGATTAACAGTCCGGTTTTGACGTTAGGGTTTCCAAAACCGTTCAACAGTCCCAAAGTCCTTTGTTTTCGATTATCGGTCCGGTAATTCGATCCAAATGGTTCAGCTTCGTTCCACAGTCCCAAAATTCAACCTTTTAAATTTAATCCATCTTTTCTTTTAATTCCTTTTATTTTGTTGCTCCAAAGTCGAACTAAACCGAATTGATTTTAATTTTAAAACCTTTTAAATCCCTTTTCCAACAATTTCACTGATTAACACTTCAACTTCAAAATAAATGAAGTCTAGATCCAACGCACGGGAAAGAAGGCAAAAAGGGAAGGAGAGAAAGTTAGGAATCGAGTCCGGACGGTCACCGGCGAAGGCACCGCCGGCGACCAAAGCTCGCGGTTTCGACGCTCACCGTAAGGAAAGGATGACGGCAGGGCTGGTTGCGGTCGAGAGCGTGGTGCAACGCGGCGGGAGGCTCGCCTCAGATCCGGACGGATGTGGCGATTTCCGTCCCAGATCCGTCGAGCTCGCCGGCGAGGAGCTCGGGCCGAGAACGACGGTGACGCGGTGTGAGCTGAACGAAGAGGAGAGAGAGCTCGGGTTTGAGGGGCGTGGTTCCCGGCGATGCTTGGGCTGACCGAGACGAGGAGGAGAGGGGACTGGTCGGGAGATGAGGTCGGTCGTGGGCTGGACAGACCGGAGAGGAGGAAAGGGATCGAGAGTGGGAGGGGCGGCGGCGACTTGGTCTACCCGGTGAGGATGAGAGGAAGAGAGCGGGGGTCTGGATCGAAGGGTTCGACGAAGAAGAAGGAGATGAAGGTGGCATCTGAGAGAAAAATGACGCTCAACCCTAAAGAGTTTGGCTTTTAAAGCCAGAACCACAATTGGGCTTGAGCTAAAATGGGCTTCAGGTGACGTTGGGCCGCACGGCCCAAAGGGGAAAGGAAGCGGGTTGGGCTGACCTGGGTCGGGCCAGGTCTGCTGGTCGGGTCAGGCCCGCCGGGTCCAGCCTTTTTTTTCATTTCTTTTCTTTTCTTTCTTTTTTTTTTTTGCAATCGAACCACTAATCGACTCGCTCCTCAACCCAACGACGTCTCCTACGATAAATTATCAAAATAAAAAAAATCAGGTCTTTACAAAAGGAAACGCCTCCACCAGCGCTGGGGTTCGCAACATTGGCCTCAGACACGCTACCTAAGACTGTGTCGTCTCAGGGGAAGGAACCCCTGGTAATCCCAGACACAGCACCTAATCCGTTTTTCGGGTTTCAGGGTTGCTCCGGGGGACGCCTTACCCTCGAGGTCCCGGTCAGTATTTATGGATAGACTTCCTTGGGTCTTGAGAGATAGACCTCCCTAGGTCTGTCCCATTTGGGAAGCTACAAGGCCCGCATGACCAAAAGAGGGATATAGCGGGGAGGCGCGGGAGGATCAAGAGAGGGCGGGGAAGCAACCCCGCCACGAAGGATGTTAGGTACTTTGGGATTCAGGGACCTACTCGGGGAAGTGTCCTTGGTTCGAGCCGTACCTCCCTCTCAGACTTTCTAGTTCAAGTTCGGTTGCTCACAGTATGACGAAATGAGCCCTTGAAAAGCATGGACCAACATCGTTTGGGCACTATTTGGAGCAATTCTTGACAGTTTGAAACTTTTGGATTTTATATCTGTTATAGTTTTGGTTTCATTTCCTGTTTTAGTTAAATTTATTGGTTACCACAACCGTTTTTCGTGAGACCGATTTTCTTATCTAAGGATTAGTAGATCTTGATCCCGTTACAGCGTCTATAACACTATAACACTGTCTCTATATTAATACAACAATTCTTCATTCTCACAAAAAAAGAAATTACAATAAAAAGAATCTTCAAATTATATGGATCCCGTGTTTTAATTTTAATTTTAATCATACATCTTAACCCGCCCTTATTAGTTCTTTTATAAACCTACCCTATTCCCGTTTCTCTCACCGAACTCTCTTCTTTACTGCCCTTCCAAAAACTAGGAAGAAGAGAGAAGAGAAAATGTCAACTATTCACCTTTGTCTCTTTCTTGGCCTCTCCTCTCTCTTTCTAGCTTCCTCTTCCATAGTCCAAGTCCCTAAACTCATAGTACAAGAAGTTCACAGGTACGTAGTTAAGTTAGTTACAGTTGGACGTTATTAATTAGTTATTTCAGTTTTCATTACATCATCATCTGCGTTACCACTCTCACACAATTTGGGCTACTTGTCGTGCGGAACCGGGAACCCGATCGACGACTGCTGGCGGTGCGACCCCGACTGGGAGAGCAACCGCCAGCGACTCGCCGACTGCGCTATCGGCTTCGGCAAGAACGCAATCGGCGGCCGCGACGGCAAGATCTACGTGGTCACCGACTCCAGCGACGAAGACGCCGTCAACCCCAAGCCGTGATCCAGGACGAGCCCCTGTGGATCATCTTCCAGCGCGACATGTCGATCAAGCTCAAGGAGGAGCTCCTCATGAACTCCTTCAAAACCCTCGACGGCCGCGGGGCCACCGTGCACATCGCCGGCGGGCCCTGCATCACGGTGCAGTACGTCATCATACACGGGCTCAACATCCACGACTGCAAGCAGGGAGGGAACGCTATGGGGCGGGACTCCCCGGGGCATTACGGGTGGAGGACCGTATCCGACGGCGACGGAGTGTCCGTCTTCGGCGGGAGCCACGTGTGGGTGGATCACTGCTCGCTGTCGAACTGCACGGTCGGACTTATCGACGTGATTCACGGGTCCATGGCCATCACTATATCGAACAATTACATGACACACCATGATAAGGTGATGCTGTTGGGGCATAGTGACTCTTATATCGACGACAAGACCATGCAAGCCACCATTGCTTTTAATCACTTTGGTGAAGGCCTCGTTCAAAGAATGCCAAGGTGATATATATATAGGGGAACCATAGTTCCTAACATATTTTTAGTTTAGTTTTTTTTATCAGCAAAACAGTATATAAATCATACTCTTCAAATTAAAAAGCATGGGTGAATTACAATGAAGTATGGATTCTCTCTAATCGGATCCAAATGAACATCCTCATTCACAGAGGGAAAACAAATGAACATCCTCATTCACAAAGGGAATACAAGATGAAACTGAACAAAAGATGAAGATGAAGAACATACAATGACAACCAAGGTCTTTACATCCAAATTTAACCAACATTAAGCGCAAAAAGAGAAGCAACCGTCAGCCAAAGCCACACAGGCAGGAACCCACAAAGCCCTAATCTCACAAAGAGAATTCTACTCCCATCTCAAAGCTGTTCACGACCATCACCGCAACAGCAGAGACAGGTCCTATACCTACTAACCAGTTCAGGAGCTTCTTGAAGCGGACATCATTGTCCTATGATCTCGCTGGTAACCAACTTCCGGCGAGCCCAAACCCAAAGGTTCGAGAAGAATGAAGCAAAACTGAAAAGGAAGAGGGTAAATGTCACGCCCCAAATCCGGTTTTGGCCGGACTCGAGACGTGACCAGAAATAATAATAGAGAAATGATAAATAATAGCGTAAACCTTTAAGTAAATCAATAAACCTCCTTAAAACATCAGTAAATAGTTTAGAATATCCAATGAGTCACAGCTCAACGAACATAAAGTAAAATGTATAAAATGTTTAATGCGAAAGACCAACATAAGTCTACGACAATCCCCAAAATAAGCTGAAGCTCCCTAGCCTCGAACTCTCTAGACATCTGGCACTCCTGTAAAACAGTAAGAGAAACAAAGGGGATGAGCTTACGCTCAGTAGGAAAAATCTCAATAACTCCACCTTCAGATCAATACTTAAACTGTTTAAGCGGATAATGCAAGTAACATAATAATAAGGTTAACAATGAAGTACTCATGAATAAGGGTATTACAATAGCATTGCATTCTTAAAGATGACAGTAACTTAAAAGAAGTCATGAAAAGTACAACAACGATTTGATAAGAGTAAAATGGGAGTAATTGATATCTTGCCAACCACTTGCTTTCTCAAGCCTCCGATCCATGGATAGATTCTGGGATCACTTCGGTTCCCATAATTCCGATCCACCAGAGTACCCATGTCATATCATATTTTCCCTCGGTCCAGAGGAGGCACATGCATCGGGGCACCGGAAACAATCCCAAATGGGCGCTTATCATCGGAATTCTCGGAAATGCCTCCAAGAGACCATATGTCATAAGGAACCAAGGTAGTGCTCCACTGGGACGCACACCCTTGGGTGAAACCTCAGTAACCATCTCTCAAGAAGTAATCCAATAAATATCCTGCAGGATCTGCCAATAATCATCAAATATCCCGCAGGATCTGCCAATAATTAATAAATATCCCGCAGGATCTGCCAATAATCAATAAATATCCCGCAGGATCTGCCATTAATCATCAAATATCCCGCAGGATCTGCCAATAATCAATAAATATCCCGTAGGATCTGCCAATAATCAATAAATATCCCGCAGGATCTGCCAATAATCAATACCCGTAATATCCAGTAATCAATGCCCTCAGGCTCCAATTCTCAACCAATATATCTCACTGTATCTGTCAAACTCCACCACAACCACGACACCGGATTACCCCCCGGTGTAGTACCGAACCGAACAAACAACCAATTCAAGAACATGAATAAAGGAAACACACCACAACTTAGCCACCAATCAACACTCAACGAATCATACTTTCATCACAGCAAAGACATCCAATAACACACCCACTTACCATATACTTACCTGCCACGAACCAGCGGTACATCGATCACCTGATTGTACCCCGTGACACAACCAGTCATACTCGATCATCCGTTCAATCAACAATTATATCAACACAAGCACTCAATCAACCAAGTAAGCATTCAATCAATCACCCATCATGTGAGCGATCAATTAAGCATTCAATCATACAAGCTAATATAGTTTCATTAGACTCTTAAATTACCCTAATAACTAACAACCAAGCATGTGAACCTAGCACACAACTAATCCGAGAGCTCTTCACAGCCTCTCTACCAGTAAATCAATTCCCAAGTATTGAAAGCAAGCTTCGCTAGTCATCTTCATCCTAAGGATGCATACTAGACTCATCCGATTATTAGTAATTGAAATACGATTATTCTAGTTATTCGCATCCTATAGGCAATTCTAGGACCTTTCCAATTTTTATTATCCTAACATGCATTCTAAGCGTTTAAATGAGAAATTAAGACTTTCCCTACCTTGTGGTCTTCCTCTAACTCTGTTTTCAAGCTTCACAAGTCGCAACTCCGTTCTTCACACGGGTACCGGTTGGGTCTTCGATCCTAGGGCTCGAAAACAAGGTCTTTGAACACAAAACAAACTCTAATTAGACTCCACTTGACAACAAGTAAATCCCCCAAAACTCTCCCAAAAGTTCAGCTCCAAACAAAGAGCGAAAATGGTGTAAAACCCTCAAAATACACCAAAACTGGTCTGTCACGGACACAGTCACGAATCCGTGGGCTGCGCCATCACGGATCTCCTCACGGAGCCGTGTATGACGCCGTCACGGCCTCCCTCACGGAACCGTGACGTCCATCGTCACGGTCCCTGTCACGGATCCGTGACGGGTCTGGACAGTTCCGCCTTCTTCTTCCTCCAGACGCGATTTTCAGAAAAAACACTTCAAAAACTCCATTTTCAGACCTCCAAAACTCCCAAAAACAGTCCAATAACTCCATTTCTCCTCTACCCAAGGTAAGAATCATCCAACAACAAGTACCCAAAGGATTTTCTCAATCAAAAACCATCAAAACTCAAGGATTTCAACAACAAATCATCCACTTCTTCTCCACAACACCATCTAACACTAAATAAGCTAAAACCCAACAAGTTGTAGTCCAAAGTAAGAAAACCCAAGAGACGGAAGTGATGGAAATGAAGTGTTGAGGATGTACAAACCTCTAGGAGAATGAGTTGATGAAGATGAAGGGATTTTGGAGAGGATTTGGGTGGAGATTAATACAAAAGGTCTCTCTTTTCTCTTGCTTTCTCTTCAAGACACCATGGAAACTCCAAGCTCTCCCTTCTCTCTCAAATTTCGGCTGCCACTAGAGAATAAAGCTGAAATTGTGTCATCTAATGCCTTAAAAAGACCTAGAGGTGAAAAAGACCAAAAACACTTTAGTTCTTATCCCTTTTATGGACAACTAGTGAGGGTCGAGATGTCATTTGAGCCTCTTTCCTTTCCCCCAAGCCATTAGTGACACTTGGCATAGTGGGGACCACTCTCTTTTATTTAAAACCCAGCAGTCCAATTTAATTGCATTTACTCGATAAAAAGTTCGGTTTTGACTAAAATTGACTTTTTTCCAATATTATACTCAAACGAAAGGAAACGGCCCAATTAAGCTAACCGTGATGACGGCTAAGCATTTTGGGCCCCGGATAAGCCCCTAATGATCTTCTAAGTCATCAATTGACTTTTCCGGTAGAAAGTCAAACTTGCTTTTAAAAGTCACCGGTTCGACCGGGATCGACCGGGAGCGGTTCTTACAGTAGAGGAGGGAGGACTGAAAACTCAGCAAGAAAGGGGCAAAGGGATTCCCTCCATCTGAAACACCTCCCCTGCCCAGAATCGCACCCTCTACTCCTTACGAATCGGGTCAACACCCAAAGATGCTAACAGGAGAGAGTGATATTTCTACCAGTACGATCTAGGCAAGAGGAAATGAGAGAGCTTACCTCCAAACAGTCAAGGCGCGCGTCCGGAAGAGCAGGGCCTGCGAGCGGCGGCGGAGGACGGAGCCACAGAGGAGATCCGAGGGAATCAAATCTGAAGGCGGGGTCACGACAAGGAAGCTTCAAGCCACACGAGAGGAGAATCCAACCCAAACCGCGAGGATCCACACCAAAGAGGTCGGGGAAACTCGTCCAACACCGGATCTGAAGAGGAGCGACTTAAGGAAGAGGCTCAAAGCCGAGATCCACCCGAGGGGGCCAAAAAGGGCCAAAGCGGCGAGAGTGGAGAGGGAAAGGGGCGAGAGAGAGGCTAGAATCGCACCAATCGAAAGGGAAAGGGCTCTCACGCCAGATCTAGGGCTCTCGAGGGAGGAAGGAACCAGGTAAACGGCGGATCTGAAACCGGCCGTGAAACCCTAGGGGAGAGAAGGACGGGAAGAAGAGAGGGAAAAGGAGATGGAGAAGGAAAAGGAAGGGAAGGAGAACCGCCAGCGACCTCCATGGAAGGAGATCGCCTGCGGTGGGCTCAGGGCGACGGCGGCGAGAGGTTGAAGAAGGGAGACAGAAAGTTTCTAGAGAGAGGCGAGAGACTCTCTCTCTAGAAACTACAAGGTTTTCTATTCCGAGGGTTATGTTTTTATTTTTAGTTTTGTTTTCACGATTCGAATCTGAAATTCGTTGTATTTTTCAACAATAATCTTTACATTTTTTGTACGGACTATCGTTTGTCGTCAAAATTAACAGAGACGTTAGTTTTGGATGAGAAAAGTCTAAAATACCCTTCAGCAAAAAATATTATTCCGTGCAAAAAAAATAGAAAGGTCATAGTTGGGAAGTGAAAAAATGTCAAACCCAATTTCAGGTTATTGACTTTTGTTAAGGACATTTCTATCTTTTTCCATCCAAAACTAACATCGTTGTTAATTTCAACGACACACGATAGTTGAAAAATGCAACGATAGATAAACCCAAATTAGAATCGCGAAAACAAAACTCAAAATAAGTTGGAAACTAGGGGAAAAGCCCGCATCCCAACTATCTTTCACCTTTGTTTTCACCATCCTAACTGCGACTTACTTTTGGTCTCAATTCCCATCGGTGAACTATTCGCGATTCCTGAAAACTAACAAAATCTGTTGAACTTAACATAACTGTTAGTTTTTTGTGGAAAATGTCGAAAATGCCCTCCGATATAACTCAATTTTTCAAAAAAAAAACATTATACTGTTCAATTTTCCAAAAACCTGATAATTACGTATGTTGTTTCAGTGACTTTGATGATTTGTACCATGTGTTTCAATTCATATATTTGAAACACTTATATAAGTTTATTTGCACAAACTTACCACCTTAAATGAACTAAAACTTCAATCCAATATGTTCCCTGATTTCATATATATATTTTTTATTCTCTTTTCTAACTTTTTTTTTACAATTTCTTTAAAATAAATTAATATTCATTTGTTTAATTTTTTCCTTAATATTTCTTCAATTAAATCTTCAAATATAAACCAAATGAATCGAGCTTCTATACACTGCATCATCAGTATAAACACACATTTTCTTATAAAAAAAAATACAATGAATCATGCTTCAAATCAAGAACAAAAAAGAATTTGGGCTTTTTGAGAACATATTCCGAAGAAAAAACGAAGAACAAACGAAAATTTGAAAAACATATGAAGAAATTTGATTTTGCACATAGACCTCAAACCCCATAGCTCTTGAACAAATGGTCGGATTTGAGCTCGACCTCGATGAAACCCTTAAACATTTCTCAAACCCACATAGTTCCAAAAAAATTAAAAACAAAATAAGATCTGATGGAAGATGAACTCAAATATCTAGTGGTAGATTTGGTTCTCATACCTAAACCCCAAAAATTCTCAAACCAAAACCCAAAAATATGGAGAAATCTAGACTCGGACTAGACAAGGCGAGGATGAGGCGGCTCTGGAGATGAACGGTGCTTCTCGCTGGTCTTGTAAGGCTCCTTCTACTTCACTTGCTTCTTCTCTCCTTCACCTCTCTCTCTTCTCCTTCTCTGTATACGACCTCAACAATGAAAAAAACAACTACATATTCAAGTTTTAAACCAAACAAAAGAAGGCAATCTGGCCATTTAGGAAAAATTTGAAACGCACGTGACGGTCATGTGCGCAAAACATGAAAGGTGTTGTCAATATAAACAGATTTTGATACTTTACAAGAATCGCGAATAATTTGCAGATGGGAATTGAGACCAAAGATAAGTCGCAGTTAGGATGGTGGAAACAAAGATGAAAGATAGTTGAGATGCAGCTTTTTCCCTAAAAACTATAGTTTCCCCATATATATATACGGGTGCAATCAGGTGCGAACCATGGCTTACAGTGCGAACGTGTGAACCTGCTTGTGCAGTGTATCTGGTTTGCGGAAATAGTCATCTCGGTTTGCGGTGTTTTCGCAAACCATATTTTTCTCAAGATAAAATGCTTTTTTTTCAAACTTCTTTTCTGCAAACTGGGATGCTTATTTCCGCAAAGCATATTCGCTATTTCCGCAAACCAGATACACTATTTTCGCAAACCATATATTTTCTCAACATAAAAATGCTGTTTTTTCAAACTTTTTTTTTCGCAAACTGGGATGCTTATTTCCGCAAACCATGTACGCTATTTCCGCAAACCAGATTTGAGGTTCGCAGGTTCGCACTGTAAGAGAGGTTCGCACGTGATTGTCTCCATATATATATATATATATATAATATATTTGCGTATCCTTGATCAACAACTTATTTGTAACATTTACCTTTATATATAGATGTAGGCATGGATACTTCCATGTGGTGAACAATGACTACACCCACTGGGAGATGTACGCTATTGGAGGAAGTGCTGACCCCACAATCAACAACCAAGGCAACAAGTTCACTGCTCCTGATATTAGATTCAGCAACGAGGTAAATCATTACCTGCTTAATTAGAGTTAGCACAATATGCCTTTCACTTCGGGTCTGCGTACCCGTGCACTTCAGGGTCTGCGTACCCATTCATTTCAGGGTCTGCGTGCCCATTCACTTCAACGTCTGCGTACCCATTCATCTTCAGGGTCTGCGTACCCTTTCATCTTCACCCAGGGTATGCGTACTCATTCATAGCTACCTGGGTTGTAGCAGTTGTTGTTGACTTTTTTGTTGGTGAGTCTGTAGCTAAACTCTCTTACTTATATATACAAAAAAAATGCCGATAAAAAAAAACAATATGGTTTTGGTTCAACATTAAATAAACGTGAGGAATTTGATTTGGTTAAGGTGACAAAGTACGAGGATGCCGAGGAGAGTGAGTGGAAGGATTGGAACTGGCGGTCGGAGGGGGACTTATTGCTTAACGGCGCGTTCTTCACGGTGTCCGGAGCCGGAGCATCTTCAAGCTATGTCAGGGCGTCGAGCTTGGGCACGAGGCCGTCGTCTCTTGTCGGCACCATAACCATGAATTCGGGGTCCCTCAGCTGCCGTAAGGGATCACGGTGCTAGTACTCTCATGCTTGCTCCTGTAATATTAATATTGGCCATTGAATTTTAATTTGAAACTCATTTACCTTTTCAAGTTTCTGTCTCTTTTTTGGAGGATTATAACAACCCCGACCTGCTTGTTTACAAGACAAGATATCATCTTTCCTGTATTTAGTTGCCACAAAACAAAGCAAAAAACTCTTCTGTGGCACTTACACTGTTTGGTTGAATTGTTATATAAAGGGGTAATCTTGTTTCCTAGCCCCTTTAAGCTTTTTTTGGTCATTGGTGACAATTCTTAACTATCACTTTTCCATTTTTTGCAAAAACTATCAGGAATCGTCAAAACTGACGATTCCGTTAGTTTTTTGCACACGTGGCGGCCACGTGTCGTCACGGATGAAGTGACACGTGGCAAAAAAACTAACGGAATCATCAAAATAAACGGTAAACAATACTTTCTGCAAAAAATTGAAAAGTGATAGTTGAGAAGTGTCACAAAAGGTAAAGTCGGGTTAGGAATTGGAAAACAAAGGTAACAAAGGATTAGGAAACAGAGTTTCCCCTTATTTAAATCCACCACCTAAAAACTAATGTTGTACATATATGATCTAATATAGAGAAATTTAGTTTTTTTGGAGGAAAGAAGTATTTCTGGATTTTATATATCACTCGATGAAGATATACAAACAATCATTCGCAATTTATAACCGTTGATCGTACAAGCACAACGATAAATATTACAGACTTCAGACAAGCTATACCGTAATATTACCAACCCCTAATCAAAACCTAAAATGCAACAAAACGCGTCAAGAACGTGCAACTATACCGTGCACGCCATAAGTGCAACAAAGTGCACACCATAAGTGTCAAATAAAGGGGCACACCAAAGTACAATCGCTCCACACAAACGTGCAACCGATGCACAACAATCTGCAACAAATTGCAGTTATTTGGTCCGAAAAGGCCACAACCAACCAAAACCTAAGAAAAAAGAACATAGAAAAACAACTAGAAACGTGGCCATGTCTATCGGGATCCAACCACGCCGACTATCTCGATATTCCTCCAATTGACTTTGATCACCGATATCCGAAGAAACAACGTCGGAGAATCTAAGACTCACACATAACACTTTGAATCTCCTTCCACAACGCCCCTATCACACTAAGAGTATAAATCCAAGGTTGCCTCAATGGACTCTCTAGCCTAAACCGCGAAATACGGCGCAATGAAGAGACTGAAGGAGCCGAAACGGGAGGAGGAGAAAAAGGGCATGTGACGAACAGACGAAAAACTGAGTAGCCATGACCAACGAAATGGAACCCCCGAGAGAATGGAAAAAAATGTAAAGGTTGGCCTCCATTAGTAACAACCGAGGCGGATCTCGACTGTCACCAACTGAGGTAAGATATCAAAGAAGGGGGGAAAGTGTAAGAACCGCCCCCGGTCGAACCGGTGAATTTTGACGAAAGTTGACTTTTTGTCGGAAAAGTCAACCTATGACTCCAGGAGTCATTCGGGACCTTTCCGGGACCCAAAAGCTTAGCCGTCATTACGGTTAGCGTAGTTGGGTCGTTTCCTTTCAATTGGCCTTTTTTACGAAAAAGTCAAACTCGGGTCAAACTAAGCCTAATTAAGGACTAAAACTAATTAAATCTTTTGTGCTGGATTTTCTTAAGAAGAGAGGTGGTCCCCACATGGACATGTGTCCATGTTGGCTTGGGGGAGAAGAAAGAGGGTAGGATGACCCTTTTACCCTTAAAGAGTGGGCATAAGAGACATTTGAGCTATGGGGGATTTTGGTCTTAGCTCACTTAGGTTTAAAGCAACAAGAGGTGAACATTTCAGCCCATTTTATCACTAGTGGCCGAATTTTAGAGAGAGAGAAAAGAGGAGGATAAGCCATGTAAGCTTGAAGGAGAAGCAAGGAGAAAAGGAATAGGCTTTAGCTTATTTCTACCTCAAATCATCTCACAAACTTCATTTTCTTCATCCCCTTTCCATCCTTAAGGTAAATCCCCTATCTAAATTCGTTTTGGATGATTTCTACTTAGTGAGTTTGATAGAAAAAGCTTGAAACTAGTTAAGTTTCCATGGAGGATAAGCTTTTAAGGTTGAAATAGTTGGTTGACGCTTAAAACTAGGGTTAGATGATGAAATCAATTGAATTTTTGGTGTTTTGATGAAGACCCATGTTGGGTAGTGAGGTATTGACGTTTGTGGAGCTGTTTTGGAGGTTTGGGAAGGTCAAAATAGAGGTTTTGAGGTTTATTTTTGTGAAATCGGAGCTGGAGGAAGAACAAGGACGAAGCTGTCCAGACCCGTCACGGATCCGTGACGGAGGACGTCACGACTCCGTGATGGAGACCGTGACGACGCGAGTCATGGCTCCGTGAGGAGAACCGTGACGGCGCAGACCACGGGTCCGTGACCCGACCCGTTACGGAGCTCGTCAAGGTTCCGTGACCCAAACCGTGACAGATCATAATTGAGCCATTTGAGCCCATTTTGGTGGATTTTGAGTAATTGGGACGGTTACCTATAACCGAGCCCTTTTGGGGTTAATTGGTAATGTTTTCCGCTTTAAACCACTCTTGAAATACGCTTATTTCTCATATTAATTTGTGATACTAGACTTTGGACCCGAGCTCGACGGAGGAGACTTTTGGACATCGTGAAGTGACTAAGCGTTTTGGAAAGCGATCGAGGTAGGGAAAGTAGTGAATACCGGTTTAATTATGGAAAGTTACTAGTATGCATATAGGTTGCGAATACTTGATATAATGATAGTGTGCATGTAGGATGTGAGGAACGAGTGAAATGAGGGATAGCTTACGAGCCATGTCGAGCCGTAAGTTTGGGAATTGTTGTGCTGTAGAAATGCATGTGGCCATGTCGAGCCCTTAGGTTTGTGTGTTGATTGTGATGTCATGATCTATGATTGTATTGCTTGATGTGTAGTATATCTGTTGTTGAATCTAGGATAATGATATGATAGGCTAGGTATGATATGTGGTATGATATGCCTGGCATGATGTGTGTGGTATGATGTGAATTACTGCCTTGTGATATGATCGGGTGATTGATAGACCGATGTGATGTGTTTCGATAAGTTGCTTGGTAATGATATACCGTGTGTTCCGGTAGGATGCCTATACAGATGAAGGATTCCGGTATAGGGTATCTAGACCGATGATGTGTTCTATTATGATACTTATACCGACGGAGGATTCCGGTATAGGGTATCTAGACCGATGATGTGTTCCGGTATGATATCTATACCGACGGAGGATTTCGGTATAGGTCATCTAGACCGATGGTGCGTTCAGTATGAGATGTTTGATGATGTTATTTCGATCCGATATCGTGGCGGATGTTGTGCCAATTCCTTCACGATTTGTTCCGAGGCGGTGTGTTTCGGTCCGATATCTATATCGATGGTGGTTCCGATATAGATATCTAGACCGAGGCTTCCGGTATGATATCTATGTCGTGGAGGATTCCGGTATAGGATATCTAGGCCGAGGATTTGGTTCCGGTGCGATACCTGTGATGCATGTGTGATTACGGTACAGGGGATCTAGAGCCGAGGAGGGTATTTTAGAGCAATGTCTAGACCGTACCCCGGGATGGTGCATGTGATGTGATTTATGCCCCGTGCTACGGGAAGATATACCCGACCGACGGAGGATTCCGGTCCGCTATATTATGAGTTAACCCGAGGAGCCGTGTTCCGGGAAGATGTCCAGGCCGATTTGAGTTCGAAGGGCGTGATAAGTCGGGTTGTTGATGAGCCGGCGCATTGCTCTAGAATACCATATGTGGCAGTGATTGTTTATGTTATTACTCTGTGTGTTGATTTGTGTTGACTGTTGTGACTGCTTATGCATGCTATGTGATCTGATGTGACTTGAAATTCAGATTTACCTGAGTTTAGTGTATTACTGTGCGAGTTCACATGTGTAGTCGATTGTGAGATAACCGTGGTTGTTGTCCAATGAGACTTGATTGGGTGATAGTGGTTAAGGGAACAGTCGAGAAGAAAAGTGGTATGAGTTCGGTTCAGTGTCGAGGTTGATTTACGGGTTGCACCCGAGTGAAGGTCAAGCGCTATCTTGGGTTACGGGTTTATTTGATTCATAGTTACTGTGCTTACTAGTATGCCCTAATTGGACGGTTACTCGTGGTGGTGAGCAGATACTCATCACCTTAACTACTTTTTCCTACTGAGCGAAAGCTCACCCCTTACTTTATTGTTTTACAAGTCTTGAGCGAGATTTGGTCTAGCGGGAGTCTCGGAGCTTTGGAGCTAGCGAGGGTCTTAGGCTAGTATGGTCTAGAGACGTACTGATTTGTTATTACTAAACTTATTTACTATTTGGTTTTGCCGAGCTGTTGACTCGTGATGTTACTTGGATCTTTTAAACTTTTATTGGAGACTCTTTTTGGTTTTAAAGTTGCTGTTATTATTTATTATTTTAGTTCACGTCTCAAGTCCGGTCAAAACCGGATTTGGGGCGTGACAGAAAGGGATACTAGGAATTTTATTTGTCCTATGTATGGGAGATAAATGGCTCGACGCTTCTCGAAAATCATAGTTTGGGAAAGACTCTTCTTCTTGGTTGTTTAATTGTTATAGAAAAATTTAGATACTAAAATATAATAACATAAACAAAAAATACAAACTTAAGTTGATCTAGTGATTAAGAGTTTCATACAATAGGAAATATATAGAATTATGAACCCTAAGAGAGTACTCTCTAGTAAGTAGAGATCTTCTCCTTTCCGAGGAAATCCTATCCCACTTATGGAGTCTTCTATTTCTACCATCGACTTGACTATAACTAGCCTCGCAGATCTTGTCCTATCACAGCCAGCCCTGGTGTAGTCTCTCCCACGTGTGCCTCTACCTCGCCCCTCGTCATCCGTGAGGCCTCCCATTAAACCCTAAACACTCTTTGGCCTCCCCGGCCTCTCTCATTCTTGTTAGTCTTAGTGCCCGTAGTTCAATCCTAAATGTCCAAATGTATATATCATCGTTAGCAATAAAATTAAAGCGGCTTTATATTACTTATGTGTTGGAGTAATATATCGATGTGTGCTCTGATCTATGCCCACCATGCGAATAGAACCATAGATCGAGATAGATCACACTCGATGGGTCCCTAGTCAACAAAGCTTCACTAGAAGCGACTAGTATGAAAGATGGCTCTTTATGGCTTACGTTCTGTTAGTCATTGGAATGGGATTCCGGAGTCTGATCATAGATATCATGTGGGACATGATATTGGATGACCCGCCCTGAATATGTGCCATAGATTAAGTCATGAACATATTCAGTGTTGTAGCTTGTCATGTATCCTTAGACCAAGGAGTCTTTGTGATCGCTATGTAGTCAACAACTGAGTTTGACCTGAGCCTAACGTTGTCCGTAACAGGGCTTCCATAACGGTCAGGATTGGCTTGGGGACGGGCTACATGAGTGACACGAAAGACGGCTAAGGGATTTAACCCTCATACTAAGGTATGGGAAAGATATCGGTTCTCGGCCACTTGATCGAGAGTGACTGGAAGAATAGCATGGCCATGCACATGATACTGGGTATCATATCTTCAGTCATCTCACATATCAAGGAACGGTGATTGAGAATAATAAGGATGACGGCTCTATGCCTTATCTCAATCAGGATATCGGAGATAAAAGGATAATGACAGGGACGACTGAAAGGTTAGAATCGACAGGGTCAATTCGTTATGTAGTGTCAGGCAATACTAAAGTCTCGTTAGTTGCCACTTAAATAGGATCAAGTAAAATGGGATTTTACGTTGATCTATTGACATGCATAAACCTAAGGGTCACACCGGAGGATGAAACTCATTGACACATTTATGGAGAATGGCCAAAAGGGAGTTGTCTCGGGACATGACCAAAACTGGGTTTTGGGTCATGTGCCCGTAAGTGAATAGGACTTTACGGATCGAGACAAGGCTTGGAGTCTTGGGATTGATCGCGTCGGATAATGTTGGACATTTCCGGTATGGAAGGCATGGAGGCGATGAGCGAATCACGGGACCTCGTTGGAAATGGCCACGGGCCATGTTCCAAGAGGCCCATGAAAGGCCCATGCAACCAAGGCCCATGGAACTAATTAATCAAGTCTTGATTAATTAGTACTAAGTAAGCAAGACAAGGATTAAGGTGTTGGTGATTCATCACCTAACCCAATCTTGTCTTGCCATACTTTGTCCTATTTACACCTTACTTGACACCATACTTGTCCTATGCCTTTAGTTGGACAAGTATGAGTTTTGTTATGTTTAAGTCATCTTTTTTCAACATAACAAACACAAGACAAGAATAGGAAACACATTTTCTCTCCCTCTTCCATGGCCATTTCGGGTTTGGCTAGTTTCCACCTCCATGTTTGTGTTCTTGAGTCCTCAAAGAGAAGAACTACGTGGCTTTGATTCCCATGTGGATACGTAGGCGTCTTGGAGACTCAAGCCAATCATTCGTTAACCGGTGTTCTTGTTTTGGTAAGAACTAGTGCTGAATTTTTCTCTTGTGAATCCATTCTTTGTTAGTTGTTTCATGGTTTTAATCGTCTCTTGGTTTTCATTGATTTTCCGCTGCGAGTTGGTTCATCTCCAACCCTACCTCGAGACCCAACAATTCTCTCATCCACAACGCTTCTCCCTCCTCCTCCGACTACGACAGTCTTGACCTTCGTTCTCGGTACGTCTGACCTCTAGGTAAAGCTCGGCGGGGTCGACCTTTGAAGAACCAAACTCTAGCTTCCTCTGCAAGCAACACTAGGGTTTTGGTGAATATTATCCCGCCGTCCCCCACGGTCGAGCTGAAGACTAGGGCGCCTGATCCCGGGGGTGTGCAGGCTCCGTTCCTTCCTGCTCTCAGTCATCGGTGGCACCTGCTCTCCCCCTTATCGCTGCATCTACTCCGATCGTCGATGTTGCACTTCCCACCAACACTGCATTGTCTGCAATAGTACCCGACGCCGATTCCTTACCCGCTTGGTCCGGGACCCTCATAAAGGGAAGGCCCCCATATATGAACAGGGGTGGCCGGTGCCAGGGAGGATGAAGGTGACTTCTCTTTGTGAGGGGGTCAGGTGTCCCGATGCTGCTCGTGTCCCTATGATCCTGGCGCTGCTCACAACACCATCAAGGGTGACCCACCGTCGCAGAACCTTCAGACCCAAGGAAGTCAGCTCCTCCTTAGTGGCACCTCCCTCACCAGCATGTCTGGATTGCCAACTGCTCAACATTCATGATGGTCTCTCGGCTTGCTCCCTGGAAGAAGATGAGGAGGTTTAGGTTATGGTACCATATACCCCGGTGAGCCCATCCATACTGGCAAGGAAACATTTTGTCATGATGGGTAAGTTGTGGTCGTCTAAGCCGCCCTAGAAAGAAGTTATCCTTAAGATCATCACAGTGGCATTGGGCAAGTTGTCCGAGGGACTAGTGGTCAAAGACATTGGCCCGGGGACCTTCAGATTTTACTTTGAGACGGAGAGAGCTCGGGCATGGGTTTGGAATGATAAACCATGGTGCTTCGATGAGAGACTACTTTTGTTGGGTGACCTGAACCCGATGGCTAGGGAACCCCCTACCTTAGATAGGATCCAACTATGAGTGTATGCCCGGGGCCTCCCTCCTTTGGTTCGTACGAAAACCACTAGAGTAACGATTGGTGCAGCACTGGGACTCTATGTACATGTCACATGCGATCAGTGGGGTATATGTTGGGGAGGAGCAGTAAAGGTTCGTTCATGGCACCCTGTGGAGTGCCCTCTTTGAAGGCACCTTCTACTTCGTTTTTGAGAATTTCTCAACCCGGTTTGTGTCACACTTACCTATACAAAATTACCCTCCTTTTGTTATAATTATGGGATGATAGGTCACATGGTTGCCGAGTGTGATAGGGAGGTGGTGGGTACACTTCGGTTTGATTCCTCCATGTTGGAGCTCCCGAAAGACCGTCAAACCAAGGTATATGCCACAGATTAGGAGGATCAGACGTCTCAAAAGAAGGTATCTTTGACTACAGCACCTAAGACGGCCTTGTCTCGGGGCAGGAGCCCAATAGTATCATCGACTACTGCACCTAACGGAATGGGCCGCTCGACCGACCCGGGTTGAATAAACTCGGTAATCGGCCGGCTCTCGGGTAACAAGAAGACCGTTTCAACGATCCTTCCTTGGCACATAGATAGAACTGGAATTAGAGTTGGAAATGAGTCTGGTAATGGAACAGGACCCGGGGGGATTAAGAGAGGGTCCATTGGAGAACCCTCAGACAATTAGGAGAAGGCGGGGAAGCTGGCCCGCATGGAGGAATGAAAGGAATTCAGTGCTCCAGGGACTGACCTTAGGAGGGGTCCCTGAACAGAGCTCTGCCTCCTCGTGAAATCAATGATCGCAAGTTCGGTTTAATAGAACGAATAGAGCATGAAGGCTACACCTTGAACAACAATCGTTAGTTTCGTCATAGCCTAGTTTTATTTACAGTCTGCCTTTATGACACTTCCAGCACCGGTTATATTTATACCAAAATATTTGTTTCAAAGTTTATTTTGTAAAGAGACCTACTGAGGCTCTTTACAGTGTAATAACTCTTTTTATTTCGTGGACAGAGACTCCTCTCGATGCAACTTTTTGTAATTGATACTCTAAATAATAAATTTTGCACCTTTCATCCCCAAAAAAGAGTTTCATACAATATAATAAGAAACCAGATTTCAATATCTAGATAGAAGTAAGGGTTATTTTCATCTAACTATCCTAACTATGTGGGGTTTTTCATCTCACTACCCTAACTATGTAGTTTTTTCATCTCACTACCCTAACTATTTTTAATAGTCCGATCTCTTCTCTTTCAAGCTCATCTACCACCCTTATTTTGAGTCAAAAGTTTGAACATGGTCGTTCATTTTCTCAACCGTCTCCCCATTAAGGCTCTTTATTTCTGAACCTCGTTCGAAGTTCTTTTTTCTAACTTTCTCTCCTTCAATCATCTTCGCATCTTTTGGTTCTTGTGGTATTCTAATCTCTCTTCCACGAGCCCTCACAAATTTGCTCCTCGCTTTAGCGCTTGCGTTTTCCTCGTCTACCCGTCGAACAATTGTGGTTATCGATGTCTTGCCTATCCACAGGTAAGATCACCATCTCCCGTCATGTCATTTTTGAAGAATCTACCTTTCCATATTCCTCATACCACTCACACGAACCTTCCACTTCTTATAACTCCCTCCACTAACCCTCTGATGATATCTCACCCCCGTTTAATCCTATCTGGTCTTCGACATTCCCATTCCCTCCTCTCATCCCCCCTCATCCCCCTCGCATATATCACCCACGCTTTCCTCTGTTGTCACTCCACATTCTTCCCCTGTCCAACCATCTTTACGTACTCCACCGCAACATCCCTCTCACCCATGACTACACGAAGTCGGGTCGCGTTGTCAAGACCCGTCGTACTCTTGATCTTCATATCTCCACGTCCACTCCTTCTCCCATACCTCATTATTCGTCTCAGGCTCTCTATAACCCACATTGAAAGCATACCATGAAAGCCGAGCTCTCTGCTCTTCATGTGAAGGACACTTGGGATTTGGTGCCACACCCGTCCGGTGTCAACATTGTTAGCTCTAAATGGATCCTCCATAAGAAAATTTGTTTTGATGGTTCTCTTGAACATTACAAAGCTCGTCTAATTTCTCAAGTATTCACTCAACAACCCAGGATTGACTATGGTGATACTTTCAGCCCTGTTGTCAAACCAGCTACCATCTAAGCCACTCTCAGTCTCTTCCTTTCTCATTCTAGGCCCGTTCACCAACTCGATGTTAAAAATACATTTCTTCATGGCGGTGTTTCTGAGACAGTTTACATGAGACAACCTCCTAGCTTTCAAGATCCCTAATTTCCTCATCATGTATGTCGTCTTAAGAAGGCTCTCTACGTCTCAGGAAAGCCCCTCGTGTTTGGTAGTAAAGTTTTTCCTCCTACTTTTTCTCCATTGGTTTTGTTAGCAGTCAGGCTGATACCCCCCTCTTTTTCTACCGCCATGGTTCTCTTACTGCATTTCTTCTTCTTTATGTTGATGATATCCTTCGCACTATGTTTTCCTCGACTCTTCTCTCAACTATCACCTCTTTCCCAAGCTCGGAGTTTTCTATGACCAAACTTGGTCCTCTTCACTATTTTCTCGGCATATCTGTCACCTGCATCTCTTCTGGCCTCATTCTCTCCCAGGAAAAATCCGCTCGTGAAATCCTTGCTAAAGCTAACATGTCCTCCTGCAATCTGTATCACACTCTAGTCGACACCAAATCCAAACTCTCCTCCTCCCCATACCGGTCTCTAATCATCCACTATATCACAGCCTAGCAGGTCCTCTTTAATACTTCACCTTTACTCACCCTAACATATCGTATGTTGTTCAGCAAATTTATTTATTTATGCATGTTCCCCGTGAACCCCATTTTTCTTCCCTTACGTGTATCATTCGCTACATACAAGGTACTCTCTATCATGGTCTCATTCTTCGCCTCTCTCTCTCTCTCTCTCTCTCTCTCTCTCTCTCTCTCTCTCTTGTTGCATATTCAAATACTGACTGAGCAGGTTGTCCCGACACTCGTTGGTCTACTTTTCGATATTGTGTGTTTCAAGATCCTAACCTTGTTTATTAGTCGTCCAAGCGACAACTTGGTTGTGTCTCGTTCTAGTGCTGAAACTGAGTACCGTTGCGTTGGAAACTTAGTTGTTGAGTCAATAAGAGAATCAATGCATTTCTTAAATACTCAAAAGAAGATCGAACGTTCAAGTAATGCTGTGGGACATGGAGTCGCCACCCTCCGATCCACAATACTCGTTGTGTCATGTCGGATTTTCCCTCGGTCCAGAGGAGACGCATAACGTCGCAGAGACATATAACATCGAGAATGCCGGAAACATCTCTAGGAGGACGCATATCACCGGCATTCTCGGAAACGCATCCAAGGGACCATATGTCATCGGGACAAGTAGATTAATGTTGTGGGACATGTAGTCGCCACCCTCCGATTCACAATACTCTCTGTGTCATATCAGATTTTCCCTCGGTCCAGAGGAGACGCATAACGTCGCAGAGACGTATAACGTCGGGAATGCCGGAAACATCCCCAAGAGGACGCATATCATCGGGATTCTCAGAAACGTCTCCAAAGGACCATATGTCATAGGGAACCAAGGTAATGCTCCCTCAGGAAGCATACACTCGGGAGAAATAACAAGTAATCAATTCCCACAGGGTAAAACCGTCCAATAATCAATGCCCCGCAGGGTCCGATCCACCGGCTATGATACTACCCCACACCGGCACTTCCTTCGGTGTAGGTACCATACCGGATACCGACTATGATACTACCCCACACCGGCACTTCCTTCGGTGTAGGTACCATATCGGATGTCAAGTTATCGACTTAGGTAATCAATGCTCCGCAGGGTCCAATCCACCGGCTATGATACTACCCCACACCGGCACTTCCTTCGGTGTAGGTACCATACCGAATACCGACTATGATACTACCCCACACCGGCATTTCCTTCAGTGTACGTACCATATCGGATATCAAGTTATCGGCTTAGGTACTACCCCACACCAGCATTCCCTTTGGTGTGGGTACCTTATAGACACTACCTCACCCGCAGCGTGGGTGCCATACTAGTACCAAGTCATCGGCTTAGTACTACCCCACACCAGCATTCCCTTTGGTGTGGGTACCTTATAGACACTACCGCACCCGCAACGTGGGTGCCATACCGATATAGAAGCTAGCTTAAGGACTCATAAATAGGTAACACACTCAAACAATCAAGGAGAAACCAACGCTTAACGAATCACAATTCCATCACAACACACCACAAGAATCAATCATAATCTTATACTTACCTGTTACTTACAAACCACGATCCATCGGTCCATCGATCACCTGATCGTACCGCTTGGCACAATCAGTCATACTCGATCCCCCAATCAATCATTCGGTCATTCAAGCATTCAAACATTCAATCAAAGACACAATTAAGCAGTCAAGCATTCATATTAGGTCAATCGAATTATCTAGTTGTATTAGACTCTTAACTTATCCAAATTAGGCAACCAAGCATATGAACCTAACACAACAACTAATCCGATGGCTCATCACGACCTCTCTACCAGTAAATCAATTCCCAAGTATCGAAAGCGAGTTACACTAGTGATTCACATCCTAAGCATGCAATTCTAGACACTTCTGGTTATTAGTAATCCAAAGACGGTTATTCTAGTTATTCGCATCCTATATGCATTTCTAGGACCTTTCCAGTTTTATTAACCTAATAGGCATACTAAGCATTATTTAAACGAGAAGTTAAGACTTTCCCTACCTTGTGGCCTTCCTCTAAATACTATGCTGAAAAGTCGAATTGCCCCTACTCCGTTCTTCACACGGGTTCCGGATTGGTCTTCGTCTTCTCGGGTGAAGTCCCGTTTCTCGGACAAAGTCCAGTCTGGGTTTGACAAATAAAATGTCCAATTAAAACCGGTAATTGTCCAAAGGTCCACTGATTTATCCAAAATTGTCTTTTAATTTCTCACCTTGAATTAATTAAACTGATTTTAAAAAAGGTTTTCTTTGAAACTGGGTTGACCCGGATCAAGCCCAAACCCGGATCCAGATCCGGTCCGACCCAGTCCGGACCCGAGCCCGGTCCAGACCCTAGTCCAGAACCGGCCCGTGTCCGAACCCAAATCAAGGTCTGGGCCCAACGCCCGACTTCTTTCTCGTCCGACCCGATGTCTTCTCGGCCCAAGCCTCTTCTGATCCAAGGCTTGTTCCTGGCCCAGTCCTTCTCCCCAGGCCCAAGGCCTGCCCGAGCTCGGGATTGATGTCGTCCCAGCTCCAGCGAGCTCGAACTGCTACGGCCGCCCTCCACGGTGTCGGGTGTGGCTCAGATGGAGAAGTGGAGGCGTAGGAAGGCGTCATGTGACGAGGGAAGGGAGGGAGACGCTGGTCCTGGCGTCGTTGGAGGCTCTGCGGCGTGGGAACGCCAGATCTGGCGGCGTTCCACTCCGGCGCTCCTCTCCGGTCAAATCCAGCTCGAAACGAGCTCGTTGGCTCGCGATTTCCAGGTGAGAGGTAGCGTGGAGAGTGGAGAAGCTCATGGGTATGCCCACCGTGGCTGGTTCGACGGTGGTGGCTCTGGCGAGGCTCGATTCAAGGCGGCGAGGGTTTCGTGTTTTAGGGTTCGACGAGGGAGACGAAGACAGGGGTTTTTGGGTTGGGTTTTGTCTCGGTAGACGAAGATGAAGGAGGGGGAGAAGAAGAAGAAGGCGATGGGTGAGGTTTGAGGGTACGACGAGGTGCGAGAGAAGCCGGGGAAGAGAGGAGAACGACGGCGGCGAAGCTTCGAGTTCGGTTTCGCAGAGAGAGAGAGGGAGGCGCGAGATGGGGAAGATGAACAGTAACGCGAAAGTATGGTTTGACTGCTTATAAAGGGCACTGGGCCGGACCTCGCGTTTGACTGGGTCGGGCTCGCTCGTGGGCCTACGCAGTTCAACAATTGGGCCCGAACTGGCCCAATCCCCATCCGGCCCAAGTTTTCCTTTTACCCTTTTTTTTTCCTTTTCAAACTTGCTTGTTGCAAAAACTCACCCACATGTTTCAGATTTCAAACACATACCCTTTTAAAATAAGTGGGTTTTACAGTCTACCCCCCTTAAAAGAATTTCGTCCTCGAAATTTAAAACGAATGCGCTTCTCTTGACCCTATCTCGGGAACGTCCTGCTCAAGACTCACAAGAGAGGGATCCGCGGTGTACTTCCGCAGTTTGGGAACACGTGGAAGCTGCTAGGCAACGACTCTAGTTCTGCCTGAAGATCTCAAAATGTACGATAATTTGTGGGGTCCACTTGCCTCCGTCGCGATCGAGCCGCTAAGGTCCTTCTTAAGCTCACTCTCAGAAACACCCGATCACTAATCCAAACTCAAGAGGCTTGCGCCTTTCATCTGCTTAAATCTTCTGTCGGCTCTGCACGGTCTTTAACCGTTTCCGAATCTATGCGACCTTCACTTAATCGTGCTTCACTAGATCACGCTAGTTACTCAACACCATACTTAGCGGTGGAAAACAGTCTTACTCAACCGTTCACAAATTCAACGTGTAACGACTCACACCAGGTCAAAGAACTATTGATCAACAACACAAGCCGAATCACACCTCGAATACTTAAGAATTTCAGGTAACGGTCTATATATCCTACGCCAGAATTTTCCGTCGGCACAGGTATCCTGCCGGAACGCTCTATAAGTCGAATAGAGTCGGAATCACACACCAACGTTACTTCTCAATTTCTCCTTAGCAACTGTCACAAGGACTAACCACAACAGAACTCAAACATTACGAAGTCAAAATTAATCATAACGATTCTACAAGAAGTGGTACTCAAAATCAAACTTGGCGTTGAAAACTGGTATTTCTTAACGGTTCACAATCTCAACGTCGGCGTAGACAGCGGACCGTCACAAACAACCCCGATGTAGATACCTCACACCGGAATCCTCAACGGTATAGGTATCACACCGGATAGAACGACCTCGGTTCAGACATGCCGCACCAGAATTTTCCGTAGTTTTGGCGTCTTACCGGAATACCCCGCAGGTTGGGCAAGAACGGCGCCATCCGCAGATGCACTTCTCAGTTTCTCTGTAGTAATCGTTATAAGAATAGTTCACACTAGAACGTCAACAAGGTCATGTCTCGACCTATCACACACAAAGCAAGCAAGTAACACACATATGCTACCATCAAACCAAAGTTCTCATCACTACTGCAGGGTGTGAAACAACCGCTCGTTTTATCACTTCTCGTGGAAAAGTAGACGTACCTCAATCAAGTAAATGGTACAATGCGCCGGCATCTAGCCGAAAGGCGGCATTACTCAAAACATAACTTAATCAAAAGCTCCTGTTATACCAAGCATGGCACACTTGTCCAACATAGCAGCATGTCACACCGGGTAAACCTTATCAGGATTCTCAACCTGACACGGTCAGTCACACATCAAGCATCACAAACTTAACTCGCGGTAAACCATCAACACCTAACTGTGATCAATCAAGAAGGTTACCCAACTCGCGATATTTCTCTTGACATCGATACCAGTTCTCAACCCCCGATCAAAACACATCACAATTCGTCTCACCCAAATCCTCATATCAATGAGTCAACGGTTCTCAAAACCGGTGCATGGTTCGCTACCACCATGAACTCTACCGACATCTAGTCGGACGAACGACGTACAACAACACGGACCGATAGAACCTCTTACTGGCACTTGGTCGAAAATAGGCGTCCTTCAAGACACCAAACTAAATGTACAATAATTACACTCGACCGTGAAACACGATCCATGATCGATTGTCAAGGGTTATCCCAACCGGCGGTATTCCTTATACCATTGGCACCCGTTCACGAGCTATCAATCAAAACAACTTATAATCAAGTCCGCCCAAGTCACCCCTTAAGGAGTAATCAACACGTACTGAGATCTCGATAATTTGAACAGTTCAAAAACCAGCGCGGTTTCTTCATTCGTTACTCGACAATTCAAAACCAACAACGGTTAGCTCTTAACTTTCCCTGTGCCCATGCATGGCACACAATCCGACCTACCATACAATACCTCGTTCGGTGCCATCTTGTTACTGGCCTGGAAGCTTGTGGTAGTCGCCCTCGGCTATCTATAGCTGGATTTTAACGTGAGGTGCTCTCACTTCTAGGACGTAACCTCATGGTTAAGGATAGTCCTCGCGAGACATTAACGATCGTTCTTCTCTTGCTGATGGAGATCTGCCTTGGTACTCGGCTCGCGTTCTCCGTATTCTTCTCCGTTGGGAAAGTCGTCTGATTAACTCTCGGTGGTATCCGTTTGTTCCGTGTGAACTGGCGGTAAATCGATTAGTCCTTCTGGAAGTAACGTAAGAAACATATCATAGTCTAGTTTCTCACGTACGGCACACACTCGTGCAACTTTTCGCTCGTTAACCAAGATTTTGAAACAAAATTAGTCTCGATGGTTCGAATCTTATGTCTTAAATCTTGTAGCGGGGGTAGAAGAAGCTATAGATTACGACTCCTTTGGGTATGGGCCCACCACACTCCCACTGCGCTACTCTGATCTTATCGTAGCTCGGTCATCTCTTATGACCGGTCGGACCGTTTACTGGTCAAGGCTACAGCCTTTCACTGCTCGGCATTCGCTGCTGATAGCACTCGATGAACGCTAGTTGTTTTAACAATCGGTTCTTAAAATTCGATCCGCACTATCGGAGAAGGAAAAGAACCTTCAGTAAGGCCAAGTCAGTTACTCCACTTTCCAACTCCCACTGACGCTAGTCGGTACTACCATACCTCTAGTCGATGTGTTTAAAGTACCAGTGGGCTTAACAGTTTTAAACTCGTTTGATCCATAAGTAATCACGAACCAATACACCCAGTGTAATGCTCAAGTGTCAGCTGACACGAAACACAAAATGTAAATGGTAACAAGTACTCTACGCGATCTCAAGATCGGTATCAAGTTCTCAACCCGGGGCCCGGTAATCATGTACGCTCGGCCCTGCCGCATCGAAGGTCCTCCTCTCGATGTGGGTGGAAGAATTTGCTGCTATGGCAGCATGTTCTCTTATCGACTCTCGTAGATCGACCTGTGGAACGGTTCGTAAATCAATCACTCAATGGGCAGTCTCGGCCCAGATGTTCTAACGGTCTGCACGAAGGACAACACTATGCCACTGGGGCAGGGTCAACAGACGCTACTGCTCCAACCCGTCGTGTCTCACCGGACTGGGTCTGTGGCTGAAACAATCCTGAGGGCCTCTGCCTCCTAGGATTGCGACTCTCTGACGGCCTCAAGAAGTCACTCGGCCTCGGCCTGGTCTTCCGCGCCTTGGCGGTCTCCCAAAATGTCTCTCTAATGCTAGTGTTTGTTCCACTAGTACAAAATAGTCCTCGGATCTGAATGCAATGACTTAATCCGTGATAGACGAACTGAGTCCCTTCTCAAAACGCCTACGGCGGAGAAGAAGAAGGCGATGGGTGAGGTTTGAGGGTACGACGAGGTGCGAGAGAAGCCGGAGAAGAGAGGAGAACGACGGCGGCGAAGCTTCGAGTTCGGTTTCGAGAAGAGAGAGGGAGGCGCGCGATGGGGAAGATGAACAGTAACGCGAAAGTAGGGTTTGACTGCTTATAAAGGGCACTGGGCCGGGCTTCGCGTCTGACTGGGTCGGGCTCGCTCGTGGGCCTGCGCAGTTCAACAATTGGGCCCGAACTGGCCCAATCCCCATCCGGTCCAAGTATGCCTTTTACCCTTTTTTTATTTTCCTTTTCAAACTTGCTTGTTGCAAAAACTCACCCACACGTTTCAGATTTCAAACACATACCCTTTTAAAATAAGTGGGTTTTACACTTAAGAACATTGATGATCAATTGTCCAATATGGGTGCTCCAGTCTCCAATGATCGGCTTGTGTTTCAGCTGGTCACCGGACTTACCAGTGCCTATGATCATGTACCTGCCCTTATTCGACAACGGGATCCCTTCCCGTTATTTCACGAAGCACGATTACAACTATTGTTGGGGGAGACAAGGAAGCAGAAACAACACAATATGCTACCTGTTTCGGCTACTCTTGTCTCACAGGTCCATGGTGATGGAACTACGGATGGCGGCTCGAGCTCCGGCAGGACAAACCGTGGCCAGCGTTCTGACAGGGGCGGAAGAACTCGTTTTGGGCGAGGTACACAGCGTGGATCGCAGCGTGGAATGCAGCGTGGATCGGGCTCTTCACCTGGGCCTAGTTTTCATACCCATGGGCCACATTAAACATGGCAGTATGGGCCTTGCCCATACCCAACTCAAGCTGCCTGGACTGGACAACAATAGGGTTGGACCGGACAACATCACCAGCATGCGTGGGCCGGCCCATCAGCGCCTCATGCCAATCAACAGTAGAATGGGCTACTCGGCCCACCACCTGTCTCACGCACACAACAGCCCAATCAGCAGCATTTAGCTAATGTCTAAAGGGCATCTTCTTCATATGGACAGGAACCCAATGTTCCCACGAACATCGATGCTGCATTTAACTCTATGACGCTCAATCCACCAGATAAATGGTACTTAGACTCATGTGCGACCTCTCACATGACCGCCGACTCAGGTAGTCTCAGTAACTATTTTAATTCAAGCTCTAGTCATCATGTTGTGGTAGGCATTGGACATCATATTCCAATTATGGGTTATGGTAGTACATCTCTAAACCCAACCCACCCCTCATTAGCATTACCTAATGTTATTCATGCACCCCACATTATTAAAAACCTTATATCTGTACGCCGTTTCGTCACTGACAATAATGTTTCTGTTGAATTTGATCGTTTTGGTTTTGCTGTGAACGACTTTCAGACGGGCAAGGTTTTTCTGAGATGTGATAGCTCGGGTGATCTCTACCTTGTGTCATCTTCATCCTCTTCTCATGGTGCATCTTCATCATTTTTAGCTTTATCTCCGTAGGTCTGGCACTCTCGGCTAGGACATCCCGGTGCTCCTATTTTTGATGCTCTTCGACGCAATAATCTGGTCCAATGTGGATCGTCTAGTTCGTTTTGTGATTCTTGTGCATTAGGCAAAAACATTAAATCGCCGTTTAAAATATCTAGTTCTTGCACTTTTGCACCATTTGGCATTATTCATGGGGATTTATGGACTTCACCAGTTTTAAGCTCTGCAGGACATCGATATTATTTATTGTTGGTTGATGACTTTACAAATTTTGTATGGACATTCCCCTTACATTCTAAATCGCAAGTCTATTCTATATTCACTTCTTTCCACTCGTATGTTCGTACTTAGTTTGGGACATCCATTAAAGCACTACAATGCGGCAACGGGAAGGAATTCGACAACGGACCACTACAAAAAATTTGTACTGACACGGGCATGATCTTCAGACTATCGTGTCCTTACACATCACCACAAAACGGTCGCGCTGAACGTAAATTCTAAACTCTCAATAACATAGTTCGTACTCTCATGGTACACTCGTCTGTCCCTCCCAATTTTTGGCACTTCGCTTTATCTATGTCCACTTATTTACCTTAACTTTGTTTCTCCCGCTCATTACTTATTCTCTCGTGTCTTGTCGTGTATGATCATTTGCGTATATTTGGTTGTGCATGTTTTCCACTATTACCTGTTGTGTCTATTAATAAACTTCAACCTCGTTCTATGCCTTGTGTATTTTGGGTTTTCCATCTTAGCATCGTGGCTACATTTTCTTTGACCCGGAGACCAAATGAATCATTGTGGTGCGACATGTTATCTAAACGACAACCTACAATCTCATGTTCCAGCACAGAGGCCGAATATCACGGAGTTGCTCAGGTTGTCTCCGAGTCCTGCTGGGTTCGTAATCTTCTCATGGAGCTTCATTGTCCTATTTCCCGAGCCACACTGGTGTACTGTGACAATATCAGTGTCATCTACTTGGCAGGAAATTCATTCCAACACCAGCGCACTAAGCACATTGAGCTTGACATACATTTTATCCGAGAAAAGGTTGCTCGTGGTCATGTTCGTGTTCTTCATGTTCCTACACGCTCTCAGTTTGCATATATCTTTACCAACGGTCTGCCTCACGTTTTGTTCGTCGACTTTCGTGATAGTCTGAACGTCCGTGAATTCTCGCTCTAACTACGGGGGCGTGTTAAAATTATCTATTCAAATATCAAAATAATATTTGAATAGATCTTATCATTATCCCTTGTATAGATTTGAATAGGAATATTTGTGTATTTATACTTAAACGTGAATTAATAGTAAACACGATTCATACCAACTCTTTTAATAACATGAGTATATTCAATGGTTGTTAATACTACGAAAAATTCCCAAACTTACAATACCAACTTAAAAAACAATACAAATAATCTTCGGGTGGTATTGATAGAAATAGGCTTGTTACAGCTAGTTATAAAATCCTGGCTAAATTATTATCTACAAGGCTTAAAGGTGTAATTGGTAGCATTGTTAGTGACACTCAGTCTGGCTTCATCAAAGGGAGGCAAATCCTTGATGGTGTTCTTATTGCAACTGAACTTGTGCACTCTATCAGAAAAGACAAGGAGCAAATCACAATTATCAAGCTTGACTTTGAAGGCTTTTAATTCAATAAGCTGGGATTACCTTAATCACTACCTTGTGGAAATGAGTTTTAACTCCATCTGGAAAAAGTGGATGAGCTGCTGCTTCCAGTCCCACATTTCAGCACTCATAAATGGCTCTCAATCCACTGAATTCAAAATGGGAAGGGGGCTCAGACAAGGCTGTCCTCTTTCTCCCTTTTTATTTGCTATTGCTGGAGAAGGCTTGCACCAGGTAATATGCAAAGGCATTAGGGGTGGAAATTATGCAGGATATAGGTTTGGCTCAAATGGTCCAATGGTCTCACACCTCCAGTTTGCTGATGACACCATCCTATTTATCAAAGGTGGTTCAGCTTAAATCAGAAGCCTTAGATTAGCCCTCATCAGCTTTGAACTCTACTCTGGTTTGAAAATAAACTTCTCAAAATCAAGCTCCAGTGTCATGAATCCTAGAGACCTCACTGATGAAATTGTCTCAGATATCCTAGGCTACTCTACCTGTTCCCTTCCCATGCCTTACCTTGGTTTCAATCTAGGTGCTAATCCAAGGAGGATCAAAACTTGGGATCATGTTGTATCTAAATTTAAGAGGAAGCTCAACCTCTGGTAAGCCAAGCATCTGAGTTTTGGTGGGAGGTTAACCTTGATAAAGTCCACTTTAAATGCCCTTCCTCTTTTCTACATGTCTCTTATGAAAGCTCCCATTGGTGTTATAAAGAAAATGGAGCAATGGCAGAGATCCTTCCTTTGGGGAAGCACTGCCACTAAAAGGGCTATACATAAGGTCAAATGGGCTACTGTCTGCTTGCCCAAGGAAGAGGGTGGCCTTGGAGTTAGGTCTCTCTCTAAAATGAATGATGCTCTTCTATCCAAGTAGTGGTGGAGGTTGTGTGAGGAAACTGATTCTTTGTGGAAGCTTGTTCTTTGTGCCAAGTTCGGCTGGAAACCTGAAGACTGGAATCTTCTAAATGTTGGCAACATTGATAATTCATCCTGGCTTGGCCATATCCAATTCTTATCCAGAGATATGCAATTCAACTCTTTATTTGGGCAATCTGGTATCAGTTGGATTGTGGGAAATGGTTGCATGGTCAACTTTTGGCTTGATGTTTGGATTGGCTCCCTCCCTTTAAAAGATGTCTTTGGTAGACTCTTTTCCCTCTCAAGCAACAAATATGGGAAAGTCATTGAGTTTTGGAGCAACACTGGTTGGATAATTGATCTACCTGGCTTATCCACTACTTGGGAACATTCTCAAATTAATCTCCTTCTGTCAAGGCTTTCTCCAATCTCCTTAAATCCGATCATCCCTGATACCCCAAAATGGATCAACAATTCTGAAGGATTCTCTGTCAGTAATGTGTTCATGTGCCTTCAGCATCAAGGCTCTTCAAACTCATGGGGTTTTGTTCTTTGAGATTTTGGTCTTCCTCCTAAAATAGCCTCATTCACAAGGCTTTGTTGTCTTAATGCAATCCCTACAAGGTGCTTCCTTGAAGACAGAGGGATTAGGATCCCAATCCATCAGTGCCTTTGTGCTTTCTGCAACCAGTTCTTTGAAGAAGCTAGGCACCTTCTACTTCATTGCCACAGTACTTGGCTTTTTTGGTGCAGGGTAATGTGCTGGTAGTCTACTTCTTGGGTTATCCCTGGCGAATTTGGCTCTCTATTGAGTTTTTGGATGAGTTCTGTCCCTCGATCTGCTGGTCGTTACTGGAAAATCATTGTCGATTTCGCTCTCTGGGTTGTGTGGCTTGCAAGGAACGACTTCATTTTCAATCAGGTGACCGTGGACTGGGAATCAATGTTCTCAAAGCTGCAGATGAGCTCTTTCCAATTCCTCAAAGCCAGAGAAGGTTCCAAGCTTCAATTCTCGGTCACTGAATGGATCAAAGACCCTATTGCCTGCACCAGAAAAACCTCCATTTTGGCGGCTCAATTGCGTTCCAAACGCTGACCTGTTCTTCTCCATTTGCATTTTGTCTTTGTTTCAATTATGCTTCATTTCATTTCTTTGTAATTGATCGTCATGATCCACCATTTGTAACTCTTCAATCAGGCTGCGTCTGCAGCGTCCGCATCTCCCTTCTTGGGATTGCAGGACTATAAACAAAACCTCGCTGATAAAAAAATGATCTTGATGTTCTTTGTCCTTTTGGTGACATTATTAGTGATATGCATGAAGGATTAGATGCTCTGTATGTGTCTATGGTAAGTTGGATCCGTGATATGCATGAAGGATTAGATGCTCTGAATGTGTCTATGGTAAGTTGAATCGGAAAACAAGCAAACAAAGTAACTCATGAGTTAGCCAAGACAACATTGTTAGATAGGTTAAATCATAGTTGGAGTGGAAATGCCCCAGCTCTATTATACGAGCCATCCGTTTAAATGTTCTTTCTCTATAAATCTTGCTGTTCTATTTCAGAAAGAAAAAAAAACAATACCAACTTAAAAAAACAATACATACTAAACTTGTCAATTCTTACAACTACTCGATCTTAGGAATGGTCAAATGCCGTGTAGGCCTTTCTTGGCCAGATTACGAAAGATCAAGCCCTACGATTGTAGTTGTTTTAATTTCTGTAATATTAAATAGTTTTCTAGTCAAAGTCAAGGATATACGAAAAAGAGAGTTTTCAGTGTTCCCGTAAAGTAACAACAACCTTAATTTCATGTAGATGTTGACATGTATATGCTTCAAATCCATTGATGGGCTCCAATTTCAACCCGAACAACCTTCTCCCCAGTACTTAAGGGCCTCTACCCTACGCTTTGGACCTGAAACGGGCTTAACCAATTAGGTTTTGTTTCTCAAGTCCAAATAAAATATGTGAAAAATAACAGACTGAAATCATGTTATCTCTTTGACATGTTCTGTGGATTAAGAGCTCATATCTTGACTGTCAAAGCACTCGAACTTCCTCTCAAAAAACCTTACAGCAAACCTAGCCGCCGTTGACCTCCTCTGTCCTCCACCAGCGACGGCCGGCCACTCCGGCCTTGGCTGTCGTCGGTGGACCTCTTCCTCTTCCCTGCTTCCCCCTCTCTCCCTCTTTAGCTTTTCTTTTCTCCCTCGTTCTTTCTCTCCGACTGTGTGCTTCTCGGAGTCGTTACCAGCCTTGGTCGGGTCGTCTTGTCTGCTTCAGCTCGTGGTGTTGCTTCGTCGGACCGTCGCCGGTGGGTTGCGCCCTTCCCTCACCAGCTCGCGTGCAAGGGTCCTTTCTTCAGTGGCTTCGTAGCTCGTCGGCTCGTCGTCGTCTGAACGCAGCTCGGCACTTCCCGTCATGGTTGACGCTGGTGGTGTAGATCTGCTCCGACGCCTGCTCCGGCGTCCTCTGCTCGGTTCAGGCGGAGAAGTATGCTCGTCCGAGTGTGTTGCTCGCCGCTCCGTCCACGTGTGGCTAGGAGTTCCGTGGTGGTTGCCTTGCCCGTGGCTGGTGGTTTGGTTTCGGCATGCTTGGGGCGGCAGCTTCGGAGTTACTGGAGCTTTCGGATCTGAAACCGGGTAGGTCTTTTCCGGGTCGGGGCTGGCGGTTCGGGTCGGGCTGGCTGGGTCTGGCCTGAATCCGGTTTGGGCCTTTTGGGCCTGATCTGGGTTCTTGGGCCAGCACCTGGTTTGGTTTGGATGGGCCAGGGTAAGGCATGTTCTTATTCTTGGGCTTAGCCCACCTTGTTGTTTGGCTGTTTTCCGGACTTCTTCGTGGTGGCCCTCGGGTGTCTTTGATCAGGTTCATCGTGGGAGGCGTTTCCTAGGTCGGATTCGTTGTGATTCTGGCTTCGTCATCGTTCGTCTTCGCGGAAGGTTTGGTTCTTCTCTCTTAGGCTTTATCTATAACTAGTAGGAATTCTGCTCATCCTTCGATTTAGGATCCCTTCGATTTCCTTTGTACTCCTGTCTTGTTGCGGGGCCCGTCATTCATTAGGTGTTGGCCTATGACGGGTTGTACTGGGTCTTTAGGCCTTGGAAATTGAGATGTCCTCCTTCTTACGGGTTTTGAGTTTCGGTGTTATTTGCACTGATTTATCTATGCCGCTTTGCGATGTTGATCGTCGGCGTGCCGGTTTCTTTTAACTCGCTGAGTTTGGGTGCCAATGAGATACAGTTTTCTCCTCTCGTTTGGATAAAGTCTTTGGCTTTTACTTTGGAAGACGACTAGCTTTTCGGCGCTTTATGGTTGACAATTCTGGGTTTCAGACCTTTTTTTTTCTTGAGCTTCATGTTGGCTTTATTTGGGTGTGAGTCTCCTTTTTTAGCCGTCTTTCAAGGTTTGTTTCCTTTGGGGTCTGCGTACCCTTTCACTTCAGGGTCTGCGTACCCGTTCACTTCCGGGTCTGCGTACCCGTTCACTTCAGGGTCTGCGTACCCGTTCACTTCAGGGTCTGCGCACTCATTTCTCTTCTTCATGTTTGTTGTGATCCCTCCTGTAAAGTCTCTATAGCTAGAGGCTTTTTGTCCTCCCCTTCCAATCTTTGGAATGGGAGAGATTTATATACTGCTTTGCTGATCAAAAAAAAAAGATATGAGGTAAGCACGATTAGATTTCGGAGACACATGCAACTCTAATTTATCTTTAGTATAGTTTTGGCTATCTTTTCTTTAATTGTCGCCGGAACTTTTATTGAAAAAGTACTATAAATTATATCAAATTGGTTACAAAATATTATCCCATGGCTTGAAATAAAACGGGCAACACCCATTTGATCCAAGAAAACATTTGACATTTTCATTAACAAACTCATAAATAGAAAAATGAAATCAAAGTCTATCCCGACCAACAAAAATATATGTATTTATTGGCTTAGTAAATTGCATCCATTCAAACACGAAACTATACCATTTTAATAATACCACCGATATCCTTTACCAATTAATCACCGTTACGGATGTGTAGGAATATGGTATACACGTGGCAAAATGAGAGGATGAGAATGAGAGAGGACACGACAGGCTGAGTTGGCTCTTGCATGAACGAAAAGCCGATTATTGTCATGTACTTTTCAGATAATCTCTTTTATCCATTCCACGTCAGTACCCAAAAGTATCATCCACTAACTCTCACAGACTCACATTTACCATAAACTATTTATAATTAATATTCGACTGTAAAGTGCTCTTTAAAAATATCCAACTGTACTACATTCCAAATTTTCCAGCTATGGTAGGGGCAATTTCGTAACTTAAATTTGATGGTATCATGTTTTTAGTAATAAGTGATGTGATAGAAAAAAAAAACAAATGTAAATACACAAGTTGGATATTGCATCCAAATTAATTTGTATACATATTCTTTTCATGATAAGGACGGGTGATATCCATGGATATTTAAAAGAAACAAAATCTTTAGATATTTATATTTTATAAATACCAATATATTTTTTAGGAATTTTTTTAATATAATATCTTGTTAAACATTTGTTTGTAAAATAATTTTTTAATATAATTTTTTTTACAATTTAATACCTTGACAAACTATTTAATAGGATCCAAACCTTTCACGATGGAAATGCATAACAAGTACATGACAACTGATACTTACGATAACACAACCAACCATCAAACTGAAGGACTAAGACAAACCTTAGCCTCAACCAACAGGAATAACACCTTAAAAGAATCAAGGGTCTAACAGATCCTATACGCAAATTTTGCAAACAAGAAGCAACATTGAAATAGAAAAAAGTCAAATACCCTAATTTTCCAACCCTGAAGCTCAACCAAAAATTTAGAGGCCTCGGGCCTCACAAACTAAATGAACATATCTAAATATACAAATTTTACAACCATTAAGCCCTAGAAAAATCGAAGGTCTAGAAAACCTAGAATAAACACCATGAAATCAACAATACCAAAAGCACACTCGGACCACACCAAAAATCCAGGAAGTCAACCAACGCTACTATGTTCACCGAAATCTTTAACCTCCACGAAAAACGTCGAGGACACTCACCACCGTACCAAAGCCAAGAAGGCACCACCGAGCATTGCTCAACTCTCACTATGAGAACCTGACCGAGGCTAGCACCATCGGATGACTCAAAAAGTGTAAGAACCGCCCCCGGTCGATCCCGGTCGAACCGGTGATTTCTGGCAAAGTTTGACTTTCGACCGGAAAAGTCAACCGAGGACTCCGGGAGTCGTTTGGGACCTTTCCGGGGCCCAAAAATCTTAGCCGTCATCACTGTTAGCATAGTTGGACCATTTCCTTTCTTTTGACTGTAATATTGGAAAAGTCAACGTTTGGTCAAATAGAGACTTTTTATCGACTAAAACAAAGTAAATTCGAAATTCTTGATTTTTCCTAGGAGTTAAGTGGTCCCCACTAGGACACATGTCCTTAGTGGCTTGGAGGAGGAGAAATGGGCCTCAAAAGACCCATTTACCCTCACAAAAGCCAAATTGGAAGGTTTGGACCTAAGGGCATTTATGGAATTTCAACAAGTTAGGTTTTTAAAGTTTTTGGGGTCACTTTTCTCCTCTTTATTTGTGCTGGCCAAAATTAGAGAGAGATAGGAAGAGAAGAAGGAGCTTTGAAGCTTGAAGGAGAAAAAATGTGCAAAAAAATGGAGTCTTGAGCTTGAGTTCTTCCCAAAATCTCTCCAAATTCTTCATACCCATTCTACTACTAAGGTAAATCCTTCACCTATTTTCGTTTTCCTTGAGTTTTGATTTATGGGTTTAAGAGGAAGAACTTGGAAATGGTTAGATTGTTGGAATTTGATGTTGGGTGTTGATTTTTGGAGTAAAAGGAAGTTGGATGATGTTTTAATTTGGATTTGTGGAGTTTTGTTGAAGACCCATAGTGGGTATTGAGTTATTGAGGGTTTTGGAGCTGTTTTGGAGGTTTGGGATTGATAAAAATGGAGTTTTTGGACTGAAATTTCGTGAAAAGGGAGCTGGAGGAAGAAGAAGGACGGAACCCGTCAGACTTGTCACGGATCCGTGACGGGCACCGTGACGGGAAACGTCACGGCTCCGTGAGGAGAACCGTGACGACGCAGGTAACGGATCTGTGACCCGATCCGTGACAGACCTGCTTTGTTCCCTTTTTGGGTGTTTTCTCCTAATTTGAACGTTTGTCTTGAACCGTTTGTTTGAGGATTGTAACTTAGATGTTTGCCTCTTAAACCACCTTTGGTTAGTCTTTAATTATAGTTTTATTTGTGATCCAAGACCGTGGACCCGAGCTCGAGGAAGGAGGACGACTTTGGGACACCGTGAGAGGACGAGGAGGAAGCTAGCCAAGACGTCAATGTTAGAACCCTAATATCGAATCCCTTTAGAATCCAACGCTTAGTCAAATAATCAGGATTTAAATATAGAACAACACAGAAAGCGTACCTGATGATTCCATGTCGATGACGAGAACAAGATCGATTTGGCCTTCCACAGCTCAATCCCTTATACTCTCTATATGTTCTCGCTCTACAGATGGGGATGGAGGAGAAAAGAAAAGCGGCTTGATTGAACTTGGGGACCAAACCCTAATATGCCTTTATATATAAAATCTGAATAAATCCCATTACTCTAAATCAGATTTATATTGGGTATCACACATTACAAAGCCCATACTCATTATAATGTTTTAAATTAGCCTTCCCAAGCCCAATACGAATCATTGACCCCAAATATACTTGTCCAATTTGTAAGCCCACACGTTGGATTATAAAATAACCCAACAGTCAGCAGCTAGGAGTATTTGAGCGTGGGAGAATTCGAGGTAGGGAAAAGTACTAAACTCCTCTCTTAATTTAAAGAATGCTAATAGTATGCCTATAGGATAATAATAACTGGAAAAGTCCTAGTTTGCATATAGGATGTGATTCACTAGATTAACCACTTTTCAATTATATTAATAACCGGAAGAGTCTAGTATGCATATATGATGTGATTCACTAGTTTAATCGCTTTCAATACTTTCGGAAATTGTCGTGCTGGTAGAATGGTCATGTCAAGCCTTAGGATTGCTTGTTGAATGTATTTATTGATGATTGTTCGTCCTTAGCATTGATGCATGCTCCGTCTTTAGGTTAATATAAGAGTCACACCAATCTAGTTGAATTATGATGATTGTTTATGAATGGTTGATCCGTGTTATGATTGATTGAGTGCTTGTTGTTTGTAAATTGATTGTGCTTAATGGTATGATCGGGTGAGTGATAGACCGATGGGACGTGGTTGGTAAGTTATGCCGGTAAGCGTGTTTGTTAATATGAGTTCTTTGTGGCGTGTTGAGATAAGATTGTTGGGTTGCTAAGCTGTGGTTGTACCATGACTTTATGATGCATGCTATTTCCTTGATGTGTTTTCTAAGAGAAGTTGTGTTTCCGGTATGGTACCTACACCGAGGGGAATGCCGGTGTAGGGTAGTACCTAGACCGAAGTTGTGTTCCGGTATGGTACCTACACCGAGGGGAATGCCGGTGTAGGGTAGTACCTAGACCGACAGATTGTATTTGTTCCCCGATGTGAATTCCGAGAAGACCGATGGTGCATTCCGGTGCATGTTTAACCCGATGTGAATCCCGGGAAGACGTCCAAGCCGAAGGGAGTTCCGGTATGACGTGAGGTTGTTTACCTGAGGGGATTGTTTACTGGTTGCTTCACCCCGAGGGTATGCGTTCCTGCGGGAGCGTTTCCGGGAGGACATCTTGCTTCACCTTGATGATCTATGGTCCTTTGGGGACATTTCCGAGAGCTCCGATAATATGTGTCCCCTTAGGGATGTTTCCGGTAGCCCCGATGATATGTGTCTCCTCTGGACCGAGAGGCAATCTGATATGATACATTGACTAATTGTGGATCAGAGTATTGTGGTTTAAGTTATCCACATGACGTTATACGTGCTTTCTTTAGTTGTTTTTATTAAAGAATAAACTGCATCTCCTTTGATCTCCTTTGATTTACTGTTTTATTAAGCATGGTAATTCTTGTTGATCTCTGTTTATGGCGTCTTTTGGTTAATCGTACTAATCGTAACTTTTGGATAATTGCACAAACTGGGTGTTATTACTAAAGTGGGGTTTTCTTTTACTATACTACTTTTTCCTACTGAGCGTAAGCTCACCCCCTTCTTGTTTACTGTTGTACAGGTTTCCTTAATGAGTAGATCTAGCGGTGATCTCAAGGCTCGGGAGCTCCTTGGGGTTTTGGGACTTTTTGTGTTCTAGAGACGTATTGCTTGTATCAACTCTTTTTTTCTGTTAGTCTATTTACAAAGCTGTTGACTCTTGTCACGCCCCAAATCCGGTTTTGGCCGGACTCGAGACGTGACTTGAGTTGAGAATAAAATAATAACATAAAACGCAACCTTTCAACAATAATAAGCCTCAAAGTTTAGTTCCAATCAAATAACTCGATAAAATGGTTTCCGAAACTGTAATAAGAGTCAAACTCCGAATAAGCAAATAAAATATGAGGTTCAATACAATGACCAAGACGTCTCTAAATAAGCCCAGACTCTCCGGAAGCTCCCGAGTTTCGAGCCCACTACTCATCAATTATGCCTGTATAAACAAAAAAAACAAATAGGGGTGAGCTTACGCTCAGTAGGGAAAATCATAAACAGGTTAGCCTCATTTTAGTAATAAAAGGGTTTTAGCACGGTCGCACAATAAGCAGTTAATACCATTAATCAATAACATACTATGAAAATACTAAAGAGGAAATAATACTCAATTCTTAAGAATAACGGTATTATGAGAAATCAAAAGGAAAGTACTGCAAGTATTTGATAACCATTAAAATGAGAGCAAGTGAGTATCACGCTAACAACTTCAATCCCAATACTCCGGAACACTAGGTTCTTGTGTCATGTCGGATCCCATACTCCGATCCACAATAGTCCTTGTGTTATGTCGAATTGTCCCTCGGTCCAAAAGAGGCACATGCATCGGGGCTACCGGAAACCATCCCTGAGGGACGCTCATCGTCGGGATTCCCGGAAATGCCCCCAAAGGACCATAGATCATCGGGAACCGAGGTAATGCTCCCGCAGGACGCACACACTCGGGTTAATCTCAAGTAACCATTCTATCATCCTACACCGAACTCCTCAACGGTGTAGGTACCATACCGTATCAACAATAATCATTATCTCATCCTACACCGGACTCCTCAACGGTGTAGGTACCATACCGTGTCAACAATAATCATTATCCCGCAGGATCATCCTATCAATGCCCCACATGGTCCATAACCAATATCCCGCGGAATCACTAACCAATGCCCCGCAGGGTCCATAACCCATATCCCGCAGGATCACTAACCAATGAACCGCAGGGTCCATAACCCTTCATAGAGACACACACGTTCATCAATATACACCACACGAGATTCATACCCATAATTACACTTACCGTCACTTACCACTTGCTCTCCACCGGTCAATCGATCACATGATCGTGCCTCCTCGGCACAACCAGTCATACTCGATCAACCATTCAATCATTTAAGCATTCAATCAATCAACCAATGATTCAAGCATTCAAGTTCAACATTCAGACATTCAAGCATGCATTCGATCTAGTTTCATTAGACTCTAGATCATCCTAATGACTAGCAAACAAAGCATGTGAAGCTAACACACAACTAATCCGAGGGCTCATCACGGCCTCTCTACCAGTAAATCAATTCCCAAGTATTGAAAGCGAGCTACACTAGTGATTCTCATCCTAAGCATGCTTGCTAGACACATCCGGTTATTAGTAATTGAAAGACATTTATTCTAGTTATTCGCATCCTACATGCAATTCTAGGACTTTTCCAATTTTATTAACCTAATAGGCATACTAAGCGTTATTTAAACGAGAAGTTAAGACTTTCCCTACCTTGTGGTCTTCCTCTAATAATACTCTGCTGTAAAGTCGATTAGTCTCTCCTCCGTTCTTCACACGGGTTCCGGAGTGCTCTTCGTCTTCTCGGGTGAAGTCCAAGCTCTCGGGCGAAGTCTAGCTCCGAGTCTGGGTTTACAGATAAACTTACAATCAGCTCAGGCACGGTACAAAATAAATTTAATATGTTGCCTTTAAACTCGAACGGGATAAAAGCGGGCTTAAACGACGAGTCGGGTTCGAACACCTGCGCACCGAACTCAGAACCCGTTACACGGATCCCAATGCACGGATCCCGATGCACGATTCCCGAGGCATCGATTCACCATTCCACTTTGTCCCGTTCTGAGTCCGTTCTACAGTTCGATAGTTCTAACGTTCCAACGTCCCTCGGTTTCGTTCCAAAGTCCGAAAATCATTTTAAAACCAATCTGATTTAACCTCGTATTGATTTAAGTCTGAAATACTATTAATTCCTTTTGAAAATGATTTTCTTTAACATTTCTGTTCCAATTTCGTTTCCACAAGATCAGATCCAAGGAGATTCGGCTTTCAACAACGCTCAGATCCAAAAGAAGTTCGAGACAACCAAAAAAAAGAAAGGGAAGGGGGGTTTTGGTCAGAAACCGACCACCGGCAGTGACAAACCAGTCGGGGCCACACAGGGTGAAGCTCACTGTGGGGGAATGAAGCGACGGTGATGGTTGGGGGCGCGGCGGTGGGAACGGTGGAGATGGGAGATCCGGTGGCTAGGGCTTGGCCGACGAGATCTGAGAGACAGAGGAGTGAAATGGGGTGGCCGGAAGCTCAGTTACGGGGACACGACGCCGGCAAGGTCTGAGCGGGAGAGAGGGAGATGAGGGAGGTCGGGATCGAGGTTGTTGGCGGCGGGCTTGGTCTTGGGCGGCGCTGGAAGGGAGATGAGGGATGGTGGCGTCCGGTGGCGAGGCGTGAACTGGACGGCGAGTCGGGGAGGAGATGATGGCGAGAACTCGTAGATGAGGAGGGCGGCGACGGGATTCAGAGTTGAAAGGGAGAGGGCTCTGTGAGGAAGAGACGGCAGATGGAGGAGGACGAAGGGAAATTAGGGTTTCTGAACCCTAATTTCCATTTAAATAGCGCGGGCCAGATGCCTTTTTGGGCCTCAGAAGAGAAAGCGGGCCTCACAGCCCAAGTGAGAAAATGCTGGGTCAGGCCTGGTGGTCCAGTCCGGTTCAGTCTGTCTTTTTTTTCACACTTGTTGCGAGAACTTACCCCAACGTTTCACATTTCAAAATAATACCCTTTTAAAACAAAGGTCGGGTTTTACAACTCTTGACCTTGGATTTTAATTAAGTTTTTCGTGGAACTTGCATTATTAAATCTCTTTTACTTATTATTTAATTGTTGTTCTTGGTTCACGTCTCGAGTCCGGTCAAAACCAGATTTGGGGCGTGACAAAAAGAGAGTCAGATTTAAGTGGCCCTAAAATTGCCGTCGAAGTGGCGAGTAGAAGGGACTCAAAACCGATCTCTGCCGAACCAACCAGACTAATAAAATAGTAGGCGAGAGTTAAGTACCACTACAAATACCTAAAACTCAACCCACCAAGCATTGCGCAATCAACTCAGATAACCAAGCTAACCCGCCAAGAGCCAACACTCTAAACGATCCACGAGGGAGAGTTAGAATAGTTCCAAACCTAAATCTCCTCCGAGAAAGACTAAGAAAGGAAGCTGATCAAAACCAGGCAGGGGGAAAAGTACCTGAAAAGGCTGAGATGACGGAAAACACCAATAAGACCAAAGAGACGAACCGACCCGTAACCCACCACTAGAACTGCATTGAAGCTCCAAAGTCCACTCCAAAATCCAAGAAACTGATAAGCCTTTAACTAAACACACGACCCCACCAGTCGAACCAATCTCCCTCACCAGAGAAAACAAGTAAAGAAGAAGTAGGACTTCAAAGCCCGAACATCAAGGTCGTCGGAACGAAGTACGGAAACTAGAGAATTCATGGCAAGACCATTAACACTTTGGGTCTCCAGCGTAGAAACACACGCACTGCTCCGATAGTATCGACAGCTTCGGGAGGTTGGACAAGAACGGAGGGACCCAAGAGCTTCCCAACGAGCTCACACCACCGGTGCTTAGCAGCAACTACCAACTACCCATAGCACAACCACTTCGCACCATGACAGAAGACCACCAAGCTCTTTCACGGCTCCAAAACCCTGTCAAAGGATGAGAAGTAGTCGGATATGTCATGCTCCACCGAGAGAACCACGTCGGACCATTTGGGAGACACCGAGCTTCCAACATAGGGGTTGGATGAGGACTACTGAAGGACCCAAATAGGGCCTCCACATCTATCTCCTTCTTCAGCAAAACCACCTAAGCAAATGAAGAACAGATCTGAGAATGAAGGATTCATGGACGACCGACCCAGCAATGAACCAACCACTTAAAGAAGCACCTACTGCTCAGAGGATTCACATATTAGGACGACGATGGATAACGAGCTCCGGAAAGGAAAGAGGCTGGAGCAACCTCAACAACAACGCCAAGGAAAAGAAGCCGAGCCGGAGAGATGAGAGTTAAATGGAAGGAGGAATAAGCGAGTGGGGGGAAAGAGAGGTCACCACCGACGACAACCATGGATAGAGACCACGACGTCGCCAGTTGGGGAGAGGACCAGGGAGAGGGGTGCTAGCGGCTAGAGTTTTGAAAAAAAACGAGGTAAGTTATGATATAAGTTGCTAAATATTATATTATAGCATATAAGAACATTTAGTTATCAACAGTTTGATATCTAGCCGTTAACTTTCTGTCCATTTTTGGACGAAATACAGTCTCACGAAACAAATGACCTACTATATAAAAATGACAAGAATGCCATTACACGCCTGATAAACCCTCACCCCACAACATTTTAACATATTCTCCCCACTCTCTCCAACAACACCTCTCCTTCGTCTTCCACGCTTCTCAATAGTAACTCATAATCTCCTCAACCTCACCGCCACATTTCCCTTCTCCCTACCGCTACTTCCTCCGCTACTATCCATCGCTCCGATCAATCAAAAATAATGGAGCGACGTTGTTATTCCTACCGTCATCACATCAATTCCCTTCTTATCTCATCCTTGTCCATTCCGTGGATGTAAGAACCGACCCCGGTCGGCACCGATCGAACCGGTGAAATTTGGGGAAAGTTGACTTTCCGTTGGAAAAGTAAACCGATGACTACAGGAGTCATTTGGGACCTTTCTGGGACCCAAAAAGCTTAGTCGTCGTTACGGTTAGCTTAGTTGGGTCATTTCCTTTCAAATGACTACTATTGCGAAAAAATCAAATCTGGGTCAAACTAGGTCAAATTAGGGGCTTTATCGAATTAAACTAAATGTGCTGAATTAATTTTGAGTAGTGGTGGACGCCACATGGACACATGTCCATGGTGTCTTGGAGGGGAAGAAAAGAGTGGAGAAAGACCTATTTACCCTTATTTTGGCCAAATGAGGAGAAAGGGAGCAAGAGGGGCAAAAAGGTCCTTTCTAACTTAGGTTAAAGGCTACATTTGAGCCAAATTTTCAGCAAAATTGCTCCTTGTCCGAAATCCCCTAGAGAGAGAGAGAGAGTGAAGCTCCATAGCTTGAAGAAGAAGAAAGGGAGAAAAGAGAGAGCTTTGATTGATTTCTTCACCAAAAGGCTTCAATTCTACTAGATTTCTCCTCCTTTCTTCATTCCCCAAGGCAAGCCCCCAATCAAATCTCATTTTGATGAAGTTTGGGGTTGATGGTTTGATAGAAAAATCATGAACTAGGCTTGGGGTTTTAGGGATTTGAGGTTTTGATGTTTAAATGCATGATTGTGGAGAGAAAGTGGAAGATTTGGATAGAAATCAATTGGGTTTTTGTTGTTTTGGATGAAACCCACAATGGGTCTTGGAGTAGTGAGGTTTTTGGGACTGATTTGGAGGTTTTGGAGGTTAAAAATGGAGTTTTGAGGGGTTAAAATCGTGGAGAAGAAGTTGGAGGAAGAAGAAGGACGAAACTGTTCGGACCCGTCACGGATCCGTGACGGGGACCGTGACGGAGTGCGTCACGGCTCCGTGACGGAGACCGTGACGACACACGTCACGGTTCCGTGACCTCACCCGTGACGGTGAACATCACGGTTCCGTGACCCAGACCGTCACGGAGTCCATCAAGGCTCCGCGACTCGAGTTGTGATGGATCAGAATTGGGCCTTTTGGGTCTATTTTGATAGTTTTCAAGTAATTAGGAGGGTTATCTATAACCAAGCCTTTGGGGGCTAGTTTGGGGTGTTTTCTCTTTAAACCGTCCTTGAATTACTATTAATTCTCGTATTACTTGTAATCTTAGACGTTGTTCCCGATCATGGCAGAGGAGGCTACTAGGTGACTCGTGATTGTTCGTGTGGATAACGGTTGAGGTAGGGAAAAGTAGCGAATACCGGTTTAATTGCGGAAAGTTACTAGTATGCATATAGGATATGAACAACCGGAATAAATATAGAATCACATGTAGGATGTGAATAACTAGCGTAGTCATATAAACATAGAACTACTTGCGGCCAGGTCGTGCCGTAGGTGTGGGAATTGTTGTGTTGTAGTATCACATGTGGGTCCCTGGTTGGGCTCGTAGGATTGCGTGTTGGTTGTGAGTAGTAGCTTGTAATGTGTGATATGTGTTATGTCTGTTGTTAAATTAAGGATCATGATATGCTATGAGAACGTGGTGAATGTAGTGTGAATCATCGTCTTGTGATATGATCGAGTGATTGATAGACCGATGTGGTGTGTTCGGTATGGTATGCCGGTGTGATATGTTCGATATGATATGTTTGAGGATGTTGTTCCGGTCCGATATCGTGGCCGATGCTATTCCGGCATGATATGTTCTGAGGCGGTGTGTTCCGGTCCGATATCTATATCGATGGATGGTTTCGATATAGATACCTAGACCGAGGCTTCCGGTATGATATCTATACCGTGGAGGATTCCGGTATAGGATATCCAGGCCGAGGATTGGTTCCGGTGCGATACCTGTGCTGCATGTGTGATTCCGGTACAGGGGATCTAGAGCCGAGGAGGGTGTTCCAGAGCAATGTTTATACCGAAGAGAATTCTGGTATAGGATACCTAGGGCGAGGTTGAGTTTCTGGTATGGTATGTGTGATGTGATTTGTACCCCATGCTACGGGAAGATATACCCGACCGATGGAGGATTCCGGTCCACTATATTATGAGTTGTACCCCGAGGCTGTGTGTGCCGGGAAGATGTCTAGGCCGATGTCGAGTTCAGTACGATGTGGATAAGTCGGGTTATGGGAATCCGGCGCATTTCTCTGGGATACCAAAGGTGTGGAAGTGGTTGCTAATGATATTACTTTGTGTGTTGATCTGTTTTGGTTGTTGTGATTACTTATGCGTGTTATGTGATCTTCTGTGATTTGAAATACAGTTATACCTGAGTTCAGTGTATTGCCGTGCGAGTTCGCACGTGTGTTCGGTTGTGAGATAACCGTAGTCGTTGTCCATTGAGAACTGATTTGGGTGACAATGGTTAAGGGCATAATTGAGAAGAAATGTATGAGTTCGGTTCAGTGTCGAGTTTGATTTACGGATTGCACCCGAGTGGGGGGTCAAGCGTTGTCTTGGGTTCTTGTTTAACTGATTCGTAGTTATTGTGTTTACTAGTATGACCTAATTGGATGGTTACCCGTGGTGGTGAGCGGATAGCTCATCCCCTTAACTACTTTTTCCTACTGAGCGAAAGCTCACCCCCTTCATTACTGTTTTACTGGTTCCGATCGTGAGTTGGTTTAGAGGACGTCTCAGAGCTGGGGAGCCTTGCGAGAGTCCTTGTTTTTGGGTTGTCTAGCGACGTGTTTCCCTTTGTACTAGACTTCGTTTTATTCTGGTTTTCGAGCGTTGACTCGGTATTGTTGACTTTAAACAACTTATTGAAGTTTTATTTCGTTTAAACTTGTTTTATTTATTATTATTTTTAGTTCACATCTCGAGTCCGGTCAAAACCGGATTTGGGGCGTGACAGTGGTCTTCCCAGTCTCTGTTCTAAATCTGTGATGGGGGATCTAGTTTCTGTTTCTCGGCGTGATGGGTATTTTATATATTTTTAAAAATAAAATCTGATTATATTTATATTTTTGGGGAGAAATCTAAGTTTTTAAATTAAATATGATTTTTTATAATAAAAACTGATTTTTAGAATATAAATTTAGATTTGTATATATTCTAATTTAAAATAAAATCTTATTTTAATATTAAATAAATAGTTAACATTTTAAAAATTATTGAAATGACATATTTTGAAATTTTGAAAAGTAATAAACGGTATTTTTTCATTTCACTTATTTTTTAAGTTCTAAAAATCCAATGACATGAATTTTAAAATTTGATTCATAGTTATGGGTATTATAGACTTTTTACTTATTTCGGACGAAAAGTTAACAGAAATCTGACAGATAGATATCAAACTGTTGGTAAATATTTTGTCAAGGCATTAAATTGCAAAAAAGTTATACCAGGCTATTATTTTCCAAATAAATGTTTGACAAAAAAATTAGGGGTTGGTATCGGCCGGGCCCCGACAATATTTTCATTATCCCTAACCTAAACTGGGAGGACCGGTTACTTGAAATCCATAGCCGTCACCGCACCGGGTTTCACCGGGAAATCTAATAACTAACCGTCACGGAGCCGACCGGTTATAGTTTTTAACCGACCCATTGAGTTTTCTTTTGGGCCTTCAATTAAAGTCCAAAATTAAAAAAAAAAAACATCAAATTCTGAAACAACTAGAACAATAAAACCAATTTACAACAAAAAAAAACACAATCAGTTATTACTAGTAATTTGTTATTAAGCTATTACATCAAAAAAAAAAACACAATCAGTTTTAGTTAATCGTGTAGGGTTGTATCTTGATGTAAAAGAGCATTGCTCCAACCTTTATCAATCCAAGTTCTCTTCTTGTCTATTTAAATCCTCAAGAGCGTTCTAAGCTCTTGACAGTGGTATCAGAGCCTTGACCCAGCGACCACACGAGATGGCTTCCAGGGATACAACAGAGGAATGCGCCACTCAATCGGTTGTGAACGAACTCAGATCTGAGGTAGCAAACCTCAAACAGATGGGGGAACAAAATCGTGTGGAGATGGATGGCCTGCGCAGAGGGATGGAGGCGTTACTGGAAAAGCTCCAGATTGGCCCAGCAAGAGCACCACCGCAACCTCCAGATGGTCACCAGAACCAGGATAGAGGCAAATCCGTGGCTTCATCACTGGTGGCTAACCCATCAGTAACACCAGGTCTCTTCACTCCCTCCCATGATCCCTACACTGCACAACACCCTCGTCCAGTTCCCCAACACACTCCTCCCCCCATAAATGGCCAACAAACCCCCCAAATTTTTTTTCACCAACATCCATTACCACCGGAACAAGGGTCTTCGTCCCACACGCAACCACCTCACCCAAACCGCCATCAAATGGCTACACCTCCGCCCCCACCACCACACCCACACCCACAAATCAACCATCCACCACCACGACAGCAGCAAGACAACACCACATTTCAAAACCCTCAACAACACAACCAGATAACCTTCCGTTCGCCTTCCTTGTCATTTCCCATGTTTGATGGCTCGGACGTGCGTGGCTGGATCTGAAAGGCCACCCTCTACTTCTCGTTCTACGACATCCCAGAGGACCAGAAGGTCCGTTTGGCATCGATTCACCTTGTTGGTCAGGTGGAGTTTTGGTTCATAGAGTACACGATTAGTAAGGGGATAATCTGGTGGGATCAGTTCTGTTACGATCTCGTTTGGAAATTTGAAACCATGGGGCGTGAAGATGTGTTGATTGAGCTCAAGAGGTTTCAGCAGACGGGATCAGTCCAGGACTATGAACTCAAGTTTGGGGAGCACAAAATCTTGGTCATGACTCGTTATCCAACACTCACGGAGGACTTCTTCATTTCTAACTTCATCGGTGGCCTGAAGGACCAGATACGCCCGGGCGTGCAGTTTTTTGGGCCCCAGACGCTGCTCCATGCCATGTACTTGGCTCGTCACGAAGAGTACCGTCTCAGACAATATCAGTCGGCCACAACACGTCCGGCGTTCCAAGCTTTCCCACGCCCACGGCATCAATACATCCAACAGCCGGCGTCAGTGCCTCTCCTCCTAGCTCCTCTAACGGCCAGGCCGCAGCCTCGCCTCGTTCCGATGTCCCTAGACGAGAAATGGGCCAAGGGCCTCTGTTTCACTTGCCCGGCAAAGTACACGCGCGATCATGTTTGCCCAAACAAACAACGCCTTTACGTTTTGTCCGAACTGGACGACGACGAGGACTCTCAGCCCCTAGACCCTCCAGAGCCGCAGACCCCGAAGCCGTTGGTAGAGGAACTCCAGGAAGGACTGGTTGATGGCACGTTAGATGAGCACAATCTTTTCCATTTACAGTCGGAGACCCTTTACACATCTGCTACCTCAAACGACTCTAAATCGATTCGTATTGAAGGCACGCGGTTAGGACACTCGATCTCTATTTTGGTTGACTCGGGCGCTTCGAAATCCTTCTTGGATTCATTGACGGCCAAGCACTTGGGACTCACTGTCGTTCCCTCCGTCCCTGTTCTGGTCCGTCTGGGTAACGGGAAATCATACGTCTGCGCCTCGGCCTGTCCCATATCGTGGGTAATGGAGGGTTATCAGTTTACCTGGAATGTGCTTGTTATGCCATTGGGCTCCTTTGACATGGTTTTGGGGGTCGATTGGCTCAAAACGGTCAACCCAATCTTGCTCGATTACGAGGCTCGCTCGATTACTATTCGCCATGACGGAGCAGCCGTAATCTTGCAGGAACGACCTCCACAACATATGTACATGATCATTACTCCTCAACAGGTTCTCCATGAACTGAAACAGGGGGAGTCGCTGTACCTGGGGCAATTTTTTGCGGTTGACACTGGTGACTTGCGTCCCACGCAACAACAGGGCCTCCAACCTCTGTTATCAGAGTTCGACGATGTCTTTGCAGAGCCGACAGCTCTTCCTCCACGGCGCGGCCACGACCACCGTATACCTCTCCTCCCAGGTTCCACACCTCCATCGATACGTCCTTATCGTCAGAGTTTCCAACAGAAGAATACCATTGAGAAAATGGTTGATGAAATGCTCAACGCGGGGATAATTCGTGAAAGTCGGAGCCCTTATTCTTTTCCGGTCATCCTGGTTAAGAAGAAGGACGGGTCGTGGCGTATGTGCGTGGACTACCGTCAATTGAACGACCAAACGATCAAGGATAAGTTTCCTATCCCCACAATCGATGAACTGCTTGACGAACTCCAGGGGATGCGTTACTTTTCCAGGATCGACCTTCACTCGGGTTATCATCAAATTCGTTTGGAGGAGGGCGAAGAGTTTAAGACGGCGTTTCGCACACACAGAGGGCATTACGAGTTCAGGGTCATGCCCTTCGGTTTGAAAAATGCTCCGGCGAGCTTCCAGGCATTAATGAACCAGGTCCTTGGGCCTTACCTTCGACGTTTTGCCTTGGTCTTCTTTGACGACATACTGGTCTATAGTGCGTCTTGGGAGGAACACTTGCAACATCTCCGCATCATACTCTCTACTCTCCGAGAACAGAGCCTATTTGCCAAGCCCTCAAAATGCGAGTTTGCCCAGGAACGTATATCATATCTGGGTCACATTATCACCGGCGAGGGTGTGGCGACTGACCCTGACAAAATTGAGGCGATGCAGACGTGGCCCACGCCTGGTTCCCTCAAAGCTCTGCGCGGCTTCCTCGGACTCACTGGTTACTATCGCAAATTCGTGGAGGGTTACGGCTCCCTGGCTCGTCCTTTGTCAAACCTCCTCAAACGCAACGCGTTCATTTGGTCCCCAGAGGCGCAGCGTAGCTTTGAGGCTTTGGAAGTAGCAATGGCATCCACGCCGGTCTTGGCTCTGCCGGACTTCTCCAAACCCTTTGTGATCGAATCTGACGCATGCGATACAGGCATTGGGGGCGTTTTAATGCAATCTGGCCGGCCTATTGCGTACATGAGTAAGGCCTTGGGGGATTGCAACAAGGCACATAGCACGTATGACAAGGAACTCATGGCTATCGTCGCGTGCATCCAAAAATGGCGACATTACATATCTCAGTCACCGTTCGTGATCCGCACAGACCAGCAAAGCCTTAAATACTTGCTGGAACAACGCCTGGGTACTGCTTACCAGCAGAAATGGATGTCGAAACTTATGGGATTGGTCTACACGATCGAATACAAGAGGGGCCGTGAGAACAGAGTCGCAGACGCCCTCTCACGATTGCCTGCTGAATCATTGAGTGTGTTGTCCACTCTCCTTCCGGTTTGGATCACAGAAGTCTTAGAGAGTTATGACAATGATGCAGAGATCGATGGCCTCTTCGTTCGTTTGGCCTTATCACCTAACTCTGTTCCCAATTACTCAACACGCCATGGCATGCTGCTCCTTAACGGCAAGATCTGCTTGGGATGTAGCAAGGGAGCTCGTGAGAAGATCATGATCTTCTTCCATGACACAGGTATGGGTGGCCACTCGGGCGTACTAGCCACAACAAAGCGTATCCAGCGCTATTTCTTTTGGCCTCACATGGCCAAGGATATTCAGAAATTCGTTGTTGAGTGCGATACCTGTCAACGCTGCAAGGTGGAGACGATGGCTTCACCCGGTTTGCTTCAACCACTTGCCATTCCCTCCCAACCATGGACGCAAATTTCCATGGATTTCATCGATGGCTTGCCTCCCTCTGAAGGGTATACTTCTATCTGGGTCGTAGTGGATAGGTTCTCCAAATACACCCATTTTTTCCCACTTCGCCACCCATACACGGCTGCAACATTGGGGAAGCTGTTCTTCGACACCGTCTTCAAACTTCACGGCTTACCTCAGGACATCGTTTCGGACAGGGATAGACTCTTCCTCAGCAACTTCTGGACTGAGTTGTTTAAGCGTATGGGTGTCCAATTGAAGCTCTCCACGGTGTACCATCCTCAGACGGACGGACAAACGGAATGTGTTAATCAATGCCTCGAGAACTACCTTCGAGCAATGACTCACCAATCGCCGAGGAAATGGGCTCAATGGCTCACCTTAGCCGAGTACTGGTACAATTCGAGCTTCCATTCATCCCTGGGGTTATCGCCATTTGAGGCCTTGTACGGTTATGGACCTCCCCTGTTTGGCATGTCCGGCGACACGTCCAATGTTCCGGCCATGGAATCCTTTGTCCTCACCAGGGATGAGCTTTCTAAACTCCTACAAGAGAATATTCGAAAGGCCCAACATCGTATGAAATCCCAGGCTGACAAGCATCGCTCGGAGAGGACATTCGAGGTGGGCACTTGGGTTTATTTAAAACTCCAACCATATCGCCAGAATTCGGTCAACCTGAGGAAGTCGATGAAACTCGCCGCACGGTATTACGGCCCTTTCCAGATCACCAAGAAGTTGGGAGCTGTAGAATATCGCCTCCGATTGCCAGAGGAGTCTAAGATCCATCCGGTTTTTCATGTTTCGCTGTTGAAAAAGCACCTGGGTAGCAAGCATAGAGTCGTGGCATCCCTGCCGGATACCACATATGATGGTCGCCTCAAGCTCCACCCAGCTGCGATATTGGAAACCAGAATCATCCGCCGCAACAACGCAGCAGTGCCGCAATACCTGATTCGTTGGGAGAGATCGGCCACAGAGGACGCGACGTGGGAGGATGCATCTTCCATGCGCGCCGAGTTCCCGGACTGGTTCGCTAAAATGCAGGCTTGAGGACAAGCCTGCCAAAGAAGGGTGCATTGTCACGATTGCTTCAGAGGCAAGCAAGTCCGAGGTTGAAGAAAGACGCAACGCACCGTTTCACTTAACCGAGTTAAGTCGAAACGGTGCGTTTGATATCGCGAAGATCAGGCGCGCTTCTTTTGTGGTGCGACACGTGGAGACTGGGTATTGGTGGCCAAAGTCAAACGAGCACAGTTCGTCGTCTTCCTCCGTCTGAAGCTGAAGATGCAGAGAACAGAGCACGATGCAGAGGCTGTCGAGAGAGATCCATCCTCGTGACCATGTTTGTCTATTTAAAGTACTAGAACTCCTAGGGAAAGGCATGCATTTTGAATCCTTTAGTTATAGCATAGAATTAGAAGTTTTAGTTAATCGTGTAGGGTTGTATCTTGATGTAATAGAGCATTGCTCCAACCTTTATCAATCCAAGTTCTCTTCTTGTCCATTTAAATCCTCAAGAGCGTTCTAAGCTCTTGACAGCCGCCTACTCCACTGACGATGCCTCCCGAGAGCTTCCCTTACCGGACGTCGAAATCGCCACCTCCGCCGGACTACGCCTTCCCGCTCACTCCCACGTCCTGGTAATTTTTTCATCTTCTTCTGCGTATTGTTTCAAAGTTTTTTTTTTCTGCAATTTTCGTTGAAATTTTATGATTGTTGAGAGGAGCTCTGTTTTGCACTGCAAATGTTCGTTGAAATGACTGTTCCGGAAACTCTACAGATCGGATATATGGTTCGTGTTTTCTTTTCATGTACTGATTTTTGTTTTTCGGAAATTCACGAATGCGTCAGCGTCTCCGGTGCTAGAGAGCATCATAGACCGGCCGTGAAAGCACCGGAGCTCGGAGAAATTGATTCCGATCCTGGGCGTTCCGTCCGATGCCGTCAACGCCTTCGTCGGGTTTCTCTACTCCTCAAGGTTCGTTTCTTTCTTCCCAAATTCGTATTACATTTCAAACGCGTCATTTGAATACTCGACCAACGGCTGAGATGAAGCTTTGATTTGAATTCTAGGACCGATTCTTTTTTCCTGTTTTGTTTCAGAATTAAATAATTAACCGGAGAGAATAAATGTTTATGGTTGCTTAATCGGGTGGATAATCCCCTAAATTGGCGGAAACGTTTTCGATTGGCCAAATAATTTAAGGAAATGACTACCCCCATGAAATTGATCAGGTGCACGGAGGAGCAGCTGGAGAAGTATGAGATCCATCTGTTGGTTCTGTCCCACGTGTTGTTGGTCCCTCCTTTGAAGCAGAGATGCACCAAGGCCTTGGCCGAGCGGCTCACGACCGAGAACCTTGTCGACCTTCTAAAACTGGCACGCCTCTGCGACGCACCGGATCTCTACCTCAAGTGCATGAAGCTTGATAACAATTGTAGAATTGTATTGTATTCGATGAATAAAACCTACAATGTACATGTGTATATATAGTGGTGTTGTACCACTAGGGTTTCCTAAACCCGATGCTAACCCTAACGAGCCACATGGGCTGGGCCTATACAACATATTCTAACACCCCCCTCAAACTCAAGATGGTGGTAATGAACCCAAGTTGAGTTTGTCAACCAAATGTTTGAACTTTCCTGGGATTAAAGCCTTGGTGAAGATATCTGCAATCTGATCGCTAGAGGAGACAGATCGGAGAGCGAGGGTGCCCTGACTGAGATGTTGTCTGACAAAGTGGCAATCGATCTCAATATGCTTGGTGCGTTCATGGAAGACATCATTATGAGCAATCTGAATAGCACTCTGACTGTCACAATGAATGGTAGTGGTTGACTTGTGAACAACACTCATGTCATGTAGTAACCAACGAAGCCATATGAGTTCGGAAGTAGTATCAGCAAGGGCTCAATACTCAGCTTCCGTGCTGGTGCGGGCAATGGTTGTTTGTTTCTTACTTTTCCAGGAAATCAGAGAGTTACCAAGAAAGAAATAGTAACCTGTGGTAGATCGTCGGTCTGTGGGATCGCCTGCCCAATCTGCATCTGAATAGGCCTGTAGGACTAAAGGTGAGCCATAAGAGAAATGTAGTCCTTGTGTTAAGGTGCCTCGAACATAGCGCAAGATCCGAAGAACGGCCTCATAGTGAGTAGTGCGAGGTGCGCACATGAACTGACTGACGATGTGGACAGCATATGCAATGTCAGGTCTAGTAACAGTGAGGTATACCAGCCCTCCAACTAATCGGCGATATAAGGTGGGATCCTCGAGAGCTTGACCATCTGATGGAAAATACTTGACATTCGCTTCAATGGGAGTGGAAGCGATCTTGCTATCGGTTAGTCCCCCCTTGGAGATGAGCTCGGCTGCATACTTAGCTTGGGACAAACGATAACCAGAGGATAGAGAGGAAATCTCCAAACCAAGAAAGTAAGAGAGATGACCCAAATCCTTCATCTCGAACTGGTCGCTTAGATGACGCTTAAGATCCACAATGTCGATAGCATCATCACCAGTAATGATCATATCATCCACATACAGAAGTAAGAGAGTATGGCCCGAGAGGTCCGACTAACAAACAGGGAGCTGTCGTGCGGACTGGAGACGAAACCAAAGACTGTCATCGCACTACTGAACTTGGAGTACCATGCCCGCGGAGCCTGCTTGAGTCCATAAATGGATTTGCGCAAACGGCAAACCATGTGTGGAGGATGCTCATAGCCGGGCGGGGGCTTCATATAAACCTACTCTGTAAGATCTCCATTGAGAAAAGCATTCTTCACGTCCATTTGAAAAACGTCCCACTGTCGACCAGCAGCAACAACAAGAATGGTGCGAACAGAAGTGAGTCTCGCAACAGGAGCAAATGTTTCCTCATAATCAACCCCATGTTCCTGGGTAAATCCACGAGCCACAATACGTGCCTTGTAGCGCTCGATAGAACCATCTGCCTTGGTCTTCACTTTGTATACCCATCTAGAACCGACCACATGTTTATCCTGAGGTAAAGGTACCAGATCCCATGTATGAGTCTTCACCATGGCATGTAGTTCCTCAGTCATAGCTTGCTGCCAAAGGGGGTTAGTGCAAGCCTCCCGATAGGTGTCAGGCTCATATACAGAGGACACTATGGAAGCGACACGAGATGGTAGGGTTACCTCAAAGTCCTGGAGGTGAGATGGGAGTTGCCGATGACATTGAGGTCGAGTCGGTAGCACAGGATCCTCTGGCGGAACATAGTCCACGGTAGGAGGCAGAGATGTCGGAGCACCTGCAGGAGTTAGCTCAATGGGAGAACCCTCATCATCATCAGAAAACAGATCAATATCAGGATTAGAAAAGAAAGGAGTGGACTCGGGAATGTGAAAAGAAGACATGGAAGAAAACATCTTATGTTCCCAGAATGTGACATGGCGAGATATGCGGAGACGTTTGGAAACCGGGTCCCAACATCTGTACCCTTTGTGTTCGATCCCATACCCAATAAAGCAACAAAGATGAGAACGAGGTTCAAGTTTAGTACGTTCATGAGGTTGTAGATGAACAAAACAGACACACCCAAAGACACGAAGAAGATCATAAACTGGAGGACGGCCATACAAACACTCGTAAGGAGTTTTGTTACCTATGACTGGGGATGGAACCATGTTGATGGTGTAGACGGCTGTGAGGGCAGCCTCCCCCCAAAAACGTTCAGGACAGGCAGCTGCAATGGTAAGAGCACGGACCGTATTAAGAATATGGCGATGTTTGCGTTCTGCTCGACCATTTTGTTGCGATGTACCAGGACATGAGCGCTGAACGATAGTACCGGTGGAAGCAAGTTGTGCAAGGAAGGATGACTCTTTAAGTTCCATGCCGTTATCCATACGCAGTGTTTTGATAACTTTAGAGAATTGTGTGCGAACCAGGCATAAAACTCAGAATAAATTTTGTTGAAGTCAGATTTATTATGCATGAGATAAATCCAAGTAAAACGAGTATGATCATCAACAAATATGACAAACCACCGAGACCCCCCTATGGTCGGAACAGGTGCCGCTCCCCACAAATCAGAATGAACAAGATCAAAAGGTGCAGAGGAAGTAGTATTATTAAGGGAAAACGACAGTTTATGATGTTTAGCAAGCTGACAAAACACACAATCACCAAAGTTATTCGAAACTGACCCCAACAACCCACTAGAAATAAGACTACGCAAACGAGAGGAAGAGGGATGACCTAGGCGAGAGTGCCAGAGATCGGCGGAGATGACAGCGCCACAAGTAGACGAGGATGATGATGATGGTGAGGTAACCACCAGTGAGGTGAGTTCGAACAGGCGACCAACTTTACGTCCTGTCCCATGGATTTGTCCCGTCAGTGGATCCTGCACAAGAACAGAAGAAGTACGACCAGAAAAGTTAACGTCAAAACCCAAATCACACAATTGACCAACCGATACAAGGTTCAGTGACAAATCTGGGACAAGTAATGTGTTCGGCAGTGATAGCTGGTCTCTGGTTGCGGTACCACAGTGTGTGGCAAACATCATAAAGGTGCAGAGGAAGTAGTATTATTAAGGGAAAACGGCAGTTTATGATGTTGATTTGATTTTGGAGATTACCTTTATTTATGCATAACATGCTTGATTTCTCTGTTCAGTTTCAATGTTTGGAATCTGAGAATCATATGCTAGGATCAGATTAGCCAATATATTAAGGAACTGGACCATATGACTCCATGATAGCTTCAGCGTATCTATCTATATTCTACTCTTTTTGTGGTCTTGAGATTTGGTAGTTGGGAAGGCCTAATCATTAGTGTGAAATAGTATGTCCATATTAGCTGCTATTTTTGCTTTAAAAATCAACTTCATAGGAGATTGGGTCCATTGTTGGGTGTCAACATTGAAATTTGAAACGAGCTTGCAAGAACCAATCAAATGAGGTCCCTAAAGGAAGAGGGTCAGGTTGATGTTAAACCTATCAAAGGAGGTTAGTGAGAAATGTAGCACATACAAACAATAATGGTTAAAAGAACATTTTTCAGGAATCAGTAAATAACACGACATAGCTTTGAGCTTATATCTGAAATGAAAATATCATAGTATTGGTATCTAGATATTTCTGCTGCACCAAGGTCCGTCTTTGTTTGTCATGTTGTTTAAGGTCTATCGAGGATTGTTCATTGATAATTTGCTATGGTAATGTGACAGGCAATTCAAGTTGAAGACAAAACAGGAGAGAAGAGGAGATGATGCGATGTGGAGGCTGCTGGTGAAGAAGGTTGTTTCTGCCAAAACCATATCTTCCTTGTCATTGCCTAAGAGGAAGAGAGGGGACGAAAGTGGAGAGACCGGACCCAGTCATTTTAGAGGAACTTTAGTGTCCTTTGATGTTGATGTAAACAAAATGTGGGAAGGAGATTGTAAGTAAGAGTGTCATTTTGTTTTTAGTAGTAGTTTTGTGCATTAGCAAAAGAAGAGTAGGCACAGTGAAAATACTTTATACACCAAGGAAAAAGTAGTAGATAAAGTTGCGTTGTTTGTCACTTCTTTTTTCCCTTATCAAATATCCATATCATTTGTTACATTGTTTAATACACAAGGCAGATCGAGAATATGCATGAAATTTTTTAGAAAAAAAAGTTGCGTTGACTCATTTATTGGCGTTATGTCCTTAAATTTGTAGGCACTAAATTTTTGTTTGAAACGTATAATTTATATTGGATCAGACTTCCACAATTAAAAAGGTCAATTTTATTAGTTGGGCGTGTTCCTAGCTTTTATAAACAACTTTTTATTCTTATATATTCCCGATATATGTTCAACTTCAACACTCCCCCTCACATGTAGGACTGGATATCTACACGTGGGTCATAGCAGGATTGAATATCTGCATATGGACCGAATACCATAGGGTGTGTAAAACCCCGCTCTTTCAAAAGGGTTTTATTCGAAAATTGAAACGTTGGGGCAGAGTTTTGCAACGAATGGAAGTTGAGAGGGAAAAATCAAAAAAAAAAAAAGAAGAAGAAGGGTTTGGGATGGACTGGGCCGGTCAGAGAGCCGGGCCTAGCCCAACCACGCGAGCCAGGCCCACTGGTGCGAAGCCAGATCAACCCTACTTTTTTCTTCTTCACGCGAGATTGCACGCGAATCGAGAAGCGCCGCATCCCTCTCTTCTTGGATCCCCTCTCTCCCATCTCAGATTCCCACCTCTCCCTCTCGCGAACTTCGCCGGAATCGAACCAGTAGCCGTCCTTCCTCCTCCATCACGCCCTCGTCCTCGTTTCCCATCCCCAGATCCGTCTCTCCCTCCCCCAACCGACATCGCCACCACCGTGTTGTCCACCACTACTCGTGAATCAAGAGCGCCGTCGACAGAAAACGAGAACGGACGACGAGCTTCTCCGTTCTGTTTATCTCCCCGACCGTTCAACCCACAAGACGCCATCGGAACCTCATGGCGGTGCGGGCTCGGAAGAACTCGGTCGGAACAATAACGGCGAGAAATCCCCCCTCGCCAGATCTGAAAGACGAGGTTGTTGGACAGCGCTCCTGATACCGCCACCACTGCCACCGTCTCTTCGGTGTTCGGGCGTGAATTCCGACCAGATCTACACCCATCTCGAGTGTCCTGTTGTCGTCGCCGGTGGCCGGAGATGAGCCCTCGCCGGCAAGCTCAAGCAGACAGAGCTAGTTGGGCTTACGGGCCAGGAAGCTGGTGGGCTTAGGCCAGAATCAAGGTGAGGATGGGTTGTGGCCCAAGACTGACAAATACGGTCTTGGACCGAACCGTTGGAATGGGCCTCAGGACAGGCCTGGTTCGGCTGGATCCGGGTCAGGCTAAGTCCGGGTCTGGAACCGGGTCCGGACCGGGTCTGGTTTGAGTTTCGGGTCGGATCCGGGTCAACCCTGTTTCAAATAAAAATGTTTTTAAAATCAGATTTAAATCACTATTTAATCTGATTATTGGACTTAAAATTGGAATTTAAAAGGGCAAATTGTGCAATTCTGAGGATCCTTGGACTACCGGGACTTATTGGACCTTTATCTATTAAACTCAGATTATCTTCGCCCGAGAGCTTGGGCTTCGCCCGAGAAGACGGAGACCAATCCGGAAACCCGTGTGAAGAGCGGAGTAGGGGCAAATCGACTTTTCAGCAGAGTATTGAGAGGAAGACCGCGAGGTAGGGAAAGTCTTAATTTCTTAATTAACGCTTAGTATGCATGTTAGGTTAATAAAATCGGAAAGGTCCTACAAATGCCTATAGGATGCGAATAACTAGAATAATCGTATTTCAATTACTAATAAATGGATGAGTCTAGTATGCATGCTTAGGATGATGACAATTAGTGAAGTGTGCTTTCAATACTTGGGAATTGATTTACTGGTAGAGAGGCTGTGAAGAGCTCTCGGATTAGTTGTGTGTTAGGTTCACATGCTTGGTTGTTAGTTAGTAGGAAATCAAGAGTTTAATGGAACTAGTTTACTTTACTGTTGATTAGTTGAATGTTTGCTTGATTGGTTGACGATCGTGTTGATATAATTGTTGATTGAATGGTTGATCGAGTATGACTGGTTGTGCCAAGGAGGCACGATCAGGTGATCGATTGACCGGTGGAGAGCAAGTGGTAAGTGATGGTAAGTGTAATTATGGGTATGAATCCCGTGTGGTGTGTATTGATGAACGTGTGTATTTCTATGATTGATTGTGGACCCTGCGGGGCTTTGTCTGATAGATTCTGCGGGATACTGGTTAGTGTACCCACACCGTTGAGGATTCCGGTGCGGGGATAGTTTACGAGAAGGATTAAGGGTGATTTCGTATAGTACCCACACCGTTGAGGATTCTGGTGTGGGGAGCGGCTTACCCTACGGGGCATTGGTTATTGGATATACACCGTGGAGGATTCCGGTACAGATAATGGTTTACCCTACGAGGCTTTGGTTATTGGACCTACACTGTTGAGGAGTCCGGTGTAGGGTGAGATGATGATTATTGTGGATACGCGATGGTACCTATACCGTTGAGGAGTCCGGTGTAGGAAGAGAAATGATTAATGGTACCCACACTTTTGAGGAGTCCGGTGTGGGAATGGTTTACGGGAATGATGGGAGCCGGAAGGCATTGATTATTGGATCTACGGGGCAGTTGGATGGATTACTTCGTGAGAGATGGTTTCTATGGTTGCACCCAAGTGTATGCGTCCTACGGGAGCACTACCTTGGTTCCCTAGGACATATGGTTCTTTGGATACGTTTCCGAGAATACCGATGATATGCGTCCTCCTAAGGATGTTTCTGGTATTCGCGACGTTATACGTCTTTGCGACGTTATGCGTCTCCTCTGGACCGAGGGAAAATCTGATATGACATGGATACTCTGGTGGATTGGAATTATGGGAACCGAGGTGATCCCAGAATCTATCCATGGATCGGAGGCTTGAGAAAGCGAGTGGTTGGTATGAGATTAAATACTCTCATTTTGCTCTTATTGATCCGTTAAAGTATTTATTATGAACTTCTTTTAAGTTACTGTTATCTTGTAAAAAGCGATACTATTTCATTATCCGGATCCTATAACATTTCATTGATTTATAGAATTTACTCGTTCCCGTTGTGTCAATTTTTTATGTTAGTCTAACGTTCTCTGTTTATTCTTTGAGAGTTCATCGTTATCCTCGAGAATGCGTTATTGTTATTGTTGCCTCTTATTCGTTCATTATACCTTTGGTCTAAGGGTTTTAAATACTTTTGTGACATTGATTTAAAGAAGCTTTACTATTAAACTCGGAGACTAAAGTTGTTTACGATTTTCCCTACTGAGCGTAAGCTCATCCCTATTTGTTTATTTATTGTGTGTACAAGTGTGCTTGGGATCTGGGAAATTCGAGGCTCGGGGGCTTCCGGATGTCTTGAGAGTTGTATTAGAGATGTGTTGGTCCACATTGTTGATCTTTATTTACCTTTGTCACTTATCAAGTTTTGACACTATATTTGAAGTTTAGATTGAATTATTGCGGAATACTTTGGACTCGTTCTCAGCTTTAAAAGAATTTATTTCTATTGTACTACTTTTACCTCGTTTGTTTCAGGTCACGTCTCGAGTCTGGCCAAGACCGGATTTGGGGCGTGACAATTTGGTATCAGAGCCTGGTTTCATTTGAAACAGGTTGTAAATTTGGAACTTGTTTTCAAAACCTCGGACCAACGTCAGTTAGTGGGTAGAGTTAGGAAGTCTAAGTCGTGTGCTTAGTGACGCAAGTTAAAATATTTGATGCGTAGAGTGGGAACGACACGAATCTTGATTGTCTCAATGGTTGTTTCAATTTGAACCTCTTTATTGTGATGGTTACATCAATTGATTGGGATCCCTACCCTATTGACTGTAAAGTACAGTGATCGGTGAAGCCGAATGGTCGAGATCGGTATTGGGTTAACGAGCGGTTATCGAGCCGTTGTAAATTGGCCGTTCCATGATTGATAAGATTGAAGGGTTGATTTTTTGAAGTGTATCGAGGTGTGGACTTATTGAAGGGTTGACTGCTTGATTTATTGAAGGGTTAAAATGTTAAGGTGTTGAATTGTTGAAACGTTGACTTGGTTGGGACATTGACCGCTATTTAAGGAATTAAAACTGAGATGATAATCCAATTGGGATGAGATTTTAGAAAAGAGTAGAACTCGTGTATTCTTGCGCTCTTTTTAAGTGTATTGTGTTTATTCCGAGGCTCCGTGATCCGGAAAGATTCGTTCCACCCTATGCTCCGTGATACGGGATTGGTTTTACTCCTATGCTTCGTGATACGGGATTGGTTTTACTCCTATGCTTCGTGATACGGGACTGGTTACACCCCTATGCTTCGTGATACGGGAAGACTGAGCCGATGATGCTCCGACACCATACTTTGTTGTACTATTCTAATGCTGCGTGTTCAAGAGTGATGAAATGTTAGTTGTGAAATTGTTGATTTGTTTAAGTGGTAGCCGTCATTTAAAAAATTAAAGTTGAAACTAATATTGAGTTTGAAATTAACTTTAAGTTTGAAGCTAAGGCTTAACTTAAATTTGAAATTGAGCTCGAAATGGAAAGTAAGTCGAGACAGGGATTGAGATTGAAATTAAGATCGGGTTTAGATCGGGTGAACGAACGATGCTCAGGTCGGTTGTGACACACTGGTTAATTAATTATTGAAAGAATTGCCGTTTGGGTCGGCCGTTAATTGTTAAGTAAAACCTGAAGGGTTAAATTGACCGGGTAATAATGAGTTATTTGCTAAAACCCGCATGGGTTATTTTTTTTTTGTTTAAGAGGTTGTGTATTTGAGATGTTTTGTGTGCACATTATGGGTAAGACTATGTGTACAGGTTATTATATAATGTCCAGCTTAAACGAATGTTTAGAGAAAAATACAAACGGGTCATGCCAAATTTTCGATAGAAACTGAAGTGTTTGCACTATCACGGGCTAACTCAGGGGCGCCACTGTAGTCGAGCGTGATAGAGGGATGTCAAGTGGTTACAACGAGATTCGGGGATGCCTGAATCAGGTTGTAACGACGTGAGATCGACATGAATGTTATAAGAGAAAAGTAAGGAATTGAGATTTGGAAAAGAGTTGAGGACATAAATTGTGAGATTTATCGTGTTGCGATTCTAGACCCTAGTGTTGGGAAGAGACCCAAATCGAGGGGTATGCTTGTTGCTTTGTGATTTGTGTGAATTGATTGAGATTGTTTCCTCCTGTGGGAGTTGATTGATTTGTTTGAACCGGTGATTGTTGTTGTGAGACGCACTAAGTTGCGGCCTTTTCTGCCTATATGTAAAGTATATATATTTATCTTCTGAGCCTAAGTGTGGTTGATCATTATATGATCTTGGTGGGACGCGCGTGAACGTCCTTGTGTTTTGATCGAACCGGTTGTTCTAAACGAGACTTCGTACTAGCAATCTAAGTGGGATCCCTTAAGACGCATGAGAACGTCCTTGTATGATAAATCGAACCTCTCGAGTTATGAGTACTTACGTTTTAAGTGCAACGAGTGCACGAGATGTCCCGTGTTTACAGTCCGGGAGGGACCAGGAGCCGCCCAGTTGTGGGATGGAGCCAGACACCAGCTGTTGAGCAGGAAAGGGCAGCAAGTACCAAGGTTACTACTCCTTTAGAGCACCAGAGTTTGAGCGTGGACCGTCAGGGTTACCAGCTAGAGTTCCTCCAGTCGCAGAGTCGACTCAGGTGACCCCCATGAATGAGGTGGTTCGCACAGTACCAGCAGCGCCCAGCGCTCAACAAGAGACTGCAACACCGGCACCAGAGTCTATGCCTACGGCAGACGCCGTCACTATCGAGAGGCCAGGTCAGATGCACAGCAACACGGCCAGGCTCTCAGAAATCTTCGTAGATTGAGAACGCCAATCAATCCCGGGGGTTCAGACCCCGAGGCAGCCGTGGTATGGTTGGAGCGGATTACCCGCAACTTTGTAACATCGAGAGTTGTTCAAACGACTTCCCCAGCGGAGAATAATACGGAAAACGAGAACCGGGTACCAAGGAGTACCTTTGCCAGCAAGAGAAGAAAGAACGCCAAATGTCCCACGAGGACTAAGCATAACCCTAATGTTACACCTTAGAAACGAGAGCACCTCACATTGAAACCCGACAACAGATAGCCGAGGGCGACTACCACAAGCTTCCAGGCCAGTAACAAGATAGCACCGAACGAAGCGTTGTGTGGTAGGTCGGATTTTGTGCCAAGCATGGGCACAGGTAAGGCTAAGAGTTAATCGTTGTTGTTGTTGAATTATTCAAGGAACGATTGAAGGAACCGCGTTAGTTTCCGAACTGTTCAAATTATCGAGATCTCAGTACATGATTATTACTCCTTAAGTAGTGACTTGGTTGGACTTGTCTATAAGTCATTTTGATCATTAGCTCGTGAACGAGTGTCTACGATATAAGGAATAGCACCGGGTGGGGATAACCTTTGACAATCGATCTTGGATCATTTTTCTTGGTCGAGTATAATTATCGTACATTTAGTTTGGTGTCTTGAAGGACGCCTGGTTTCGATCAAGTGTCAGTTAGAGGTTCTATCGGTCCGTGTTGTTGTACGTCGTTCGTCCGACTAGATGTCGGTAGAGTTCATGGTGGTACTGAACCATGCCCCGGTTTTGAGAACCGTAGACTCATTGTTATGATGAGTTGGGTGAGACGAATTGTGATGTGTTTTGATCAGGGGATCGAGAACTGGTATCGATGTCAAGAGAAATATCGCGAGTTGAGTAACCTTCTTGATTGATCACAGTTAGGTGTTAATGGTTTACCGCGAGTTAGGTTTGTGATGATTGGTGTATGACTGATCCGTATCAGATTGAGAATCTTGATAAGGTTTACCCGGTATGACATGTTGCTACCTTGGACAAGTGTGCCATGTTTGGTACGACATGAGCTTGTGATTAAGTTATATTTTGAGGCATGCCGCCTTTCGATTAGATGCCGGTACAGTGTACCATTTACTTGATTGAGGAGTTACATCTACGGATGGCTCCGTCCTTGTCCAATTTTCGGAGAATTCCGGTAAGATGCCCATACCGACGGAAAGTTCCGGTATGGCATGTCTGAACCAAAGTCGTTCTATCTAGTGTGATACCGATATCGTTGAGGATTCTGATGAGAGGTATCTACATCGAAGTTGTTGTGTGGTTCCGACCTTGTTTGACTTGTATAGAGTTCCAGCAGGATACCTATGACGACGGAAATTCTGGTGTAGGGTAACGAGATCTTCACCTAAGTTTTCTTGAGTGTTTAGATGTTCTCGGCTTGTGTTGTTACTCAGTATTCTTGAGTTGGTGAAACGTTGCGCATGTTTTCGTGAAGATTTGAGTAAGGCGGTTTGGCACCGCTAAGGGTTACAATTTGAGTTGTTGTGAGACGTTGCACGTTGGTTTTGCGAACTGTTGAGAAAGACTGTTTTTCACCGCCAAGTATGGCGTTTGAGAAAAGAGCGCAATCTAGTGAAGCACGATAAAGTGAATGTTGCGTAAATTCGAAAACGGTTAAAGACCGTGTAGAGCCGACAAAAGAATTATGCAGTTAGAAGGCGCACACCTCTTGAGTTTTCAGTCGGTGAGCGCGTATTTCTGAAAGTGAGCCTAAGAATGACTTTTAGCGGTTCGACCGCGTCGGAGGCAAGTTGGTCCCGCAGCTTATCGAACATATTGAGATCTTCAGGCAGGACTAGAGCGGCTGCCTAGTAGCTTCCGCGTGTTCCCAAACTGCGGGAGTGCACCACGGATTCCCTGCTTATGAGTTGAGCGGACTTTCCCTGAGGAAGGGTCAAGGGGAGCGCGTTCGCTTTAAATTTCGAGGACGAAATTCTTTTAAGGGGGGTAGACTGTAAAACCCCGCTCTTTCAAAAAGGGTTTTATTCGAAAATTGAAACGTTGGGGCAGAGTTTTGCAACGAATGGAAGTTGAGAGGGAAAAATCAAAAAAAAAGAGAAGAAGAAGGGTTTGGGATGGACTGGGCCGGTCAGAGAGTCGGGCCCAGCCCAACCACGCGAGCCAGGCCCACTGGTGCGAAGCCAGATCAACCCTACTCTTTTCTTCTTCACGCGAGATTGCACGCGAACCGAGAAGCACTGCATCCCTCTCTTCTTCGATCCCTCTCTCCCATCTCAGATTCCCACCTCTCCCTCTCGCGAACTTCGCCGGAATCGAACCAGTAGCCGTCCTTCCTCCTCCATCACGCCCTCGTCCTCGTTTCCCTTCCCCAGATCCGTCTCTCCCTCCCCTAACCGACATCGGCACCACCGTGTTGTCCACCACCAATCGTGAATCGAGAGCGCCGTCGACAGAAAACGAGAACGGACGACGAGCTTCTCCGTTATGTTTATCTCCCCGACCCGTTCAACCCACAAGACGCCATCGGAACCTCACGACGGTGCAGGCTCGGAAGAACTCGGCCGGAACAACAACGGCGAGAAATCCCCCCTCGCTAGATCTGAAAGACGAGGTTGTTGGACAGCGCTCCTGATACCGCCACCACTGCCACCGTCTCTTCGGTGTTCGGGCGTGAATTCCGACCAGATCTACACCCATCTCGAGTGTCCTGTTGCCGCCGCCAGCGGCCGGAGATGAGCCCTCGCCGGCAAGCTCAAGCAGACAGAGCTAGTTGGGCTTACGGGCCAGGAAGCTGGTGGGCTTAGGCCAGAATCAAGGTGAGGATGGGCCGTGGCCCAAGACTGACAAATACGGGTTTGGACCGAACCGTTGGAATGGGCCTCAGGACAGGCCTGGTTCGGCTGGATCCGGGTCAGGCTAAGTCCGGGTCTGGAACCGGGTCCGGACCGGGTCTGGTTTGGGTTTCGGGTCGGATCCGGGTCGACCCGGTTTCAAATAAAAATGTTTTTAAAATCAGATTTAAATCACTATTTAATCTGATTATTGGACTTAAAATTGGAATTTAAAAGGGTAAATTGTGCAATCCTCAACGGTACCCACACCGTTGAGGATTCCGGTGCGGGGATAGTTTACGAGAAGGATTACGGGTGATTTGGTATGGTACCCACACCGTTGAGGATTCCGGTGTTGGGGAGCGGCTTACCCTACGGGGCATTGGTTATTGGATATACACCGTGGAGGATTCCGGTGCAGATAATGGTTTACCCTACGAGGCTTTGGTTATTGGACCTACACCGTTGAGGAGTCCGGTGTAGGGTGAGATGATGATTATTGTGGATACGCGATGGTACCTATACCGTTGAGGAGTCCGGTGTAGGAAGAGAAATGATTAATGGTACCCACACTGTTGAGGAGTCCGGTGTGGGAATGATTTACGGGAATGATGGGAGCCGGAAGGCATTGATTATTGGATCTACGGGGCAGTTGGATGGATTACTTCGTGAGAGATGGTTACTATGGTTTCACCCAAGTGTATGCGTCCTACGGGAGCACTACCTTGGTTCCTTAGGACATATGGTTCTTTGGATACGTTTCCGAGAATACCGATGATATGCGTCCTCCTAAGGATGTTTCTGGTATTCGCGACGTTATACGTCTTTGTTATGCGTCTCCTCTGGACCGAGGGAAAATCTGATATGACATGGATACTCTGGTGGATTGGAATTATGGGAACCGAGGTGATCCCAGAATCTATCCATGGATCGGAGGCTTGAGAAAGCGAGTGGTTGGTATGAGATTAAATACTCCCATTTTACTCTTATTGATCAATTAACGTATTTATTATGAACTTCTTTTAAGTTACTGTTATCTTGGAAAAAGCGATACTATTTCATTATCCGGATCCTATAACATTTCATTGATTTATAGAATTTACTCGTTCCCGTTGTGTCAATTTTCTATGTTAGTCTAACGTTCTCTGTTTATTCTTTGAGAGTTCATCGTTATCCTCGAGAATGCGTTATTGTTATTGTTGCCTCTTATTCGTTCATTATACCTTTTGGTCTAAGGGTTTTAAATACTTTTGTGACATTGATTTAAAGCAGCTTTACTATTAAACTCGGAGACTAAAGTTATTTACGATTTTCTCTACTGAGCGTAAGCTCATCCCTATTTGTTTATTTATTGTGTGTACAGGTGTGCTTGGGATCTGGGAAATTCGAGGCTCGGGGGCTTCCGGATGTCTTGAGAGTTGTATTAGAGATGCGTTGGTCCACATTGTTGATCTTTATTTACCTTTGTCACTTATCAAGTTTTGACACTATATTTGAAGTTTAGATTGAATTATTGCGGAATACTTTGTACTCGTTCTCAGCTTTAAAAGAATTTATTTCTATTGCACTACTTTTACCTCGTTTGTTTCAGGTCACGTCTCGAGTCTGGCCAATACCGGATTTGGGGCGTGACAGGGTGGAGGTTAAAAATGGGCCGTGAGCCGAACTAGGCTCTGATACCATGTAAATTTTTGTTTAAAACGGACCACTTATATCTGATCGGGTTTCTACAACTAAAAGATCAACTTTATTAGTTGGTTGTGATTCTAGCTTTTATAAGCAACTTTTAAATTTTATATTTTCTCGATGCGAGTTCGACTTCAACATTTACTGAGCGACAAACAGTACATTTGTTTAGAAAAAATAAGCATATGACGACAATTAGATTAATAAATATTAAGAGTTTTTTTGAACGAATAAATATTAAGAGTTAAACCACACTGACAACCAATTAATAGAGAAAGACTAGTCTTATCTAATTATTTATTAAATTTTTATCTAAGTTGCTAATTAATTTCTTCGAAAAGTATATGTTGGAATGTAAGCGGGCCGAGTATGGGGCGGGTTTGGAAAGACCTGACCCAGACCCATACCTCAAAACCTCACCCCACCCCGCCCCGAACCCAACTAACAAAAATTATAAAAAAAAAATTGGGTCAAAAAAATAATTAACTAGCAAAAAAAAGTTCATCGTATAAATCCTAAGATTGGATTCAACAATGGAAGAGAATAAAATAGTAAAATAGAGAGGTCATTTGAAGTGGGATCGTGCCAAGATTCAAGATTCAAACAGATAAGAAGAGAATAGAAAAGTCATTTTAAGTGGGGGCAGTGGGTTTATCTTCGCCTGCAACTTTACAGGTAGAACACGGTCAGCTTGCGTCGGAACCTCAAGCTTGCACCACGGTTCTTCGGACCATTTAAGATCATTGCCAAAGTTGGAGCGGTTACATACACTTTTCGCTTACCTGAAGGCTCCAAAATGCACCCCACCTTCCACGCGTCCTAGCTAAAGAAGAAATTGGGCACTGAGCAAACAACATCTAGCTCGTTGCAGGAGTGCTTGGAGTCCGGGCAGTTCAAACTTGAACCGCTTCGAGTGCTTGAAACCAGGATGATCAAACGCAACAATCAAGCTATTGTGTAGAAGTTGATTCAATAGATGGAGTCGATGCCGGAGGACGCTATTTGGAAAGACATTTCCTACCTCCGAAGCCGATTTTCGGGCAGTACTTTTGAGCCAGAAGCTTGAGGACAAGCTTCTCCGAGGGAGAAGCATTGTTAGCCTTCGTTGAGAAGACGAACCAAAAGACGCAGTATCAAGGCATGAATAAAGACGCATCCACGTAAGAGATTAAGACGCAACCATGAAGCTTCATCTGGCACCATCCTCTCAGACACGTTCGAGTTGTTGGGGTTGTTGAGTCTGTTTTTTTATCAGCAAAGCAGTATTATAAAAGCACGACCTTTTCAGAAAATGAAAAAGGAAGGCACCAAAGTCGAAGGGGCAGAGCCCGAAAATTCTGAGGACCGAACTATTTTTGGCCTAACAGAAAAACCACGTGGTCTGAACAGACTCGGCCACGAACCAAACACCATAACTACCACAGACGAACAATTACAAGAAAGAGCATTCCAATGCCAGGAACCTCAGCTACCCAACAAGGGTGCAACGAATACAAACTAGATTTTACAACCGTAAAGCACAAAACAAGTGAACTGGAAAGAGGTCTAAAAACCGTTTTTAACTACCATGAAGCTCATAAAAAGAGGTCTAAAAACACACATATTCCAAACGTGAAGCGTTAAAATAGTCTCCAGATAGTAAAATCCAAACCTAAATCGAACAAGTAATAAGCAATCTATCTCATCGAGACCAAAAACTCAGCGAGTAATATGGTCGCCGGCAATCAACATTGCTAAAACGGCAGAGAAAAACCAGAGGACAAAAGCCACCTAGAACACTTAACCTTATAACTAAATCCAGACGACATCCAAAAAGGTCGAAAGACCAATACCACCCATCGGGAGCCAACACCATAGCCGACGAGCCCCCGTCAACCAAGAGATGGGGAAAAAAGGATTCGAACTAAATCTAGACTAAGGATAAGCGGAAAGCTTTGGACAAGAACGAAAAAGTAGGATAAGAGAGGGACCTTACCAAAGACCCAATCTTAAACTGTCAAAAGTCGCTACGCCACGAATCTGAACGACCTCCTTACTGAACCGAAGCAGGAGATGAGCATAACCGAGTAACCAGCACCCTTAAGCAGCAAAAAACCTCACATGTCTCGAACACTTCGAACCAACACCGAAATCACCGAGTTGTTGCCAACACCAGCAACAGCCACACGAACGCCTCTACCAAATCCTCACGATCAACAAAACCTGTCTGTGAAGTGTGTCCCACAGCAAGACGAGGAGGAGGCAACGTGACTCACCGGAGGAATGGACAAGGGAAGCAGCGAGAGACGGAGTTTGGGCGGTCCCTGGGCACTGAGGTCGACTAGAACGCGTGCGAAGTCGCTCCGAAGTAGAACAGAGACTTGACGGGGAGTAGAAGAGGGAGGACCGACGAGCAGCGGAGACGCTCGAGAGAGACGAGGAACAAGAGTCCCAAAACAGCAACGATCCACACCGGTCGGATAAGAAACGCTTCCCACACACCGTTCAGGAACAAGTTCTCCGGTCAAAGTCTTGAACGTCATTCGAAGTCCGGACATCGGACGGAGATAGAGAAAAAGAATAGCAAGAGAGAAGGAGAAGGGACACCGGAGGTCGGAGAACACGAGAGCAATTTCCGACCAACAAATCCGGGATGAACGTGTCACGAACATCTCCCACTTACCGGATATGAAGGAGAAACGCCACCATAATGCTCTGTCGAGGTCCGACAGGAGACTGAAGCAAAGGAAGAGGCATCGCACCAGAACGAGCCCACCCAAATCCGACCCAAGATCATACGAGATTTGGAGCTCGGGAACAAGGAAGAGCAGAGGAAGACTAGGTGCCGAGAGACAGGCCACATGCCGACGAGGACAGCCCCTACAACCTAGGGAGGATCTGAATGTCTAGACTCCGAAGGAGAGAACTCGAAGAAGAAGGGAAGAAGGAGATAAAAAGCACGGGAAAGGGGAGGGCAAAAGGGGGGGGGGGGGGGGGGGAGAGGTGTTTACCACTGGCGACGTTCATGGGCGGAAACTATGGCGTCGCCGGCGGAGCGAGAAGCAAGACGAGGCTACAGGAGAAAGGCGGCTAGGCTTTTACTTGCAGAGAGCTTTCAGTCGTGCTTTGTGTCTGTTACGATCAGTAGCATGAGGTGACAGTCAAAAGCGCTGACGCAAATATCACCAACCATCATTATAAAAAGCTCAGCACGTACTCTTCATTTTATTTTGCAACTTGTGTAGTAATTTCCATTTTCAATCAATAAAACAAGAGTTTCGCCTCCAGTTCCTATCATCTGCGAATCAGAAATCTCAGCACCGTTATTTTATGATCTTGCTTTGGAGTTATGTTCTAGGTTTGTGTGATCACCATTTATAACTTTCCTCTGGTTCAATCTAAGAGTATTGGGTTTTGTGATAAGCTTTGCAACAAATACTCTTAGAAAAAGATATATTAGACACTTATATAGTATAAATTTCATAGAAAAATGGCTTGTGAAATATGGATTCATTAGAACATTTTTGTTCGAGAGTTAAGATGCTTGAAGTACAAGCAACTTCAAAGTTATATTACTTCTTAGCTTTGTAGACTTCTAGTTTTCTTTTTCTCAATCATGCAGAATACCTGTGATGAACAATTTTGAACCTCGAAGTTCCAGATTAAAAGATAAGAAAAAAGGGGAAGGGGAAACAATGGTTATAAAGAGCAATTTTCTCAGAATGTAACACAGAACAATGATCTGCTTCATGCTCTTGGAAAGGGATTTCGGATTGTACTACTTCCCTTGAGCTCATCTGATATTTCTCTGTTCAATTTTACCAAAAATAAATCACTATTATTTTAAAACGTACACAAAAAATATCAATTACCTGTAAAAAAATTGTTTTATAATCATTCCACACGATTAACAAAAAAAAATGGGATTGTTGATATAATTATATCAACAATCAAACGGAAGCGGCGGCTATGGCTTGGGTGCAGCCGTCGCAGCCGTACTTGCTGGGTGATTAATCACCATTGGTATTGATCAATCACTATGGCTTCACGGGGAGAGTGGTGCTGCTGCATGGGTAAAGGCATGGTGCTGGTGCGGATTTAATTGGGTGCGCCGTGTAGAGCTTTGATCATAGAGGAGGCTACGACCGGCGACAAAAGGAAGGGCCAAGGGTTCTTGTTCGCCGATGGTGGTGGACACGAAGCCATGGGATCGAGGGTTTGCGATTTGACCTCGGGAGATCAACAAAGGGCTACGAGACCGGTGCTACCGGGTCATGACGGTAGCGCCAGAATGAGAACGGCGGCGCCTAGGGTTTCAATTTTATATCGCCGCCAAGTCTGTGTACATGGATTCCGATGGCGTCTTTGTCTCCGGCTTATTGAGGTGCGCCTGACCGGTTCTAGGCGGTTCGGTGGTCGTAACAACTGTAACAGTGGCGGAGGATAGAGTGGAGGCAGCGGGTATAGTCGGCTGATGTTATCTGTTGTTCGTCTGACTGAAAAGGGGACAAGTACCGTATGGGCCTGGTCCTCAGTCAGCGACAGGATGTACCTGTCTGCTGTATGCGCTCGGACGTTCAATGGTCTGTCGCTCATTCTGAGCGTTGACTTGGAGGGGACTACGGGGTCCAATGGATTAACACTTCAACCGGCGAGGGGCAGAATGCACCCTCGCCTCGATCAATGAGGACTTCGTGGTCAAGGGAGGGGTTGGTCGGCTGTACCACCTTCCTGGCTGATAGATGGCAATGGTTCCATCACCAGCCGACAAGATTTTCCCCTACCAGTCCGGGGTCAGCAATTCCGCGTTCAGAAACCCTACAAGTATCACTCAAGAGAGGACGACACACGTTGACTTGCCGCGAGAGATGTCAGTCCACCACTATTATTCTTTCACTTGGTTGGCTCGACCAGTGCCATTTGGTAGAAGTATGTTGTATCAGTATCTCAGGATGCTCGCAGATGTCCCCTTCAACTGCCCCACTTTATATTTCAGTAATAATAATATCTGTTCTTCTAAAAATACAAAAGAAATACTTCCACAATCATTGTACACTAAATAATCAAAATGATGTCTGAACCAGGGTTGTAAAAGTCGGCCTAGGCGCCGCTTAGGCGCGAAAACTAGTTCTAACACCTCGACTGGTGCTACTCGGGCAGATATAGGCGGCTGTCCGACTTAACTCCGATTAGGCGGACATAGGCGGGCTTGGGCGGGCTTAGGCGGGCCTAGGTGGATCGAGGCGGATCCGGGCGTGAAGACGGTGTTTTTCGATAGCTGTGGCGAAGAGTACTGAGACCTTGAGCTTCATCGATACTACTTCAACTCTGTTGTCATGTTGTTTAGTTATGGAGACACTTTTGAAGAATATGAAATCAGGGAAGAAAGGAGAGAGTTGGAGAAGAAGAAACAAAGGGTTGCGTCTGAAAATTTCCATGACATGGGGAATATGCAATAGTAAATGTGTGTTGTCTTGTCTACTTTTCTGTAAGTTAATGGACTTTGTGAGTTGTGTACTATTTATCTTCTTAATAAAAAATGGAGAAAAGAGAATAAAGAAGTGGAGGGAATGCACGTGGTTAATGGACACTTTGAGAAGCGGAATTTTTTTTTGAGAGGAAATGGAGATATTCATTAATGTAAAAGAACTTGGTGACCCCACAGAAGGAGATCACCGTACATAATCTAAACAAGAATAATTGGAAAGACAAGTGCATAAAACTTAAATGTGCTCTGTAGCATAATTGCGGTCGGGGGTGTGAGACTGCGGTAGCATCCGGGGATACCGATACAGTATACTCCAACCAGAAGAGACTGACCGAGCAGATCAGAGGAAAAACAAACAACGGTGGACCAATTACTCCCCCGGTATGTCAGCGTGCGTCGTCCTCCCTTGCTTGATAATGGTAGGGCTCCTGAACACGGGAATGCTGACCCCGAAGTGGTAGGGTAGTAACACATCAGTTGTTGGTGATACCAATGCCACCTATACACCAGGGAGAAGGTACAGCCGACCAAACCCTCCCTGGCCCCTGCCGGACTCATTCCTGGAGGCGAGGGTGCTTGGAGCCCCCCGCCGCTGTAGGTGATACCTCATTTGACGCCGCCGAGTCTTCTTCCTCTTCTAGCTCCTCCTCCGCACTAGCCTCTTATTCCCAGATAGTGACGGTGCCAGATCCTTCGCCACCCAGTCGTCCCGATCCTCCTCAACCCCAGCTTTACCATGCCCCCACCACCCCGGTCCCTCCTTCCGCCCTGGTGTTCGTGGGGTCTCTTTAGATCGTCCACCTCTGTCCGACCCCCCTAAGTAGGTCCAGTTTGTTCCTGGGATAGCCTTCCCGTGCTTCGCCTTCTCTATGGCCGACCTCGGGTCCCCTGGTGCCCTCAGGGATACTCCCCTAGAGCTCCGCACAACCGGACAGACCGGGAAGAGGTGACCCGCGCAGCAGCAACCGAAGCAATGTTCAGGTAAGTACTCATATGAAATAATCAAACGTGTTCGTACCTGCGAGATGGAGAGACGGAACCAAATCTGACTCTGCAGGGGAATCCTGATGTCTGCTTTGATTCGGACCTTCATAAAGTCCCCCCAACATAGCCCATCCTTGTCTACATCTACGCCTTGGTAGACGCCCAATGCATTTCAAACTCTGAAACCCCACATCCCTCGTCCATGCCCCAATTGGTAGATTGGACACTCGTGCCCAAACCGAGAAATGGTGGAACTGCAGATCACTAACCTGCATATGCGCTCTCAGATCCGTAAAAAGGACCAGAGAGTCCCTAAAAGACCAGGGTTCCCCCAGAAGAACTCTTTCCCTTTCCTTAGCCGTCCTGAAGAAAAAGGCCACTAGCCCACCTTCCAATGGCTTCGCCTCGACCTTCATACCCCAGACGTCCTCCATCCTTGCCACCACTGACTTCCAGAAAACATTCCTGGATGTCAGGACCTTGGCTGCCAACGCATACTTATATAAGCTCCCCCTGCCAGTAACCTCCTGAATTGGGACCACGACTTCCCTGATCCGCATAGCCCCCATCTGACGGTCCAGCGCCACCAGTTCCCCCCTATCAGACCCATTACCCATCGGTGGATCCCCCTTGAAAACCGACCCAGGCACCTGACCCGCCCCGGCCCTCGGATCCGCCCCACCATGTGCTCCTCGACCCGCTCCATAACGGGCAGCCCAACTCGCCACGTCGCCCGCACCTCCCCGGGTCCAGCCCGGATGAGGGCCCAGCCCAGCCCGCGGTTGACCAGCCCTACGGGCCTCAGTCATGAAACCCCGACCGAAGCCCGCATCCTCCCTGGCCCGAGGTGGCGAAACCCTAGCCGTCATAGGCTCATTCCCCTTTCTTCGCCGCCAAGTCACCTCCTCCGGCCCCTCCCTCGCCGCCAGCTCCGACTCCGGTGACCCCGTCCTCCCATCCGTCCCAGTCACCGAGTCCGATAAAATCACCACCGGAGCGCCACCCACGTCGTGCACCATCTCCTCTCCTGCAGAAGCACCTTCCCGGATAACCCTGTAGCGACCCACGCCAGCGCCCGGCCGGCTCGGCCTGGGGCCCTTCGCCGCCGTACGACAGAGGGTGGGCGGCCCGGATCGGATTCGACCCCCCACCACCCAGCCCTCCTCCTCCACTGGGACGGCTGAGAATCGCATCTCCGGGAGTCCCGAAGCCCTCCCCGACCAAGGCCCAGACGAGATCACCGGAGTGACCTCCTCCACCTGCGTCTCCTCCGCCGAAGTCACGGACTCCTGCTCCGTCTCCTCCTCCGGCTCCACCCATCCGTGACCGAGGTCCTCCCCCGTCACCGGGGACACTCCCCGTTCACCTGACTCCACCAGACACGGCCCCAATGGACCCCGTCTGCCTCGCCGCCTGCGCCGCTCGCCATCGTCTACGACAGTTCCATGGTAGGCGGCTGAACTCGCAAAACCGTACAACCCTAGAATAGAGAGAGAGAACGGCTGCGTTCCGTATTTGTCTAACTTAATGTTAGTCCTTTGAGAAGTGGAATTGTCTTCAAAGATTAAAAAAAACAAGTATACTTATTAAAAAGATAGAAAATATGTTGTAACATTCAAAGATGGAAAAGGTAATAAATAATATTTACTTATTATGTAAGATAAAAATATAAAATAGAATTTTCAGGAAACAAATGTATCTTCGAAATTAGGATTTTCAAAATAGTAATAATAAAACTGTATTGGAGAATAAAAAAGACAAAATATGTTTTAATAATAATGAGTATTATAATAATATTATTATTTATTACAAACTATTGAACTGGAGTTGGAGGGTTGCGCCAGGCCCAGTCAGTAGTGCAACGACAGGGCGACGCGCGAAGACCCCAGCAGCAAGCTACCGTGATAGGCCTTCACCCATAAAAAATTAATTTAATATCGTGTGGGCCGATGGCCCACATATCAGATATTAAACTGATAAGAACAGATACTACACTTGATCTTAGCCAAAAGGCCGAGAAAGGTATGAATTGTACATGGGCTCGCTTCTCATTTTATAGCTTCAGTCCTCTCCTTCTATCTCTCTCGCTAGCGATGTGGGACTTGTCCCATGGTTTTTGTTAGAACAACTCCATCTCCTGCTGCCTAACTGTGAGCTTTGGACACCGGAAGGATTATAATTTCGAAGTTTCTACTACTTCATTACTTAAATTTGGTAGCCATATCAATCTTTGTATACAGTGGATCATATCAAACAAAAGATTAAGTCTTGCAATCTGTGATCTACTTGTGTTATTAATCAAGGCCATACATACATATCCTTTTCAAATCTGGAACATAAGTAAATAATAGTTTGAATCAAGTTTGCTTAGAGTTCATCCTTTTGGGATCCTGGTGGGTTGGTACCGGTCTTCTTGATGGGATAGGAAGCCTCCATTGCGATCCCGCACAGTCCTTCCTTGGCAGACACGCCACGCTCCATCCTTATGTAACCCTTCTCACCCCATTCTGCTCCCCAAGAGTTCTTCACGATCCAATACTTGGTTCCATCCAAGGTTGTACCGTACCCCACGATCGCAACACCATGGTTGAGCTCTTTCCCACATTCTCCCGTGAACACACCCTACAAATGTTTACAGTTTCAGCCATCAAAGTTTATTTATTAGCTTGTCTATATACTTGGCTGAGTTTGTTACCTCGGAGTAGAATTGGAAGTCGGAGCCTCCGGCATCTATGGCCACTGATACGGGCTGGTGCGCGACCGCCTTGAGCAATGCATCCTCGTCGTTCTCAGGGACAGTCGCGTGGCCGTCAATTGACACCGCAGCCTTCACCTACAACAATTAACAATTAACAATTAACAAACGTTGGTCTCATGATCTTTACAAGATTGAGATTGTCACACGTTGGTCAGGTACCTTCTTAAGGTCACATTTGCCATCCTTGGCTTTGTAAGGGTAATCTTTTGCCGTGGCAATGCCTTTGTTCTGAATGAAGTCGAACGCATCCTCCATTAATCCCCCGTTACATCCTTGGTTCTTGGCCGTGTCGCAGTCTATCAACTCTTGTTCGGACAGAGCCACCAGCTTCTTTGTCATGATCTGGTTGATACCCTCCACAGCAACCACAGTCGAGAACGCCCAGCAACTCCCTATATATAACAACAAATTAAAACATGAAACCTCGGACGACCAAACATGAAATAGAAACCTAGGACTAGTATTAATTAGTTACCGCAATGGCCTTGGTCCTTGACAGGGGTTACAGCTTGTTTCTTCCTCCAGTCGAGCGAAGTAGGGACTCGGGTGACCTTGTCGTAGGAGAAGGTTCCGTCTCTGTGTTGTGTGCCTTGGAGAGTGCGGTGGTGCTTAACCTTGGAGCCGGCGAAGATGGAGCTGAACTCGTGGCTGGTGAGGTCGGCGAACTTGTTGAGCTTGAGCTTGTAAGGCTTGTCCAACTGGTTGGTGGAGTGGACGTGCTTCACATTCTCTTTGAACACGTTGAACCGCTTCTGCTTCTCCTCTAAGCTGTGGGCGGCTCTGTGGTGGCTCCTCCACCGCTCGTACAGCTCCCACAGGTTGTCGTCCGACTCCAGCTCCCTCTCCTCGTACTCAAAGCTCTCCGCCACAACTAGAACCAGAGCTAGCAACACAGCACCAACAAGGACCTTCTTCATCTCCATCTTCTCTTTTGTCAAAATGGTGTGTGTTTTGGGAGAGGAGGGGGCTGGTTTATATAGAGGGATCGAGAGGATGAGTTATTGTGTTTGCAAGGGAATAAAAAGACGAGAGAAGTTACAATACATGCAAGAAGTTTCTTGTGGGGATCAATTAACCATCTATAGTAAAGTAGGGATTGATCCTATATCTTACCAGATATGTCTTTGGGATTGACTTCATAAATATGAAAACCAGCCTCAGATCATTAATGGAGTGTTTTTAATGCTACAAGCAACGCCCTTATTACCGCCATTGAACTATAGTGCAACGCATATTCATGTGTCTTATAGTAACTTATGATTCATAAATCACTTGACAAAAGATTAAGCATCAACTGTTTTTTTTAGATAAAACGGTCTGGTGTTTAGCTCTTTGATTAATGAACAAGATGATATAATTATAAATGAAATTAGAGCATTGTTCATCAAAACTTACTTAATCGGTTTGCAAGAATTCAAGTCGTGACAAGATATTAAAACTATCCTTGAATAACACATTCACATTCACATTCATATTGATGGTTAAACGTCAACATCCACAAACTTCATATTCTACTTAAACATCAATGATACTCTATATAAGATTCTGAGTTGTCCCACTGTAATCAATGAAGCTGCATATGGAATGTTTTTAGGTTGGTGTATGGAAAGGGAAGCAAACCCAATTAAGCAAAGGGATCAAACCAAATCAGAAGTCTACAAGTATTGTAGAATCCAAAACAAATGAGCAGAATAAATGCAGAGGTGAAGAAGAAGACATTGCTTGCAAGTCTACACCTTCTACTGATTTTTAATAGCATGAACTGAACCAACCTAGCCCAGAAAAGAAAGCAAAGGTCAAGAAGAAATTGCAGTTTCTTCAGATTATACTTTTATGAGACTTTCCACTTTTACTTCTTTTCTCTATTCACATTGATTCCGTGCCTCATCTGTTTTCTCCTTCAAGCTTCTGTCTTTGCTCAGATTGAGCAAGCATCAATAATTGGCCACTTCAGGATCCAAATGTTCATACCAATCATAACCCTGATTGCTTCTAATCTTGTTCTTGCAATAAAGAGGCTGATCACCACAAGGCAGTGCTTCACACATTAAAGAACTAAGAACAAACAAGGTTTCACAATGAGATGATTACATTAGTAACCCATTATGCACACAGGAACATGGGAAGCGAATCAAATTCACTAATCTAATCTACCATATAAACACGTGTTTGAAAGCAAACCCGTCAAGCCCAAGTGCAAACAACTCCATTTCTATCAGCAGATGCAAGGGGTTTTCCAAGGCCACTCCATGAGCAGCACAGCACAGGAGCTGTATGTTCCTTCAGAGTGCTCACTATGTCACCTTTAGAGATTGACCAGATGTACACAGATCCATCAGCAGAACCAGCTGCAACATAGTTGTCATCGGGACTGATACATGACCTGCTCCAGTTAGATGCTAGTCTGTTCCCACTGGCCCTTAATGTCCCACAAACCTCCAGAGACCTCATGTCAAACAGATTGTGCACATTATCTCTACCACTAGTTAACACTACATTTCCATTTTTGGACAGAGATATAGATGTGAGAGCAAGTGAATGTGCAGCTACTTCACTGAGGAGCTTCCCGGACTGAATATCCCACAAGCGAAGATTCCCATCAACATGACCGGAACAGATGGTCTGTCCATCATTGCTGAAGCTAAGAGCATTGCAGTTGCTATGAAAAATGATAGTGTTGGTGCAGTAACCCTTTTGCAAGTCCCAAACTTTTATAGTTCGATCATAAGCTGCACTCACAACATGACGGCTTGAGATTCTGCTGACATCCACAGCACAGACTTTATCTGTATGGCCTGTTAAGGTATGGCGGACTCGACCTGAAGTGACGTCCCATACATACAATTGATTCGAGCTGCTCGCAGCAATCACAGACCTGTTGTCATGTGTGATGGTGAGATCAAGAACAGCTCCTAGACAACCTTGAAGAGTATGAATGGATGCTCCGGTGTTTGTGTCCCATATTTTGATTGACCTGTCCTGACCTCCAGTGACTAATTTGGAGGTATTGTGCTCAAACAATATAGAAGCACAACCACCTTCATGGGCACGAATCCTGTTTTTGCATGTAGAAGGAATGGTTGACTCCATGAAATATTCAGCTCCTTCCTCGCTCTGGCGGACCACACCATCTACTTGCTGCTGGGCAAGTTTTTCCAAGCCACTGGCCTTGAGCTTCTCAATCATATCTTCATACATTGCATTTGCCTATAATACCAGTAGTAAGTTGTTGACACAAATTTAGAAAGCACATAAAGTTCTTTGAAAAATACATATTAAACCAGCTAGCAATCAGAATATTCGTCAAATTGTTTTTTTTAGTGATATACACTTATGCATACAACAACAACAATTAAAAATAGATGATCATTTCAAAAATTTAACAAGAGATGCTTTGCAAGACTCCCTAACAAGTTGAACTTCTATAGACAGCCAAGTAATAAAGACAATATGTATGAAGTTCCAAATAACATATTCAAACCTACAGGAAAAATAATATTCTGAAGCGTTGTCTCTAAGACTAACCTCCATACAACAAGTTTATCTCCTCTGCCTCTAAGCTGGGTTATTTAACAACTAAGAAATTTCAAGGCCAAATGATTTGGGAAACCCTCATTACTCTCAACTATATAAATTGTTGCATGCATGTATCTTCACATGCTTAATTACTTATACTTACCACTATTCTTTGATATGACACACATGATAAATATCATCAAGTGTGCCCAATATATGTATGTTTTTCTGTTCTTTCTTGTTTTTATTTAAAATTTTAGATTTTGATTCATTTAAATATGGCAGAGCAGATGACATGTTTACATTATAATACAATTAGAGGCAAAAAATTACCTCATTGAGTCGTTCAGCATCCTTCATCTTTTCTAACATCCAGCGATCAACCAGCATCTTATTTTCAGCCTCTGCATTTTTAGCTTTGACAGTCACCTCTTCTAGTTGTGCTTTAAGTTCGTGATTCTCAGCGACAACCAACTCTAAAGCTTTAATCCTGTCTAATAAATCCTTCTTTACTAGAGACAACTCATCCCTGCAGCACACATCCAAGTCTTTCATTGTTTATACAATTTCAAATTGAAGGAGAGTCTTGAAACTGGCAGAAACTAGAAAGTAAAAGGCAAACTTTGTTTCATCCAACTCCTTCTGCAGGTTATTGATTAGAGTATCTTTCTCTTGGAGTGAAGCTTTTGAAGTTCTGGACTCAGCTACTTCAACAACAAGTTGTTCAGATAATCGAGATTGAGCTTTATAACACTGCTGGAGTTCAAGTTCCAAAGTTTCTGCTTTCTCTTTCCATTCAGAGCCCTTAAATAGATCGCACATAATACACTTAATCACAATCAAAACAAAAAAATACGGATCTATATCACTATAGTTGGCTTCAAACATGAAAGCGAGAAATAATAGATATAAGAAAGTATCCTTGAGTGGAATAATCAACAGATGATGTTTAGCAGAATCCAAATGCTCTATTCATACACATTGCATTCAAGCAAGAGATGCAGGATAAGTAACCTTTGTTGGGTATGTTGCAAACACCAAAGATGAGGGAAATATGCAATATTGGGTATCTAAGTCCACTATTCACAACATACCATTACTAAGAGATTGTGAAGGAGATTGAGTAATTCAAGAAACATAGTACCACAACGTTTTATTGCCAACTTGAAGAAACTAAAATGCTTACTAACTCAAGAGACTAACAAGCTTTTCAAGATTTGGAGGCACTTCCAAGCAAAATGGTCACCGGTCATGACATATAGACTTTTGTCCTACAAGTCAACTGGTTACAGGGCCACAAGCATGAATCGTTAAAGGCAGCACTAAAATTATGATATGGTTCCTATGGAAGGAACACAATTTACCATGTCAGAGTGTTCTGCAATGGGGGACCTCATGTTTCCAAGTCCCAATCAACATAATTATACATATACACATCTGGTGAGGTTAATATATTTGAGTCACTTTTTGGATAGCTTGCCTTTTCTTACTATTGGAACTAGTGGGTTTTCTACATCAAACAAATGCAAAAATAGTTACAGGGATGTTGCAACACTACTTCTTACTAGAACCAAAAACACATCTATAAAAAATGACCTGAGAGTGCTAGTTTATTCCAGAGTTCTAAAAATCGGGTCTAGGCGGGGATTTTTAGAACACCGACCCGATTTTAACAAGTCGGTGGCTCTAGGTGGATTTGGAAAAATCGGGTCATTGTTGTAAAAATCGGATCATTGTTGTAAAAATCCTTCCGAGGCGGGGATTAATCGGCGCCTAGGGGGATTAATCGGTGACTAGGCGGGGATTTTTACAACACTGGTTTTTTCCGTCCAGGGTTAAAAGGGATGTATATTGAATTTTAAAATTAGTGCTGGAAAACGAGTAAACAGAACTCAAATATCATGACATGGGATCTTCAAAAATGAACTAAAAACCATTATCATGTCCATCAAACGATACACTCCTAATGATACTATGATAGTAATAATCGCATAAATAGCTACCGAAACTTTCATTACCAAGGTGGCATGACAGTTTTCTCTCAATGAATCATAATAGATTTGATAGACAAAATGACCTAACAAGTAATGAAACACAATTTAATTCTACTATGATCAATCTCAGAACCCAATTATCGTAAACAAAAATGGGTTGGCGAAGCGGAGTAGAAGATGGCACCTGAGAAACAATAGGCCTTGAGAGGGCGAGGACGGCAGGAGCATGAGCGCCTTCTTCGACCAAATGCCGCTTCTTCAAAGCCCTCAAAGCGTGCTTTATCGCTTCCCTCGCAATTTCCTCCTGCGACCTGAAAATTCCAAGCTTATCTGATCAGAAAACAATACCCTAACATATATACAAGCGTAAACCCCCGTATGGATTCCAATTAAATGCAAAAAGAAACATAAAAATCAAGATCCCGTACTCGTTTTCTCAGCAACCAAACAAGAATATCCAAATACAGGGAAAGATCGAATCAAGGGTGAAATTCAATTGAATCGAGCTTACATAGTTAATCGAATGTGTCGAACAGATTGCGGCTCAACGAGCATCTCCTATGGAGTTGTTCGTTCGGCGGTGCTTCTGTGGAGAGATTGAAGAAAAGGGGCAATTGAGTAAAACCACAGCTATTGTATTACTCTTCTACGTGCCGTGTGAGAGTATGACCAAAAATATAATATATACTGTACAGATTTAACATCTTTAAAAAAAGATTTGAGCAATTTCTTTCAAAAAAAAAGTTGAGCAGATGTTTCCCAATATTTTGTTTCTTGGTGTGTGGGGGTGCTTAACGGAGAATCTTTATTAATGAACATCGCTTCTGACATGCTCGAAACGTATGTCATGTTTCCGAAATTTTCGATTCATCTAAGTAACAATGCAAGCAATGAATCCCTATTCATGTGAGTTGCATATATGTTGTTTCTTGACTCGGATAGATATGTTTTTTTATTAAAAAAAAAACACATTGGCCCTTCAATTAAGATCTTGAGGAGAGGAAATGATGATATCAGGTAATCGAGAAGGTTCTCAGGAAAAGGAGAATAATTTAGAATTAGGTTGTATCAGATCCTGTGAGAACGGAACGTGTCTCCTCCATAGCTTCCCACTCTCCCATCTGATACTTATTAGAACTGGTGAGGTTGCGTAATAGGTTTCGCCTAATAGGTTGGGTTAATAAAGGCTCTTGGTACTGATCTCCGACAACACAACATCGTCGTCGATAGAGAGACCATGATCCTCCCCGTTTCTCCATACGATGGGTAGGGCACATTGTCCATCGAATATTTATAAAAGGGTCAACTAAGACTCATTTGAAACTCGTTGGAGAAAACTCTTAGACTCCCGTGAGGCGGACGCCATTCCGACCCGGGGTCTTGATCCCGACATTCAAGCAAATGAGTTAAAAAGTATGTGTAAACTGGATGAGAGGACTTAACAAAAAATAGCCTCAAAATGCTGCATTGCAATTGATGATTTGACAGATAGACACTAGTTAATGAATCCTGTTATAACAAGCTATGCATTTCATGAAACTGTTATTATGCAAATTCAAAGATTAAAATTAGACAAAGACAACAAAGCCCCTCGTAAATTAGATTCCTCCCAATTTCCCCCCTCTTCTCCTCTGTTTCTACTTTCGGTTCACAGATATTACAAGTTCCAACAATAGCCGGAGCAAGTCCAGCAAGCTATCCTATCCTATCCTATCTACCCAGTCAACACTCATGCGTCCTCTCTCCAGCTGCTGGTCAACGCTCTTCCTTGACCTGTCATGGTACTCAACGCTCCTCCTAGACCTCTCCACCTGGTAAGACCTCTCCATATGGTCAAAAGTGATCTTCAACTTGTCCAGCTTCTCTATCTTGCTGAACTTGTATTCTGGAATTTTCAGTCTTTCGGACCTGTCCACACTCTTCCTTGGCCTCTCCCTCTGATCTATGCTCTTCCTTGGAGCCTCGTGCGCATGCCAGTCAACACTAGGCCTAGACTGCTCGTTTCGGTCTATGCTTTTCCTTGAGCCATTCTTGTGGATGGGCCATCTCCCAACTGTTGAAACGAACTTCTTGAGATGGCGAAGATATTCTGGGTACAGCTCCAAGTTACAGTGGTTTCCTCCTTTCACCCACAAAGGTTCATACTTCTCTCTGCACAGATCCCATAGATGTTTGCCATGAGAGCAGTCCACAACCTCGTCAGCAGTTCCCTGAATCAACAATTCAATTACTAAAGGAAGGGTGCTAAAGTCCAAACAAAAAGCATACCGGCCTTGCTTTTCTAAGAAGTAATGAAGCATGCTTTCAAGGAACTCATCAACAAGATGTTTAGATACGATTTTAGAAGGTATAGATATGTTGGTCTAAATCCAATTCCTGCCTAAGAGTTAATAAGCATGACAGATTGGTAGAAATTTTTCATCTGCTATAAATTTCAGGGTAAATTGCACATAATTACCTGTATGAATTGCCTGCAAACACATAACCCCCTAGTAAATTTCCACAAGCACATGACTAACCTTACGAATTTTCACATGTCACTGTCGTAAAAAATAGACGGAAACCATAAAAAAATTAGTTTTTTTATTTGTAACATGATTTTATGTGTGTAAATGTTGAAATATCTTAAAAATCACACACTCATACTTAACTCTTCCTATTTCAATTTGATTCTATTCTCCAATCCTTAATGGAATCATATTGAAATCGAAAGATTACAGGATGAGAATGAGTATTTTTGAGATATTATACAAGTTTAAACTCACTTTACGAAAAGAAATCAATTTTTATGGTTTCCCACGTATTCTGTATGATGGTGACACGTAGAAATTCATAAGGGTAGTCATGCGTCTGTGGAAATTTACTATGGGATCATGTGTTTATGGAAATTTACAACGGGGTCAAGTGTTTGTGAGCAATTCATAAAGGCAGTAATGTGCAGTTTACCCTAAATTTTATGTGTGCAAGTGACCACAAATGCATTTGCTCAGCATAAATAACTCCATGCTATTCCAAAGATTCGAATTTTTTATACTTACATGAATTACAAGCACGGGGCACTTGACCAGTGGGATCTTATCAATATTCTGCAGCATATGAATGTATATTAATCCATGATAAAACAAAGAGACAAAGCATGAACATTGCACAGTTACATTAAGAGCAGATTAAAATGCGTAAGGTGGATTAAATTTAACCAACCTTATATATGTCAAACCAGTACGTCCGTTTCACAGGATACATGACTCTTAGGCCCGATAGTATAGGACTGTGCAGAACAACAGCTTGAAGTCGAGGTAAACGGGCCGCGAGGTCCAAAGTAGGCCCACTTCCAACAGATTGGCCATATAGGATGACATTTTCTTGCTTGGTACCATAGTTCTCTTCAAGACACTTGTATGCAGCCTCTATATCTGCATAGGTATTATGCTCACTTGCCTGCAGAAAGTAATACATATATATTTAAGAGAATTTGTACAGTATGTTTACACATAATGTCGAAAGTGTAAGAGGATTTGGAAGCTATTACCTTTCCTGATGACTGACCATAACCTGAGTAGTCATACCTGAATATATTTAAGCCAGAAGTTAGTTCACAGTCTCTAGCTTATGCTTAACCAAGATCTTAGGTTTCAAGAATTTGTTAAAGCTGATACAGCAAAACATAGTCATTATGATCCTTTGATTCTCTCAGGTGACTACACAACTGCCTAAAGTACTCTTAAGCTTCCTATTGTTACCAAACCAAAAGCAGTACTAAACAACTACACATATAACAAGGCAAAAAATTAAATAACTTGACCAAGCTAAATCTTATTAGATCTCTCATCATATACAGCTGAGTTTCAATGTTTCTTTATAAAATCCTCTTCCCCAAAATAACCAGATCGAAGATCTAACTTACAATGAGAGCTAATTCCAATTTCAATACGATTCAATGAAGGAATTGAGAATAAAATCTTAATTTTTTTCGTATATTCTTAATTACTAGCCCATCTTCACAATTTTCTTGCCATATGCAACTCAATTGGTTGAGCTAATTAAACAATCTGAATAAGCCAGAACAGTTTTAAACATTCTATTTCTGATTTGAACCATCTAGCTAAGGCTGAATAATTATACCAAAAACAGCAAAGTGTTAAAAAAGTAACTACACAGGCTGAAAAAGCAAAAGGACCAGATCTGTAAAAAAAACACATTACAAATTCAATTCCTGAACTTTGTCTCATCAATAAGAAAATTTCCAACTTAGCTCATCCCCATAAGCCAATACCAACAAAATTTGCTTCCCCTTCCAGCAAAACTAGCAATTTTGACTCCCTAAAACACATACATACATACGCACATAGTGAGCTACAATGACAAACTTTAGATTTTGATGAACTGGGCATAGCTAATTCTCTAGAAAATCAGCAACCCCTTCTACATGGACAAAGAACAAGGATAAACAAACACACATAAACCCATATGGGCAAAACCTGAAACATGTAAAAATTGGAGAGAAGGGTTGAAGAGAGAGTGAAAAGAGCAAATTACCCCAAGAGATTGACTTTCAAGTGGATGCTGAGTTCGACGAAGAGCTCGTACATCTGCCCAATATCGGCAGCGTTTCCATGAGAGTAGAGAAGGGTGGAGGAGGCCATGGGGTACCTGACGTACACCGCCGCAATCTCGTTGCCCCGCCGCGTCGGCAGCCGCAAAACGTCGACGTTCTCGCGGTGCGGGAACGGGGCCAGGAGCAGCAAGCCGGTGGAGTTGTCCTTGAGCAGCTTGTATGAAGGAGGGTTCGGCGGAAAGAAGGCGAATTTCGCAGCCATGGACGAAGTCACACCACCCATACTCGTCGCTTCTTCTTCCTCCTCCTCTCACAATCTCCGTCTCGACAAACCCAGAACTCAAATCGTCTCGATTGATCACTGAAATGGCGAATCAGAAGAAAATTGGCATTTCCGTTGTGGTTTCAGGATTTGCTTCCGTTTTCTGTTACAATGGAAGCTGCTGGTTTATTTTTGTCTGAGGGTCGATGAGTTGGGTGGGTCTCTCTCTCAGGATTTAAAATTTTTATTTATTTTTTTAGCTTTGAGGGCAATGATAGGATCACGCGTTGCTTCCTTTTTTTTCTCCCCGTGAAACCGTGCACCGGTGGTGGTCCCTTTTGTTTTCATACTCAACTGTTTCTTATTTACTATATGGCCCTTCTACTGCTTTCTTATTCCTTTTTTGTCCTACAATCTTGACACACTTTTTGTTTTTGTTTTTTTAAACGGGTAACGAGAGTAATATATTAATAATAAAAACTCTCCGAAGGTATAATCCCAAAATGAGTCACCTAGAAGAAACAACTAACAATTGAAACAACTGCAAGAAAACAAATTAACAGATCCACACGTTGTGGGACAACTGCTAGATTGAGAATTACTCTTTCACCGAAGTGTTTCAAGGGTGTCGACAAAAGAATGTTGCAATAGCGGCCGAGGCAACCGGTATAGCGACTGAAGACTGTGGGGTATGACTGAGTAAACCCTATGATCCGAACATGCATAAATCGACTCTAGACTATGCTAAAGTATAATACTGAAACCAAAGAGTGACGGCATGTGCAACCCAGTAACCAGGGACCGAAAAGGCTAAATTGGACTATGCATCATCCCGAGAAGTCAGCTGACATTGTCCCTCCTCTGATGATAATAAGGGCCTTTATAAATGTAAAATTGTTGGTTCCCGATCTAATTGAAGAATGTTGCTCCAGTACTTGGTGGAACCGATGCCACCCTACGTCCAATGAGGAGGTATTACTGGCAGACCACCCACTGGACCATGAAGTCCTAATTGATTGAGGTGAGGATGCACTCCTCCCCTTTTCGGTTGGATTGTCGATCCATTGGACCCCGTAGGGCCCTATGAGCCAGTGTTAGGATTCACATCGGACCATTGAATATCCGAGCAGAAACAACAGACATGTACATCATGTCGCTGATTGAGGACCAGGTCCTGATGGTACTTGTCCCCTCTACAGTCAAACGAACAACACTTGTGGATCGAAGTAGCGGCCGACTACTCTGGTTGCCTCCACTTTGACCTTCGCCGCTGCTACCGTCGTCGTCTTGTCCACCCAAGATCACCCCGACGTCGTCGCGACCAACGACGTCCCGATATTCTACAACGCCCGCCACGATCGATGGTTGGCCACATGAATATCGTATCCCACCGACACAGAGACCGGCACCGCCATGACAAACCTTACCGGATGAGCCTTGATTTACCCCACGCCGCCCCCATGGCTCGCTGTTAGCGGCCCATTAACCATTGGTTGGGCCAATCCTTTCTCCGCCACGGGATCACTCTGGCCAGCCGAGACCAAGCTCCACCAATCGCTACCCGAGAGCACAACTTGTCCCTGGATACTTGGTCTCTCGTTGCCGATCACTACCTACAACCAAGCAATCTCGCACCAGCACCATACTCACCATATCATGAAAAAAAAAACAAAATAAGCAGTCATGATGACACAATCAACCAACACCACTTGTGATTGATCACCCGTAGTAAGGACCAACAACGGCGGAGGAGAGAACTAAGCTACCGGCGAAACTTTTCTCTCTAGGGTTGTTTGTGCGTACCCAATAACGTTGTTAATATTAACACATAAGAGAATGAGTGTGGACTTAACATTAATTTGTTGATTGAAAAAATACACACTTTTTGTTACTTGAATACTAATTACGGGATTAAACATATCGTAATTTTTTTTAAAGGAGAAGCTTGCAATATTATTTGAAATGCCTCAAAATACATAGAAGTGAATCTGGTTTTTGGAAACCAAACCACGTAAGAACAAACATAGAACGAGTCTCCCATGCTATTCAATGAGCAGCCATGTTCGTAGTTCTAGGAATAAACTCAAGTTTAACATCCTCACACGACATAAAAATGGCCATGCATTCTTCAATAATGTGACCCACTGGTGAGAAAAGAGGGGTATACCCTAGAATCATCCTCACCATAAACTGGCCGTTGCTTCGAATAATGATCCGCGACCGCCCTGAAGCATGTACCCATAAAAGAGCTTGATAAATTATCGTCTCTTCCGTCATTTATGGTATCGGTTTGACTAGCCCAATTCCATTATGACCTTCCACAACCGTTGCCCTCTCATATCTACAGACCATACTCCACCCAACTAAGAAGTGTCTGAAAAAACAGCCTCATCCGCATTCAGGGATAGCCAATTCGGTGGTCGTGGTTGTCATCCCTTCTTGGTGGGGTAATCCGGGGGGGGGGGGTCAGATGTGTACTGATTCTTTGATGAGCCTCCTTCCAACTATGAGCATGGCTCCAGACCGTGGCATCTACCGTTATTACCGTATGAGGTGTCTGCTCCCATACAATAATATACTTATCTTTTCATATCTCCCACACCGTCATAACGATTCTACTCTTTGTTTCCATATCCGGGATGTACGTAACCGCTGTCATCCACTGTATAAAAATGATAGTAGACGATGACAAAATGGCTACCTGGGATTGCTTCCATACTTCTTGAGCAAAAGGGCATTGTACCAGAAGATGTAGGACAGTTTCTCGATCGGTCTGGCATATTGGGCATTCCTTTGGAATGGGGATAAATTTTGTCCGGGCGTTTTCCACCACCTGTAACGTAACTGATAAGGCTCTCCAAAAGAAGACCTTGATCCGTGGTTGAATATATCAGTCCCATATGGTCGTCCACACCGAAGCTCCCTAATTTGGCACCCACCGGTCATTTATACGAGTTAGCAAGCGGTACCCTTACAGCTATACCGGCCTCTAATATCTCGTGTCCAGTACCATCTATCTGGACGTGTATGGTTCATAATCTGAATGTGGAGAACCTCTATCACCAACTCCGGGGGGGGGCGTTATTGGCAAGTTTGGTGGCATCCCAATGACCCTCTTGGCTTATGAGCTCTGATACCAACATTTCCCCATTTGGCACGTCCCAACCGGGATAGTAGAGATATCTCTCATAAGCCATGGTATGCCTTCCACCTTGGTTGATATACCATTTCCAATCGTTTTCTGAAAGGCCTTCACGAAGAAGTGTCTGCGTAGCTCGAAGTCCCGACCATAGCTGGCTTAGGTTAAGACTTGCTCCAACTGTAAGAAAATCCCCTTTCTTGAGATATTTGGCCTTGAAAAGCATGGCCACTAAGCTATTTAGGTTGGATAAGAATTTACATCCCATCTTTGCCGATAATACAATGTTCATGTCGTACATGTCTCGAAATCCCATTCTTTCAATTTCCTTTGGCCGAAAAAGGTTGGCCCAGTCCTGCCAGATAATAGGTCTCACTGCCCTTGGGGTACTTGCCCACCAATACCGAGCTAAAGCCACGTGGATTTTATCCACATGGGATCTCGGAAGAAGAAATAAACTCTAGTATAGATAGGCATCGACTGAAGGACCCCCTTAATCATCACCTCTTTTCCACTAGCTGAAACCATTTGTCCATCCCATGACATGATCTTTGTCAGTAAACAATCACACATAAACTGAAGACTTCGTCCCTTTTTCCAGCCAAGGATATTCGGGACGCCCAAGTAGGTAAATGCTTAGGAAATCTCTTGGATCCCCAATGTAGTACAATAGAGAATTCGATTTTTTGAGGTTGTGTTGGAGCTGAAGAAAATAGAGGATTTCTGCTTATTAATAACTTGGTCCGATAATTCTCCAAAAGTTTGTAGGATACCCTACAAATGCTCAACCTCTTACCTACATGCTCGACAAAATATATAGCAGTCGTCAACAAAGAAAATATAAGAAATAACTGGTGTTCCTCTAGCTACAAAGACCCCATGAATATTTCCATCCTGTTCCGCTTTGGATAAAAAGTCGAGATATACCTTTCATACAGAACAAGAAAAGCTATGGGGAAAGTGGATCCTTTTGCCTTATACCCGACCTACAATAAAAGCTTTTGTTTATCGTCGCCCTCCCACTCCCGTTTGAACCGTGTACTGGATGGATCGCATGCAAGCCAGGACTAGGACCCTCTACCGTGGTCCAAAACGGAAAGCCTCAATCATAGCCAGAATAAGGGACCACTCCACATTTGCGTACACTTTTATTCATATCCAGCTTGAGTGTCATAAAGTCATTCGGTCCCTGAGTATATCTCCAAAGTGAATGAATTATCTCATAAGAGATGAACACATTGTCCTGAATCGTCATTCTTGGCACAAATGCCCCTTGGTTCACTATAATAATCGGATCAAGCAGTGATTTCAGCCTATTAGATAGTACCTTGGACAAGACCCGAAATATGACATTACACGGAGCTATGGGTCGTAAATCCACAATCCTTTTTGGGTCTTTGTTCTTGGGGATAAGAACGAGGGTCGTATGGTTGACATCCGGGTCTATACTTCTTATTGCTATTGCCTGATGGACGAAAGTCACTACTTCTTTATGAAGGAAAAACTAGTAGTGTTGGTAGAATAATGGGTGGAGTCCATCTAGATCCAAAGATTTGTTCGGTTCCATTTGAAAAACTACAATTCGTACCTTCTCGTCCGATACCCATACACCAGTGTGATATTATGATCTTCCATAATCATGATAGGGACATGAATCGGTAGGTCATGCATCCATTTAGTTCCTGCCGTGAAGATCTGGTCGAAATAACCAACCAGTAAAGTTTGCATTCCGGTATCCCAGGTGACCTCAGTACCTTCATCTGTTTCCAACACTTTGATATTGTTTTTTCTTTGTCGCTTAGTTGTTGTAGCGAGGAAGAATTTTGTGTTTCCATCCCTGTATACTAGCCAATGTTGTTTGACCCGTTGTCGCCAAAAGTTATCTCGTTTGGACAGGGCCTGTTCATATTGCTTCTAAATAGCAAGCCTCAATCTGATTCCAGGCCGACCTCTCCGATCATTTAGTCCTTATAGCGTATGTTGACATCTCCGGATCCTATTGGGCGTCTCTCTGTATATGGCTTGAGCTTAAGTATCCAGTGAGTGACCAATTTTATTTATATCCGTCTTAATATGCCTCCCTGCCGGTTGGGCCCATTCCTATTGGATCAATCTACCATACTCAAGCTCCTCAATCCGTGCATTCTTGAATCAGAACTATCTTTACACACGACCCCTCTTCTCCTTTATCAGGCTCAGCACAATCGACATATGATCAGAAGTGGTATATCCCATATTCTGAAGCCGTGTCTAGGGGGAACGATCCCTGAGTGATGGAGACATGAGCCCTCTATTCAGTTTCCATTTGACTAGATGGATCCTTCCCCTTTGTCCATGTAAATTGGTAGCCCTCTATAGGTAGGTCCTTAACCCCAATATCATTTAGGGCATGTTGGAAGCTCTGAATAAGGTTAATGAGATAAGGCCACTCTCCCCGCTTCTCATCCGGGTGGAGGATCCCATTAAAATCCCACATAAGCATCTAGTCCTTTATGCGATCATCTTGTCCCAAATTGCATAATAGTTCCCATGTACGATCAAAGAATGGTTGATCCTGATCAAAGAACAGCTTCACATCAATCAGGGTGTGCCAAATCAACCACATCGACTCGATATTTTTCCGACCATAGGAGCATTACTCTCCCTTTTCTATCCTCATCTGGTCGCCATGTACCCTCATGAAATCCAAGTTTACGACACAGTAATGCCAACCTGGATGGGGAACGACTCGCATCGGAGTGATACGTTTCCAATAAGAATAGCAAGTCGGGTTTGATTTTCTTAACTAGGTCATGTAGTTGTTGCTGATTCCGATCAGAACCTAAACCCCGACAATTTCATGCCATACAGACGGCCATAGTGTCCAACACTCAACAAAACAATCTCAGAAAAAAAATGGACAAGAGCAAACACAGATACAAGAAGACAATTACAGTAGCGTAGGCAACCAGAGTAGATTGGACAGAAAACAATCAGACAGTAGAACAAAAACGGTAACTCGTGAGTACTCACCGGTGTCGACCTCTGTCAGCATGTAAGATGCTCTTTCCGATCCGAGAGAATGACGAGAGATGATTTGACGGGGTAAACTAGATTTCTTAAGATAGTTGGGTTCGTAAGAAGGCGGCGACAAAGCCCTTGTGATCACAGTGGTGGTAATGGTGATCATCAACGACGTGAATCATTGGAGAAGATGGCGCTGATCGTTAACAATATAACCGTTATAAACGGTATTGCAATGCCACATGGGCATGAAGGAAGGTGGGGGTTGGAAAACGAAACTGGAAATCCTACTTGTAGAGCCTAAACGTTGCATTTGGAGGCGAAACGACCGAACTTGAACTGCATCAGTTGTGTTGGGAGGATATACGCGAATCAGGATTCCCTCCTAGGAAAAGTCCCTGATTCTCTACTCGCTAGTCTTTGACATTGTAAAAACAAAATCAGTGAAAAGAAAAATGACCCACTCGATGAGCCTGAACCAGAATCGAGAGAGGGGTCGAAGAGGGTGCGTCGGTGGAGGCCAGGGAGATGGACACGCTTGTGGCGACTTAAGAGACGGTGGGGGTTGTTCAAGAGAGATGATCCGATACATGGATATCGAGGCACGTCGTTGGTGACGGAAGGGGGCTAACACCGTAGTGGCTAGAGGCGGTTCGAGAGGAACCCTAGTAGAAAAAGCCCTAGTAAAAGCCCTAGCAAAGCTCATAGGGTGCGTCGGTGGATGCCAAGGAGATGGACGCGCCAGTTGCGGCTTTTGAGACGAACAAGGTTGATTAGGGAGTAGTGATAGTGAAGACGGAGAATGCACCGGAGATGGTGATTTAAGACCCAGGGGGATCGAGGACGAAGAAGCAGCATTCGGGAGCAGTGGTAAGGAGGATTGTTTCCATTGAGACAGAGCAAGAGTACCGGACATTTGCCGAGAGGCTCGCAACGAGGATTCCGCTTGGTGAGGGCTTGGTGATTGTGCCCATGCGTGAGGGCGATGACCTACCGGGGACGAAGGCCGAGGCATGTCAGCTCTCTGTGAAAGAATACTCTCCAATCTAGAGCGAGACATGACAAAGGAGGCAGAGGCTTGGGGAAAACGCCATGGCGGTGGGGAGGACGAACCAAAACTACACCGGGAGGGGGTCTGCGATTGGGCCGCAGAGGAGCGTTATTCGACGAAGCTAAAACCCTAACAGAGTTATCCGTTATATATAAATTGTTTATACCACATGATTTGTACATATTATATCTTAATATATATCAAACAAAACTAGCAACATGTTTGAAAAAAAAACAATTTTTCTTATAAATATATATTGTTAATTTTAATTTTGAATTCAAAATAGATTATAAAAAATGGAGACGAGACATATTGTTTCTTTGGGATACAGGGTGGGACATGTGAGTGAATATTGTGAATAAATTCAAAATTTATAACTTTAATTTTATTAATGGTAAAACAGAGTCATTATATCGGTCATTAAACGTAGAGTAATAATGATCTAATAATCCTTGGCAACAAATCAATCCAAAAGGAAGCAGTTTTTATAGCAATCAGAACTAAAACAAGAAATATAACTAAAACAAGGAATGAAACCAAAACTATAATAGAAATAAAGTCCAAAAGGTGCCAACTGGTGAGAACCGCTCAAAGTAGGGCTTATACGCTGCTTGGTCCCTGCTCTCTAAGGACTCGTTTAGTCAAATTAGCTACCGAACTTGAACTCGACATGTTGGCTAGGAGTGATGGCTCGTCTCACGGACCCCTCCCGGGGTAGACCTGGAGCCATAGATTCCTATCATCCCTCCTGGCGAGGGCTGCTTCCCTGCCCTCGCCTGATCCTCTTGTCGCTCCCCCGTTATGTTACTCTTCTGGACCGTCGGAACCTGCAGCTTCTCAGATGGGAAAGACCCAGGGAGGCCTCTCTCTGAACACCTAAGGGGGGTTATCTCTGAAGATTGGCCAGGGCCTCAAGGGTAGGGAGCCATCCCCAGCCAGACATGTGACCCAAGAATCGGGTTAGGTACCGTGTTCAAGGTTACGTGGGGCTCCTTCCCTCGAGACAACTCGGCCTTAGGTAGCGTGTCTGAGGTCAACAGTGTGAACCTCGGGGTGGTGAAAAAGCTTCTCGTCCCCAATCCGTGGCATACGGTCGGTCAACCTTCATCGTCTTCAACTCCAGGATTGAGTCATCAAAGCGGGGACCCCGTGGCACCTCCTAGTCGCAGCCCTGGACCATATGGCCAATCCTACCGTAGTTGAAACAAAACGGGGAGTTTGACATACGTCAGGGTGATGCGTACCGGGATCGGGTCCTCCCAAAAACTCATGATCATGGTTTGCCGGAGAGGCCGGTGAGCATCCATCCAAAATTAGACTGTCCCCGTACCACCCCCAGCAAAGACCCCATTAATCACACTGGGTTTCCACGTGCTCACCTAGGTTTGTCCTATGATCTCCTCAGTCGCCCTTGTTCGGTCGAGGGGTGGTATCCCTCAAGCGGGCACCCATAACTGAAGGCGATTTAGGCGAGGAAGTTCCCAGACCATTGGGTCAGCTATCTCCCCGAGCAACAAAGGATGACTGTGGAAACACCACGTCTCATTGTTGCGCACCAATACCCGAACCTCCTAGGACACAAAGTAGAAAGCGAATGTGCCTGGCTCGAGGTCCTTAACCATCACACCCGCCGGCGCGACCACATGCACGTGTGATGATTGACAGCAGAACCTCCTTCCGGGGAGGGTTGGGGGAGGCCAGACGGCCCACCATACCGAAGCGGAGGCGTGCCAGAATCTGGGGGTCCGGTGGATTATATGGCACCACGACCTCCATCTCCCCTTCCTAGGTGAAACAGCAGGCAGAAAAGTGGCTTGGAGGTCCCACACCAACGACGGAGGAACAAGAGGAGCCGGAACCCTAGCATGGGTTGTCACCACTATTGCCGCCGAATGAGGGTCGGAACCCTAATGGGGGCCACCGTCCCCGAGACAGGGATATGAACCTGAGGCGAGGCCATGGAAGCCGGCGGTGGTGCTGGATCAAGCACTTTGATCGGACGACCCCTCTTTACCTTTGACGGGGGTTCAGTCAGTGTGGCGTCTCTTGACGAGAAAACCACCAAGGTCTGGTCCCTCGAAAATGGAGGTTGTAGGAGCTCGATGGAGGGAAACGACAACATGATCAAGGGCGGAGACTTCAGACGCCGTTTCTTCCTCTCCCTCATCAATTTGATGAAACCTGTTGGAGGCTTTGGGGGCATAATGAGCGATGAGGAGGTAGATGAAACACCCGATGATGGGGGAAACTCGGCGGCGGACAACAACAGCACTACAATCGAAGTCGACACAGACATGACAAAAGATAGGACTAGAGCTCTCTCCAGGATATCAGTCTTAGAACCGTGAAATTTGCAAACTAGTATTTTGAGATAACTTGTCTTAGATCTACTCATTCTTATTAATATTTGTTTTATGTATAAATTCCTTTTTTTGAGTAAAATTGTCATTCCATTCCATTAAAATAGTCAATACATGTTTAGAACCCCATAGGGTAAACAGAGAAACCTGGTAACTACTATCACGTCAGAGACGTGTTGGTGATGTGCCTTAGTGGCGTCTAGACTTAACAACCAAACATAGATAACTAAACTCAAATCTAATAGCGAAAAAGTAAAACCCATGGGAGATAAAATCCGTCGACGAACACTACTCAAGGTGGTGTCTGGGTACCTCTGGGTTACCCAACGGTGACACTCTGACTCGTTAGTGAAACCAAGCTTGTGATCCTCAGTGGGGGAAGGTTGGTGGGCCACCCCTAGAGACTCCTTCCTGTCTCCGGGGCCGATCTGGGGTTCATATGAATCGGCATGATGGTACCCAGCCCTCGCCTAGCCTCCCCATATCACCATGGCCCTGCGGTCCCTGATGCCCTGGCCAGGGTCGAGGTCCTACCATCCACCCTGTTTGGATATTCCATGCAGGGTCATAGTACGCTATAAGCTCCACACGAAGGGGTCGCCGATATCCCAATGCACCCTGTTCTTTTCCAGCCGGAAAAGAGTCCGACCAACCCGGAAGCCAAGACTCACCCACCGATATAGCCGCACAATGGGAGTGATAAACCATAGTGGACGAAGGAGCCCAACCAGATGAACGGACAGGAGTCCCAGACATGCCCCTAACAACCCTAGGGCACTCTGGGGATCGACTAAACCCCGCCGGACTACCAGGCCAACCTAGCATCTAGCGACGCCCCAGAGCAAGGTCATGGGACGCAACATCCTCAAAGCGCTCCTGATGGCCAGGCTGGCCGTGCACCCAACTACTACCCAGAGCAAGGTCATGGGTCGTAGCATTCATGAACCGTGATTGCTGGATGCGAGTAGGACTACCAGAATGCTGACCTTGCACCCACCGCCTACCCAGAGCAAGGTCATGGGTCACCGTAGTTTTGAACCGCGGGTGCTGAATGCGAGAAGGACCACTAGAGCGAAGGGCAGGCTCCCATGGTCATCCTCGTGCGAAGCCACGCCTTAGCGGGAACGCCTCCAAACCCGAACGACGACGACATGGCCCCCATGTGGGGAACGACGAGGTCGTAGGCGATTGGTAGGATCGGTGCAGCGACGAAGGGCTCGAGGACGAGTCGTCCGAGGAGATAACAATCACGCTCGGATGAGAGGCGGACGATCCTGTTTACGAGTCGAGCGAGGGCCTCGGCATGGTGACAGGAGGGGAAGGGGACGCCGACCAGAGTAGTGGAGAAGACCACTCCGCTGATGCAGCCTCCGGAGAACTCTGTTTAGGAGAGACGATGGAAATTAGAGCCAGTTCCTTGACTAGGGTTTCGGTCTCGACAAAGCGAGGAGGGAGTCTCGACAGGAGCGAGTGGTGATAGAAAGACGTAGAACTTTGAATCATAATTGGAAATTTGAAGTCACCGGGAAATTGACATACTATCAAAATGAAAAAGTAATAAAATTCTTATTGATGTATCATTCCGCCGAAATAAAATAAATTAATATTATGATATCAAGTGAAGTGTGTTATTTTTACTCACTTAATAAAGTTCTAGTGAACATGTCATCAAACTCATAATGAAAAAAATTGTAATTGTTTATCAAGGTTTTTGATCAAAATTAATTCTCATGAATGAAAAGTCAAACAGTCTATGGGATGCTAAATACAGAAATATTGGAAGTTGAGGGGTGAAAATGCAAGGGAGTGTATTGCAACAATTCTTCACTGACCGGCCCTGAACATGGACACGTGGCTCTATTTGATAATCTTAATTAAAAAGTAGGTTTTGACAAAAATAAACCGTAAAACGTACAAATTGATGATCATTGATGAACTTTAATTTTGTGGGACTTGAAGTTGATTGAAAAGTCAAAAGTGTGTACTTTTATAGGACAAGGCAGGACAACTACAAGCCATGGGCTGTGCAAATGACTGTAGCACACAATTTGCACCAACTGTTGTCGTCACTTATGAGCAGTAAGTTTGTAGACATTAATGCCGATTATACATCTCTTATCACCTGATAATACAATAATTGGGCCTCTTCCACGCTTGACTTTTATGTATGTATATAGCCAGCCAATAGGTTATTATGAGCTATTTTTTTTGGAAAGATTTTATTTTTATGAGCTGTTGCTTTGACCATTTATTTAAATCCGAATCGATTTTTTATTTCACTACCAATGAATCAGTGATAGTAGATAATTATTTTCACATATACCACATTATTTGTTTTATCAGTAAAAATAACTATTTTATTAAAGACCCGAAGACAAGGAGGGATACAAAACTGAGCCTAAGGCCCAAAAAAAAACGAAAAATAGAAGTCTAAGAAAATTTTTGGGAAAAACAACCGCAACGTATCGAATCTCGAAACGGTACCTCGAGACACCATCTGTGCACACGCACCAAAGAGCACACACACCGGAAGACGAAGAGGTTTTCGAGAACACCGACGACCAACACCGCAGGAGCAATGACGTGAGACCCACCATAAGGACTCCATAGCCACCACGAATCGAACTAAAACTATGCGAATGTTTGTTGTTATATCTTTTTATGTTTATCAACAAGGTTTTATAAATCCTCTAATTCCCAGATTAAAGAACTTGGAATACTGTAAATAACAGTCAGAATACATGTCTCCAATAAAGGAGTTTATTCTATGACTTTGGGAAAATATGAGAATGCAATACATGATTTGAATGTCGGATATTAAATTGAGACAAACAAAACATTAGAATAGAGAAAAGGAAAAAAATTAGGATAGTAATTTTAGAATCATATAATTCCACTACTGCAAATAAGTACTTGGGCGATGGATTGGATCCGTCACCTAAGAGGATGTATTCGTCACCCAAGTTCTTAGGTGACGGATGCATCCGTCGGCCAAGTATTTGGCCGACGGATGCGTACATCCATCGGTAGGGTAAAAGTTTAGGTGACGGATCCAATCCGTCAGCCAAGTGTATCCGTCACCCAAGGTTTTCACTCTAGCCACGGATCCAATCCGTCAGCCAGGTGTATCCGTCACCCAAGGTTTTCACTTTAGCCACGGATCCAATCCGTCATCCAAGTGTATCCGTCACCCAAGTGCAATAATAGATTAATTAAAAAAATATATCGAACCCGACCGCCACATCACCGCCACACGTGCATCAAGACCCGCCCAACCCGCCATGCCGCTCCGCCAGCCCGCGCGCATGCCATGGGGTTCAAACCTGTGACCTCATGGCTCACAATGTTGTGCCTTTTACCAACTCAACTAGGTTGTTTTTGTGTAATATGTATGTTTAGAATATATATATACACTACTTAACTGATTATTTATAGCTTTATATAATTAAATTAAATAGCTTTATATAATTAAATTAAATAGTTTTTGTTATCAACGTACCTAGTACCTAGTGTCAACTAATTATTTATAGCAAGTTAATTTTTTCATGTGCGCTACATTGTTTATATTTATAGAAGGATAAATTACAAATATCTACCTTTAACTTATCACGTTTATTTGATACCTATCCATACCTTTTTTTTAACTGATACCTACCCAGATGTTTAGTTATATGACAAATAGACCCTTTTTCTCTGTTAACTTTTTTTCTAAAATGACGAAAACGCCCTTAGTGATTTTTTAAATATTTTTTTTATAAATAAAACTGAAGTGATTAAGTAAGAATATATATAACAAAAGTGATTTTTTAAAAACAATTATTGAAGTGTGGTTGAGGGTATTTTCGTCATTTTAGAAAAAAGTTAACAGAAAAATGGGCTATTTGTCATATAACTACACATCGGGATAGGTATCAGTTAAAAAAAGTTAGGGGTAGGTAATTTACCCTTTATATAATACTAAGACAAGGATAACACAAATTTTCTTGATCGTTTTCTCGATTTGAACTACAAAATATTATTTTTTTTTTGTGATCAAATACATTATATAACTTTTTTTACAACAATATCAATCTAATGATTATAAACTTGTGAATTATGGACACAGTCGCTCAATGTCGGGTTTCAATTTGATGCCCAAGTTCAAAGATAAAATTAAAATAGTGGAAATAATTATATATATATATATATATATATATATATATATATATATATTGAACGATGGATATATGCATCTGTCGATGAAAAAGCTGGCCGATGGATATATGCATCCGTCGTCCAGTAGAAGTTGACTTACATTGACCAAAACCCCAAAACCTGTCATTTTTCCCGACTATCGTACTATTGATAATTGAACGATATAAGTACTTAGCATGCCTCATATACAACATAAGATCGTATAGTACTCATACATATCACATACAAAAAATGAACGAGACAACGTCATACGTTATACTACCGTAAGGCTAAATATGTTCATGCACATAGTGGAATTGACGATTTCAATCAATACGTGTCGGTCTCTCGCATATTATATAACCAAGACCGCTCATCTCGTATGTACTATCCAAACTAGTATACGTATGTAAAAAAACTATCATCGAACGGTTAATTCATCTTGAATATTGTGGTCAATTTTTTTTTGTAAAATAGTCAACCCACTTGGGTGACGGATAGAGCCCACTTGGGTGACGGATAGAGCATGCGTGGCTAAAGTTTTCTCACTTGGCTGACGGATCCATCATGCATGGCTAAACTTTTCTCACTTGGGTGACGGATCCAGCATGCGTGGCTAAAGTTTTCTCACTTGGGTGACAGATAGTAGTTACCTTATCTCACTTGGGTGACAGATCCAGCTATGCGTCGGGCAGGTTTGTCACTTGGCTGACGGATACAGGATCCGTGACCTAAGTTGTTCCACTTGGCTGCCGGATTCCTGTATCCGTGGCTAGAGTGCAAAAACTTAGGTGACAGATCCATTTTATCCGTCACCCAAGTGGATTTCTGCAGTAGTGTTCCAGGATAGTGAGATGGAAGTATCATAAAATATCAGAGGAGATTCATTACAGAAAATTGAGATCAAAAAGAAAAGTTGAAATTTATGCTTTTCAAATATTGTATCTAAAAAGGTTTGGACCATGGTTTTTCAAGACAAAACAAATTAACTTAATCACTTGCATTAGGTTACTTATATACATTATAGTCTTTTATTATTTATCAATATGTTTTATTATACGTTGGATCCCCGTACTATAACAAAATTTAAAACTTAAAATAAAACTCCAATAAAATTATTATTTCTAATTTCAAATTAAAGATAAAGAACTTAGTCATAGCAAGCTTATGTGATCCGATGAAATTGCGAGATTGAGATTTCAATTTTTTGGAATCTTAATTTATATTCTAAGATAGTGAGAAAATATAAATTAAGTGCACTAAATACTCAAGTAATATAAATAAAGTAAACTAAGTTTTACTTTTATTTGCCACCAATGTTGTTGTGATGAAATATAAATTAAGCGCACTGCATACTCGGTTATATAAATAAAGTAAACTAAGTTTTACTTTTATACGCCACAAACGTTGACGTTAGATCACCCTATTTCGCCGATAATGGTCATTTCTTGATTGACCATGCACCTGCGATTTTGTTGGATCGCACATAAGCATGATAGTGGCGACAGTTCCTTATCTTTAATTTTCAACTAAAAGTAATTCCTTTATTTCAGTTTTATTTTTTATTTAATTTTTTTGTAGGATTTAGTATATAATAAATTATACTAAAATAAATAAATAAATAAAACTACAATGTATATAAATAATGTAACACAAGTGGTTAAGCTAATACATTTTGTCTTAAACAACCATTGTTCAAATCTTCTCATATACAAAAAGCATGGATTTCATATTTTTGAATTATTTATAAAAATTATGCTACATTATCAAGCATAGATTTCTAAATTTCTTATAGAAAAAATAATATAGTTTGAAGGTGGTGATATTTGAACTTGTGTTCGTGAGGAACCTGATTTTGATATTATATTAAAGGACTAACTTAACTAAAAGCTTAAGCTGATAGTTGAATACTCTTCACGTCTCACCTCTCCTTGAGGTCACAGGTTCGAATCCTAGTTGGTACACTTACTTGAGAGTTAGTGTGGGTGGTTGGTTAAATTAAGCTAAAGTAGGATTTTCATGTATCTCTCTTATAAAAAAAGATAGTTGAATGAGTGTCTAATTATAATTTTATATTCAAACACTATCAGTATTACAATTGGAACTTTGATCTTGCACGATATAGTGAAGGACTCGAACCTTCGTGTTTTAGGATCAAAACTCATTGCCTTAACCGCTTTACTATGCCCCATACATATAAGGTGCGGGCAGACAACACCTTATACGCCTTGAGAGCATCGATGAGATGTATGATTTTCACCCCCCACCAACACTTGAAATTCGGAGTAGGTTTTTCGTTTACGACGACAAGGCCTTTGTATAGAACTCTCGACCGAAACAATTGTGTTGTTTTCTCACCAGCCTCCTCACATGCCAAAAAAAGAGAACGAATAAAAAAATATCTAGGTTTGTCTTAGTAGTTTTTTTTAACATAAGTGGAATTTATTAATTTACCAAATGTAAGATACAAGTAAGGGCATCCGACAAAAGTACCATGGAGTCCGTAAGAACATGCACATAACAAGCTTCCCTGGTTAATTAATGAGAGACCTTGTTCACTGACCTTTTTATGAACTCGAGTCTGAGATCCTCGATAAGAGAGATAAGGACCATGATGTCCTGCAGAATAGCCATAATCGAGAACAGAGGTAGTTGAGGGACCAAGAGGAGGACGAGCACTCCTTGGGTGTCGCTCTGGACGATGATGCCTCATCATGATTGGACTATCTCCTAAAAGATAGCGTCATCCACATTAATGAACATGGATCCTATCGAGGGGAAGGTCCAAAAAAGTGGCTCTGATTAACCGATTGGTAGGCTTATGCCGGAGAGGTTGAGCCAAAGCCTCCTTCCAAGCCTTGATTTTTCTCACAGTCGTAATACGTATTCAAGTAGGAGAATGGGTTGTTTCCTTCCATACCAATGCATTTTGTGGCTTCAATATCTACCATATGTATAAAGATACCACAATGATCCCTGTAGGGGGTAAACAGGACACATACTGATCCCTCTAGCTCAAGAACGAGGTGCCACCCAAGGGCATCACAGAAAAGTCCGCTCGAGCCCAACAATCACGTGAAAATATACAGTGGAGAAAAAGGTGGTCAACCATCTTGTTGTGTGAAGAAAAAATCGAGAAGAGGAGGGACATGGGTAAAAATCACTTGCACAAGCTGGCAACTATCTATCAAATCCCATCATAGGAAGATACGAATCCTGGCTGGACTTGGATCCGCCAAATAGGGGACCATGCCAGGGTAGGCCTTGAGGAGGTTAGGCTCTACAGGCGGATAGCTCTATACTCCGCCTTGGACAAATACCGGTCTTTGGGATCATCCACCCAATACCACAGGTCCCTAGTCCTAGAGACCGATATGGGGGGGTGCCAGAATAGCTTTCTGATCACTCATTTGAAAATTTCCCTATATACAAAACACATCCCATCGTCGGGTTCCCAGAAGCAAAAGAGTAGACACCTTAGCACCCAAAAGGACTGGGGTGCTAGCATGAATATAAGGTTCCGGGGTCTGGAGCCAAGGTGTTCCTAGGATGAGAGTATTCGTACCATCTCCTAATGCTCTACGAAGGCCCGTAACGATAAACTGTTGAGTATCTTGAATAATCATCCAAATGTAACTAGGTCTATTGCCTCGGATAGTGATGAACCTTCACCAGATTGGCCACCAAAGAGTCAAGTTCCGTAATTATCCCCCGAGATTGCTTCCCCTGAAGGTTTGAATTAGAGTCCTGAAGATCCCAAAAAGAAATACCCCCCGAGCCTTGGGTCGATATAGATTGGCCCAATCTTGCCAAATAATTGGTATTTTCTTCTCAATCGGTATCCCCACTAAAATATCACCAGAGCCATGTAGATCATGTTTGTAATGGACTGATGGACCCTAAACATATACATAACATGAGTGAGACTTACTGGATCATCACCGACCCGTCGTAGAAAGGAACTTCCCATCCCATGACCTAATCCTTTACAGAACCCCACCCCTAGATATGCTAGGTTGTTGCTCCGATTCCTCCCCTTCATATTGGGGAAACCCAGGTACATTAAGGCCTTAGAGGTCTCCAGGATGGAGAGGATCTGACAACACTCATGCCAAACCACACCTATAGTATTGGAGCTGAAAAAAATTGAAGACTTCTGCGTGCTTATCGTCTGACCTGACCATAACCCAAACATATATGTAATGTTGAAACCTGGCTAGTCTCAATAGGTGTGGCCTTGCAGAAGATATAAACGTAATTGACAAAGAACATATGGGTAATGATCGAAGCTCCATAAGCCACCAAACAACTATGGATAAGCCCTTGACCCCAAGCTCTCTCAATAAGCATATATGATCCTTTCATATAGAAAATGGAATAAATAAGGCGATAGTAAGCTCCCTTGTCATATTACCCCGTGTTGGAGAGAACGGTCTTATTTCCTTGCCCCTAGAGCTAATTTGATATGAGACAAACCCCATGTAGACAACCATCAACTTCACGCAGACTTTAAAGAGTCCAAACGGCCTCATCGTAGTCAAAATAAATGGCCACTATACTTGGTCATAGGCCTTTCTCATATCAAGCTTCAGAGCCATGAAACCCAACTTCCCCTAAGTCTTCCGATGTAGGTAATGAATGACCTCAAAAGATATGAAAATACAGTCTTGAATGGACCTGTACGAGACGAATCCCCTTAGGTGGGGTAGATAATAGCGGGGAGAAGGCCCTTAAGCCTATTGGCCAACACCTTAGAGAGGATCCGAAAGACCACGTTACACAAAGTTATAGGACGCAGGTTTGAGACCAACTTCGGGCTCGACTTCCTCGGGATAAGAATCAAAGTGGTCTCATTGATTCCCTGCTCCGGTGGACCCCCGCGAGAACCTGTTGTATAAATATTATGGTCGTCGGTGCCAGAGTAGGGCAATACTACTAGTAGAACTTCGGATTCAACCCATTAGAACCCGTGGCCTTATCTGGTTCCATATGCAATACAACCTATGTAACCTCATCCTCTGTGACGATAGCTAGGAGACCTGAGATCTGGGACTCTGTAATAACTGGATGATGGACTAATCACATGTCTTAGAAGGTTAGATAAGAGGTGGTAAAGAGTTGTGTAAAATATACAAGAGGACCTCGTCCATACCTATGTCCCTAGTAACCATTTAACCCTAGTCATCTTGAAGTGATCACACTTGATTAATCCACCGTCGAAAAGAGGCCGTGACATGAAAAAACTTGGTGTTACGCTCCACCTCAAGGAGCCATTGATGTTTAGCCCGTTGTCTCCAAAAGGCCTTACTACAAGCCAATGCCTCCTCACATAAACATGAATGGCCTCCTTATTATTCATCCCAACCTTGTTCGTACACCCATTCAAATGGTCAATCTGTCTCTAACACCATCGAATATGGTTAAGGTTTTCCCGATAAACATTGCGCCCCAAGATCCCAATACGAGCTGAGCGAGACCCTATGGTCTCCGTTTCTAAGCCATTCCAGGCTTTATGGACAAGCTTTCTGCACTCGAACTCTTCTGTCCAAATAGCCTCAAAACGGAAAGAACGCATCCCTACAGGTTGTCGACCGTTCATGGGGGTCAATATAATCGAGTAATGGTCCGATGTAGTAATACTAGTGTCATGTAGAGTAATAAGGAGCTTCTGGTTGAGCTCATCTGTCACAAGGGTGCGGTCTAGATGAGATTCCACCCACCCGATTAACTATAGTACGTCCTCGAAACTAGGTAAATGAGTGGCTTGATAGTGGGACATTAGCCACCCCGATGTCCTCTAATTAATTGAAAATAATATGGGGGGATACGAATTACCTTCTCGTGTCTCATTCTGTGTTAGAATCCTGTTAAAATCACCGATGAGGATCAAGCGACTGCATTCCCTCAAAGCTAGTCGTACATCATGGCCCAAGTACGATGGCAATTAGCCCGTCCACCCTCTTTATAAACACTTGTTAGGCGGAACTCCTCATGGCACGAGATCTGAATCCACACATCAATGCAGGCCACTCCCATGATGTCCTCTGTGACTTCCATACCCGAACCTCATAATAGGGAAATCCCCCCACCCCTTGGTGACTTGAACGAGAACCTTCAGATGCTGGTCATGGTGAGGTGCTGCAATGGAGGCCAAAAATCGGATCGGGGGCAACGATGGAGGAAAAGACGATGTTGCTGGTTGGGGTGGAAGCGGAGACGACGGAGGAAATAGTGGAGGTGAGAGAGGTAATGGCCGCTATAAGGGAGAGTGGGGACGAGTGGAGAAGTGATGAGAAATGAGATGGGGGAAACATGACGTCAGAGGAGGGGGTCTGGGCTAAGGTGCGGGGGCAAGACAGGGACGATTCACAGGAGAAGGAGGACCGATATGATTCATCGGAGAGAGGACGTCACATTTGACGAGGGTGGCTAAGGCTGGCTGGGAGGCGTGAGTAGTTTTTCATAGTAATCTGGATATGACTTGTAGAAAAACCTTTTGTCTTAGTGGGTTTAGTACATATACGTTAAGTATTTGATTCACTTATTCATGAAAGTTTTAAAATGTTTATTAAGTGATGAGTCATCAGACCATGTGCAACAGACCGACCCGGGTCACGAACCAGAATCCGCGACCTGCTAAATAGCGGGTCACAGTTGCGGGTTGCGCAACAATGCGTGCTTTCTGCGACTCTAACCCTCTATTTAGTGGGTTGTGGTTCGCGACCCACGACCTACTATCACGGGTCTCCCATTCGGGGTCGTAGGTCAGCCAACCACGCCACGACACGTGGAAATTCCAAGTAAAAAAAATTCGATAGTTGCCAATGGTCGGTAACGACTCTTTTTTATAAAATAAAAAATTATAAATTATAATACAAAATAACCACATATTACATCTATAAATACACCTTTCTCATTCATCCATACCACCACCATTTTTCTCTCTCACTTTCTCTCTCAAAATCTAAAATTTCTCTAATACGTTCCGATACAAAATGTCTGATGATGAGTTAGAAGCCAACATTCGGACAGTAGAAGAACGACTCTAACGAAGGGTTGATAGAATGATAGAGAGAAATGCAAAGGATCAACCGAATAAGGGAAAAAGGTAGAACGCGGCGAACCTTTCCGACGAGAGATTAACATGGGTCGCCAAGAAGCCCACGATGGACTGTTGCAAGATTATTTAGTCGACTACCCCTCGTATGGACCTGATATGTCTAACCGTCGATTCCATTTGTGCCGACCACTTTTTCAACGGCTGATGGACAAGGTAACAGAGCATGAATATTACTTCATTCAGAAGCGGGATGTTGTAGGACGCTTGGGCTTATCAACGCACCAAAAGTACACAGCCGCGATACAGATGCTGACGTATGGGTACTCGGCCGATTCGTCGGATGAATACATAAGACTTGGGGTAAGTACCATACTCGAATGTGTACGTCGGTTTCACAAGGCCGTTATTGAGGTGTTCGGGGCTAAGTACGAGCGTAAACCAACACCGGAGGGCTTGACCCTATCTCTCGAATCGGGGTACAATAGAGGGTTCCTCGACATGATTGGGAGTCCTGACTGCATGCATTGAGAGTGGAAGAATTGTCCAACTACATTGCAAGGAGCCCATGGTCGGGGAGATCACCACGAGGATCCAACCGTTATGCTGGAAGCTATAGCGTCATGTGATTTGTGGATTTGGCATGTATTTTTTGGGATGTCTGGCTCGAACAACGACATTAACGTCTTAAACGCAAGCCATTTATTCCACGACGCTTGGCATGGCCGTGATTATGCCATGGAGTACGAGATCAACAGGTATCGGTACGACTGACCTTATTATTTGGTTGACGACATTTACCCATCATAGAGTCGGTTCGTGAAGTCTTTTCGCCATCCCAGTACACGGAAACCGAAATTGTTTGCTAAAGTTCAAGAAGGTTGTCGAAAAGATATTGAACGGGATTTTGGAGTCCTCCAAGCACGGTGGCACATCATTTCCCGTCTCGCTCGTGTTTGGAGCAAATATACTTTGGCTGATATCATGCACACTTTTATCATTCTACACAACGTGATTGTAGAGGATGAACATGATAGGTACGAAGCAGGAGATGACGACTTGTATTACGAGCCATCTCCGGATATACCAGATTGGACACCACCTCAACGTTGACACCAAAGAGGGCCTTTGTCCTACCAACGACGCGTGGATCCTCGAATTAGCGTCATAAATGATCCGACCCACCGACAACTCCATAATGACCTTATGTAACACATATGGGCCGGTTTGGAGCGCATTACCATTCCGACGACGAGTAAGAAATCTTTTCATCTGTAACACTTGTGTACTGGGTGAGATTATTCGGGGATGAATAAAATTGAAGTTTCAATTTATTTTAATTTGTGTCATTATTATTTAATTTTGTCGAATTTATTTAAATTTCATATTCCATTCGTGTGAATTTATTAATTTTTAATAAATTCAACATAATATTAATTTAGCATCCATCCATTCAGAACATGGGACCCAACCTAGGCTTCATTAGCGTAAACATAGTTAAATTTAAAGGTGAAAACTCATTATTTTTACGGTCACCCTACGAGCTCCTAACCCGAAACTTTCCACGTACATGCTCTTAGCAAAGTATAGACACAAGTCTTGTTAAAACTCAACCTCAGTTGGAACACAGATCAAAGATCATGGAACTCTAATACGTATTAAAACCCATTTTATTTAATAGTTTAAATTGATATGCAGAGATTTCAATATGATGTATGAAACGATGACATGATTTACGAGGTTGCAGATAAATTTGTGAACTGTGGACAAATATGGGGCCGTGGAAGCAAGACCAGTAGTAGAATAAATATTGATAAAAGAGAAGGGTGGGGATGGGAGATCTTGGAATGAAGGTGAAGTATAGAGCACTCCTCACCACAACCACAGGATCCACAACCACAGGATGTATCTATCTCTCATTGGTCCGATGTTCATAGTAAACAGAGAATGTGAGGAGCATGTTGGTTATGTTGCGGACAATATCCTCAGAATATGAGACTAACCCACATGTCTTTTTCGTCACATCTCCTCCGATTATAATAAACAACATAAAAATAACCTTAGTTCATACTCATACTCATCGGGTCTTGCTCTCTCTCTCTCTCGGCCTTCTCAATATCCTTGTATTCTACCTTTTCGGGAAATCCTATGTTGTTCCTCGATTCGAAAAATGCCATCTCATCTCTATGATCTTCTGTCATCTATGTATATGCCAGCTTGTGTTCTCTTTCGGACAAGGAGTAGACATCTGGAACTATATCTTGATTTCCACCTCATCTGGGCTATAGGCATCTGGACCAGTTCACGTCAACATGTAGGCCCATTTTTAAATTGTTCTCAACTCAACTAACCTGGGAAGAGGCTTCATAACATGTGCATAATATGCTCTCCTGATCCCAGGAAATGGATGGTAAAAGACCCTTATAACCTCGACGAGGTTTCCAAATCCCAAGGGACCGTAACGGCTGAGGTAGGGATCGGGTTGAGTATGTCCAACTCGCTACTATCGTAACAAGTTATTGTCAAATTATATATTTAGTGTATAACAATATATTTTTTTTTATTTTGAATGTGAGAGATTCTGTGTTTAATTCTAGCTTTGTTATCTTGTTTTGAATCTCATTTCCATTAGATATGAGAGATCTCTTGTTAAGTGGAATACATCTTAAAAAATATATATTTAATTATTGGTTAAATATCGAAACTTATTTTTAAATATTGGTTATGAACATTACACTACCCAACGTTTTAATTTGACAAATGCACCACCTTAAGTATTGGTCACACGATTTTGTTAGTAAAAATGGACGGAATATTCCATTCGGTTAGTCATATGATCTAAGTGCATGTCATATATTGGGTGGTAAAATGATGTTTCCTCTAATTATTTGACCTTTATACGTTTTATAAGTGTTATATAAGATATTTATATTTGTATTTTGTATTTACCGATCATGTATATCTCTGTACCCACAACTCGTCAATGAGAAAAGACAAGGAATACATTCCAACAATAAGGAACATTTCCACTGTACCCTCGTCATGGTTTCTTATAAAAGGTATAAAAGTCAAATACTTACGGATTTTTTTTTTCATTTTACCATCCATTATATGACACTTTAGATCATATGACCAACGAAATGAAATATTCTGTCAATTTTTACTAATAAAATCGCGCGACTAATATATAAAGTTGTGCATTTGTCATTTTAAAACGTTGGATAGTGTAGTGTTTGTGATCAATACTTAGAAGTATATTTCGATATTTAACCCTTAAATTATTATATTACATGACATGCCTAAGCAGTGCAAGTAATCAAATGAAGGTAATAATGTACTACAAATCTTAGAGAAGTGTACAAGTCAAGAGCATGATCGGGATCAACACAAACGAACAAGTGGCATATCACGTACCCCTCTCCTTCCCCCCCCCAAAAAAATCTTAATTTGGTAACAAATCTTTCTGTTTTGGTAAATCTAAATCCAGATAATGTCGGACGAAGCATCTCCACCAAGTAAGATCCAAATTGTTTTCAATATAAGCTCTCAGCAAAACAAAGCCAGGAAAATAGTCTCACATGGCTTCTCCATCTTCTTTTTCAACGATTCTCGCGATGACCATCGCTTTGGCGTGTCTTACAATCGGATCCACGAAGACCCAGGTATCAGCACAACTGACCCACGAGGAGTGTTTCAGGATTCAAATCTACGGCCACTTGTCGGCGCCGGAGGGAGACCAGAGGGCACGGTACATCCAGAACATGAGGGACAACTATTGCAGGTCGTTGGGACGCGGCTTCTACTACGCGTGGCGGCACAGCAAGACCGGGAGGCTTCCGGTTTCGTACGTGGAGGCTCTCTGCAACGTGTTTGAGGATGACCGCAAGGTGGCCAATTACGTGAGGTCCAGCTTTGAAAGCCACGACGTTGACAAGCTCATGGGTGGCCGGACCTGCCAGGGCATGAGGAACAAGACCAAGAGTTCGGAGGCTCCGAGGACGGAAATGACTGTTGTTGTCTTGAAGCGGGAACACGAGCGACCTGGGCAACAACGTTGGCCTTCTAAGTTGGTTATGGTCTTAAAAAGAACCAAAACCATGGCCTTCAATTATGTGTTGGGGGTTAATCTCTAGCCTTAGATCGTATCATCAACTAGTTGATTCGTTTAATTATTTTAGAGATAATTGAGAAACCAATTTTGAAATTACTTGTTGCATTTTAGATAATTTTGTTTTTAAAATAACTATTTTATCCTTTTTTTTTGAGAGAATTTTATCCTTTCAAAATAATATATAAAAAAACAAAAAAAATCAGATTTTTCGTTATTTTTAGTTTTCTTCCTCTCCAAACGAATAAAGAGGAAGGACATTAATAAAAATGAAAATTCTAGTTCTTTTTATTTTTTAATAATTATTTCAAAAGATAAAACAGTGATTTTAAAATAAATTTATATAAACTGTAACAAAAACAAATTCACAACCATTTTTACAATTATTATAGAAAAGCGTTAGAAGATAAATACCTAAAAATACTTCTATGTAATTGTTTAATAATTTATTTCAAATTTATCAAACGGACATGTTTGTATTTACTCAATTGTACATGTTGTAATTGAAGTATAATAAAAGAAATATGGTTGTGACGAGTGACTATTTAGACTATTTCCTGTTAATCTTAGTTTCGTAGAAATCGACCAAGTCGACATGACATAGTCATCGGAATCTACAAGGCCGATTTAAGTTAATAGTCGGAGGGATTAGCCGGTTAAACGTCTTACTAGCTTAAAGACTGCTCAACAAGGTATGGATCGGCCACGACATGGTTGCTTCCAATCTTTCTCGACATGCCCTTGTCTTTTCCGGTGATGAAAATAAGAGAACAAAATCGCAGGGATTCGACGAAGAGAAAGAGAGGGGGAAGATATATGAAATAAAGGCGATGATATTGGTAGAGGAGATAAAGGCTAATGCTTGTTTCAAGGCTATATGAGATAGGTCAGGGCTTGTGTTAGATTTTTTGAGATATATCCCATAAGATCCAGAGTATAGTCTGAGATGTAAAGACCGAGACTTTTTATACCTAATTCTATTGTTGGAACGACGTCAGGTTGAAAAATAGATTAAAATTGTGGATCGATTTTTTTTTTTGTAGCAAAAGAAAAATCAACAAAAAAAAGAGAAAGTAGGAAACCATTTTTTTGGGGCCAGGCGGACTTGTGCCCAGTCAGAAGGACCAACCCAGCACCAAGCCAGCCCAGCCCAATTGAGCAACCCTAAACAAACAGTGCATCTCTTTCTTCTTCGGCCGCACACGCTTTCCTAGGCACTAATCGCAGTTCCTCTCTCACCCTCATTCTCGCGTCTCACACCAGATTGTCAAGGCCTCATCTGATATTGGGCCTGAAAGAAGAATTGTTGGGCCAGTGACGCACAACCCAAGCGAAGAAGGAGTCACTTACCGCAACGCTGTCGTTTTTGGAAGCCACAAAACGTCGTCTTCAACCTCAGAGACTTGGTCGGCACGGCGAGAGGAAAGGGCCAAAAACAGAGTAGAGGTTCAGAGACGACTTGCAGGAGGAAAAGAGGGATCAGAAGAAAGTAGCTTTAATTAAATGATCGTGTCTGTAGTTTGGTTATTTGTATTAGGTTTCTGTTTCATTTCAGTGTAGAGAAAAAATTGTAGAGAACCTTGTAGCAAGGAAAAGCTCAAGCTTGGAGCATCTCTGTAATTGGATCGTCGTTTTAATCAAAAAGTGTCAGGAATTATAGCTTAGAAGCGTGTTCATTCTTGGGTTCGTTACACTGGTATCAATAGTCTCAGTTCCAGCGACAAATGGAGGATCTCCCGGAAGTTACAGACCAAGGCACAACCCCTCCAAGCCTGGCCTCCCTAGCCGGCAAGGTGGATGGTATCCAGACGCAAGTCCGAACGAAATTGCAAGGGGTTCATGCTCGGATGGATTCGATGCATGTCGGCCAAGCTGAACTCAAAGCCACACTAGATCTCATCCTTACCCAGCTTCAACAGTTACACGGACCTGCCCAGGCTTCCACAAGCTACGCGGGTGAGAACCGTGACGCTGCACACACCCCTGACCCAGAGCAATCCATACCACAATACAGATCCGATTCCCCCTTCCAAAACTTTCCTACTCCATACACACCGCACCCCAACATCCCAACTCCACCACCACCTCCAGTACTACACCCACCTCTACCCCGTCCAGCTCCAGCTCCACCACAACAAGCACCACCATCACCACAACAACCTCTCCCACAACAGCACCATACCCCAAACATCACCTTTCCCTGTTTTGATGGCACAAACCTCTCCACGTGGATCCAAAAATGCTTATCGTACTTTGACTTTTACAACGTTGAAGATGACTTCAAGGCCAGATTAGCCTCGTTACACTTCTCGGGTCGTGCGGAATCCTGGTACTTGATGTATCAGAGGGGCCGTGAGCATATAGGCTGGGACGAGCTTATTCGTGATATGGCCTGGAAATTTGAGGCGCTGGGGCATGATGACGCAGTGATTGAGTTCCTCCAGCTTACACAAACGTTTTGACTATCATGAGTTGGTTACACAATACCTTGGGTTGCTGTCTTGGCGAACTGGAATCAGCATTTATCAGTGCAGCGACAACTCTGTGGGTGTGGAAGGATTGACATTGGATAACTTGGATTTGAGTACCAACTAGGAAATGGGTGTTACCTATGGAGTAGGTGCAGAAAAAAGAGAGGAAGGTTTGGCTACTATGAGCAGTTGACGGAACAAGTTGCATCTATGCCGACAACTATCCGTGGAGTTGGCTTCATGAGTCTTGGAGTGATGGACATTAGAATGCCAACTGACCAGTTGAGATCCAGGGTATTGGATTGCTCCTCGAGAGCATGCCATAGACATATACATGTTCTAGTCCCAATCAAGAGAAACGTTCAAATTAAAGATAGAAACCCAAAACAAATAATATTTGCATTTGGAAAAGCTGAATCTTCAACAAGCAAAGTGTCATTGGCTATGAAGTGCATGAACCAATTGAAAGTCTGTTTAGGAGTGTTGGTGGCTGGTTTGGAGGTATATTAAATTCTTCGGTGCCTTGGGGAGGACATCAGGTAGTTGCGAGCTCAAATTCCCAGTATCGGTTTGCCTCCTAAACTTAAGGACAAGCTTTAGGCTGGGGGAGGGGTGTTTGTCATGAATGTGAATGCTAATAAGACATGTGGATGAGCTGTTAGCCACGTGTCCTGGTTATTGGAGATGTTATGAGTCTTATAGAACTTTAGAGAGCTATAAATGAGAGAGAGCGGGGACTGTTAGATGGATCTTTTTGTCATTTTTGTGTGTTGTAGATAAAGAGAAGTTTTGTAATAGAGAGAAGTTCTAATACGGTAAATCTCTGTAGGTGTAATTGGGAAAGGGGTCCTTAGAATTGTGCAATAAAATTCATCATTCTTCTCTCTAATTGAGTCACATTGTGACAAGTCGATCATGAAGTCTCGAGATCGGAAAAGAGATTGAGGAGGAGGCATCAATAGGAGCCAAAGAGGTGAATACACTGAATGCGAAATCAAAGGTGGTGGAGGCTGATTAGGAGAAAGGCTACAAGACGGCTGGGGCAGGGATGTCGGATCAAGAGAAGGAGGTGTCGGATTGAGTGATGGCGGAAGATATATCAAAGAAGATGAATACAGGTGGACAAGAGGTGGAAGGAAGGAAGATGACCGGACTTGATCACCGAAAAATAGGGGTTGCTTTCGACGAATTTGACTAGGGCCGACTCATAGAAAACTCCATTGAATAAGTGTCGTATAATTATTGTTTTATGTTGGTTTGTGTTAGATTATTTGCGCTTTATTGATGGATTGGACTTTATTGATGTTGTAAAAGTTCTTTTTTTTCTATGTATTAAATGGATTTTTGCAAATATTTGTATATATTATAAATATAATTACTTATTCAATAAAATAGGAATAGTCTCTTACTTAGTCACTTACCAAACATTTTTTTTTATATTCTTAGCAAGGTTTTAAAAGTCGTTCGGTGTTAGTCAGGCGCTATGACTTTCGGGGATTAATCCGCGACTAAACGGAAATTAATCGGAGACTAATCGAATTTTTATTTTTCTATTTTTAATAGATATATAACTATATATATAAAAATAGAATATGAATTTTCTTATATTAAAAATGGTAACAAATATTTAAAATACCTAAAAAATAATACCAAACTCTTCAGAAACATAATCTCTAATATCACCAACACCAAATAGTTATGCACAACCATCTAATTATTTTAATTTAGTCACTGCAATATACAAATTTATTCTAAGCGCCTAGACAAAAAATAGGACCTAGACTGGCGTCTAAGAGCATGTGCATCAAGAGAGGTAAGAGGCAGAACCTCGACTGGGCTAAGATTCTGCCCCTACCCCTCCAAAACTGAGAGTGTTGCACATCAAGAGGGCAGATATAGAGATCATGCTCCTCTTGAAATGCTGACTAGATAATTAATTATATTTTTGCTGAATTTGTTAAATTCATTTTTAATTAACAAAATAATATATAAAATTAATTAATAAATACATAAATTAAAAAACAATTACAAAACTATTTAATAAATACAATTAAACAACTAAAATAGATAATGAAACTTGAAATTTCATTACAACTCGTCGTCGGACATTTTTTTTCGAAATAGAAAACTGATTTTTAAATTAAAAAAAAACTGATTTTTTAAATTAAAAAAATATTTTATAAATTAAAAACTGATTTATATATAGAATGAAAAAAAAAAGAGCGACACCCGCCGGAAAAGAGGGGCGCAAGGCAGATTCTGCCCCGCTCACCAAACCCCCACGTGAGGCAAGGGTTCGCACCCCACCAATCGAGATTTTTATATCATTGATCCATAGCTATGCTGACCTCGAGCATAAAAATGGTAGGTATGCCCCCATGCAGGATCGAACTACAGACCTCCAGTTTACAAGACTGGCGCTCTACCACTGAGCTATAGGGGCTACGGCTTTTGAGAAATGTTCAAGTGCTAACTAACCCATACAAATTAATAAAGCTCTTGCAGATTTCTCGGTATAAACAGCCTGAATCGTTGCTCCGTGACCATCATCATCATTCATCTATGGGGGCAGCAGAACTTAACCTGTAAAACCCGTCATTCCCTTTTCTGTTTCTCAACGTGGGATCCGATTCAAGCGCTTATGGACCCAAAGGGCTCTTCATATCCTCCGTTTCTGTTCCATCTCTCTGACTTGCAGATCGTGAAGGAGATGATGGTTTTGGACTTGTTGGAGGTACCTATTCCTCGATTCCCAAATTTTGATTCATCTTTTTTGTTTTTCCATTTTGCTAAATGATTTACAGTTTTTATTTATATTATCATTGATGTTTTAGGAATTTGATTGTGTAGAAAATGGGAACTATTGAAGGTGTCCAATTTTTGTTGGATATGAGCAGTTCTTTTTTCTTGATTACTACTTTTTGTGGGTTTGGTATGCAAGTTATGTATAATTTGTGGTTGCTCGAACATCCAAGAAGAATTAACCTAGTTTTGGTGTCCTAAATTAACTACCCTTTTGAACTACCTTTCCATATCTGTTGGGTTGAGTTTGTTTGTAGCTTGTTGGATTAAAGAGTTTGATGATTGTGACTCAAATTGATATAAGTGTCTTTAGATGTAGGAGCTAACCATTCCCTTAGAAATGCAACTAAGAATACCCTTCACTCCTTCAGCCAGCAAATGTGAAACAAGTAAAAGATATGTTTGCTTAAGTATGAAACACAAATAAGATACATTGGTTATTAACCTATAAACAGCAATATGCTAGGTACACTTGCACCTCTAGAGACTAGAGGTGTTATTGATTCACTCATACTAGGATTCTATCACATATTTAGTGAGTAATCTGAGTCAACATACATCTAACATCCTTACTGTTAGGCCTCTGTTTCGGATCCTCGAGTGTGCAAAAGCAAGCAATCTTGAGAACAAGGAGCATCTGCTCCTCAAACCCATTTCCAGCAAGCTTCGGGTCGATAGCTTGGCCTGGATTGTCTGAGGTCATCACATTCCTCATCCACTTGATCAGGCTCATCTCAGTTGTGTGCTGAAAAAAGTCATCAGATGGAAGCTTGCCCATGACCAGAACTCCAAGCAGAACCCCAAAACTATAGATATCACACTTGTCTGTGAACTTCAAAGTCTGGTGATACTCAGGTGCTATGTAACCTACAGTTCCCGCAACATTTGAAGTTGAGATATGTGTATGAGCTTCAGGCATGGCTTTAGCAAGTCCGAAATCAGCAATTCGAGCTTCCATGTCATCGTCTAGAAGCACATTGGCTGGTTTGAGATCTCTGTGAATGATGCGCGGGTTGTGGTTCATGTGAAGATACTCAAGCCCAGCTGCTACTCCCACTGCAATCCTGTGTCTAGCTAACCAATCCAACTCTCTATGCCCTGCAGAAACTTGGTTCAACATGTCCTGCAAGCTTCCATTCTTCATGAACTCATACACAAGGTAATGGCAATCCGGTCTAGAAACATGAGCCAACAGGGGAAGAAGGTTCCGGTGGCGAATCTGCCCTACTGTCTGTATCTCAGACTTGATTTGACGCATCTTCTTATTCAGAAGCTTGGTGTCTTCATCAGTAAGTTCAGCTGCATCCTTTGATGGTTGAGAGATCTTCTTGATGGCAATGATCTTGCCATCACTTCCGGGTAACTCAGCTCTATAAACTTCTCCACACCCACCTCTTCCTATCATCTCCATTGATGCAAGCCCGTCTTCTTTCTCCAAAAAGGCCAAGTCCTCCGCTTTCTTGATCAATGGACTGTAGATGGCTGGCCCATGGTTCTTTCCTCCACCCCTTATTGCAGCCAGGATCATCTTGAACAACACGCAGAAGACAAGCCCTGATATGCTCCCGGCCACGCCACCTGCGAGGAATCCGAGTAGCCACCCGGCGACCTTCTTCACAGTACTTTTCTTCTTCTGTCTTGCAGCAGATGGACCCGGGGCGGGAGCTGTTGCTGATTTGGAAGGAGCAGAGGCTGCTCCAGACCTTGTTGAGTTAGTCTCTGCAAAAATGTACCTTTTGGGGAGGTGGGTTGCTGAGAGTTTGACTCTGCTCATCAGAGGAACAGAACCTTCCAGGAAATCATTGCCGGAGATGTTCAAAACCTGAAGATTACGGAAGGATCGAATGGATTGGGGAATTGTGCCGGAGAAGAGATTGTCGGCCAGTTGAAGGTTTTCCAAATTGGGGAAATATCTCAAGAAAGTCAACTTTCCCGAGAATTGATTGGAAGAGAGGTCGAGCACTCTGAGGCGCACCAATGATGATAACTGAGATGGGATTTCTCCGGTGAGCCTGTTGTTCCGGAGGTCGAGGATCTCCAGCTTCCGGCAGGCAGCTAGCTGAGACGGGAGCTGGTCAACGAGTTTGTTGTTGGGCATAGAAAGCTCTTTGAGCTCCGATAACCCACCGATGGACGGCGACAAGATCCCGCAGAGCTGTTGTGATTGGAAGACGAGCCTGGTGATTCTCAAGGTGTAAGTGTTGGTGTTGTTCGACAGCCGCCTCTCGCAGTACACGCCGGCTGTGCTGCAGGTGTCGGGTTGACCGTTGGGGAGGCCCAAGTCGTTGAGGACAGTTGAGAAAGCTGTTCGATCTGAAGGGTGGAGATCCAATGTTGCCGTGGAGAGGAGGAGGAGGGAGGAGAGGAGAGCGAGGGAAGAGAGGAGGTGGTTGCCGGAAGAGAGCGCCATTGGTGCTCCGGCGAGACGACTTGGAGGAGGGTCAATGGCGATTTTTTCGCTGGCTGGCTTTTGCTGACCAGACTTGCTATTCTTTATAGTGTTATGAAGCCTCGCCGTGTGGAAAATGTTGGTCATTGATTGTTGTTGCGGACCCCATCCTATGCTGCCTTTTCCACTCGGATTGACATTTTGATCTATTTTTTTATACATTTTTCTTTACTATATTAACAACAGAAAATTCCAAGTCTTTTCCATAGAAACCGTTCCTTAAACAACCATTCCAAGAGTTGAACAAGTCTGTGTTTTGCAAGAAAATCAAATCGAGTGAGTACTGACAATTTGATTCGTTTACAACCCGGTGTAGACTCGAGTGGGAGTACTGAGAGGGGTGAATAATGGAGGATGTGTGGATCCACATTTCATATCTAATCAAATGGCCAACTTTCTCACTTACCCATTTTAGTGGACTTGACTTCATTCCCCTAAATAACTTGTCAAAATCATATTTGTTTCTCTCTACATACACCATCCTGAAGCGCCTCTTCTGGATGTTCTATTCTAGACTTGAGTGTTCATCTTGGTAGAGGAGGTCATGACAGACAATTAAGAGATGCTCTTCTTGCACACCATCACTTTGCTTCCTCAATTTGACAAAGCAGTAAATGTTGATGCCTAATTCATCTAAAAAATTAAGATGAAACTGTGTTTTTATCAATAAAGATCATATCTTTTTTTGGAAAGCTAATATATTCATAAAAACTCAAGTCTTTAATCACAAAGTCAAGAGTATGAGGGATAAAACCTCCCGTATAAACACGAGCACACCCATACCGGGTGCCTCAAAATAGAAAACAATGGTTTTATACCTAGATTTCTCCAACATGAAGTACACAAGAGTATCAAACCAGCAATAAACAAAGTGCCCAACCAAGGAAACAAATACCAGACAGAAACAATTCGAGGTCTAATACCCAGATGTCACTACCATAAAGAACATAAAAATACAATAACTGAGGTCTGTAACCAAAACCATTAAAAACTAAAAAGACAGAAGAAGAACCATTAAAGATCATATCAAAATCATCAAACTATGATATTATACTATAGCCCGACCCTCAAAAGTAAGACTCTAACAACAAGTTCTTAATAATGGAATATCATTAGATATATAACATAGTAACAACAATCTGAACCTCTTGAACCAAATTCTTATGACATCACAACACACTCAATCAATAGTCCTAGACCCTGACCAACCTGGTGGCCACAGACAAGCCTAGCCTAGATGTCTCACTCACACATAACATACTGATAAAGAAACCAACTTAATTCCTAAACCTCTCCAAACAAACCATAAACAACATTGTAAGGTAAGGTCACTCAGTGCAGCAGCGGTACATGAGGTACTTCTCCATGGCACGGCCACACTCCGCACACACAACCCTCTCCGGGACATTCCCATCGATCCCTGGAAGGATGAGGCGGTTGCAATGGTGCGGAGAGTGGAGCAGCAAGAGGTGATCAATGAAGGCAGGCACAAAGCCTTTACTCCGGGCCTCCTCCTCCCATTCACTGAACCTCAGCAAGCTCGCCAGCACGCTCTCTGCCTTGCCCCTCGCAATCTCAGCCGACCCTCTGCAGAATATGGCCCATCCCACATCACTCCCATCGAAGCTCAGCGTTGTCATCACTTCTTGCATTATGGGGTCTTCCTCGATTGTCTTGCCGTGCAGCAGCTTTGAGTAGAGCATGCTCTCCAGCCTTGCCCAGAAGAACCATATCGATGTTTGGTCCGGCCAGTAGTGACTCAAGCTTTCTGATGAGATCGTTGCTACGTTCTTCCTCACCCTCTCTTTCGAATTGCTCTTCCCTACGTACACCATTTCTATGGTGATACCTGCAGCTTTGGCTACAGATTTTACTGTCGATGTGAATTTACGAATCCATTCTATGTCTTCTCCTCCATACAAGCATGTGTACTTCCCCTCTGCCACCTGATAAACGATTTACAAACCAGATGATTAAAATTTCTTGTTTATTTATAGGGTTATCTATACTTGCTATGTGCTATACGTCTTTTGCACACAACTTTAAACTTTTGCATCCAGTTAACTTTTAAAAAAATACACACAAATCTTTTTCATTAGGAAATGACAAAAATACCCTTCACCTTGATCTCAAAAAAGACTCCATAGCTACCAAAAACATTTTGATTAAAGTTAGTAAACGGTTAAGCAGAGTAAAAGGACGAAAAAATGGTGTTTTTTGAGATTATAGTCAAGAACATTTTTGGCTAAAAGGAGCTCCACGTAATTTTTTTTGAAGTTTAGGTAAGTGGGTGTAAAAGATTAAATATGTCTGAGGATTAATGAAGAAGATGGTCATATATACCCAGTCAAGAATGTTGGGATCAATGCCATCAACGATGAGCTCGAGTCTCCAGCTTTCAGACTTCCACAGCAAATCTTCTCTCTCGTTGCTGAAAGGGAAGGCTAGGTTTCCCCATATCCACAGCATGTGGAAGGCATTGAGGCACTCTACTCTTCCTTGTGGACTCAATGCTACCAAGATGGCCTTCTTTGTGAAGTGCCACACCTCCTTGATGTATCTTTTAACTGCTGGCTCTATCTGTGAAGGATGGTGCACTGTGTACCATGGCATGATGGATTGGAGCTCCTGAAACTTGTGTTGAGTGGCCTCGTGGTGAGGGTTGTCCACAATGGGGATCCACACCACTTCATACTCAATCTCTGGCCTTGCTCGTGATTCTTTGTGCATGAGGTCAAGAATCATAATCTCTTCTTGGGGAAGATCGAGGTCTGATATGAGAAGCAACACTATCTTCCTCCTCAGGACTTCAATGCTATGCTGTTAATGAGTGCCTCTAGTTAATAGTATGAAACATGAAGTAACAAATGGATATGATCTTCATGTTGAGAGTTACTAACCCTTTTCTTGGTGGTGCCTTCAACAATTGCTTGCAGATCATCCCTGGGGCACAACAATGCCTTGAGGATCTTCATGTTGTCTATGTGCATTGTTTCAAAGAGGCGAACGAGGATGTGATAGGCTTCGATATGTCTCTTCTCATCGATATGTTGGCTGCAAAGCATGAGTTGTTTGGTGAGGTGGTCATATATGCTTTCCACCTTATGAGCCAAGCTTGAAAGCTCCCATGCCTCTGTAGTTGATGTAATGTATCTGAAACAATCCAATTAAAATGTGCTGTGAGCAATGAAATGAAGCTTACACCATAAACAGGATCCTATGAGGTTTTGGCTTACTCATTCCTCAAGCCTATGAGGTTTGAGATCTGTGCGGCACAGGCCACAATGCTCCTAATGGTCCAGTAGGCAGCAGTGGGCATATGGGCCATGGCAATGGACAAGGGCGATGAGTCATGTGAGATGTACTGAGATGGAAGCTCCTTGAACTGAACAATGCATTTGGTGACATTCAATATGGCCTTGATGAGCTTGTTGAGTGCATCGAATTGGGGTTTGAGAGAGTTGGAATGCTCTATGAGCTCTGGGAGTTGCTTGAGCAAAGCTATTGACTTGGCAAGTGGGTTCTCAGTGCAGAGCAGAGTAACCAACCAGAAGTTGCCATAGTTCACAGCAAAGGCTGCTAAGGCTATCACCACTTTTGCATCCCAAGAATAGCTTGAAAGGGTGTTGAATAGCACCATAGTTGTTGTGTGTGGATCAGCTCCACCTGAACACTTGCATGATATCTGCCAAATAACAGGTACTAGGTTGTACTACTGTCTTTTGTTGTTGTGAAAAATAAGATTATGTAGGACAGTTTTTGTGTCTTACCTCACAAGCAACTTTGTTGATTATGTAGGACAGTGCTTCAAGCATGACATCAAAACCACCCGAACCGGGCTGAAACTCCAAGTATTCCATTTGTTCATGAGCTGCTCCCTGTGTGAAAAACACAGCAAATCAATGAGTGACCCAAAAAGAAGTGAAAGAAAGAGTGAGGAGAATGAGTTCATACATGTAGAACACCAGGCGTGGCATGGCGCAGAATGTCCTGGATGATCTGGAGAATAGGCTTGACATCAACTTCCCTACCATCAGGAGCATGAGTGGCTTGGATTTGCTTCATCATTGCAGTGTCATCAGATGCAGAGAACATCCTTCGATCACTCCTGATCAGCTCATGCATCTTAGGAGCAACATGTGTGTTGGCACCTACTGTCTGAGGGTATGGAGTAGCTCCTACAGTTTGAGGGTATGGTGTAGCTCCTACAGTTTGAGGGTATGTTCCTACAGTTTGGGGGTATGTTCCTACTGGGTGAGGGTGTGTGGCAGTGTCTGGTGCATGAGAGAGTGTAGTGCTTGCCATTTTTTTAATTCAAAATTCGACAAGGCAAGAACAGTGAGTGAGTGAGTGAGTGTTATGAGGTTTTGGTTGCAAGATGTGAGGTTTATATAGTGATGAAGTGTGAGAATAAAGGGTGATTGAAGTCTGAAGATGTTCTTTGCTTGAAGGAGGGTTTTGAGCAAAGCTAAAGCCATGAGCTATTTAGATAAGATAAAAACACCTACACATTGTGGCCCCTTGTAAAGTGTGTGCTTATGACCCGTTGAGAGTGCTGAAAATGAGGATGATTTTGTAGTCATAGACATGTTGCTGATTAGGATCTTGAGTTGGAACATAAGCTTAGTTTATGAGTTTAATATTGACATGTGATGTTTGGTTGATATAAAGTGCAGAAAAGGGTGCAGAATGGGGGTATCAGTGGCACTGTATGTTTATGATAACAAAGTGAAAAAGAAGAAGACAGTAAAGAAAAGAAGCAGATGAAGAAGAACAAAGCATAGCAGCTAGTAGAGAACAAACTTAAGTTCATCGTTGCGGACGATAGTTGAGATAGAAGCTTAGTGAACAAGGAAAACAAAAGCAATGGTGCTCCTAGGATGCTGGATTGCTTTGGAGCTTAAATAACTTTTTCTTTCTAATTAAGTGTCATCAATTTCTTTTTCCTCTTCTGGTAATGTTATATGAAATCTTAACTCAAACCTGTACAAGTAATGGAGAACCATTTTTTTTCTTCTTTAAGGGTATATACAGTGGGGTTTCCGGAGATCGGCTACTGTCTTCGTTATCGGAAGCCCAACCCGGTCTCCGCTTACTGCCGTCGGGTTTCTCTCCTCTCCCGATCTCAAAATTAGTGGCCCGCGGAAATTAACCATTCACAAGGTGTCATGTATCCCCCCTTTCAACTTCTTTTTTACGAAATTAATATCAAGGGAAACTACGAAAACATACTCTCTATTGACCTTATGTTTTAAAAATTGACCCGCTGTCAACTTTTTTTTCTGCATACGTATCTGGTAGAAGTTCAATACCCTATAAATTGCAAGTATCCGTTACAAAATCCATTTAATAATATGAAATGACTAGATTGCCCCTTCACTCTTCCGCTTCTGCCATTTTTTTGTCGAGCAAATTCAGAGTTACTTTTTTGTCGAGCAAATTCATAGTTTACTTCTCTGTTTCCGTTTAGACACGAACACATGCTTCAATTCTGCGTATCTTCACAAGACCCATAACACAACTCTATTTAATCTTCCATTTCTAAAATAGTTCTCCACCATCCCACCTACGTCAGTACAATTCTAATTTTATATATGTAAGGGGTAATTCTACCTCAGTACTTTAAATCTTTCATATTTCATTTAGAGTATCCTAAATCTTTTTTATGTCACTTCAGTACCCTAAACTTTCATTAATTCATTTACAATACCCTAAATCTTTTTTTGTGTTAACTCAATATCCTAAACTTTTATTAATTCCAATTTAGTACCCACTACTAACATTTCATCCAAAATAGGTAAAATGACCATAATACTCTTCATTAACAACCAAATTTGAATAAATCTTTAAAATTAAATTGACCTTCTTATATAGTGAACTTTTTTTCTCTCTAGCTGCTACAGTACCGACACTGTACATCTTCAACCTCAAATAAGTTTCTTCATCATCTTCACCTCCCACCTGTGTAGTGTCCTGGTTGGCCTATAGGCATCGGACCACAGTGGTTTCTATGGGTTACACAACTCATTCTGGTAGGAGCGAAGTGGCTTGTCTCTAGTCTAAGCTACAGTAGTGTCGCAAGTTCATGAAGATCATCATCAATCTTCATGGCTCCTCTTCATCTCTTCCGATGTAGTGTTCATGATGGCCATCCACCATCGAACCATCATTGCTCCAGGACCTCTAGTTTTTTGTTACTCGCCTACTCTGCTCTTCGTCTTGGTTGGTTTGGTGTTCTGTCATGTTGTCTCTTGAAGAACTTAATGGAGACCCTGAGATCTTGCACAAAGCTACATCTTCCTCTACCATTGGCCATCTGTCACGCCCCAATTTCAGTAGACCGAACTCAGGATGTGAACCTTTAAAATAATAAAACGTTTTGAAACCTTTTACAATAAACCACTTTAAAAACACCACTTGTTCAACAAAATAACATTTACAACTTAAAAATATGTCCCAACACGTGGAGAAAAGTACAAGGTATCCGTCACTAGACTCAAAAGACAAAAACCCGGACTCCGCTCCTAGCTCCACAAGCTTCGAGAGCTCACCTAGTCCGTCCTGTGATCAGTACCCGTAGGAAAAGCAGCTAGGGGTGAGCGTTCTCTCACCACCACAGATAACAGACTGACTACGGCATAATTAGCAGACAATGACGATAACACCCACAACAAACTCAACTCCGGGGATCACTGTCCCCAACTCAAGTACTTCGACTGAACACACACCGACAGTTACCTTCCTTGACCAACTCGACACCCTGACACGTAAAGTAGACCCGACACAACGATCACGAACTCTTCCAAGAACTCAAACGAAAGATACGCAACACCAAACAAGATCACAAAGGATCGCACACCAAACAAGATCACACAGGATCGCACACCAAACAAGATCACAAAGGATCGCATACCAGCTGCTCAGTAACCTCTCCCACTCACACCAACACGGATCAGGCTAGCCAAAGAATGCTTACAACCTGTGATACTCAAACTCGGACCAGGCCAGCCAAAGAATGCTTGCAACCTGTTGATACTCAAAATCGGATCAGGATAGCCCAAGAATGCTTACAACCTGTTGATACTCAAACTATGTCAGCCCAGCCAAAGAATGCTTGCAACCTGTTGATACTCAAACTGTGTCAGGCCAGCCAAAGAATGCTTGCAACCTGTTGATACTCAAACTGTGTCAGGCCAGCCAAAGAATGCTTGCAACCTGTTGATACTCAAACTTGGTCAGGCCAGCCAAAGAATGCTTGCAACCTACCGGGATCCGCAACCACATTCACAAGCACAATCACAATCACAATCACAAGCAAGTTCAACAACCAGTAACAAGACCAGTTCAACACTCCACAGGCACTCATGGCCACATAAGACACCGACAATAAAACACGGACTCAACAACCCCAAACCATTCACGGGCACTCACGGCCACCCAAGACACACCAACAGTAACTCACGGGCTCAACGACCCCACGGGCACTAACGGCCTCCCAAGACACACCAACAGTAACTCACGGGCTCAACAACCCCACGGCACTCACGGCCACTCAAGACACCAGCAATAAAGCAACACGGGTTCAACAACCCAACGGCACTCACGGCCACCCAAGACACCAATACTAAAGTAACACGGGTTCAACAACCCAACGACACTCACGGCCACCCAAGACACCAATACTAAAGTAACACGGGTTCAACAACCCAACGGGCCCTCATGGCCACCCAAGACACCAACGGTAAAGTACGGGTTCACAACCCCACGGGCACTCACGGCCACCCAAAACACCAATAATAATACCACGGGCTCTCATGGCCACCCAAGACTCAACAATAATACACGGGCTCTCATGGCCACCCAAGACATCGACAATAATACACGGGCTCTCATGGCCACCCAAGACATCGACAATAATACACGGGCTCTCATGGCCACCCAAGATATAAATTAAACAGTCAACCTCCAGGCATGGTCATATGCCTCCAATAATCCTAATATCGCTAAGTTCTCTGCTCCTACGACACTGCTAAGTGTCACATGCTTTTCTCATAAACGCTACATTCCCGTAACATGCCTTTCTAATATTCGATAAACCTAATTAACCCACGACACCCCGGTGTCACATGCAATTCTACTGTTAACTTTCCCTAGTCAGGGCCGAGATCCGGCTACTTTTCCCTACCTCGTGCGTGTTCTCCAAAAGTGCCCAAATAAGCCCCGGCGTGATCTCCGTCACTCGCCTAGCTTTCCTTTGCCTCGGTCCGCAGCACGATCTAAAAGAACACAATTTTAAACGCTTTTAAGCTTGCAGGCATAATGCTGAATTTTAATAAACCTGGCGCCCAAAAGTAACCCCGACAATGTCGATCACTCCCAAACTCCCAAATTACTCGACATTGTCGATATTGGACCCGGAAAGGCCCGATTTGCCCGACATGGCGAATCTGCCCGGGTTTTGAAAACGTCCTTCCGGGGCTCCGAAAATTCCCGTTTTCGTTTCTACGGTCTTAGAATAATTCAAGGGTTCCTAGGCAATCGACGGAATCGAATTCCGACTTCCGAGTCAATTAATTAACGTTTAAAGTTTCTAAACCCGTCAATTACAACTTTCACAATTTAATTCCAAATTTCGATCCGGTTGTGGATAAATGACCCGGGGAACGTTCTAAACCACCCGAACACTAAAACCCGATACTCGGGCATGTGGGCCCCACCCGGCCACAATTAGGAAAATTTCCATTTCGCCCCAAAACGTTCCTAACGAACCCCAAACCTCAACCATTTATCTTTAAACCAATTCTAACCAAAACCTAACCATAATCAAACCGTTTAAACTCAAACCCTAAATTTCAAACGTACCAAAACGAAAATCGGTTAGGTTCTCACCATAGGGAATGATGACGGGAACTCGATTCTTCGATCGTTGAGACGATCCGTCGGTTGGATCGTCGGGAAATCACAAAGTCCCAACCCTTTCTTCTCTTTTTCTCCATTTTCTCCTTCTCTTTCCTCTCTCCATTTTCTCTCTCTAATTCTCCTTTTTTTTTTCTAAGTGTGGCCGACACTTACTCTCTTCCTCCCTTTTATTTTGTTTTTAAAAACACACCAACTCTTCTTATTTACAAACTACCACTCATTCACCTTTTTGTTTTGTTCAAAAAATCACCTAACACCACCACATATTTGACATGTGGCAAGTGGGTCCCATCCCTTTAGGAAAATATCTTCTAGATATTTTTCAATCAGATTCGCGAAATTCGGCCGTCTCGGGCCCCGAACGGGCACTTTTTCCAAGAAATTACGAAACTTCACGGGCTACAAGGAAACGGCTCAACTAAGACCGCTGCGACGACGGATAAGCTTTTTGGATCCAAAACGGTCCTCGAATGGACCAAAACGTCGATCGGTTCACTTTTCCAGCGAAAAGTCAACATTTCCCAAACTGGCCAGAAAGTTGCCCTGAGTCACCCGGAACTCACTTTGGTCGATAGCGGGGTCAACTTATGTCTGGTATGACCCTCGGGGTCAACTTTAGGTTCATTTAAGTGTCTGTCGAATTTTTTTAAATTTTCCTGTCTTTCACAGGTTTGACTGGCGTTGACCGGGAGTGGTTATTACACCCTCCCCCTGGATTCGAGCGTCCAGTAAAGAGATGGATTAAGAGGAAATAGAGACGACACAAATCTCCCTCTTCTTCGGATCACACCCAAGAGTATTCTCCAGGTGGTCGTACTAAGCTCCTCCATGGCCAAAAGAAATTTTATGACAAGAATTTTCAGCCTATTTCCTTCAGGTTCTGATTCAACGCCTTCTCATTTTGAGGCCAGAAGAGGCAGGTCTAGAAACCTTTCCCACTTTAGTGAGAGGGTTCACAAAAGGGTGGATTTTGCTCAGCCATTTAAACATGCAAAACCTCTGTCATGGAATCAAGAGTTGCCGGAAAGACAATTGTTTGCAGCCTGTGTGCACAATATACCCAAATCCGCCACTGACATTTGGTTGAGAAATGCTTTTTCTTCAATCAATGGGCTTTCCAAAACAAAGGTGGCTTCTAAACCCAACTCCAAAGGAAGATTCTTCGGGGTTTGCTACTTCCTGCGTCCAGAAGATCTTCACCAGACAATACTGGCTCTCAATGGTACCATTATCGAAGGGCACAAGCTTTTTGTTACTAAAGCCTGGCTAAGAAAGGGTGATCTCTCAAGGCAAGGTTCTCCTCTCCAAGCAACTTCCCTGGATCCCTCTGAACCTTACATTGCCAGAGGGTCAATTGTATCCTCTAAAGATGATTTTTCTAATAGATGTCACCTAGCCTTAACTCATAGCTCACACATTGCTGCATCTATATTGAGAGATCTAGCTTTACAAGGGGTTTCAGAAGTTGTAATAAAGTCTCTTGGCAATAAGGTGGTAACAGTTGGCTGTCCTGATGAGCTATTTGATAGAGAATTCAAAAAGGAAGAAGGAAGTTGGCTCTATAATTGGCTTACATTCTTACCAGATACTCTTGGTTTGAACAACAAAGGTGGTCATTTTTCTTGGTTAGCCATCAAAGGAATACCTTACAAAGGCTGGTGTGAGGAGACTTTTGAAGCTTGCATCAAACAATTTGGGGCCTTAATACACACTCATCCTCAATCCAAGTCTGGTTCATTGGTGGATACAGCTTATGTGCTTATACACTCTTATGGGTTAAAGAATATTGATCAAGAAGTGTTCATTCTTCTGGGTAGTCAATTATGCAGAGTTTGGGTAACTACTCTCAATATATCAGAAGTTCCTCACATTCTGGGAGAGTCCTTCTATACTTGCTCCAGTTCTAGTGAAGTGGATGATCATCCCTCTGATCCTGAACCATCCTTATCCCCTCCAATTATTTCCGGAAATTTTTCAGATAATCAGACTCCATTGACTCATTCTCCAATTCCTATTCAAGGTCCCAACCTCAGTCCCATAATTGAGTGTGCTTCAGATCCTTTGGAAAACTCAGGCCAGCCTGAGAGATCAAGAAAGTCTTCTTCTCTGCCAGCTAGCTTGGATGAGAGGATTGTTCTAGACACTTTTGATGCAGAAGAGCTGGCATTGCAGACACAACTATCATCTCAACAAGACACTTTGGTGGCAAACACTGTAGCTCAAACCCTGACTAAGGTTGTTGCCATAACTAAGGAATGTTTGTCTCCTCGGTTTTGTCCTTTGACCTTAAAGGCCACCAACCAGCTAACTGAAGTAGTTAGTCCTCTCCCCTCAGCCCCTCCAACTCAATTACCTTTACAGGGTGAAGAGACAGCCTTGGCCCCGCCTCATTTCTTATTAACCTGCCCCCAAGCCCCGCCTCATTTATTATTAACCTGCCCCCAAGCTACTGGAAATAGAAGTTTACACTCTTTGGAAACTGATGCTGCATTAAATGCCACAATACATGCCAAATCCCATACCCTTGATACCCCTTATTCTCAGGGTTTGGATGTACTACAAAGTGGATCAATTCAATTAGTCTCTTCAGTCCAATCATCACTAGGGTTATCACCAGCCCTGCATAATCAAGTCCAACAAACAGTGAATGATATGGGGGTTGGGAACTACATCTCTTTCTGAGGCAACAAACTTCAGTTACAAAAGAAAAAGAAAAAGAAGTCTATCACAGTCCCTCCCCATGGTTATGAAACAAGATCAAGAGTAAAAGATAGTCCAAGCTTGTCATTCAAGGGCTGTTCAATATCCAAGGATGCAAAGAAAGCACTTCTCTTTGGCAAAGCTATTGGTCTGGAGCCCAAGTGCAATGAGGATTTAATCCTTCATCATCTCACTTCTCTTGAGGAAGATGCCAACAGAAGAGTGAATCTGGATGTGGATAGTGGGGATGAGTTTCTTGACCTAGATGAGGATGATCTTCAGGTTGGCAACAGAGCTGCCTTCCCTCCTCTGGCTTGATCAGGTATTATGAAAGTCCTCTCTTGGAACTTGAGAGGACTTTCCTCCTCTCAAAAGAGGAGAACTCTGTCTGACTTGATTCACAAGAAATGTCCTCAAGTAGTTTTTATTCAAAAGTCCAAGCTTGAAAAAATCTCCATTTATTTTTTAAGAAGTTGTGGTATGGGTTGGGGTTGGGATCTGAAATTTGTCCCTGCTAATGGTACTGCTGGAGGTATTATAACTTGTTGGAAAACTGCTGAGTTCACTTTCCATTCTTCAAAGCCATTGGCTGGTGCCCTCATATGGTATGGTTCAATTACTTCAATTAACAGGAAAATTTGCCTCGTAAATATCTATGCCTCTAATTCAGTCTCAGAAAGAGGATCATTGTGGAATGAACTGTCCTCTGAACTAGCTAGCTTGGATGATCAGTCTCTACTTCTGCTGGGGGAGATTTTAATGCAACTGTCTCAGTACAAGAAAGGAACAATCAAAGAACATCTGAAGCTGGAAGATCTTCCTTCATCAAATTTATACAAGACTCAAGCTTGATTGACTTACCTCTGAGTGGTGGTAAATTCACTTGGTTTGGTCATGCCTCTAAAGCATCAAGGCTTGACAGATTCCTATTATCATCAGAATTTTAGCCTGCTATCCAAATTCAACTCAATCTTGCCTCCCTAGATGTATATCAGATCATAGAGCTCTTGTGCTTGCTTCTCCTGTTTTAGATTGGGGGCCTAGGATTTTTAAATTTCTAAACATTTGGATTGAGGATCAGAGGTTTCTAAAGGCAGTTGAAGACTTCTGGAACTCATACATTGTGACAGGGCTCACTCACTTTGTTCTCTGGAAGAAACTCAAGCTACTTAAAGAAGACTTAAGAACTTGGAATATTGAGGTCTTTGGACATTTGGAGACATCTATTTCCAGTCTAAGAAATAGCATTGACAAATTGGATTCTCTAGTAGAAAGTAGAGATCTCCTTCCTCAAGAATGTTCTCAAAGGGGGGCTCTTAAAGCTGAACTGATCACCAAAACTAAGCTCCTTTCAAAGCTTTGGAGTCAAAAGGCCAGAAAGAAATGGATGGATGAGGGGGATAAAGGTTCAAAGTACTATCACAGATTAGCAAACTTCAAAGGGACTCAAAAGAAAATTACTCAGATTTGGTTCCAAGACAACTTATTGTCTGATCCTGTGCAAATTAAAAATGCTGCTGCACTACATTTCTCTCAAAGATTCAAGGGTTCTCTTCCTTCAACAATGGGAATAGATAGGCTATCATTCAAAAGCATAAGTTCAGATGAAGCAGATTGGCTTCAAAGACCCTTTACAGAAGAAGAAATTCTCAAAGCCTTAATGGCATGTGCTGGGGATAAGGCAACATGCCCTGATGGATTTACCTTGAGGTTTTTCCAAGTATGTTGGCCAATAATCAAAGGAGATCTCTGTAACTTCTTCCATCATTTTCATTATTCTGCTCATATTGGCAAAGGACTCAACTCCTCCTTCCTAACTCTAATTCCCAAATGTGACTCCCCTTTCTCATTTGATGATTATAGACCCATAAGCTTAATGGGGGGTCCTTACAAGATTCTCTCAAAATTATTATCCACAAGATTAAAGGTGGTTGTGGGGAGTTTAGTAGGCTATGAACAAACAGGCTTCATTATGGGTAGACAGATTCTGGATGGGCTCTTAGTGGCTTCAGAAGTGGTGGAGGTTATCAAAAAATCAAGAGACAAGAATTTGATGTTCAAGGCTGATTTTGAGAAAGCATTTGACAAAGTGAGTTGGTCTTTCATAATGGAAATTCTGACTAAAATGGGTTTTGGCCATCTCTGGAGAATGTGGATTTCTTCTTGCTTGAGAGCTTCAATATCTGTCTTAATAAATGGCTCTCCAAGTTATAATTTTCAAATGCAAAGAGGCTTGAGACAAGGCTGTGCAATCTCCCCTCTACTGTTTGTGATAGTGGCAGAAGCATGGTTGTAAACGGCGCTAGGCGCTAGTCGGGCGTTGAGGACCCCTAGGCGTTAGGCGGGGACTAGTCGGGGCCTAGGCAGGGCCTAGGCGGATGGTATTATTTTAATTATTTTTAATTATTTATAAATATATATTATATATAATAAAAAAATATTAACCCAACCCTTTAAAAGATACAAATAATGTGAGTCCAAACCTAAATTTAACTCTTAAGTTCAATTTTAATCCCAAGTCTAATCTTACATTTTCACTCTAATAATTTTGGATATTTTTAACCCTACCCTCTTACTCGTTTGGAGGCATACTATACAACTCCAACCCACATAATTTCTTATATTTTTGTAATTTATCTTTTTATTAACCTACCTTCTTAATCGTTTAAATTTAACTAATCAATTGTTGTTCTTGCTTTCCAAAACAGGTTTAATTTGAATACTTAATCTTTATATTATATTATTTATTAAATAAATATTAATATTATTTATATGTAAAATAAAGCACACTGCGACTGTAAGTAACACTTTCCAACATTTCTTCACATTTTATGCAATTTATGAATATAATTATATTTATTGTAACATAATAATATATTATATCATGTAATAAATTCTGTCACACCACTTCCCCAGGTCCTTTTTCATTTCTCAAAAAAAACTCTTTTCCTACGTCCATCTTCCCCATGCTCATAATCGTTTACCTTCATTTTTAATTTTCTTTCATATTTACCGGTGAGCTTCCAAAATGGTGAGGTACTGAGGTGTTCGAGCAGTACATGTCAAAGACTGGGAATTGCTTATGCCTGAAGCAGGACTGTCTCTACACATTTGGTGGTGTTAGGCTAAAATTAAAAAATGGGCCTTTTAATAACTAGACATCAATATTTTTTGCATGGTAACTGCACATCAATATTTTCATTTTAATACATCAATATTTTCTGTTTGATTTTTTTATTATAGATTTATGTAAGCTTCAACTTTTCTTTTCTTTTTCAATTTTGCAAAATCAGATTCATGTTTTCTAGTTGACATTGTTGAAGAGAATAAACGTAGCACAAATTAAAAGATAGAACCTGATATAAAAGAATTTACGAAGCGTGTCCAATATCTTGCTTAACACTTGTAACCAAAACCAAAAATAAAATATATATCAACAACTAAACATATAAAAAAAATTAAACATGAATCTTTCATTTTTTTTCTAATGTAAACAATTGTTGAAAAGTTTCATACTAAATCACTGATAAAATAGAACTAAGTATAGAAATTACATTGTAGAATGTTATAAAATGTAAACTAATATATTTTAAAAACATTAATTAACTATTAACATTACTAAGCCTGTATTGTATTGTAAACCGTTCTTCGTCTTTGTCTTTGTTCTCCACAACTAGAAAATATCAGATGGTGATAAAAGATGATTTTTTAGAACAAATTAGAATTTGAGAAAGAAATCACAATGAAACAATATAGAATTTGGAAAAGAAAGAATAAAAATAACTAGAATGAATATAAACCTAAAACCATTGTAGTATTTATACATGATTTAGAAATAGAATTAGGGGAAAGTAGTGATATGGAAATAGAATTCTACTACTATTTGGAAAAGAAATTCTACTCTTTTTAGGAAATAAAATTTGGTAGAAATATAATAAAAAAGGAAAAGAATGTGGCTGCGCTGTAACTACCCATTTGTAAATGAATTTTTTAATGCGCTCCCACAAGCCTAAATCTATTTTTAAACCAAATAAAAGAAACAAAACAAAGAAAACGTATCGGCTGTGATGGTAATTAATTCTGTCTTGGGGCAGCAGACAGCTGGGCTTTAAATACTCACAAAGTTAATATTTTTTTTAAATGGGGCCTTCTCCTTCTTGTGGCCTTAGGCGACCGCCTAAATGGCCAAAGAGAAGGGTCGGCCCTGGCCTGAAGGAGAACAACATAAGCAACATGGACCAGACGCAGGGAGGATTATTGTACGTGTCAACAACGACCCTCCCCCTCACAGTCTACTCCGACATCCTCGAAGCCACAGACCAGGACCTGAGCTGCAACGGAGAGACACGATACAAAAACGAACCACAAAAAAAAGCTTTCGCTGGAAGTGCCGACCTGTCAGAAAGTCGCCGCCTCGCCGGAAAATCGCCGCCTAGTCGGTCTCAAGTCGGATTTCCGCCTCATCCCGCCCGACTTGTCCTAGTCGAGGCGTTTTGTTCGTTTTGGGCGCCTAGGCGCCGCCTAGGCGGACGCCTAGGCCGCCTTTTACAACCATGGGCAGAAGTATTAAACCAAATTATGAAGGCTGGGATCATTGGCAATTTCTTTGAGGGTATTCAAATAGGTACTTCTGCTCCTATAATTTCACATCTCCAATATGCAGATGATACACTTTTCTTCATCAAAGCCTCTTCACAAGGAGTAGAAAATCTCAAGTCTGCATTGGCAATGTTCTACATAATTACTGGACTGTGTGTTAATTTTGACAAATCCATCATGATCCCATTCAACACCTCTGAAGCTGAGTCCATTGCCTTGGCTGATTCACTAGGCTGTACTACAGGCTCACTGCCTATACCATATTTGGTTTTTTCTTTAGGGGCCAACCCAAGGAAGATAAATACTCGGAAACCAGTCATGGGCAATTTCAAAAAATCACTGGGTTTGTGGCAGGCCAAGCTCCTCTCTCTAGGAGGAAGAATCACTCTCATCAAGTCTACTCTAAGTGCATTACCTCTATATTTTTTCTCAATCCTAAAGGCCCCAAAGGCAGTCATCAAAGCATGTGAGAGTTGGCAGAGAAGATTCTTATGGCATGGCACTATGAAATCAAGGGTCTTTTACAAAGTGAACTGCTTTAGGGTTTGCAAATCAAGAAGGGCAGGAGGCTTGGGAATCAAAAGATTGGCTGACATGAATATAGCTTTAATGGAAAAATGGTGGTGGAGATTTGCTCTAGAGGACAAGGCATTATGGAAGCAGATCATTTGTTCTAGATATGGTTGGAATTTAAAGGATTGGGATCCATCTTCAGTTTCAGATATTGGCAATTCAAGCTTCTTCAGTCAAATTTTGCAGCTTGCTAAAGACCAAAGATTCTCAGACATTTTTGGATCCAAAGGATGTCCTTGGAGCTTAGGGAGGGGCAACAAGATTCATTTTTGGATAGACTTGTGGTGGGGAGAAACTTCTTTCAAATTTCTATTTCCTAGAATCTATTTGTTATCAGGCTCCAAATCTGCTTTCATAGAAGATCTATGGTCTGATGGACAATGGGACTTGAACTTGAGGAGATCTCCAAGAGGTTGGGAAGAGGAAGAATGGGGGTTGATCTGCTCTATCCTCCTAGGGGTCTCCCCAACTGAGAGGGATGATCAATTGTCTTGGTTCCATGATGACAAAGGCTTCACTGTTAAGAGGATGTACTCCTTGCTTGCTCCTCAAGGATCATCTTGTTCTTATTGGACAAAACACCTTTGGTCTCCTGGTTTGGCACCCAAGATCACTGCCTTTTGCTGGTTAGCATGTCTAGAGGCAATTCCTTCAAGATGTTTCCTTGAAAGTAGGGGCATGCATTTTGCATTAGATGACTTGATCTGCCCCTCTTGTCATTGGGATTTTGAAGATGCTTCTCATATCCTAATTCATTGTAGACATTCCTGGGAGCTTTGGGGTTCAATTTTTTCTTGGTGGGGAATTCAGTGTGCTATATCTGGAGATTTAAAAGGTCTCTTTGGTTCCTGGTTTTATCTGTTCAAAAGACCCTTCAGAAAAGCTTGGGGAAACATTCTAAAGTTAACTTGTTGGCTGATTTGGCTTGCTAGAAATGACAATATTTTTAACAATGTGGAGTTCAATTCTGCTGTGATTTTTGCTAAGGTTCAGAATACAAGTTTCTCTTGGGAATGGTCTGCCTTCTCCTCAGCAAAACATTTTTCTTTCCATGATTGGGTGCTTTGTCCTCTCCAGTTCCTCTCAATTCATTGAGGGGATTGGTTTATCTTTCTTGGTTTGGCTTGCTTATGGGGGTTTTGGGTGGGGTTTTGGGCTGGCTTGGGTGGAGTGGAGAGGTGAGTTCTAGGTTCATCCTGTGAGTTGGGTGGTGTTTGTGTCTTGTTCTGCTGAGTGTGGGTTGTTTAATGGTTTTGGTTCTTTTCTCTTCTTCTGAGTGTGGGTAGTTCCTTTTTTAGGCTTAGTTAGTTGGCCTTCTAGGCCTCTGCTCTTTTGTTGGTTTTGTGCAGTTCTTGTTGCTCTGTTGGGTTTCTTCAGCCTATTATGCAGTCCATTTTTTGCCTTGCTACTCAAGTCTCCCTTATTTGATCATAGTCATTCCAGGGGCTCCTCTCTTGCTCAGCATTTCAGCAGATTTGGTGAGGTCTGATACCAACTTCAAAGCTCCTCAGTTTAAGCTGGCAATCTACACATCTGCTTACATAAAGGCTAAGCATTTTGTTTGGATTGATCATACATCTGTTTCATCCTTCAAATTGGGTCATACACCACATTCAAGAAGCTGTTCAAACATCTGGATCAAGTACTAGCAGCTGATAGAGAACACTCTACCTCAATGCTCATCAAATTTGAAATTCTCTGTTTTTGAGGGGTTAGGTTTCACTACCCTTTTCTTTGGAAACTGGGTTAGGTTTCACAAATCTACCCTTTTCTTTGGTATCCTTGTTGTACTTTATGTTTCATCGCATCTTCATCCTTGTATTGTCTCTGTAGCTAGAGAATTTTGTCCTCTTTTTTCAACCTTTGAAAAAAAGGGAGATTTATAATATTGCTTTGCTGATAAAAAAAACAACAACCAAATTTAGAGTAAACTCAACAGTGGGTACTAAAATGAAATTAATGAAAGTTTAAGGTACGAAAGTGACATAAAAAAGATTTAGAGTACTCTAAATGAATTGATGAAAGTTTAGGGTATTGAGATGACATAAACTTTTTAAGGGTATTTTAAATAAAATATAAAAGATTTAGAGTATTAAAGTCGAATTATCCCTATATGTAATGATTATCTCAAGTTGTACATCTTTCGCGATTCTTCTAAAATACAACTCATCATACTTATCTTCCACAATAATTACACATCAATGAATGATTTCAAAATATAAATCCATGAATAAACTAATCAAGAAATTGAATCGAAGTTTCATAGAGGAAGAAGAAGACGTTAAACCCAAACAACTACCCATCGTATTTTAGCATCTAGCTCCTAAGAAAATATAAAAACACAGCCGATGCAGCTGATAAAACAGAGCAAAAGAGAAAACTATAGTGTTTCACTTCAAATCAAATTATAACCACAGACCCATTAACAAAATCAGCAATTTAAACTATTCACAAAATCACTTCAAATCAAATTATAATAACTGACAGTGTATTATGAAAAGAGCCTTATGTGATGTTTAATTTGCAAAAAAATCTTATGTGATGTTGTATTTTGAAAAAAGACCTCCTAGTTAATGAAACTTTGAATATCTCTCTTTTACCCCTTTTTTTGTTGTTGCAAAATACCCCTTTCAACACAACCCCCTTACCCATTTCAGATACCCCGACCTTCATTTCAGAACCCGACCTCCACAAATGAGACCTCAACCTCCACAGTCCCGAGCGCCTCCACCGCACCGTCCATCGCATCGTGTCTTCATTCTTTTCGTGTCTGACAGTAAAGCAAAGCCTAAGTAAGTAACCCAAGTTTTGACTTTTGTAATTTTCAGTTTTAGATTTGAGTTGAATTTCGAATTGTGGATGGGGAAAACAATATTTTCTGGTTGAATACGTAGAAACTTAGTGAATTAAACCAAGGGTTGGAATTGGGTTTCTTAGCTGCGTGATTTTTAGGTTTTGGGGAATTTTCAACCAATATTGCCGATCGGCTGAAAAATGTCGCCGATCGGTAAAAGCAGAAGGTTTTATATGCTTGTAGAAGTTCGCCGATCGACAGCTTAGTGTTTAAGAATAACATGGTCTTCTGTCGATCGGCAGGATGCATATTCCCACATGAACCTGTTTTTTTAGTAATATGTCTCTATGATTAATTACTTAAGTTTATGAGATTGTAATTGTTACAAGGATGGGTGAATTTGTAATCCATGCTACTTACGGTGGGGAATATAAGCTAGAGGATGAGAATTATAATTGGATATCAACAAAAAATAGTAGAGTTATTACTCTTGTTGTTGATGATAGTGCCATTGCATTGAAAACATTGAAGGACCTCTTGTATTTTAGGACCGGGGTGAAGGAAAGTGATATAAAATTGAAACTTAGTTACATACCTTGTATGCCTATTTATAGAGGAGTTCCCCTGCCAAATCAGAATATAGATGATTTGGATGTTCCGACTTTTGTAGTTGAGAACATAAACGTAGGTTCTAGAAGCATGTTACGTGTAGACCTGATAAAAAAAGATACTAGTGGTGCGGAAGTTGAACCGGTGGAAGTTGAACAGGTGGTCCACGATGATACATTGGTAGATGAACTGGTTGTAGATGAATCTGTTGGAGTAGAGCACGATGAAAATGACAATGTTGGGCATGATAGTTATTTTGATGTGGATATTTGTAGTCGTGTTGAGAATACTGATAGCCTAGTTATTCGGCGTCGACGTAGAAAGGGTGATTCGGAAGCACAAGCATCATCGCCTACGCCACCACCGTTAAGTTTGGATAATATCGAAGAGCCACGGTCAAATGGTGGAGTATGTTTCTTGAAACAAGCAGTTTTCGTTGGATACGGTAGATCCAAAACAAATCACGATCGGTTTTATGGATGAGTTAGATTTGGTAGTTGGTAAAAAGTTTCAGAACAAGGAAGCAGGGATGTATCTGAGAGAGATTGCAAGGAAGAATAATTTTCGTATAGACCGAAATAGATCTTCAACGGTGTTATACATTACAAAATGTCATGATGCTAGTTATAGATGAAGAGTGCGTACAACAAAAGATCGGAGATCGAATGAAAAGCAATAAAGATTCACTATTCCGATCCTGACAGTTGAGTTCATGATAAATGAACGTACTTGATTTACATAGCAGACAGTGTAATTTCATTGAACCATAGGTTGGACAAAACTAAAATCCTGTATCTATTTCATACATCAAAATCTCCTCGCCCTTTCTTCAGCAACACTTACCCTAATTGCCCTTCCATCAATACTCTGCAAAAGCCACAATCAAAATGTAAATGTAAAATTACAGATTGTTTATGATGATATAACGACCTTCTAAAGTTACAGCTTCAAGAAAACATTTGAATAATATTAATACCTCTCCATCAAGAGCAGCAATGGCATTGTTCATTTCATTCTCGTTGGACATTGTCACAAAGCCGAAACCACGTGAACGACCAGTCTCCCTGTCATTCAGTACTCGAGTATCCACCACCTTACCGTGTTCCTTAAAGATCTGCTCGAGGCGAGAGTTATCAACGCTCCATGGTAGGTTACCGACATAGATTCTGAATCCAGGTGTAAAAGTACGAGGAGGGCGTTCTAGGCTTTCTCCTCTTGAAGAAGCCTTGTTAACACTCAACAGCCTCCCATCCAACTCCTGTTTTAAAACAAATATCAAGCCTCATTAAAACTTCATTTATCTCTGGAGCTAATCAAAATGGGAAGTATAGAAAACAAGATTTGAGTTGTGAAAATAGTTCTAAGCACATACTGCATGGATACTACTTATCAAGTTACATATATCTTATGAACACAATGCCAAATCGAGCACCCTTTGCTCCTAAGAAAGAAAATACTTCAGCAAGCAGGTCCATTATCAATGAGGTTATGCAAATTTGAATGAAGATCAGGATTGGATATAGTTGATCGAGTTTGATCACCAAGCACCAAGGTTAATGCATTCAGTCAGTCTAAGCCATAGCAAGGAGTTAAGGTAGCAAAAAGAAATTTCAATCCATGAATGCAACATGTGCCAGTAAGTGAAAGAGAAGCAATCTTATGATTTGGAGGATGGTGGAAAGGAGCTTACATAACGGTTGAATTTCTCCACAGCTTTCTCAGCTTCTTCCACGGTGCTCATTGTGACAAACCCAAATCCACGGCTCCGATCAGTTTCTCTGTTGTAAATTACCTAAAATAAATAAGAACCCATGTCAAAATTTAGAACACCCATCAATCCCAAATCCAGAAATGCGAACAAATTCCCAATTAATTAAAAACATGAACTTTACCTCTGCAATTTCCACCACTCCGGCCTGCTCAAACAGCATGGCCAATCGTTCGCTGTCAACATCGTAGGGCAAATTCGCAACAAAGAGCTTCGCGTCCTCGGAAGGCGATGGAAAAGACTCCTCTGCATCCTCGAACGGCCCTTCTCCGCTGCTCTCTCCTCCCTCGGCTTCCTCATACTGGGATACGCTCGCGACTATGGAAGGAAATTGGGTCTTCTTCGTGAGGGAGAGAGAGGAAATGTGGAGGTTGAGGGGTCTGGCGGGGATCGAGAGAGAAGGGGACGGGGACTTGGCGGAGAAGGTGGAGGGCATGGACAGGAGGCGCGAATCCGCCATTGATAAGGTCCTGAAGAAGGAAATGCTGGTAGTTGTTGAAGACATGGTGAGAGAGGAGCGGAGGGTTCAGCGGAAGCAGAAAATGTACAGTTGTTGTCCAACTAGAACTAGCCAGTGTGGTCGTTGGCTATCATTGGGCTTTCTTTTATTCTTTGTGCAGCTTTAGCCCAGTCGATAACTGGATCAGGATGATACTGACATGGCCCAGCCCACATTGGCAACCTTATTTCATTTTCTATTAAGGATCCTTGGCAACCTTATTTCATTTTCTATTAAGGATCCTCACAAGATCTTGATTTTAGTCCAAGATAATATATATTTAAGGAGTTGACCCTTACATTGGCTTATTAAGCATTTACAAACTCCGAGCATCTGGGATGATTAATGTACCAGATCTTTTACTGCATTCCTACTTTTCGTGCTTCATTACTATTCCGTACCTAAATCGGCAATTCACGTAAAGAATTTTGATATGTAAAATCCTTGACTCAATCAGCTTTCAAACAAACTACCTCCCGATTTCATCGATGAATCCGTTCTTGTTTCCGATCCTTTGGTTGCTTGCGTTGGCTTGTCATTCCTGGTGTTGGCCAGTGGAGATTGACTCGGTGGAGGCCCAATTTGTTTGGCTAGATGGATCGGAAGGAAGTTGTGAGTCGCTCGGTGTCTTTGCTACTTGACAGTCTTAGGCGGGGTCGTTGGTAAGACCCTCTATCTTTGCTTTATTTCATTCCGGTTAAAAGCTTTCCACTTATCTCTTTACTAGATTTAGTTCGATTTCATTGTTTCCCTGTCTTGTTTTGGCGTGGTGCTCGTCGGGTGTGGTGTTGTCCCCCGGCGGGAGTTTTGGGCCATTGGCCTTTTTTGGAATCGTCTGAATTTAGCTTTTAGGGTATAAGTGTTTCGGTGGTCTTGATCACCGGATTATCTTTGCTGATTAGCATTGTTGACTGCCAACGTATCAGCCTTCATTTTACTCGCTGAGTAGGATGGTTTCGATGAGATAGATTGCTTTTTTCGGGTTCGTTTTAGGGCTTGAATTTTGCTATGCGGAGGTTTCTGTGGGCTTCATGTTTGTCACATCCGGGTTTTCAGACCTTTGTTTTTTGGAGCATCAAGGTTGTTAAATTTGGGTTTTTAGACCTCCACTGTTTTACTTCCCTATTTGGTAGTCTATTAATTGCCCTTGTCGGCCTTAGGGGAATTGTTTTATCTTTGGTTTGGTTAGCCCTTGTTGGCTTTGGTTGTACACATTTTTTTTATCTGGCTTCTAGGCTGTAATGTTTGTACCACTTGTTGGGTTGTTGTGGGGACTGGGTTGTTTGCCAATTCTCAGGTTCAGGTTACATACTTTGTTCTATCTAGGAGCCTTGTTATAAGGTGTCATTTGTTTGTATGCTTCCTGTATCGAGGGTTTCCCTTGACCTAGTTCTTCAGTTCGAAGGCTAGGTTTTTATTAAAAAAACTTGCTGATAAAAAAAAACATTAGACATCGTTAGAGGCATTATCAATACTAATTACCCAAATAGGTCTTAATCGTAAAAATTCAAGATTCTAATTATCGTTAATACGTTTTGAATTTATGCATTATCCTAGACCAATTATGGTCCTTACGTTGCTATGTTAGAGTTTTTCTCTGAGACAGAGCCGTCGTACGAAGATAAGGCCATGGCCTATATCATAATTATGCTTCTATTTTCAATATATCCTCTTCCTTGCACCTCTCCTATGGATTATGTGAGGTTTTTTCTTACTAGGATTCCTTTCGAACCACTTCAAGCCACCGCGACTTTGGCTTCTTTCCACCACCAACGAAGTGTCTCCCGATCTTTTTCGGTCCTCCCTCTACAATTCCGATGGTTTTCGTTTGGCTCAACTTGGCGTCAATGGACCTCAATGCCTCGGAGCCCCACAATCTCGTCGGCGTCTCTGAAGCTGTCGTTGTCGTCTTTGATGTGGCTGCCGCCGTCTCTGACGCCACCGGCGCGTCCTCCTCCCTGGCATCCACCACCGCGTCCTCCTTGACCACTCTCTCGTTTATGGATCTGGCTAATCGAGTGCAGCTTTTTTTTCTTTCTAATTTTGTCTTTGCAGGGTCAATGACTCCCTTTGAAAATGATGACAACATGTTCGACCGCACTCTACAGAGTATGAATCAGTTAGGCATTATCTTGAGCAGCAGTCGCCGGTTTCGTCATAGTTTAGTTTTTATATTCAATTCGTTTTATGGCACCTCGAACACCGCATGTGTCGGTTCACTTGTTTCAAATGTATGTGTAGAAAGACATTTGGCGGCTCAATACTATATAATAGCTCTTTTAATTTCTATTTATAATATATGAGTAAATTCGTCTTGAATTCGATCCACCAGATCATAAGTTCAAATACACTAACGATTTGTACAAATAATTTTAATGCAAAGTAAAGAAGAATAGATTCGTGGATGTTGAACTCTTAATTAACCTAGTATATCAATAACTTTGTTGTTACTCTTCTCTAATAATAAATAGACTCGCTCTTCCCAACAGATGTTGCTCGACTAATTACTTGAGCTTGCACTAATTTCATCAAGCAACCATGTTGCTTAGTGGACTTAAGCAAGTCTCAATAAAAACTGATTCCTTTCTTAAGGTTAACTTCTCTAGCTATATAATAACCCTTTTCCCATACACCAAATCTACTATAAAACCCTCTCCTCAACCTCCTCACCCATGCAACCCTAACACAAGCCTCTCATTTTCAAATCCGCCTCCAAACACATGATAAATGGCAATGGCAGCTTCTCTAGCTTCTCTTCCATGCCATGACCTCTCCATGAGTAGTGTTCACGAAGATGGAGGGTATGAAGAAACATGCAAGAGATATGAAGAGATAAAGGCGATCCTCGTGAAGGAGAGAGGGTGGATGAGTGAGCACCTAGTCAAGTACCAAGGTTTTTGGCTCTCCCCCAACTCTGCCCTTAAAGCCGTGCTGTTCTCACAACGCCACCTCAAAGCTCACCCAACCGACATCTTCCTAGCCTCCTCCCCCAAAACCGGCACCACATGGCTCAAGGCCCTCATTTTCGCCACCATCAATAGGTCTAACTACGGCTTCTCCACCCACCCTTTGCTCACCACCGGCCCTCACGGCTGCGTCCCCATCCTCGACCTCTCCATCCATCAACAAAACTTCATTTCTCAGCTCCAAGATCACTCTCCGTCCCCGTCGCCGCGCCTTTTCTCAACTCACATCCCTTACCCTTTGCTCCCAGAGTCTGTGATCGCATCTGGTTGCAAGATCGTTTACATCTGCAGAGACCCCAAGGACGTGCTCGTTTCCAAGTGGGTCTTCATGAACAAGCTGAGACCCGAGACCCTGAAGCCTCTGACCTTGGAGGAGGCCTTCGAGTTGTTCTGCGGAGGTGTTTCGCATTATGGACCCTACTGGGACCATGTTCTGGGCTACTGGCAGACGAGCCTTGCATCGCCGGACAAGATCTTGTTCCTCAAGTACGAGGACGTGAAGAGAGAGCCGCAGGTTTGTTTAAGGTCGTTGGCCGAGTTCTTGGGACAGCCCTTCTCTCCGGAGGAGGAGGAGGGAGGGGTGGTGGACAAGATAGTGAAGCTTTGCAGCTTCGAGAGTCTGAGCAACTTGTCTGTGAACAAAACCGCAGTGCAGCGTTTTTCCGATGAGCTGAAAGTTGAGAACCGTCACTTTTTTAGGAAAGGTGGGGTTGGAGACTCCAAGAATCATTTGAGTCCTCAGATGGTTGAGACTCTGGATCGAATCACATATGACAAGTTTCATGCCTTTGGCTTGACGTTGGGTGCTCCTCATCATATGTCTCAAGATCCAAATCTTGCATGACTAATTAAGAGACTCACTCATATATATGTTTCATGTGAACCGATCTGATTGTTGTGTTGTTCCTTTTCTAGTTCTATGCATATATGGTCACGTATGCCTTGTTTCCTCATTGTAATCTAAACCCCAGAAACTCAATAAGTATGGGTTAATTAATTTCATTAAATTAGTATCCTGTTCACTTATTTTATATCATTTTTGTTTTTAATTTAAACTTTTAAAATGATATTTTTTAAAACATATAAGAATTTAATTAGCTAAAAATAAAAAATACAGACGCAACCACACAAATGAGATTAAAGTAGAATTCCAACCGAAATAAAATGACGAGACTTGGTTAATTTTAAACTTGAAACTGAATGTGAAGCCAACTCTCCTCTCCTTCTCATCCTTCGAATGTGTGTTGATTTCCTTGTATGCTGAATATTGTTCAATTATTCAAGGTTCAGTTAAGAATATTACACACAAAGAAACAAATGTGGGACCAAAGGTTGCTAAACGCAAAAAAGACTGTTTCTTCGCCTAAAGGTCCGGTTGATGCAGCTACTGGTAAGACGCACCAGGTCAAGAGACTGTCAAAGGCTTTTGATAGGAAGTTCCAGAGTCATCTGCGATGTACTGAAGCTGCTGCAAAAGCTATTCGGGTCGGGGATGGCGAGGCACATGATTCAGTCGTGGTTAGGGCCTCTGGCTTTAGGGATTCTGAGGTTCCATCCAAAGTTAAGCCGAAGCAGAGTAGCAAGCATCAGGGTGTGACGGTTCCAACTCAGACAGGTGTTACGATTGAGAAGATACTTGTGGTGATTTCTCAGTTGAAACCGTCACAGGTATGTGGTTCTCCGAGTGGCTTGTTGTCGTCTGATCCCGTCATTAGGAATGAGTCCTCAGAAATTTGTGTGTGTAATATTCCGTATGGTACTGCAGAGGATTGGATTACAAACTTCTTTGGGCCGTTCGGAGATAGAAGCTTGCTCTGTTTTGAAGAGGCCGAACAGAGGAGGAAATTTTTTTGGGTTCGTGACTTTCTCGACGGCTCAGCTGTTGTTTAGGCGGTGGGAAGCTTTCATGGGTATCAGGTCAACAGTTACATCCTATTGGTTGCCTTAGCTCGCCGTAGAGTTGAGCTTCGTGGATTGGGAATGCAAAATAGGGGTTTGGATTTTCCGGCCGGTGTTGGCCAAATCCCAAGTTTCTCGCTTCCAGAGTTCAGGGATTTGTTTTTTGAATTTCAAAACTTCCTAAAATCAAGGGTTGTTACATATGGTGTGGATGGCCTTGATTCTACCGGAGAACTTGTGTCTGATTTAGGACGTGGTGAAGACGAAGACCAGGTATTGGGCTCGTCTGGTGGTGGGCTGGTTCCAGGCCCATCCGAGAAGGTCCAACTCCCTTCAGAGACGCGCATGTCTTCTGGTTTGGGCATTGGGAATCATTTGGTTGGGCCAGGTTTAGGCCCGGATGCTCTAACTAAGGCTGAATCATTGGTGGGCTCATGTCTTGTAGTCCATTCAGATGTGGATCAGGTCAATATTTTAGGCTCTGATCTCTTAAGTCTGGTTAATAATTCGAAGGTGGTTCCGACTAGTTTGGAAGAGGTGTTGATGGCACAATGCCTTGGCCCTCCTCTCTTGGGTCTCGGTAGTGTTTTGGTGGAGAAGCTGGACTAGTAGCAGTTGTTGTTTCAATGGACCCAACCTCGGTTGAAGGGCCTAAAGGTAGTCCCTGGAAAGAAGCTTTGGAAAAACCCCCGATACCTAGGGGTTGAACTCAAAAACACTCTTCTAATGGTATTGTGACATACACTAATCCTCGAACTCGATCCATGAGTTGGGAACGGGATTTACTAGTTGCTCCTTCAGCGGCGGACATATGGAATCAGGAGGCTAATCAGTCTGTGAAGGACACCTTTGTGTTTTCTCTTTACCTGTTTTTTTATGTTTTTTTGGGACTACTCTCTCCTTTTGGTTTTAAAGGTTTCACCTTTAAGCTACATTTTCGGGAGCTCCTCTGTAAACGTTGTTTCTGGTTTCGACCTGTGGTGCCCTCCTTCCTAGAGAGTATCCTTTTAATAAATTTTCTGCGCTGATAAAAAAAAGGATGAGACTTGAGTCCTGACTCGTAGGTGTCAAACACTAGCCCTATAATAAGGTACCCGACTAATCCAAGAACAATCGTGGATAGTATCCATACGAACGGTTATTCAGTTGCAGCTAATAGTAATCATTACCTAACTTGACCTGAAAATACATGTGTCATTTGATACGGGGCATTGTACGGGACAACAGGCATCTAGGGAGAACTCTAAGCAATGGGGGAATCAGAATGTCGGACTTACACCAACCTTGGCAGGGCGAGGTGTATATCCACATACACACCATGTTGCTCGTCCTTCGAATCACTGGACCTGGAAAGGTTGCATAGTAAGCCTCGCTTGATTGTTGTAGCCAAAAAGGGATCTTTTCCGTGTCATTGATTGGTCATATGCTGCCTCTATTGTTGCATGGGGTATGCCGTCTTCGAACGTTACCCTGGGCCACATAATCGGCCATTATTTCCGCGTCACCAAATTACAAGGGACCCCGTCATCCTCCAAGGCCGACCATATCCGTAGAATCGACCACTTCTCCAGTTCTTACAAAATACTAGACACTAGATTGAGGGGGTCTCGTGTGGACATCTCTATGGAGTTGGATCAGCTCCACCTCATCATTCGGTCATGTTCCGACCTCTCGGTGATATTGGTTACACGTCGACCAGGGTAAGGGATTTGATTTTGATCCCATATTGAAGTTTCCATTCACCAACAGTCCTCATCCCAATTATAACAGGGGGTTCCCGGTTAGAGGCATGCTTGGGTATAATAAGGAGGGGGGTGATGGGGGTTATGGAACTGGCGTTAGTGACGCGGAAGTGGCGGTCTAGGGGGAGGTTGTCACGCCCCAAATCCGGTTTTGACCGGACTCGAGACGTGAACTCGGAAAATAATAAAAGTAAATTTTAAACCCAATCAACTACAAATGTTAAGTTTCAAAATAACAATTCCAGTAAATAACGCATGAGTCAACCGCTCGTATCTGAACTATTTAAAACATAGTTTAGTGAGACAAAAAAGTACGTCTCTAACATAAACAACACCCGGACCCTCCACGAGCTCCCGAGCCCTGAAACGTCCTCTAAGCCTACTCAGCAATGAAACCTGTAAAAACGGTAAACACGAAGGGGGTGAGCTTACGCTCAGTAGGAAAAAGTAGTAAAGTAAAAGAACCCCCGCTTTTCCAAAAAAAATAAATCTGATTAGTACAATTAACCAAAAGACACCATAATCAAGATCTACATGAAATGCAACACTTAATAAAACAACAACTCAAGGAGATTAACAGGGAAACAGTTTATTCCCCAAAAGGACCAACTAAGGAAACACACGGTTGCTGAAATATAGATAATTTAAACTACAATACTCAGATCCACAAATAGCCAAAGTATCATGTCGGAAAGCCCCTCGGTCCAGAGGAGGCACATATCATCGGGGCTCCCGGAAATGTCTCCAAAGGACCACATATCATCGGGGTAAAACAAGTAATATATCGTACCGGAAACGCACATCGGCCTAGATATCTTCCCGGAAATACTCCCTAGGGGCACACAATCACACGTCATACCGGAACCGCACATCAGTCTTCCGGGAACACACATCGGTTAAACACAAACAACATACCAGACCGGCACACATCTCGGTCGGGTATCTTCCCATAGCATGGGGTACAAGTCACATTGTAACACCCAAATCATACATACAAGTAAAGAAATAGCATCCACACAGTAATTCATTAGCAATACACACATAATAAGTCTCCCTTAATGCGCCGGACCTCACGGCTATAGCACACTTTACCGATACCAGTCGGAAGGCAGGCACACCTTATCACGGTTCATAGCTCATTTTACCGACGCTTAGTCGGAAGGCAGGTGCGCCTTGTCACAGTTCATAGCTCATTTTACCGACGCTTAGTCGGAAGGTAGGTACACCTTATCACAGAATCCCAGCTCATTTTACTGACTCCTAGTCGGAAGGCAGGTGCACCTTACCACGAAATCCCGATCATCGAGCACACGTCACACCACATATTAACCCAACACATGAAGACAAACATACCATGCCAACCAATCTCACCGAACACACTACAACAAACTCATATTATCAACCACTCTTACCGTCACGACTTACCAACCACGTCCCATCGGTCTATCATTCACCCGATCACATCACAAGGTATAATCATATCACATTCAACACATTCACTCATTTAATCATATCACGGATCACCCATGTACATTACAATCATCATAATTCATCTATTTTAGTATGACTCTTGTATTAACCTAAAGACGAAGCAAGCATCCATACCAAGGATGAACAATCATCAATAAATACACTCAACAAGCAATCCTAAGGCTCGACATGGCCATTCTACCAGCACGACAATTTCCCAAAGTATTGAAAGCGATTAAACTAGTGAATCACATCCTATATGCATACTAGACTCTTCTGGTTATTAATATAATTGAAAGCGATTATTCTAGTGAATCACATCCTATATGCAAAATAGGACCTTTCCAGTTTTATTATCCTATAGGCATACTATTAGCATTCTTTAAATTAAGAGTGGAGTTTAGTACTTTTCCCTACCTTGAATTCTCCGACGCTCAAATACTCCTAGCTGCTAACGTCCGAGCTACCTTCCTCCTCGTCTTCTCGCGTGGTTCCAAAGGCCTCCTCCTTTGAGCTCAGGTCCAAGGTCTTGGATCATAAATTAAAGCTATAATTAATAACTAAACAAAGATGATTTTATTACGAAAACTCTAAGTTACCCTTAACAATGAAAAACTTGGGCTAAAAGGGCACATTGGGCCCAAACTAGGCCCAACTCGGATAACTCACATTTCTGGAAACTGGCCCAGAATGTGACCCGTTCCGTTCCACTCAGAGGGCCAGAATGTGGCCCGTTCCGTGCCACTCAGAGGGCCGGAATGTGGCCCGTTCTGTGCCACTCAGAGGGCCGAAATGTGGCCCGATCCGTTCCACTTAGAGGGCCGGAATGAGACCCTTTCCATGCCTCGTTCTGTATCAGATCTGGGCAGTCCAACCCCTTCTTCTCCAACTCCGTTTCTACGAAAAACCACTCCAAAAACACCATTTTTACCATCATCAAGCTCCAAAACAGTCATCAAAAACCCACAAACTTCAATACCCACAATGGGTTTCATCAAAGCTTCAACAATCACAACAAAACCAACCTTACTTCACTAATTTTTCACCAACAACAATCATCTAACCATACTAACCACAAAACCAACAAGTTGTACCAATTTTCTTAGAAACCCACAACTCAAAAGTGGAAGGATGAAGGATTTAAGGGTTCATTTACCTTGGGGATGAGTAGATGATGAAGAGGAACTAAAAAGGAGATGAAGTGGTGAAGGAAATCTCTCAAAGGTGTCTCCTTTCTTCACTTTCTTCTTCACCTAGTAAAGTGTTCTTCCTCTCTACTCCTCCTAGCAATTTTCGGCCACCAATGAACAATATGAGCTGAAATGGTTGCTTCCAATGCTTTAAAAGACCCTAGATAGTTAAAGACCATAGTGCCCCTTAGGTCCAAGTCATCCAATTGGCTTAAGTGAGGGTAAAATGGTCTTTAAAGGCCCAATTCTTCTCCTCCAAACAACTAAGGACAAGTGTCTTAGTGGGGACCACCTTGCCTCCAATAAAACCCAGCACCTTAATCAATTCAGATTTAGTCAATAAAAAGTTCTGGTTTGACCAAAAGTTGACTAGTCCAAAATTACAGTCAAACGAAAGGAAATGGCCCAACTAAGCTAACCGTGATGACGGCTAAGCTTTTCGGGCCCCGGAAAGGTCCCGAACGACTCTTGGAGTCGTCAGTTGACTTTTCCGGCCGAAAGTCAAACTTCGCCGGTTCGACCGGGATCGACCACGTGCGGTTCTTACAGAGGTGGCCACAAGGGAAGTGGTGTTGGGGACAAACACTACTGCTAATTAGTAGTTGGTAGACTATATCATATGTTGCTTAGATATGCATATCCGTTGGCCAAGATCTTACCCGACATATCTATCCGTCGGCCAAGATTTGTCGGCCTAGTCTCGTCGGCCAAGATTTTGACCAACGGACCATTACATCCGTCGGTAGGGTGTTCACTTCAGCCACAATATGTGAGCCTGCCTAACAGATGCGATACATTGGTGAAGTATTACAACTTACCAACAGATAAAATCCATCAGAAAAGTATTGAACCTTACCCACGGATGGGATCCGTTGGTAAAGTACTAACCCTTACCACAGATATTATCCATTGGTAAAGACTTAAACTTGAGCTAATGAGTGTAATCCAAAAAACGATTCATAAGTGGTTTTTAATGGGGTTGAAGTTACAAAATTCCGAGGGGTCAGTATCAATCTTCATTTAATTGCTCTGCGTATAACACTTTTAACTACTTTTTTTTCAAACGTATAAGAGCTAATCCGAATTGATCTGGTTTCCTATTTTTTGAGCTCATGAATGCTTTTTAGAGCTTTTCGTTTCCTTGGTTGTGTGGGGGTTTCTTTTGTTGGCGTGTGGGTAGTATTATCTTAGGTTTGTGAGTGTTTCTCTTTGGTCATTTTTCTGATTGGATTTCTGGTTAGAGTTGTGGCGGGTGATTCGGTTTTGTTGTTTAGAAAATTGAGTACCTTCATAATCAAGCCTTTCTTTTTTCAGAGTAGAGGTTGTGCCTTCAATTAGTTGCTGGTGATTCTGTATACGCCTTGTGTTGTTTGATTTTTGATGTGGTGTCCCACTAAAAAGATAGAGGCAAATCGTTTCTTAGCATGTTCTTAGTGGTTTCTTGGGGAACAAGTTTCTTTCATATTTGCTATTATTTGTATGACAAGTTAGCTCATTTTTAAGATGTGGCTTGTGTAATCTCGTTGGGTAGTCTTTAGGTTGGGGTACTCTTCTTTGTAAAACTCATTGTAACTCTTTTTTCACCTTTAAAGATGTTTAATCTAAATTTTCTATGTTGATAGAAAAAGAGATTCTCTTGTTTTATTTTTTTTTATTGGGGTTAATTCCTCTTTGCGTCCCTCTGTTGGGTTGTATCTGTTGGTTCTAGATTGTAATATTAGGGTATTAGACATGTTTCCTGTTCTTGCTTGACGTGCCTTTTATGGAAGACTCTTGTGTTGTAATGAGACGTTCACTTCTTATCCTCAGGCTTCATCTTGAAGTCAAGGATTTCTAATCTATTCTTTTCCTTTCTCAAAACACGGTGGAAGACGACAACTTCGTGACACAAGATCTATAACGACAAATTAGTCACCTTCTGTAACGTTATAGTGTCGTCGCTATAACTTTTTTCCCCTGAGTAGTGTCACTAGATTCGTGAACAACTGTAATGGAAGGTGAGGGTGAGTATTTCAGTAGGTAACACATTCATGAAACTCTTTTTTCTTCGTGAAGCGGTAAATGTCTGGGTTGCGCCTTTGTAGACTTATTTCTCCTGTGGGTGATAGTCCATGAGTTAGTGTTAGGGTTCTGGGTGTTAGCATATTAAAATAATATGTCTTAGTGGAGGTCAATCATGTATGAAACGTCATCATGATGTAAGGTAGGCCTTCACACTTCTCCATATAGTTGGCTTTTAGAAGCTATTGACATGCATTGGTGGTCCTATATCTCCATCAAGATTTGCATATCCCATGTCATCATTTTGAGCTCTATGATGGATAGAGCTAGTGCACTATATAAGGATGGGTTTGGTCTCTAAGCCCACACAACTTAATACTCTACACTCTCCATAAGTTCATAGTGATCATTTCGTTTTTGGATGAGATACACCATCATAAGGAGAGTTGTGCAAGGGCTTAGAAGCCCCCACATTCCAAGGTATCTCTACCTTCATGGCTATGGTGGGCGGTTAGTCGATCTACACGTTTCCGCACTTGTCGATTTAGTTTTTATTTATTTGGTTATTGAAAGCATGCTAGATCGCATATTTAAACTTTCATTTGGTATCAGAGCATTGTTGTACCTTTGTCTAGCCTTTTATGGCGTGTATAAGTTTTGGCCGAATTTGTATGTGCTGCCCCATTTTAATTGGTTGCATGTTTATTTCTTTTGATGCTATAAACTTGTTAAGCATAAAATTCTGGAAATTTTGGATTTTGAACCAACTAAAACAGAGTTGTATAGCAAAAGTTATGGCTAAAATGGTGAAAACCCGTAGCTTAAAATAGTTTCAGCAAATAAGAGTTGCTAGAGTTTGAATATGATCGAAACTACGTCGTTTTGGTCATCTCTTTAAAGAAAGAAAAAAAGGGATTTAAAATCTACTAGTTATGGGATTTGAACTGGTTATTTACTCATTGGTTGCATGCTACAACCACTAAACCAAATGCCTTTTTGTTAACCTTGTGTTTTATTTTGTTCACATTCATGTCTATTCTGTTTGCATGATTATGAACCTTTAGTTGTTGGAATTTAATCTATGTTGGTAGATTAAATATTTGTTCATTATTGTTCATGCAATTTATTTTGATGCATGTTAATGGTGTAATATTTACATATGATTTTTTTTGGATAAGCTCGAAAAATTTTATTTGTAAAAAATTAGATCAAAGTAGGATCTAACTAGAGGCAACCTTTACAGGGGAGCTCTCAGAAGGAGCTGCAGGAACAAAACCCGAACAAAAACCCAAAAGGGACTAGAAAATCAACCATCAGTAACCCATTCTTCACCTTCCGAAGTCAAGATTGGATCATCAAAAGCTCTAGCTGCATGAGATAGCTGAGCAGCTTGTGTTTGGAGACAGCTTGAGCGATATCTAGTTTGAGCAGCTTGAACTTGTAAAACTGCTCCTCAATGTCCATGGGGTTTAAAAATCTCTCCCGACTCAAAGAATGGGCCGGTTTTACTTGAACGGTATAGTAATCCTCTAAGAACTTGGGAGGCCGACTCTGACGATTCGAAGCTCTAGAAGGCTGCTTCGAATGACGACCTTTGTTCTTCAGATGTTTTAGGAGAACCTCCTTCCACGGACTACTCTGTTGAATCCTGGATGGATCACTCAATGCCACCGGTTGGGATGTCTGACCCTCTGATCGGTCATTACCCTGAGAAGGATTAACTGATAGAGGGGAATCACACCCGACAGCGGACTTCATAGGCCCGATAACTGTAGTATAATATTTACATATGATATATCTTAAATGTTTTAGTGATCCATACAAATTTTATTAATTAGGGCTTAGCCACAACAACACTAGTAAAATATGAGGATTTTGGATCACATTTAGTAAATAAGACATTTATTAAGATTAATTATTTGTGCACAATATGTTTTTTTTTGAAATGGGTAACCAGAGACTTTCATTAATACCAATAGGTAATCAAACAGGATGAGGCGTGACCGCCCCGGGTTCCAGATGTATGTCCGGGCCGACCGTAGCAATCCCGGTGCTCATGGACCCATAATAATAGCCCACTTGAAATCGTGGGCACAAACTCAAGACAAATCCCTACAACGTCTCAAAACAGCGAGACTTGAAATGAAAAATCCTAATCAACTTAAGCAACATAATGTTTAACCAACAATTTATTCGGCCTAAAACAGGATAAAAAAATAGCACACGATCGAAAGAGCAAACTACCAAATCTGCGATGCCAGTTCTTCTAGGCCCCGTGCCATTCGAGCGATCTGGTATCAGCAGTTCTTCGTCTTGATTCGCCCGAATCTTTCGAATTAGTGCGGAAGACGATATCAACGATTCCACCCGCAGCGGTTTGTTCGAGATCGAGGGTCCCGACTTCGGGTGCCGTGGAGACATACCCCGACTTATTGTCCTTCCTCCCGGATTCCAGATCCATCGAGGGAACGGACCCATGTCGTCGTTAGGTGGCTCTGGAGCGGGAGGCCACTACAGATGGGGGATGACGCATGGAGCCCGTAACCCGGAAAATGGCAAGAGGGCCACGGTGGCTGAGAGATGGAAATGACGGCGGCGGTGATGGACGGCGATGATGGGGGCGGCGATGGACGGGGATGACTGCGCCGACGATGGACTACGATGGACGGCGATGACGGCCACGACGGATGGTGGGTGGCAATGGACGGCGTTGGCAGCGGTGGCGAACCCTAAGTATGGTAGAGGGAACCTCACCTGGAGGTAGTGGAGAGCCTGGAAGCCGAAACTTCGGCGGTGGAAGCAAGGAGCTTCCATGGAACAGGGTGGGGAGGGGCTGCGCGCAGAGAGAATTATGTTTCTCTCTGCCGCAGCCACTTTTGTGCACAATATGTTAGTGATCCATGAAATTTAATTAGTTATGGCTTAGCCACAACAACCCTAGTTAAGAGAAATTATAAGGTTTTTGGGTCACATTTAGTAAAACATATATATTGAGGCTTAGCCACAACAACCTCATTTTTGGTGCACAAATTAGAAATGTTTAGTGGATTAGTAGAGTTTCAATGAATTGAGGCTTAGCCACAGCAACCTCAAGTTCATGAAGTCATACATATGGTTAAAGTTCACATTTGGTTAAGGACATTTCCATTGTAATTGATTGTTTGAACAATTAGGATAAAATGTCAAATTGTTTTTCCTAAGTCGTCCATAGGTATTAGGAACTACGGGATGATTTGATAGTTTATCGATAAAGAAAAACATAAATCTATTTGAAATAAAATTTAGCCCACAAGCAATTTTATGTCATTGATTTATGTTTGATATGTTTGGCATTGGCGAAACATATATTTGGTTGGTGTATTCTCTATTTTGATAAACAAGTATGATTGTTATGCAACGTCTAAAACTATTATTGTCTCTGATAATTATGTTTCTGAATTAACGGGTGAAAACTATAAAGTTTGGAGGGAAATGGTCCTTTTCCATTTGGGATTCAAGGACATTGATTATGCCATTAGGATGGATGAACCGCCTACAGTTCAGAGTACCAATACTGCAGCTGAGGTTTCACTTTATGAACGATGGGAGCGATCTAATCTCCTTTGTGTAATGTTCATAAAGTCAAAGATCTCTACAGGTATTCGTGGTTCGATCGAGCATCATCAAAATGTCCGAGAATTGTTGAAGTCCATTGCTGAACAATTTGAGACTTCGGATAAGGCCCACGCTTGTACCCTCGTTAAGAAACTTTCATCCATGAAGTTTACCAGCACCCGCGGTGTACATGATTACATCATAGGATGCGAGACATTGTGGCTCAACTAAATACACTTAAAGTGGAAATGCCATATATGCATCACATTTTGAATTCTCTACCGCAAGCATATGCACCCTTTTAGATCTCCTATAACACACATAAGGATAAATGGTCTATGAATGAGTTATTGACCATGTGTGTTCAAGAGGAGGGGAGACTGCTAGCGGATCAGGTAGAGAGTTCACAAAATGTGAATTTAGTTATGTACAAAAAGAAAAATCAAGCCAAGGGAAAGGGGAAAGGTAAAATACCACCCCGGACGAACATACAGTGGGAACCCACGTGTCACTTCTGTAAAACGAGTGGACATATTAAGAGGGATTGTCCTAACTTTGTCAAGTGGCTTTAGAAGAAAGGTACTTTCATTGGGTTTCCTATTTCGTTAGTGTGCTTTGAATCTAATATGGCTGAAATATGTCATGACACATGGTGGATTGATTCTGGTTGTAAAATCCATGTTACGAATGTGTTGCAGGACTTGCAAAACCCGAGGAATCCATTAGGAAGTGAGCAATTTATCTATTCAGGAAACAAGATAAGCTCGCATGTAGAGGCTATTGGGGATTGCATTTTGGTTTTGAGTAGTGGTCATGTTTTGAACTTGGAAAAGACCTTTTTTGTTCCTAAGTTTTCTAAGAAACTTATTTCAGTATCAAGACTTGTACCTTTTGGATATTCCTTTCATATTTCAAATGAACCCCTTAAGTTATTTTATAAATATGAACTTGTTGGGAGTGGTATAATGTCTAATGGTCTTTTTCGTATTGATTTGCAAAACTATGACTGCTATAATGCAACACATGTCAACGCTGGTATAAAGCGATGTGTCATGAATGAGGACTCTTCTATGTTGTGGCACCGGAGATTGGGACACATCTCCATTGATAGGATTAAGAGATTGGTAAAAGATAAAGTACTTAGTACTTTAGATTTTACTGATTTTGAGATCTGTGTTGACTGCATTAAGGGAAAGCAGACAAACAAATCAAAGAAAGGTTCTAAGAGAAGTTCATACATATTAGAGATCATACATATGCATATATGTAGTCCAGATATGGATTCATATGGTCGGAAATATTTCATCACCTTTATAGATGATTACTCACGATATATGTATCCCTACATACTTCATAATAAGAATGATGCATTAGATGCATTTAAGGCATTCAAAGACCGAAGTAGAGAAACAATGCGGTAAGCAAATTAAGATCGTGAGGTCAGATTGTGGTGGTGAATATTATGGTAGATACACTGAGGATGGACAAGCGGTAGGTCCATTTGCAAGGTTCCTTCAAGAACATGGGATAGTTGCTCAGTATACTATGCCCAGTTCACCTGACCAAAATGGTGTGTAGAAAGAAGGAACCGAACCTTAATGGACATGGTCTGGAGCATGTTGTGTAGCTCCGGTCTTCGTAAGTCCTTATGGATAGAAGATCTTAAGACGACTGCGTACATATTGAATAGAGTTCCAACCAAGGCTGTTTTGAAAACGCCATTTGAGTTGTTTAAAGGTTGGAAACTGAGTTTGGGTCATGTACGCATTTGGGGATGCCCGTCTGAAGTAAGAGTCTATAATCCGTTAGAGAAGAAGCTATATCCTCGGACCATTATCGGGTATTTCGTTGGATATGCTGCACGGCCCAAGGGATATAGGTTTTATTGTCCATCCTATCACACTAGATTTGTGGAATCAAGGAATGTTAAATGTCTGGAGAATGACTTGATGAGTGGGATGGATCGATCTCAATACAGTTTTTTTGAGAAAGATCATTTAGTTAATCAACCTCTCATTTCAACTAATCAAGTGATTATCTTAAATGATACACCTGAAGTGTGTGTTGAACAACAAGCTAATCAAGATCCAATAGAACCTGATGATAATCAAGTAATTCCACAAATTATTGACGATCCAGTAGATCAAGTTGTTCAGGATTTACCTGAAAACATTGAGGATCCGATTGTACAACATGATCCTCGAGAGAATTTTGATCAACCATTAAGAAGATCTACTAAAATAAAGAAGTCAACAGTTCCTAGTGATTATGTTGAGTATTTACAAGAACAAGACTACAATGTTGGAGCCATAGATGATCTTGAAACATTTTAACAAGTGATGAGTTGTGAAAAGTCAAATTTATGGTACAATGCTATGAAGGATGAGATGAATTCCATGAGTTCTAATAGAGATTGAGATCTTGTCGAGTTTCCTTTTGGTGCAAAACCCATTGGCTGCAAATGGGTCTTTAAAACAAAGAAAGACTCATTAGGAAACACCGAGAGACATAAGGCTAGACTCGTGGATAAAGGATTCACTCAAAGGGAAGGACTCGATTACAGTGAAACATTTTCACATGTATCTAAGAAAGATTCTCTTCGTATTATTTTAGCATTGGTTGCGCATTTTGACTTGGAACTTCATCAGATGGATGTGAAAACAACATTTCTCAATGATGATATAGAGGAGGAGGTATACATGACTCAACCTGAAGGTTTTTCCTCTAGTGTTGGTGATCATTTGGTGTGCAAACATAAGAAATCCATATACGGGTTAAAACAAGCCTCCCGTCAGTGGTACTTAAAGTTTCATGATATTGTCTCTTCATTCGGATTCGAAGAGAATATCATGGATCAATGTATATACATGAAGGTCAGTGGGAGTAAAACTTGTTTTCTCATTTTGTATGTGGATGATATACTACTTGCAACCAATGATAAGGGACTACTTTGGGAGGTGAAACAATTTCTTTCTAAGAACTTTGATATGAAGGATATGGGTGAAGCCTCTTATGTTATTGGTATTAAGATCATAAGAGATAGACATAAGGGTCTTCTCGGTTTGTCTCAAGAGCCCTATATCAATAAAGTCTTAGAAAGGTTCCAGATGGAAAATTGTTCACCAAGTGTAGCTCCCATTGTGAAATGGGATAAGTTCACATTGAGCCAATGCCCGGAGAATGAATTCGAAAAGGAACGAATGGACCAAATTCCCTACGCTTCGTTTGTTGGAAGCTTGATGTATGCTCAGGTTTGTACCAGACCTGACATAGCATTTGTAGTTGGAATGTTGGGTCGATATTAGAGTAATCCAGGTGAGTACCACTGTAAAGCTGCAAAGAAGGTTATGAGGTATCTTCAAGGAAATAAGCATTACATGCTTATGTATAGGCGAACTCATGACTTGGAAGTGATTGGCTATTATGATTCGAAGCCTAATTGCTACTTCCATTATGGAGGTTGAGTTCGTACTTGTTATGAGGCTACATCGCATGGTGTATGGATGAAGAGTTTCATTTTGGGGCTTAGAATTATGGATCCTATATCTAAGCCCATAAGGATATACTGTGACAATTCAGCTGCAGTCTTTATGGCTAAAAACAACAAGAGTGGTAGTCGAAGTAAGCATATCGACATTAAGTATTTAGCCATAAGAGAACGCGTTATGGATCAATCAGTGGTGATCGAACACGTGAATACTGAATTGATGATTGTTGATCCGTTGACAAAAGGCATGTCACCACTTAAGTTTAAGGATCATGTGGATAGTATGGGACTTGGTTCCCTTATGTGATTTTTCGTTGTAAGAATGACCGAAACTCTATTTTTTTTGGATATTTCTCATTTTGGATTTTGTGTACACATTTGGTTGAGAAATATCACTTTTGGTTGGACCAGAATGAACATAAGGTTTATTCATTAAGTTTATGGGAAGCGTTAAAGAAGAGATGATGCATTGTGATAGTTGGAAGATAACTCTCGTTACCAAGAGGGATTATTGCCACTATTCGTGTATTATGTTTTCATGCTTTGACAAAAGATGGAATATGAACCAAGTGGGAGAATGTTAGCATATTAAAATAATATGTCTTAGTGGAGGCCAATCATGTATGAGACGTCATCATGATGTAAGGTATGCCTTCACACTTCTCCATATAGTTGGCTTTTAAAAGCTACTGCCATGCATTGGTGGTCCTATACAGTGGCAGATTTAGCTTTTCAAGTGGGGGGGGGGGGGGGGGCACCAAATTTTTTAGCCCCGCTTTATCACATTTATCAGAATGACCGACATATAATCTTGTTGATTTCTCTTTCTTCTCGTCAGAATTGGTGGTCTCAGATTTTCTTTTGAAATATTTCTCTATAACCATTGCAATTTTGTAGAGAACTAAACTCAAAACTTAAATTGATGTACTTTTTTTTTGAAACGGAAAACAGAGGCGTGCATTTATGAAAATCAGAGGATAGCAAAGTAGGGCCGAAGCCCTGGGCACCGGAATATTGTTCGAGCCTCCAGTAGGCGACCCAACTCTCTTGGACCCGTAGAAAAAGACTACTTTTTATCGTAGACATTAGTTGAGGACGACCTCCTACCATAATTTCAATATTATTCAAACTAAGACAAACCAAATAAGTAAAGCTAGAACGTTCAATTAAACACAACATACTACGAGAAAACCAACTAAAAAGCCAAAAACTATAATTCCAAATGGAAACAAATAGTACTGATAATATAAAAAGCGATAAAAGTGCATTGCTCCCTTAGCTTTTCCGAGATGTCCCAGCACCGGTTTTCCCGGGTCTTGTCTTATTGTCCCCCCCCCCCACCCCCGGGGGTCCCAAGTCCAACGATTGTATTGCTCTAAAGCTTTCTCTAAGCGGCTTGTGCAGGAAGCCTTGAATTGTAGAGATCAGTTTCGTATTCAGAATAGCCCTCCAGGCTCGTTGTAGTTTTTTAGACTCGTTGAATAGCTTTTTAGGCTCGATGAATAGCTTTTTAGGCTCGATTTGCTCGGAGACGACATTTTAACTCGCCGAAGAGCGAGAGTCACTTGATCTGTCCCGAGGCCACCTGTAATAACCACTTCTGGTCAACGTCAGTCAAACCTACGAAAAACAGGAAAATTTAAAATTTTTGAGACAGACACTACACTTAACCTAAATTGACCCCGAGGGTCATACCGGACTTAAGATAACCCCGTTATCGACCAAAATGAGTTCCAGGGGACTCAGGGCAACTTTCTGATAAATTTGGGAAATGTTGACTTTTCGCCGGAAAAGTCAACCGAGCGACGTTTTGGTCCATTCGAGGACCGTTTTGGATCCAAAAAGCTTAGCCGTCATCGCAGCGGTCTTAGTTGAGCCGTTTCCTTGTAGCCCATCAAGTTTCGTAATTTCTTGGGAAAAGTGCCCGTTCGGGGCCCGAAACGTCCGATTTTCGCGAAACTGATTGTAAAATATCAACTAGATATTTTCCAAAAGGTGTGGGACCCACCTTGACACATGTCCTAGTTGTGGTGGTGTTAGTTTTGGGGGGGAAATGTGTGGAGGAGAGTGGTGGCCGAAACTTAGGGTAAAGGGGAGGTAAAAGGGAGTTAGTTGTTAGTTGAATTAAATTAGAAAGAAGAAGAGAGGGTTTTAGAGAGAGAAGGAGAAGAAGAAGAAGAGAGAAGAAAGGAAGTGGAGCTAGGTTTTGGTATTCAACCATTGGATCGATTCAAAGCAAAGAGCAAACCTCTTCCCCTCGTCTTCCTCTCGAGTAAGCACTAAACCGATCGTCATTTCGATTATTTTCTTGAAAGCTAGGGTTTGAATATAAACTAAGGGTTAGGGTTGTAGTGGGTTTGGGGGATAGTTGGAGACGTTTTGGAGGTGGTTGGAGGTAAAGAATGACGTTTTCCGGTGACCGGAGGTTCGGGAGGAGCTCCGGCCACCATGGGTGGTGGCCGGCCGGCCATGAGGTGGCTGGCCGGAGCTGGCAGCAGCCACCACATGGTGGCCGAGCCCCCCCTCAAACCCTAGGGTCTCGGCCAAGCCTCTTGGGTGGGGCCCACGTGCTCGGTTGCTCGGGTTTTAATGTTCGGGTGGTTTAAGACGTTCCCCGGACCATTTACCCTAAACCGAATCGAAAATTGGAATTAAATTGGAGAAGTTATAATTAACGGGTTTTGGAAACTATAAACGTTAATAAATTGACTTAGAAGTCGGAATTCAATTCCGTCAAGTGCGTTGGGTTCCTTGAAATATTCTAAGACCGTAGAAACGAAAACGGGGGCTTTTGGAGCCCCGGAAGGCAATTAACCAAAACCCGGGCAGATTCTCCATGTCGGGCGAATCTGGCCTTTACGGGTCCTTTATCAACAATATCGAGTAGTTGGGGAGTTTGGGAGTGATCGACATTGTTGGGGTTACGTTTGGGCGTTAAGAATGTAAATTTTCGGTTTACTCGTACTAGTTTAAAAGTACTTTGAATTTGTGCTCTTTTAGATCGTGCTACGGACCGAGGCAAAGGGAAGCTCGGCGAGTGACTGGGATCATCTCGGATTTTAGTGGAGCGCTTTTGGAGCTATTTACGAGGTATGGAAAAGTAGCCGGATCTCGGCCCTGATTAGGGAAAGTTAATAGTAGAATTGCATGTGACACCGGGGTGTCGTGGGTTGAGTAGAATTATTTAAATATTAGAAAAGCATGATACGGGATTGTAGCGTTTAAGATAAAAGCATGTGACACTTAGTAGTGTCGTAGGAACAGAGAACGTAGCGATAATTGAATTACTGGAGGCATATGACCATGCCCGGAGGTTGTTTGTGAAACTAGTGATTTTAGGACTGTTGGAGGCATCGAGTATGCCAGAGGTTGTTGTGCGTTATTTATTGTTGAGTTTGGGTGGCCTTGAGAGCCCGTGTTATTTACTGTTGAGTTTGGGTGGCCTTGAGAGCCCGTGTTGTTTATTGTTGAGTTTGGGTGGCCATGAGAGCCCGTGTATTTAATTTGGTGTCTTGAGTGGCAGTGAGTGCCGTGGGGTTGTTGAACCCGAGTCTTGACCGTTGGTGTGTCTTGAGTGGCAGTGAGTGCCGTGGGGTTGTTGAACCCGAGTCTTGACCGTTGGTGTGTCTTGAGTGGCAGTGAGTGCCCGTGGGGTTGTTGAACCCGAGTCTTGACAGTTGAGGTGTCTTGAGTGGCCTTGAGTGCCTGTGTGATTGAACTTGCCTGTGATTGTGATTGTGGTTACCTGGGGTGGTGAGTTCTAAAGGCCGACAGCCTGATCCGACTTAGTGTCGATGAATTGCGAGTTCTAAAGGTCGACAGCCTGATCCGACTTAGTGTCGATGAATTGCGAGTTCTAAAGGTCGACAACCTGATCCGACTTAGTGTCGATGAATTGCGAGTTTGAAAGGTCGACAGCCTGATCCGACTTCGTGTCGAGGAATTGCGATAGGTCGAACCCTGACCTGATTGAGATTGGTTACTGAGCAGCTGGTGTGCGATCCTTTGTGATCTTGTTTGGCGTTGTTTAGTCTTTCTGTCGTGTCCTTGAGGAGGTCGTCGATAGTTGTGTCGGGTCTACATTGTGTTATCGAGTGTTGAGTCCGTTGAGGAAAGTAATGGGTTGTGGGTCAGTGGGGTACTTGAGTTGGGGACTGTAGTCCCGGTGTTGGGTTTGGTTTTAGTGTTACTGGCTTTATCTACTAATTATGCCATAGTCAGTCTGTTATCCGTGGAGGTGAGCGAACGCTCATCCCTAGCTGCTTTTCCTACATGTACTGATCACCGGACGGACTAGGTTAGCTCTTGAAGTTCATGGAGCTTGGAGCGGAGTCTGGTCTTTACATTTGTTGAGTCTAGTGACGGATGTGTACCTTGTCCACTTGTTGGGACGTTTTTGTATTGTAAATACTATCATTATTTTTTGGTAATTAAATGGAAATATCAGAGTTTTATTCAAAACATGTTTTAAGTGTTTCATGTTAGAAAATTTCGCGTCCCGAGTTCGGTTTGCTGAAATTGGGGCGTGACAGCTTGGTATCAGAGCTCGAGGTTTCAAACCTCGGACTGTCCGTCACTTAGGGGGGAGAGTCGAGTCAGTGTAGACCCGTCATGTCTTGAGTCTTGTTTGTGTTTGTGCGTATGTTACAGTATTTTGTTGCTGGCATACTGGTTGTGTGTGGCTGCGTGAACTGTTTTTAAACTGTCACAGGTCGACTCAGGAGCGCTCCTGTAGTCGGACGTGACGGTGTTGATGTCAAGTCGGTACAACGTGGTTCGGGGACGCCTGGACCGGGTTGTAACTACGTGATGTCAAGGAATGAAGTTTTAAAATGGACGGGTGAAGGTTTTAAAATTGTTGGCCCTGTTGGCATGTCTTGAACTTGATTGGCCCTATGGGCGTGTGTTTTGATTTTGGTTGGCCTGGTGGGCAAGGTTCGACTTTGGTTGACCCGGTGAGCGGGGGTCGTGTGGTTGTGTTGTTATTCGGCCGGGTTGGCTTATGATTGAGGTCGGTCCAGTGTTTCGTTTTCAAACTTCTGGTGGTTGTTGTTTCGTTGTGTGGGTTGGTTTGTATGTCGGTGTGGTCTCGTATACTGATACTATATATAAAGCATGTTTAGCTTGAGCGGTGTGGCGCTTTAGTGATAAGCACGTTAGTGTAAGCTTAGATCGGGTGAACGTTAGTGCTTTTGAACTGTCGTCTTTATTTGAGTTCGCAAACTGAACGTTTGCGTGTATCCGTGCAGAGGATACTGATTTTGGCTCGCGGTAGGCGCGGACGAGCATCAGGAACACGGGGTCAGGCACCCACGCGAGGCCGGCGGGGGCGGTCAGCAGGGGCACCAGGGAGGGTGCTAACCGTCGAGCCCGCCGACTACGCGGAGGCACGGGGCACTCCTGTCGGAGAAGACAGGAGAAGTGATGCGGGGCCGTCTACAGGCACCCCCAGTGTTCCGCCAATCGCGGACCCTCCAGTGATGACTGCCCTGGATGAGCTAACCAGGACCGTTCAGAGTTTGGTGGCGGTCATCGCCAGCCGAGAGTCGGCTTCGCCAGCACCAGAGGCAGCCGCGGTCCCGGTGAGGGCAGCTCAGACAGAGGATCATACCTCCCGAGCGCTACTAGATTTCCTGAAGCTCGGGATACCTATTTTTGTCGGGGAGCCGAATCCCGACCTAGCCGAGCGATGGATAGAGCAGGTCACACGAGACCTGGACACATCGGGTGTCGAGGATGGCCGTCGGAGAGTGTCCTTCGCGGCCCATCAGCTGAGAGACAGCGCCTACCACTAGTGGGGGCGGGTGAAGGTCACGGTCGGATACGACTACAGCGTATTCCAGGAGGTATTCATGGCACAGTACTTTCCCGAGTCGGCTCGGCTGGAGCGACATCGGCAGTTCTTAGACCTGGAGCAAGGAGGGATGACGGTAGCAGAGTACGAGGCCAGGTTCACAGCCTTGGCCAGATTCGCGCCAGAGATGGTGACGAGTGAGACTAACCGTTGCTTGCGGTTCCAGGGAGGACTGAGGCTGGGCATCCGGAACCAGGTTCTCGCCTTGAGGCTGCGGAAGTATACCGACCTCGTGGACACCGCGGCTACAGTGGAGCAGGGCGCCAGGGATGCAGCCAGGGGCCGTTAAGTCCGACCGCGGCCGATCAGTTTTGCAGGGCCGTCAGACTCACGAGACTCGCGGAGGCAGCAGACCGCGGGGTTCTTCCGACCACCGCCTCATCATGGTGGATCGAGGCAGCAGGGGTCAGTGGCATCAGTGGGGCCAGTCGCCTCAGAGAGGAGGCCGTCATGCTATCACTGCGGGCAGCCAGGCCACTTACAACGAGACTGTCCGGTGAGGAGGTCGTCGATAGTTGTGTCGGGTCTACATTGTGTTATCGAGTGTTGGGTCCGTTGAGGAAAGTAATGGGTTGTGGGTCAGTGGGGTACTTGAGTTGGGGATTGTAGTCCCGGTGTTGGGTTTGGTTTTAGTGTTACTGGCTTTATCTACTAATTATGCCATAGTCAGTCTGTTATCCGTGGAGGTGAGCGAACGCTCACCCCTAGCTGCTTTTCCTACAGGTACTGATCACCGGACGGACTAGGTTAGCTCTTGAAGTTCATGGAGCTTGGAGCGGAGTCTGGTCTTTACTTTTGTTGAGTCTAGTGACGGATGTGTACCTTGTCCACTTGTTGGGACGTTTTTGTATTGTAAATACTATCATTATTTTTTGGTAATTAAATGGAAATATCAGAGTTTTATTCAAAACAGGTTTTAAGTGTTTCATGTTATAAAAGTTCGCGTCCCGAGTTCAGTTCACTGAAATTGGAAAACAATTAGAAAATATAATAAAAAATAATATACCCATAATAATTTCTCAAAACTAATACACGGTTATCTAGTTATATTGTACTTTTAAAAAAACTAGTTATATTGTTTATATTGAAAGGAAGAGGATAAATCTATTGAGAACCACTCTTAACATCGGGAACCGTGAGAACCAATCCTAGCCACTATCACCTATGATCCAACACTCATCAAAATGCCACATCATCACCCCAATTCAACCCACATACACGCCACTTTCATCCATTCTCACACAAGCAAGGACATAATTGTAATAGCATGGTGCCATGTGGACAAGTGTCCATTTTTTTCTTCACCCATTCACTAATTTAATATTTTCCGATTCGTTTGAGCTCCGATTAACTTCAAACTTGCGCCAATATTTTTCTTTTTTCAAGCGCTTTAAATCAAGATCAGTCATGAATATATTTTGAAGTACGAAAATAAAAATTTATATCAAGGTGATAAAAATAATGTTGAGCGTTGATAAATCTTCACTAATAAATGTTTTATATCGGAGTACCAAACTAGTGCTAAATGTTGATAAAAAAATATGTAATGAGGTGATAAGAAACAAATAATGAGGTGATAAAAACCATTTTCAATTTTGATAATAAGTGTGATACATTAGAGTTTAACGTTGATAAAAAAAAACTTGTGATGGGGTGATAAAAACACGTAATTCAATGATAAATCTAGTGTTTAGTGTTGATAAAACTGGTGTTCATATAAAGCCCGTGATGAGATGATAAAAATCATGATCAGTTTTGGAGAATGGGGTGATAAAATCATTGTAAAGTGTTGATAAAACCAGGGTAAAGTGTTGATAAACCCAGAGCAAAGTGTTGATAAAAAATTCTCATATATAATTTCTTTAAAAACCAGCCCCGAATTTTTTTTTTTTCGTGCTTCAAAAAAACATGTGATGGGGGTGATAAAACACACGTAATTTGAATGATAAGCCTAGTGTTTAGTGTTGATAAAACTAGTGTTCATAAAAAGCACGCGATGAGGTGATAAAATCATGATCAGTTTTGGAAAATGAGGTGATAAAACCAGTGTAAAGTGCTGATAAAACCAATGTAAATGTGTTGATAAATCCATAGCAACGTGTTGATAAAAATTACCCATATTTTTCTATAAAAAATATCAACCCCGATTTTTTTTTCGTGCTTCAAAATATATTCATGACTGATCTTGATTGAAAGCCCTTAAAAAAACAAAACTAATGACGCAAGTTTGAAGCCAATCGGAGTTCAAACGAAGCGGGAAAAATTAAATTAGTGAATTGGTTAAAAAAATAATATGATTAGGGGTGGGCATAAAAACCGGGACCGCCGGTTTCCGACCATAACCGACCACATTTGGGACAGGAGAGACCGGAACCAGAGGTTTCCGACGTAGTTCAGGTCGGAAAATGCCTGAACCGGCGTAGTTCAGGTCGAGGGCCGGTTCAAGAGAACCAGACCAGTGGTTTTGTGTAAATCGATCGGAACAGTAGCGGGCCTGCTCGGCCCAATGGAATAGAAAAGCCCAGCATCGATAGTCCCACGTTCGTCCGAAGCCCAACAACTTTATTTAAGCCCGCTGAATCTGGACCGTTGATCTTAGGGTTTGAATCTCGGTCGTCCATCCTTCGTTAACCCTGATCCTTTCTCTCTCTTCCTCCATACTCTCTCAGTCTCTCGTCGTTCTCTCTCTCTCTGTCTCTTCGATCGCTCTCTCTCACTCACCGAGTCACCGTTTCTGCCGCCACCGTACGCCATCAGTCACCACCACCTCTCAAACCTCACCAGCTACTTCCCTCACATAACTTCCTTTAAACCTTTCCTCAAGTCTCAGTCCCGAAGGCCAAGACACTCAACCTCCTCGAGTCCCTCTTCTCTCTCTGGCTTAGCCGTATTTTTGCTACATTCTGACAAATTCGCTCCGATTATCGTATCCCCCGCATTTAATGCGGCGAGGTTACCGTTGCTGAGTCTGGAATCGTGGTAGGTTAAAGAGGGAGAGGGGATGAGGTCTGAGAACTCCAAAACTCGAACCAGATTCGGAGCATCAAGCTTCAGATCTAAATCAACCTTCAGATCTACATCAAGCTCGGGAAGTTGGGTTGAAGAGATGTACATCGACAAAGGGAAAATATAAAATCGAACCTATCTTAGTTTATGCTTGGTTTTGCTTAAATTTACATCTCAGTTTAGGGTTTTGTATCTTAGTTTAGGGTTAAGGTAAAATTGTATCTTAGTTTAGGGTTTTGTATCTTAGTTTAGGGTTAATCAAAGTATTTTGTATTCTGGTTAACAAAAGTTTAGGGTTAATGATTAGTTTTACATGTTAGTTTAGTTTTACATCTTAGCTAAAAAATTGTTAGCTTAGATTAAAATTTTTGTAGGGTTAATGATTAGTTTTACATGTTAGTTAAGTTTTTCATCTTAGGGTTAAGGTAAAATTGTATCTTAGTTTAGGGTTAATCAAAGTCTTTTGTATTCTGGTTAACAAAAGTTTAGGGTTAATGATTAGTTTTACATGTTAGTTTAGTTTTACATCTTAGCTAAAAAATTGTTAGCTGAAATTAAATTTTTGTAGGGTTAATGATTAGTTTTGCATGTTAGTTTAGTTTTTCATCTTAGGGTATAAAATTATTTATAGGGTTAATGATTAGTTCTTTTGTTAGCTTGACTGCTTGACAGTTTAAAATTTGTTAGCTTAAATTATAAACAATTTATCTTAAAATAAAAATAACAAAACTGTTGATTGATTCTTAAAAGTTTAGGTAAAATAAAATGTTTATGCAAGGGTTAACTATAGTAGTTTAGGGTTTAGTTAAAATAAAATGTTAATGATTAGTTTTTCATCTTAGTTTAGTATAGAATATATTAATTTTAAATTTTTTGAATTTTTGTATTAATTTCTAATATATGCATCTTTTTTATGCTAGGGCGTGATGTTGTCTGATAGCATGGAGGTGAGTGATGGTACCACTTCACCTCCAATACGTGCAAGAGTTGGAGAAAATGCTGTTGCTGGAGCTACTCGAGCTGCTTCTGCTGGAGCTGGTGGGTCTGGTGGAGCTGGTGGGTCTGGTGGAGCGGGTGGATCTGGTGGGAAGGATGCAACAATAGTTGCATCCTCAGGTAAGGGCTCTAAACCACCTCGTCATAGTTCTATTGCATGTGAGATATTTGATATTATTTTTGTTGATGGTGAGAAGTTTGCTGTGTGTTCGTGTTGTGGTAAGAAGTATAAGTACAATTCCAATAGGTGTGGGACTAGTACTTTGGTAGGTCACTATAAGATTTTTCCTAAGAACCCTAGGAGACTTGACCGTACCCAACAATTGTTAGCATTCCAGCCTATGGAATGTGGTAGTGACGGCCAACTTATAAGTTGGCAGTTCAACCAACAAGTTGGTCGTGATGCTGTTATGAAGATGATTCTTGTAGATGAACTGCCCTTTAGCTTTGTAGAGCATAAGGGATTTAGGGATTTGATGAGAGCTGTCTGTCCCATGTTCGATGTACCCTCCCGATACACTATCCGGAGGGATATATGTCACTTGTATGAAACTGAAAAACTCAAACTATTTTGAGTTTTTCAGGAAATCGACCCCTAGAATCTCCTTTACCACGGACACTTGGACTAGTGTCCAACAAATAAACTACATGTGTCTCACAGCTCACTTTATTGATGATAATTGGGTGCTGCATAAGAAGATAATTAATTTATACCCAATTTCATCCCACAAAGGGGAAGACATAGGAAGAGCTATTGAGTTTTGTCTGAATTCATGGGGTCTAGATAGGATCATGACTGTTACTGTTGACAATGGTAGTGCGAATGATGGTGCCATACGACATTTGAGTTCACAACGAAATTTTTTGTGCAACTCGGTGTTAGATGGGAAATTTATGCATATGCGATGTGTTGCTCACATCTTGAACCTGGTAGTGAATGATGGGATTAGTTTGATTGGGAAATATTTGGAGAGAATTAGATTTGTTGTTAGGTTCATCAAGTTGTCACCCATGAGACTTTCTAGGTTTAAGATAGCTGTTGGGCAAGCTGGTTATAGGACAGCGAGGTTGCTGTCCTTAGATGTTCCAACCAGGTGGAATGCGACTTATATGATGCTTAAGTCAGCTTGTAGGTTAGAAAAAGCCTTTGATATCTATTGTCGCCTAGACCCTACCTTGAATTTAGAGATGGACAACAAGGTTTGCAAGGATAAGACCCAACTAGGTAGACTATGTGAGAGAGATTGGGTAGAGTGCAAATCTGTTATGTCTTTCCTAGAGCACTTTTATGAGATAACGGTGAGGATATCGGGTTCAAATTATGCTACATCAAACTTCATATTAGATGAAATATATGATATTCATACATCAATTTCTGAGGGTTTGGTACATGAGAACCTTGACATGCGCAACATGGCTGTCAAGATGAGTCTGAAATTTCATAAGTTCTTCGGGGATTTGGGTATGCTAAATTTGTTTACATTCATTGCACCCATTTTAGATCCCCGAAAGAAACTTGGTTATTGAATTATCTTACTGTGAACATGTATGTGACTGCAAACTCTGACATACTCATCCCATTAGTGAAACAATCTTTGGAGTCATTGTTTGTTCAGTACAACAGCGAGTAAGATCAATCTGCTGAGTTGGTAACGCAATCTGCCACACCAGCAGTAGTTGTTACCGACAAAGCTGTTAAGCACCAAAGGTTTGAGGCATATAAGAGATTGAAAACCTCGATTGCGGGGACCCCAAAATCTGAACTTGAGAAATACCTCTTAGAGCCTGAAGTTGCGGATTCCACTACTTTCCAAGTGTTGACATGGTGGACAGAGAATGCCAACCGATACCCCATTTTATCAACAATGGCTAGAGATATTCTAGCCATTCCAATCACAACTGTGTTAAGTGAATGTGCTTTTAGTGATGGGAGTAGGGTAGTCCATGATTTCACGAGTTCTTTGGCTACTGAGATTGTACAAGCCTTGATCTGTACCAAAGATTGGCTAAAATCTCCACCAACACTCCTCACCACAACTTCTTTAGAGGCTGAGATGGACAAGTTACAAATTGTTTGTCACGCCCCAATTTCAGTAAACCAAACTCGGGACGCAAACATTTAAAATAAATAACACTTTGAAACCCTTTCCATTTAAACATTTTAAAAAGCCAGTTTAGTTCAACAAAATAATATTTACAACTCAAAAATCAGTCCCAAAAAGTGGACAAAAACATGGTATACGTCGCTAGACTCAAGTAAACCCAGAATCCCGCTTCTAGCTCTTCAAGCTTCAGAAGCTCACCTAGTCCAACCTGCGAACGGTACCTGTAGGAAAAACAGCTAGGGGTGAGCGTTCGCTCACCACCACGGATAACAGACTGACGACGGCATAATTAGCAGACAAGCCTAACACCAACAACAAACTCAACACCGGGGAACACTATCCCCGACCCAAGTACTCCGACTGAACACACACCCACTGTTACCTTCCTTGACCAACTCAACCCTCTGACACGTAAAGTAGACCCGACACAACGATCACGACCTCTTCCAAGGACTCAAACAAAAGCTACGCAACACCAAACAAGATCACAAAGGATCGCACACCAAACAAGATCACAAAGGATCGCAAACCAGCTGCCAACTGCTCAGTGCCAAGAATGCTCGCACCCCATGGCCGGCCGGCCACCACCCACGGTGGCCGGAGCTCCTCCCGAGCCTCCGGTCACCGGAAAACGTCATCTTTCCCTTCCAACACCTCCAAAACGTCTCCAAAAATTACCCCAACATCAAAACCACCTTAAAATAATAGTTTCACCCAAACCCTAACATTTGAAAACTATCAAATTGATGATCGGTTCGGTGCTTAACCAAGAGGAGAACGAGATTGCTCCTTGCCTTGAGACGATCCAAAGGTGGGAAAGACGTGAATAGTGCTCCAACCCTAGCTTTCTCTCTTCCCTTCTTCTCCTTCTCTCCCTTTCTTCTCTCTTCTTTCTCTTTCTAAAACACTAACTCATTTTCCTTTTTCTATTTTCTCTCTCTTTTTTTTTGTATAAGTGGCCGGCCACACTCACCCATCACCTCCCATTTTCCCCCCCAAAACTAACACCACCACTTGTTGGACAAGTGGCAAGGTGGATCTCACACCTTTTGGAAAATATCTACTTGATATTTTCCAATCAGATTAGCGAAAAACGGACGTTTCGGGCCCCAAACGGGCACTTTTCACAAGAAATTACGAAACTTGACGGGCTACAAGGAAACGGCTCAACTAAGATCGCTGCGACGACGGATAAGCTTTTTGGATCCAAAACGGTCCTCGAATGGACCAAAACGTCGCTCGGTTGACTTTTCCAGCGAAAAGTCAACATTTCCCAAATTGAACAGAAAGTTGCCCTGACTCCCCCGGAACTCACTTTGGTCAATAACGGTGTCAAATTAAGTCCGGTATGACACTCGGGGTCATTTTAGGTTCAATTAAGTGTCAGTCTTAAATTTTTTAAATTTTCCTGTTTTTCGCAGGTTTGACTGGCGTTGACCAGGAGTGGTTATTACAATCTACCCCCCTTAAAGGAATTTTGTCCACGAAATTTAGAATAACGCTAATATAAGGTACAATAAACACGTACCCTGATAGGTCTCGCGGTAGGTAGGGGATCCTGGGGCCCGGGAATCGGTAACCGCGTACACTCTTCCCGCTGTCGCCTGCTGACTCTGACTCGGCGCACTAACTGCTGGATATCCATAGCTCCGCTGCTGTCTCGGAGCTGTCCCGCTCGTCGACGGATGCGAAAACCTCGACTGTTGACTCTAACGAGGGCGCGACTGCTGTGGTCGTCGCACTGTCGTTGCCCCCAACGGCTCGTAGCACTGGCCGATAGTGTGCCCAACGCGGCTGCACCGGTGACACCTGGCCTCGTCGGCCCTCGGCCCCGTGTTCATCGGACACTCTCGCTGCATGTGGTCTGACTGCCCGCATCTAAAGCATTCCAACCGTCTCTCTGAAGCGACTGGCCCTACTAACGCCACCGACCCCCGCTGTCTCGATCCATCCTGATGAGCCTGTGGTCGGAAGGATCCCGTGGACCTCTGTCTTCGCGGGTCTCGTGACTCGGACGGCCCTGCAAAGTTGGTCGGCCGCTGTCAGACCTCACGGGTCCTGTCCGCATCCCGGATACCCTGCTCCACCGTCGCTGCGGTGTCCACAAGATCTGTATACTTCCGCAACCTCAAGGCGAGAACCTGGTTCCGAATCACCGGCCTCAGTCCTCCCTGGAACCGCAGGCAACGGTTCTGCTCGGTCATTACCATCTCCGGCGCGAATCTGGTCAAGGCCGTGAATCTGGCCTCGTATTCTGCCACCGTCATCCCTTCCTGCTCCAGGTCCAGAAACTGCAATGTCGCTCCAAGCGAGCCGACTCGGGAAAATACTGTACCAGAAAGACTGTCTGGAAGATGTTGTAGTCGTACCCGACCATGTCCTTCACCCGCCCCCACCAGTGGTAGGCGCTGTCCCTCAGCTGGTGAGTTGCGAAGGACACTCTGCGGCGACCGTCTTCGATACCTGATGTATCCAGGTCCCGCGTGACCTGTTCTAGCCACCTCTCGGCTAGGCCGGGGTTCGGTCCCCCGACGAATGTAGGTATCCCTAGCTTCAGGAAGTCCAGTAGTGAACGGGCCGTATGGTCCTCTGCCTGAACGGATCTCACTGGGACCGCTGCCGCCTCCGGAGCTGGCGAAGCCGACTCTCGACTGGCGATAATCGCCACTAAACTCTGGACTGTCCTGGTCAGCTCATCCAGGGCAGTCATAACGGGTGGGTCTGCGACCGGTGGGACGCTGGGCGTGCCCGTAGAAGGTCCCGCATCGCTCCTCCTGTCCTCACCGATAGGAGTACCCTGCGCCTCGGCGTACTCGGCGGGCTCAACGGTGGGCACCCGTCCTGGTGTCCCCGCTGACCGTCCCCGCCTGCCTCGCACGGGCGCTCGTCCCCATGCCACTACTGCTCTTCCTCGTCTGCCACGAGCCATCAGCAGGTATCCTCTGCACGGATACACGCAAACGTTCAGTTTGCGAACTCATACAAGACATCAAGCTCGAATACACTAACGTTCACACGGTCTACGCCCACCCCAACGTACTTGTTACTAAACGTCACACCGTTCACGCTAATTATACTTTAATTATAATAACACGCAAGCGAAACCTCAATTTTAACCACACAAACGTACACCAAGCCCTCATCCGGTCCTTTATGCACTTACTTATAACTTTCTGCAACCAAACCAATGTTCGCTACTCGTCCCTTGCGGGAAAAGTAGTAAATGGGATGGGCGTTATGCTCACCTCCACGGACACCCGTCCGATTATGGCATACTAGTAATGCACCAAAGACTTACCACTCTAGTCAGGGCAAACCACCACCTAAAGTACTCGCTCGAGTAAGATAAACCTCGACACGGGAAACACGTCCTCAAACCAGTAAAACACTACTGCTCACGCTATTAATGCCTCAATTATAATAATACGTAAGCGAAAAACTCAACAACAACCCAACCGTACACCAGGCCTACGACCTCTACAACCCACAACCGCGAACACAAGCCAACCGGCCAAACACCCATAACAACAACAACGATGACACCCGCCCACCGGGCCAACCAAAGTCAAACAGCGCCCACCGGGCCAACCAAAACTCCACAACACGCCCACCAGGCCAACATAAACAAGCACGCCCACAGGGCCAACCAAAACTCCACAACACGCCCACCGGGCCAATCAAAGTCAAACAGCGCCCACCGGGCCAACCAAAACTCCACAACACGCCCACCGGGCCAACATAAACAAGCACGCCCACAGGGCCAACCAAAACTTCACAACACGCCCACCGGGCCAATAAATTTAAAAACTTTCTCTCTTTCATTACAAAACCCCATTTCTTAACGTCAGGTAGTTACAACCCGGTCCAGGCATCCCCGAACTACATTGTATCCACTTGACGTCAACACCGTCACGCTCGACCACATGGGCGCCCCTGAGTCGAGTCGCGACAGCTTAAAAACTTTTCACGCAGCAACACACAAACAGCATGCCAGTAACCCCGTACTGCACATACACACAAACACAAGCAGGACTCTCAACACAACGGGTCTACACACGGTTCCCGACCTGCGTACCCAACGTACGACGGGACTTTACCGACTCGACTCTCCCCACCTAATTGACGTACAGTCCGAGGTGTGAAACCTCGAGCTCTGATACCAAGCTATCACGCCCCAATTTCAGTAAACCAAACTCGGGACGAGAACATTTAAAATAAATAACACTTTGAAACCCTTTCAATTTAAACATTTTAAAAAGCCAGTTTAGTTCAACAAAATAATATTTACAACTCAAAAATCAGTCCCAACAAGTGGACAAAAACATGGTATACGTCGCTAGACTCAAGTAAACCCAGAATCCCGCTTCTAGCTCTTCAAGATTCAGAAGCTCACCTAGTCCAGCCTGCGAACGGTACCCGTAGGAAAAGCAGCTAGGGGTGAGCGTTCGCTCACCACCACAGATAACAGACTGACTACGGCATAATTAGCAGACAAGCCTGTAACACCAACAACAAACTCAACACCGGGGAACACTATCCCCGACCCAAGTACTCCGACTGAACACACACCCACTGTTACCTTCCTTGACCAACTCAACCCTCTGACACGTAAAGTAGACCCGACACAACGATCACGACCTCTTCCAAGGACTCAAACAAAAGCTACGCAACACCAAACAAGATCACAAAGGATCGCACACCAAACAAGATCACAAAGGATCGCAAACCAGCTGCCAACTGCTCAGTGCCAAGAACGCTCGCACCCTCCCGAGACTCTAACTCGGTCAGGCCAGCCCAAGAATGCTCGCAACTTACCGAGACTCTAACTCGTAAGCCAGCTGAAGAATGCTTGCAACTTGCCGAGACTCTAACTCGTAAGCCAGCCAAAGAATGCTTGCAACTTACCGAGACTCTAACTCGTAAGCCAGCCAAAGAATGCTCACAAACCCAAACCACACACGCGCGGCCAAGACCCCTTTATTGGCGGGCTGGCCCCCTACCCCGTCTGAACATGCAGACGCGTGTGCTCGTGGACCCCCGTTTCATGAAGCGGGCCCCCAACCTCAGGTAACCACAATCACAATCACAATCACAAGCAAGTTCAACAACCAGTAACAACACAGGTTCAACACTCACACGCACTCATGGCCACTAAGACACCAACCGTAAAACTTGGACTCAACAGCCCCACAGGCACTCACGGCCTCCCAAGACACACCAACGGTAAAACACGGACTCAACAGCCCCACAGGCACTCACGGCCTCCCAAGATACACCAACAGTAACTCACGGGCTCAACAACCCCACGGGCACTCACGACCACTCAAACCACCAACAGTAAAGACACGGGTTCACAACCCCACGGGCACTCATGGCCTCCCAAAACACCAAAGGTAAAGACACGGGTTCAACAACCCCACGGGCACTCATGGCCACCCAAAACTCAACAATAATACACGCTCGTAACTTACCGAGACTCTAACTCGTAAGCCAGCCAAAGAATGCTCGCAACCTCCCGAGACTCTAACTCGGTCAGGCCAGCCAAAACCCCAACAGTAAAGTACGGGCTCTCATGGCCACCCAAAACACAAATAATAACACGGGCTCTGATGGCCACCCAAGACTCGACAATAATACACGGGCTCTCAAGGCCACCCAAGATACCAAATAATCAATCAACCTCCGGCTTAACCAAAGCCTCCAACAGTCCAAATGTCAACAGTTTCTCAATCAACCTCCGGGCATGGTCATATGCCTCCAGTACTCCTAATATCGATAAGTTCACAAACAACCTCCGGGTATGGTCATATGCCTCCAGTAATTCTAATAACGCTAAGTTCTCTGCTCCTACGACACTACTAAGTGTCACATGCATTTCCGATATTCGCTACGTTCCCGTATCATGCCTTTCTAATATTCGATAACTTACTTAACCCACGACACCCCAGTGTCACATGCAATTCTACTGTTAACTTTCCCTAGTCAGAGCCGAGATCCGGATACTTTTCCCTACCTCGTGCGTGTTCTCCCAAAAGCCAACCAACGAACTCTGGTGATGATCTCAGTCACTCACCCATCTTTCCCTTGCCTCGGTCCGTGGCACGATCTAAAAGAACCCAATTTTTAATGCACTTTAACTCGCAGGAAATAAGCTGAAATTTAATAAACTTTACGCCCAAACGTAACCCCGACAATGTTGATCACTCCCAACTTCCCAATTACTCGACATTGTCGATAAAGGACTCGTAAAGGCCCGATTCGCCCGACATGGCGAATCTGCCCAGGTTTTGTAAATGCCCTTCCGGGGCTCCAAAAATTCCCGTTTTCGTTTCTACGGTCTTAGAATAATTCAAGGGTCCCAATGTACTTGACCGAATCGAATTCCGACTCCCGAGTCAATTAATTACCGTTTCAAGTTTCTAAAACCCGTTAATTATAACTTTTCCGATTTAATTCCAATTTTCGATTCGGTTAAGGATAAATGGTCCGGGGAACGTTTTAAACCTCCCGAACACTAAACTCGAGCACCCGAGCACGTGGGCCCCACCCGACCCACTTGGCCGTGGGCCCTAGGGCTCAAAGTAGGGCTCGGCCACCATGGTGGTGGTGGCTGGTCCCAGCTCCGGCCAGCCACCCCATGGCCGGCCGGCCACCACCCACGGTGGCCGGAGCTCCTCCCGAGCCTCCGGTCACCGGAAAACGTCATCTTTCCCTTCCAACACCTCCAAAACGTCTCCAAAAATTACCCCAACATCAAAACCACCTTAAACTAATAGTTTCACCCAAACCCTAACATTTGAAAACTATCAAATTGACGATCGGTTCGGTGCTTACCCAAGAGGAGAACGAGGGGAACGAGATTGCTCCTTGCCTTGAGACGATCCAAAGGTGGGAAAGACATGAATAGTGCTCCAACCCTAGCTTTCTCTCTTCCCTTCTTCTCCTTCTCTCCCTTTCTTCTCTCTTCTTTCTCTTTTAAAACACTAACTCATTTTCCTTTTTCTATTTTCTCTTTTTTTTTGTATAAGTGGCCGGCCACACTCACCCATCACCTCTCATTTCCCCCCCCCCCCCCAAACTAACACCACCACTTGTTGGACAAGTGGCAAGGTGGGTCTCACACCTTTTGGGAAAATATCTACTTGATATTTTCCAATCAGATTCGCGAAAAACGGACGTTTCGGGCCCCGAACGGGCACTTTTCCCAAGAAATTACGAAACTTGATGGGCTACAAGGAAACGGCTCAACTAAGACCGCTGCGACGACGGCTAAGCTTTTTGGATCCAAAACGGTCCTCGAATGGACCAAAACGTCGCTCGGTTGACTTTTCCAGCGAAAAGTCAACATTTCCCAAATTGAACATAAAGTTGCCCTGAGTCCCCCGGAACTTCCTTTGGTCAATAACGGGTCAAATTAAGTCCGGTATGACACTCGGGGTCATTTTAGGTTCAATTAAGTGTGAGTCTTAAAATTTTTAAATTTTCCTGTTTTTCGTAGGTTCGACTGCGTTGACCGGGAGTTGTTATTACATTGTTGATGATGGTATATATTTTAACTTTTATTTTAACTTATACTTTGCATTCATAAAGTATTAAATTCTAACTGTTAACACTTAACATATTTGTGCAGCCATTGTTGAAAAATCATCTTCTATTGGGGTTCCTGTTATGTTTTGAATTTGGTTGGTATGTGTTTGGTAAGTGGTTATCGTTTTTGTATTTGCTGCTGTTTGTGTGTTTTGCTCTCTACTGATGTTGTATTTTGTTGACAGGTACCATTTTGAAGAATCAAGGACGAAGAGATGAGCTTGGATTGAAGTGATGAAGAACCATTTTGAAGAATGAACGATGAAGACATTAGTATATGTAGTCTTTGAATCCTATGTATTTGTAATGTTGTTTTTGGATTTCTCTCTTCGTTGAAAACTTAAACTATGTAACACTATTATTTTTTTGTGGTATTAGTTCTAGGCAGGTGCTTTTCATCATTAAGGGATGACCAGAAATTGGCTTATGGCTATTTCTGATAATCTTTTAATGGTTTTTGGCCTGAAAAAAATTCTACTGTCTTTTTATTTACATGTCAAAATTATACTTTGGGCCTGTTCAGGCCCAAATAATAGGTACCATTCTAGTGGCCCAAATTTAAATGGGTGGTCGGTTCAAACCTCCAAACCGATCTGAAACCGAAGTGGTCGGAAAAATTCGAATTTTCCGCTCCCGGTCCCAGCGGAGGTCTTAAAATTTGGAATCCGCAGATTTGCGGTATGGTGTCAAAGTATGCCTCATGGTCGGTTTAACCGACCATGCCCACCCCTAAATATGATAGTTTTACTAAAAAGTCTTTACCACTTACTAAAAAGTGCTGTTTTTTTGCAGTCAACAAGTCAACTACTCAATTGCATCTCATCCATCCATTCTTAAAATAGATGACTTAGATTGGTTCTCGCGGTTCCTACATTAAAACATGGTTCTCACCAGATTTCTCCTATTGAAAGGAATGAGCTACATTGTTAATTAGAAAATAAATAAAAAACAATATACGGTCAAACTTACCATATTCACTGATTAGTTATATTGTTCATTAGGAAAAAAAGAAGAAAAAAAATAAGTTGATAAAGTAACCGAATATCTTCCCTGTTTTTCAGGTGGGGCACTATTACAAACTGATTTTTTTTAAAAAAAATATTAACCTTAACCGTTCATTTTTAGAAATTTGAGGGGGGGCACGTGCCCCCCCGCCCCCCGTATAAATCCGCCGCTGGTCCTATATCTCTATCAAGATTTGCATATCTCATACCATCATTTTGAGCTCTATGATGGATATGTTCATGGCTATGGCGGGAGATTAGTCGATCTACACGTTTCTGCCATTTATTCGCTACATTTATGAAAATCAAAAGGTTAGAGAGTGCATGTTATTGAGTTACCCCTATTTTCATTCCGTTGTATTGTAGCTGCATGGTGATGTGAGAAACAATATCAACCACAAATTTCTTATTTTTTTGGTGTTTTCCATCACAACTAAGAATAAAGCATGCAATCCTTGGCATTTATGCCAATGCTTCTCTAACGTTTCACGGTCTTTTATATTTCCGGTCATAGGTTTGAATCATCCATAACCCGAATTATATGGGAAGTAAAATTTGAAAGAGGAATGTTTAACATGGGAAGGAGATATTTACAGATGAAAAAAATTGAATTTCTAATGTATATCAGATTTTTTGATAATAAAACAAAGTTGTAGGAGCCAACGATTTCCTTGCCACGCCAACATCACGTTCACTGGCCGACTCACGATTAATGAATTACGGTTTACGATTATATTTGTGAACAGTGAATCGCGATTCATATATCCGATTCACAATTTAATGAATTGGAGCTGCACAAGACAAACTTCATATGACTCATAGTTTATGATTCACTAAATTATGAACCGTAGACCGCGTACGTGAAACCTACCCATATGTCTTTTTGTTCCAAGGAGAGGTGACCATTTGTTTTTAGTAGGCCATCATTTATTCGCTGTATTTATAAAGATCAAAGGATAGAGAGAGCATGTTATGAGTTACGTCTAATTTTATTCCACTGTATTGTAGCCGCATGGTAATGGGAGAAACAATCTCAACCACAACTTTCTATTTTTTTGTTGTTGTTTTCTACCGCAACAAAGTATTCATCATGCAATCCTTGACATTTACGCCATCACTTATCTAACGCCTAACAATCGTTATACTTCATCGTCAATCACATGGAAAGGCTGCTATTTTTGTTGTCAGTCATTTCATTTGAATATAACAAGGTTTGAAAATGGACAATGCAAGAAGCAGCCTCTTCCAAATAACTTTCCTTTTTTTTATAAAGCTCAACGCCTCAACCTGTTAATGTACATAACAGATCTCATAATATTTTAGAGTTTTTGACTGATTATGATTAAATTTTACAGGAAATGGAAAACGAATGTTCGTTGACAATGACCTTTGCTTTCTCCAACGCTTCACATCCCTTACCCATAAAACACTCCTTATCTCACATACAACAATTTCATTGCCTTGTTCTTCGGATCAATCATGAATATGCATTTGTTCCTCTTCTTCAACAATCATCCCATAATCACTCTTTTGTTCACTCTTTTTGTGTGCATCTTTGTCGCCAAAACATGCTTGTTTCGCAAAGTGAACAAAAAGCTACCACCTTCACCACCCAAGCTTCCCATCCTTGGCCACCTCCACCGTCTCGGCCTCTTTCCTCACCTCTCCCTCCACGGCCTGTCCCGCCGCCACGGCCCTCTGATGCTTCTCCACCTCGGCAGCTCTCCCACTCTCATCGTCTCCTCCGCCGCTGCGGCCAGGGAGATCATGAAAACTCACGACCTCGTCTTCTGCAACAGACCGGAGTCAAGCATTGCGAGAAGGATTTTTTATGGCAACAAAGACTTGGCGTTTGCCCCATACGGAGAGTACTGGAGGCAGATGAGGAGCATCACAGTGCTCCGCCTTCTCAGCGTCAAAAAGGTCCGATCTTTCCGAGCCATCAGAAAAGAGGAAACGAGTCTGATGATAAACAAAATCATCCAACAGTCTCAGAAAGAGCATGGCTCATGTGGGGTAAACTTGAGTGATATGTTGGTGTTGTTCACAAATAATGTGATATGCAGGATTGCTTTTGGGAGGAGGTACAGTGAAGGCGAAGAAGGGAGGAAGTTCAAGGAGCTCTTGGAGGAGTTTATACATGTTTTGGGTATTTTCGATGTGGGAGACTTCATTCCATGGCTGTCTTGGGTCAAGCACGTAACAGGTCTGCACCAGAGAGTGGAGAGAGTGTTCCATGGACTTGATAGACTTCTTGACACAGTGATTGATGATCACGAAGCTCAGAACAGTTCAGAAGGTGTGGAGGAGAATGATATGGACTTTGTAGATGTGCTGCTCAAGATTCAAAAAGACGGCTCGGAAGGTGTTTCGTTTGCCAGAGATGACATTAAAGCAATTCTTCTGGTAAGGATTTAAGGATACTAATTTCAAATGTTATAACGATATAGATTGAGTTCCACAGAATCCAAAAACATTGAGGACCACATTTCTTAAAAATATATTCATTGACTATTTTTTAATATTAAATTTAACTTATTAGTACTTTGTAATTGATATATATTATCAACTTTTTTCTTAAAAGATATCAAATTCTTTCATGGTTAAAATTGTAAAATTAGGTTGTTTTCTAGAAATTGATGTACAAGCTACATGTAGGAAGTAAAACAAAAATAAAATACAGAATGTGAGAATGAAAGTAAAGAAACAATTATATTGGAGTTTTCCCAAGAAAGTACCGTGAGTATTTCAAAATGAATAGCACAATCAAAAATAAATTGGAAAGAATAAAAGGTTTTACGATTTATTTCACACAACTTTCCTAAATAAGTGGGGGCAACTAGATCCTCCTGCCTCACTAAATTTCTGGACCCCTCATTATTACTTTGATTCAATATAAGATAACTATTTGAACACCTCTTGTCCTACGTAATCACATGAACTTTCTTTGACATATAATATAAATTTATAAATTTTATAAATATGAGAATAAATATCATCTTGACTTACAGTCAAATGTCGCTTTTCATTTCTTAAAATTGTGCGATTTTAATTTTCAGGCCGTGTCAATGATTTTGTTTAATTTTCAAAGAACGGTGAAATTTGTTAAAGATAACACTGATATATTGAAAATTAAAAATGTAACTAACATGACTTGAAAATTAAAGAAAATGACACTAGTAAGAATTTAAAATAAAGGCCGCGCATAGTTGTAACATAAAAACAATGGCAAATCGTAGGACAGAAATGACGTTTTTCCTTGAATATACAAGTTTATGTGCTTACCATTAATAATGCATGACTACATTTTTATAGGATGCTTTTGCTGCTGGGACTGATACGACATTCACAGCTCTAGAATGGACCATGACAGAGATGCTAAAACACCCACAAGTCCTACAAAAAGCACAGAAGGAGATCAGAGACATTGCTGAACGCAAACAAACTATAACAGAGGCCGACATAGAGAAAATGCAATACTTTAAAGCCGTGATCAAAGAAACTCTTCGGATACATCCTCCAATCCCATTACTTCTTTCGCGAGAATCTTCGAAAGACGTAAGAATACAAGGCTATGAGATTGCTGCAGGAACAAGAGTTATAATCAATGCGTGGACATTAGGGAGGGACCCGAAAACTTGGGAAGACCCGAATGTTTTTAGACCAGACAGGTTCATGGGGAGCGATATAGATTTTAAAGGACAAGACTTTGAGCTAATACCATTCGGAGCTGGAAGGAGAGGATGTCCAGCAACTATATTTGCCACAACCACAATTGAGTTTGCAATGGCAAGTCTGCTCTACGAGCTTAACTGGGCACTGCCTAATGGTGCAACAAGCCAAAATCTTGATATGTCAGAATTGTGTGGCTTGTCTTTACAGAAGAAAGTACCCTTATTTGTCGTTCCAACTCCTCGCTCCTTTTGAAACTTATCGTATGAAATTATCTTAGAAACTACGTTATACGGAAATAAATTGTTGTAATATATTAATAAAATAAAATTTCAATTTTTTATGACATTGTTTCTTCAAGTTACATGAAATAATGATATCTTATAACTTAACAGTTAATAATATTGATATTTTGTTTACACGAACTTAGATTTTGTAAATTAATGACTGTTGTTGTAAAGACCGCCCCAGTTAAAAGAATTAATATTTAAATTATTGATTGGAACGTCGTTGGTTGGAAAACGGGTTGAATTTTGGATCTAATTCAAAAAAAAGGAAAAGGGGGGGAAACGGGCCAGGCCCAGTCAGCAGACCAGGCCCAACTCGCTGAGCCCAAACCCGTGCGGCCCAGCTCACTAAGCCCGAACCCGCACCAGCCCAAGCCGATTCCTCTTAACCTAACTACAGTGCTTCGCTTTCTCATTTCGCTGCACGCACCCCAAGACGCTTCGTATCCTTCCTCTCTCTCTCTCGCTCGCTCTCTCTCTCTCTCTCTTCCTCGCACAGCTCGCCGAAGCTTCAATCCCCTCGCCTGACCTCTTTTCCTCCACCCTCGACCGTTCCTCGCCACCAGAAACCACAAGAAACCCTTCTCTCCCTCTTTCCTCCCCGAGCCGAAGTGAACTGCGCCGGTGACGGAGAATCAACGCAGGTAGGCGTCGTCTCCGGTCACGATTCACCGCCCCTGACGAACCCCCACCTGAAAACCCCCGCGCCGAGCACGATTTGGACAAGCTTCGTCCCTGGCCTGAAACACCGAGCTCCAACGCACGCTCCCACGCCGGCGAGAGCTCGATCTCTCTCCGAGCTCCTCTAACGCCGCTGCCGCCGGTGGACGGAGCCAAACCCTAGCCCCCCTTCTCTTCTCTGACGGGCCTCTAGGCTAGTTTGGGCCTCGGGCAAGGACACCACGGGACTTGGGCCTCTAGGCCAGTCTGGGCCTCGGGCCAGACCATACCAGGCAGGCCAGGCTAAGGCCCATTCCGAGTTTGGATTTGGGTCCGGGTCTGGTCGGGTCTTGACTTGGGCCGGACTCGGGTCTGGGGCTCGGGTCAGGTCTGGATTCGGATCCGGGTCAAATTTGGATCAGGATTCGGGTCGGACTCGGGTCGGGGCCGGGTTAATAGATTATTTAATTATTTATTTAATTTAAATAATTTATACTGGAGAATTAAAAGGACTTAATTGATAAATTAGTGGACTGTTTCGGACTGCACCGGGACTGATTGCCACCTTTACTTGTTAAAATCAGATTTTGACCTCGATCGTGGAGAAGACCGGAGGTAGGCCCGGACGTCAACAACTAGGAGTTCCAGATAGAGTTTTCGAGGTAGGGAAAAGTATTATCCTCTCTAAATTTAAAGAATGCTAATAGTATGCCTATAGGATAATAATAACCGGAAAGGTCCTAGTTTGCATGTAGGATGTGATTCACTAGAATAACTTCTTTTTAATTACAATAATAATCGGACGAGTCTTAGTATGCATATAGGATGTGATTCACTAGATTAATCGCTTTCAATACTTTGGGAAATTGCCGTGCTGGTAGTATGGCCATGTTGAGCCTTAGGATTGCGTGTTGAATGTATTCGTTGATGATTGTTCGTTCTTAGTATTGATGCATGCCTCGTCTTTAGGTTAATATAAGGGTCACACTAAACTAGATGAGCAAAGATGATTGTAATATGAATGATTGATCTGTGATTTGATTGGTTGATCGGATGTGTGAATGTGTATTGATTGTGCCTAATGTTATGATCGGGTGAGTGATAGACCGATGGGACGTGGTTGGTAAGTAATGTCGGTAAGTTGGTTCGACAATGTGTGTGACAGTATTGTTTGATATGCTATTGCGGCTTAAGTGTGCACCCCGAGGTGGACATGCAGGGAAGATACCTAGTCCGATGTGCGGTTCCGGTATGGTATATGAGTATGCACCCCGAGGTGGACATGCCGGGAAGATACCTAGTCCGATGTGCAGTTCCGGTATGGTATACGATTATGTACCCCGATGTGCGTTTCCGGGAAGACGTCCAGGCCGATGTGCGTTTCCGGTATGACGTGTGATTTTTTACCTCGAGGGAGTAGTTCCGGGAAGATATCTAGGCCGATGTGCGTTTCCGATACGATATGTCACTTGGTTCACGTCGATGATCTATGGTCCTTTGAGGACATTTCCGGGACTTCCGACGATATGTGTTCCTAGGGAATGTTTCCAGAAGCCCTGATGATTGTGTCTCATCTGGACCGAGGGGCAATCTGATATGATGTACAATCAAGTGTACGGATCAGAGTCTTGTGGTTTGATTAGCAGTATTTCGGTATTTGTATGCTTCTTTAATTGATCCCTTTGTTAAATTTGTTATCTTTCCGTTGATCTCCTTGAGCGTGATCGTCTCTAAAGTATGGTAATTCGTCCTGGTCTTTATTTAGTGTATGTTGGTTAATTGTACTAATCGGTTTTATCGTTAAAGCGGGGATTCTGTTGCTTTACTACTTTTTCCTACTGGGCGTAAGCTCACCCCCTTCTTGTTTACTGTTTGTACAGGTTTCCTTGTTGAGTAGTATCTAGAAGTGGTCTCAAGGCTCGGGAGCTCCTTGGGAATTGGGATTTTGTCCTAGAGACTAACTTCTTTGTATTAACTTTATTTTCTGTTAATTTGATTATAGAACTGTTGACTCTTGACCTTGGTTCTTAATTGAGTTTTTTTTTGTGGAACTTGCTTTATTAAATCTCTTTTATTTATTATTTAAATATTGTTTTTAGTTCACGTCTCGAGTCCGGTCAAAACCGGATTTAGGGTGTGACATTTGCGTTCAAGTATCTTTCGAACCTACATATATGAAATATTAAAAAAATTAATCATATGATTAATATCATAAAACTGCATACAATTATACATGAAAATAAAATAATACCTAAAATTAATATATTTTTCATCCGGCCATCTATGTATCCAACTTTTATAATTATTATATTTTCTATTTTTATTTTTATCTAAAGAGACAAAAATGCCCCTTGCTATTCAAATAAACTACAAATATGCTATTATTTTCCATTAAATTATAATTCTAATATATATTTTTAAAGGGTAAATACCTTTTGCTACCCTTTTGTTCAGTCCACGGACCTTAAGGTCCTACATGTTTTGAAATGATCATTTTGGTACCCTTATGTTCGGTCCGCGAACCTTTTGTGTAATTGGGGTTAAAAAAACTAACGGAATATTCCATTCCGTTAGTCATGAGACACCATGTGCTAATTAGTTGAGAGTGAAATTCCAATTTTACCCTTAATTATTTAAACCCTTAGAATTGTATAAATAAAAAGGAAAACGAAAAGTGCATACCTTTAAGTTGTCACGTTTCTCTGATATCTACCCTCGTGTTTCCTTTTATAACAAATATCCCTTGTCGTCCAACTCCGGTAGTCTTGTTTTTATTAAATGACAAAAATACCCTCAACTATCTTTCAATATTACAACCATATCTTTCAAATAATTACGAAAATACCATTAGTTATTTACGAAAATACCATTTTGTCTAAATTCAAAATTTCTTATACCTCTTTTAGTTTTTTATATGCATATGTTAAAATATATAATTAATAATTATTGATCAATTTTTTTAATTACTAAAAATAATTTTAATTATAGAATTTTTTTTTTATTATTTTAGTAATATAAAATTCTTTAAATCATAATTGTAAATATAGTTATTTTGAAAATTCGGTTTTTATTTGTAAAAAATCAATTTATATTTTAAAATCAAAACTTTAAGTTAAAAAATTTAATTTATTTTTAAAAATTAAGTTTTTATTTTTAAAATACAGTTTATATATTTTTTAAATCATTTTTATGAAAATAAGTTTTTATTTAAAAAAAATCAGTTTTGTATCTTAAAAAAATCAGTTTTTATTTTTAAAAAAAGATTTTTATTTTAAAAAATCATTTTTGGTTTCATAAATGTATGTTATTAAATAATTAACACGAGCGTATTAGGAATTTAGGGTAGGAAATTAAAACTAATTTGTTATTAAAATATTTATTTTCATAAATAAAAAGTGATTTTTTATAAATAAAACATTTTTTTATATAAAAAAAGGTGAATTTTTCAAACAAAAACTGAATTTTAAAAATAAATATTTATTTTTATAAAATTGAAAATATAAATGTTCTTATAAAATAAAAAAAATTGTAAAATAAAAATTGTTTGTTCTAAAGTAAAAATGATTTTTGTAAATAAAAATGATTTATTTATTCTAAGGAAATTTTGGGTATTTTAGAAAAAGTTAACAGTAAATGGATGGAAAATTTGACGGTAGGGGTTATTTTTCATAAAAGGAAACATCGGGATAGATATTGGATACAAAAAAGCATGAGGGTAGGTATCAGTAAAATGTGACAAGTTAAGGGTATGTATTTGTCGTTTTCCCTAAATAAAATTACCTTTATATCCTTACTAAATAATACATACAATAAAATAATAATTATTAGAAGAAAAAAAACAAAAAAGAATTATACAACGCTTAAACCTATTATCTCTTATCTTTTATGTTATTATACTTGTCTATCAATCAAATCTAATCCTACCAAACATATTCCTATCTCTTAGACCTTCCACAGTGGATTTAGACCGAATCGGTTTAATCTCGATTTATTTAGGCCATAATTATAGAAATGTGAGATCTAATTCGACCCGATTTGGTGGTTTTTTGTTGAAGTGCTATAGTGGGAATAGAACGATTCAATATATTCTGAGTGTGATGTGCATTAAAAATATATAAAATAAAGTAAATTGAAGTTGTACGAGATGTACTCCACGACTCATAATTTATTTTCTCTATGATTGGAAAAGAAAATATAAATTAGGGAAATTTTTATTTTGATACATTGGCAAACTTTTATTTGCAGTTTACCCTAGCTGCATTTTAACACCATGGCAAACTATTATTTTTAGTTTCATAACCGTTACCTTTTCATCCAGAATGGATGGAAAATGGTCATGTGCTTTGCACATGATCTTGTTTTTTTTTTAAAAATACCAAAAACACCCTTCAACCTTTGACCTCTGAAAAATATTAGGGTATTTTTATGAAATTTCAAGAATAAATTTAATAAAAAAATAAAATAAAATAATATTAATTAAAAAAATTATTGATTTTTTCTTCATCTGTAAATATGTAAAATAACTATGTATAAGAATTAATTCTAAAAAATTATTATTCATAAATATGTGAAGTATATAAAATATTAATTATAAAAAAAATCTAATTTTTGTTCAAATGTATAAATTTTATTTTTTGAATTATATAAAAATATGATTTTTAAAATATATAAAAACTGATTTTTTGAATTATATAAAAATATGATTTTTGAAATATATCAAAATTAATTTATAAAATATATAAAAATTAAAATTTTAAATATATAAAAACTGATATTTTAAAATATTTTTTGAAATAAAATATATATTTTTGAAATATATAAAAAATATTTTTTTTGTGGTAGGTTTTGAAAGTTTGATTGGTCTTAGGGGGTATTTTGGACTTTTCATCCATTTTGGATGGAAAGTTAACGGTTGGGTATGAAACTGAAAATAATAATTTGCTAGGGTATTAAAATGCAAAAAATAGCTAGGTATTAAACTGCAAATAAAAGTTTGCCAGGGTATTAAAATGAAGTTTTCCTCATAAATTAAAACATCTCCCGAGGTGAAAGAGGAGTACAAAGAAAGGTTCAGCTACAGACCACAAAAGAAACCAACAACTAACTTGATACAAATTCAAGTACTGACATGACAACTCAGTCTCAAGAGTATTCCAACATGGTGATGAAACAATGAAGGGGTATGAAAACCCAATAAACCTAAAACCAACAAAGGGAGTAAACCAGAAAAAAAAAAAGTTTTAATAATCTAGATTTAACAAACTTTAAGTATAAAGAAAAGGTCTAGAACCCTCATTTCCCAACCATGAAGCCCCAAAACTATAAAGGGTCTAGAACTTGGATTTTCCAACCAAAAAGCCCATAATAAACTTGAAACTAACGAAATCCCCGCTTAAGATTGAAGTGCACCCTGTTTCATTAGTACCATCAATGACGGACACTAACAAGTCATCGGCCAACACCGCAAACGACAGAAACAATTCCATTGAGAAAAGCCACCAAAATCACTAAACCCTAAATCGAAACTGAAGGAATCAATCAATAGGCTGAACGTCAAACTACTCACCGACGGCCAACACCTGTAAACCGGTAAGCCCTTACCACCAGGTGGAAGGAAAACGATGAAACCAAACAACATCAAAATAAGGACAACAAGGGCATAACAACACTTAAACAAGAGATACGGGGATCAAGTAAACCTCTCATGAAAAAAAAAAGCATCAACGAAGCGGAGCACCATCGGGCTGAGGCCAACACCATCGCATCCAATGAAGCGGCACTAATCGAGTAGAACCACAACGATCTACAACCCACAAAGTCGAGAAACGCATCCCACACTGGAACTAAGTCGAGTTGCCGAAGACATGCCAAAATCAGAGAGGTTGAAACTGGGGAACGACTAACAAAAGCATCTAGAAGAACTCATCCAAATATGCTACGATCAACAACCACAGAGGTCGAGAAACGAGTCCCATTACAGATCTGGAACGAGACCCAAAAATTCGACGGACACGAAACCCTAAAATCCCAAAAGAACTTCGCAGCTACCACAGGATAAAACTAGGACCTACATTCACCAACCGATTCAGGAAGGAAGCTACAAGCAAGACACCCATCAACACGACGAATGAACAGATCCACAATGATCAACATCCTAAAGAATGGCGAAATGCGTCCCAGGACCAGATGTAAAGCTATCGACGACCAAACAAGAGCGAGTGTCACGCCCCAAATCCGGTTTTGACCGGACTCGAGACGTGAACTTAAAGGGATAATAAATAAAGCAATTTTAAAGGAAATAAAGTTCAAAGTAATAATAAATTGTAACCATAAATTGATAAAAGAGTCAACAACTCGTAAATCCAATCCATTGTTAAAGTTTAATTAAAAAACACACACAGTATGTCTCTAGACAAGCTAGCCTAGGACCCTCGTTAGCTCCCCAGCATCGAGCATCCAGCTAGTACAAATCCCGCTCAAGACCTGAAACACAACAAGGTAAAGGGTGAGCTTTCGCTCAGTAGGAAAAGTAGTTAAGGTTATGAACATCAGTTCAATACCACGAGAAACCGTCCTATTAGGGCATACTAGTAAAGCATAGCTATCAATAACGCCCACGGGATAAGTACCAACCACTAATCACCCTTGTAAGATCAAAATCACCATTAATACAACGCACACAGCCAATCAACACGCACAACATACACATCAGAACAACACATAACTTAGTACAAACAATCCCAACATCTCCGGCTATCGCAGCCCGTCCCATTTATATCATACCGGAACAGGAAGCATCGGTCCCGACATCTTCCCGTCACGTAGAATCGGGGTAACATCCCAGACCGGAATTCCCTCAGTCGAACGTTTTCCTGTCACGTAGAATCAGGGCCTCACCCATACCGGACCGGCACATACCTCGGTCGTACGCCTTCCCGGACCACATAGCATCGAGGTAATGGTTAAACTGTCCTCTTCCTCGATACCCTCACCGACATACTCTCTCAGTGTAGGTATCGTACCGGACCCGCCTCCTCTTGGAACACACATCACAAAGCCATAGTTCGACCACGGTATACCAACCGAGCCAACCCATCATAACACACAAATCAGTCTATCACTCACCCGATCATATCACAACCAAGGATTCACATCACATCAAACACGGCACACTTGCCCACACATAGTCTCAACATGCCCACCGAGTATAACATAACATGATTCTTAATCTTATCGACACTTAGTCACACATCTTGTATCTCAATCATAGATCAGGCATTTCAATCAGCAAACAACCTAAGGCTCGATATGGCCATTCTACCAGCACGACAAATTCCCAAGAATTAAAAGCAATTATTCTAGTAAATCACATCCTACATGCACACTAAGACTCGTCCAGTTATTCATGTAATTGAAAGCGGTTATTCTAGTGAATCACATCCTATATGCGAACTAGGACCTTTCCGGTTATTATTAACATACAAGCATACTAGTAACTTTCCACAATCGAACCAGTATTCGCTACGATCCCTACCTCAGAATTAAGAAACGATCAACTCCTAGCTGCCGACGTTCTGGTTCGCTTCCCCCTCCACATCACGGGTTCCAAGTGCCTCCTCCACCCTCACGCTCGGTTCTAAGGTCTCAGAACACAAAAAAAGTACTCGAATTAAAACTAATTCAGTTGCAAAAAGAACGAGAAACAACTAAGTTAAGCCCGAAAGTCCAACATAGGCTAAGACGGAAAATGGGCCGGAAAGAGGCCCAATCCGAGTCTGTCACGGTTTGGGCACGGATCCGTGGGCTGTGCCGTCACGGTTCTCCTCACGGAGCTGTGACTGAAGCCGTCACGGTTCTCCTCACGGAGCCGTGACTGACGCCGTCAAGGTCTCCCTCACGGAGCCGTGACGCCTCCCATCACGGTTCCCATCACGGATCCGTGACGGTTCAGCAATGTTCCGTATTCTTCTTCCTACAGACGCGATTTTCCCGAAAAAATAACTCAAAAACCTCCATTAATGACCATCCAAAGCTCCAAAAACAATCCCTAAACGTCTCTACTTCAAAACCCACCATGGGTATTCACCAAAACTCCAAAAATACGAATTAAATCCATCATCTAACATCAAATTCCTCCAAAACTTCACCATCCAAGCCCCAAACCCCAAACTCATACAATGTTCATCAAATTTCTCCAAAATCCATAAAAACAAAAATGGATTAGAAGCTCACCTTGGAAATGATGAGTAGAAGAAGAAAATGGAAGAATCAAGCCTCTTTGGTGAAGAAATGGCCCAAAAATCCTTCTTTTCTCTCCTTTCTTCTTCTTCAAGCTTCAAACCTCAGTTTATCTCTCCACCCTCTCTCCAATTTCGGCTACCTTGGGATTTGTGCTGAAGTTACACCCACAATGGGTCATATACCCTCGAGGGGATAGTGCCCAAAATACCCCTTTGCCTTATCTCTTCCCAAAAACAACTAATGGGGGTAAAAGGGTCAAAACACACCCAATTCTTCTCTTCCAAGCAAGCATGAACACATGTCCATGTAGGGACCACTCCGAGCTTAAATAAATTCCAGCACAATATTTTATTGGATTTAGGTCTTAATCGGACTGCGGTTTGACCGAAAAGTCCCCGGGTTGACTTTTTCTAATATTATAGTCAACGGAAAGGAAACGGCCCAACTAAGCTAACCGTGACGAAGGCGAAGATTTTTGGGCCCCAGAAAGGTCCCAAATGACTCTCCAAGTCATCGGTTGACTTTTCCGGCAAAAAGTCAACTCTCGCCGAAAACCTCCGGTTCGACCGGGATTGACCGGGGGCGGTTCTTACAGTCTACCCCCTTAAAAAAATTTCGTTCCCGAAATTAAAAATGACGTACCTCAAGGGTCGAACAGGCTGGGGTAATTCGCACGAACCTCATCCTCGCGCTCCCAGGTCGATTCTGCTCCGTGATGCTTCCACTGCACACGTACTAGTGGAATGGTCCTGTCACGCAAGGCCTTCTCTTGCCTATCCAGAATCCTGACTGGTTGCTCCTCATACGAAACATTCTCAGCTACATCGATGTCCATCCACTCGATCACGTGGGAGGGATCCGCGGTATACTTCCGCATCTAGGATACATGGAAGACGTTATGCACGTTCCCGAGCTGCGGTGGCAATGCCAGGTGATAGGAAACAGCTCCAACTCTGCTCAAGATCTCGAAGGGTCCAATAAACCGCGGGGCCAACTTGCCTCTGCCACAGATGAACCGCAATAGGCCCTTCTTCGGGCTCACCCTCAGAAACACATGATCACCAACCTAAAACTCAAGAGGCATGCGCCGTCTATCTGTATAACTCTTCTGGCGACTCTGCGCGGTCCTCAACTGATCCCGAATCAGTGCGACCTTCTCGGTCGTCTCCTGGACAATCTCCGGACCAAGTAGGCTCCGGTCTCCCACCTCTGCCCAACACACGGGCGATCTGCATGGCCTACCATACGATGCCTCAAACGGTGCCATCCCAATACTGGCCTGGAAGTTGTTGTTGTAGGCAAACTCCGCTAAAGGCATCTGGTCCTCCCATGACCCTCGAAAGTCCAACACACAAACTCGCAGCATATCCGCCAGTATCTAGATGGTGCACTCTGACTGACCATCGGTCTGTGGGTGATACGCTGTACTAAGCAAGATTTCGGTCCCCAACTCTCTCTGCAAGCTCTCCCAAAATCTGGAGGTGAAGCGCGGATCCCTGTCGGACATAATCGACACTGGCACCCCATGAAGACAGATAATCTCTCAAACATACAACCGGCTCAAAGCATCAACGGTGTCCGTCATCCTCATGCCCAAGAAGTGTGCCAACTTGGTCAGTCAGTCGACCACCACCCAAACTGCATCATGCCCTCTTGGCGACCTCGGCAAGCCACTCACAAAGTCCATCGTGACATGCTCCCACTTCCACTCTGCAATCGGTATAGGTTGTAGCAATCCAGCGGGACGCTGATGCTCGGCCTTCACTTGCTGACAAGTAAGGCACCTCGAAACGAACTCTACCACTGCTCTACGCTTCCCGCTCCACCAGAACTGTCGTCGGATATCCCGATACATGTTGGTGCCACCCAGGTGCACAGCAAGACGGGAGTGATGAGACTCTCTCAACACATCATCTCTACAACCACGTGGCACAAACAACCCTCCTCGGTATCATAGACCCAGGTCAATACCCTTCTCCCAGCCCTCGGTGTCATCACCGCTGATCATCCTCTCTCGGATCTCTGCTGTCTCGGCATCCCCGGCCTGTGCCTCCAGCACACGGGCAACAAGTGTGGGCTGCGCCACCAACGAACACATGGCCAGGCCATCAGTGATCTCGTTGAGCTCGAGCCAAAACGTGCTCAGCTCCTCCATCATGTCCCACTCTCGAACAAATATACTAGCGAGGCTGTGAGTCAACTTCCTACTCAGGGCATCAGCGACGACGTTCGCCTTGCCTGGGTGGTAGAGTAGCTCGAAGTCGTACTCCTCCAACAGCTCCATCCATCGCCTCTGACGCATGTTCAAATCGCGCTGGGAGAAGATGTACTTGAGGCTCTTGTGATCCGAAAACACCCGGAATCGCTCTCCATACAAATAGTGCCTCCAGCTCTTCAGCGCAAATACAACTGCTGCCAACTCTAGGTCATGGGTCGGGTAGTTGCGCTCATGGTTCTTCAACTGTCTCGAACCATATACAACTACCTTCCCGGACTACATCAGCACACATCCCAGTCCTTCTCCGAACGCATCACAATACACGTCATAACCGACTCCGCGCTCCGGCACTATCAACATGGGTGTGGTAGTCAAACGATCCTCCAGCTCGGCGAAGGGGTGCTCACACTCATCAGTCCACACAACTCCGCTCCCTTGCGGGTCAGGGCGGTAGTCGGTGCTGCTAATCGTGATAAGTCATGGACGAACCGTCTGTAATACCCTGCCAGGCCTAGGAAGCTGCGGATCTCGAAGACACTCTTGGGTCGTGCCCACTTTGAAACTGCGTCGATCTTCGCCGGATTGACGAGTATACCCTCTCAGGACACCACATGCCCGAGGAACTTCATCTCGGCGAGCCAGAACTCGCACTTCTCCAGGTTTCCGTACAGCTGGTGCGTACGCAACAAAGTCAACACCGTCCTCAAATGTTCCTCATGTGCCTCTCACTAGGCGAATAAATCAGAATCTCATCCACAAACACCACGACGAACTGATCCAAGTAGGGTCGGAAGATTCTGTTCATCAAGTCCATGAACGCTGCAGGTGCGTTCGTCAGCCCGAATGACATCACCAAGAACTCGTAGTGTCCATACCGAGTCCGAAATGCGGTCTTCTCCACATCCTCCTCCCGGACCCTCAGCTGGTAGTACCCTGACCGAAGATCAATCTTCGAGAAGCACTTCGCTCCTCTCAGCTGATCAAACAGGTCATCGATCCTCGGCATTGGATAACGATTCTTCACCGTAACCCGGTTCAACTTCCGGTAATCAATGCACATCCTCAACGCCCCACCCTTCTTCTTCACGAAGAGGGCGGGTGCTCCCCATGGCGAAGCACTCGGTCGGATGAAACCCTTCTCTCGAAGCTCCTCGAGTTGTCGCTTCAGCTCAACCAACTCGGCTGATGCAAATCGATACGGGGCCATAGAGATCGGCGTCGTACCCGGGATCAAGTCGATCTTAAACTCCACCTCGCGCGCCGACGGTAATCCTGATAGCTCCTCCAGAAAGACCTCCGGGAACTCGCACATCACTCCCGCTAGCTCTCCACTCCGCACGGTCTCTGTCTCATCTCCCACGGTCGGCGCAGACAGGAGTACTCCGCTCCTGCTGCCCAAAACACAAGTAACGACCATGTCGCCCGACACTACGGTTACCTGTCGACGATAACAGTCGATCGACGCTCGATACCTCGTCATCCAGTCCATCCCAAAAATCACGTCAAACGCCTTCATGTCCAGTACAAGCAGGTCACCATAAAAGGGGCAATCCGCCACTCGTATCTCACAAGCCCGACAAACGGTATCAAAACTACCTCTCCCGTAACAGGGGTGTCAAGACATAAAGGTCTACTCAGAAAATCCACACTCAACCCCAACATACGAGCAAAAGAAGAAGAGATGGAAGAATGAGATGTTCCAGTATCAAACAAGAAAGATGCCCAGGAATTATAAAGCAAACACGTACCCTGTGTAGCCTCATGGCCGGCGTGACGTCCCTCAGCTCGGGAGTCGGTGACAACATACACTCGGCCCTGTTGTGCTTGGGGTCCGCCTCTCGGAGGTGGTGGAAGTGTCATCTGCTGCGCATCTCTCTGCCTCAGCGCTGGCGCGCTCGCTACCTGCCTCGGAGCTCTCTGCGTCTGAGCCTGACGCTGCTGGAACTGACGTGACTGCCCAGTTTGCGACTGCTGTGGTCGCGAGACCGACACCTCCGCGACCCGCTCTGCGCACCTGGAAGCGAAGTGTCCTGACCGACCGCACCGGTGACATAGCGGTGGCCTGGCAATCAACCTCTCCTCAAGTCTATCAGCTGGACGGTCCACTGGTCCGCTGTTCCCCGGACAGTCTCGAGCCAAGTGACCCGACTGTCCACAACCGTAGCACGTGCACCCTCTCATGGAAGGTCCAACAGAGGCCACCGACCCAACCTGTCGCGGTCCTCTCAACTGGGTTTGAGGCTGAAACGATCCCGAGGTCCTCTGCCTCCTCAGATCCCGAGTCTCGGATGGCCTCAGAAAGCTGATAGGCCTCGGCCTGACCTCTCTCACTCTGGCTGTCACATGGAAGCGTCGCTCCACAGCCAAGGCCTGATCCACCAGGTCGGTGTATGCCTGGGTCCTCAAAACAGCGACCCAGTCCGCGATCGCAGGGCAAAACCCTCCCTCGAAACGTCGGCAGCGGAGAACCTCCGTCTGAACAATCTCCTGAGCAAAACGAGACAGGGAGGTGAACCTCGCCTCGTACTCGGACACTGATAGTCCCTCCTACCGCAACTCCAGGAACTGCTGACGCCTGTTGTCCAGTACCGACTGAGGAAAGTAATGCTCAAGAAACCGCTGGCCGAACAGCGCAAAGTCATCTCCTACTCGCGCCTGCTCGCACCGCCAGTAGTGGTAGGCCTCCCCCTCCATATGGAAAGTTGAGAAAGACACCCTCAGGCTACCACTCAGGATCCCTGATGTGTCCAGGTTGCGTGTCATCCGCTCCAGCCACCTCTCGGCTGCCTCGGGGTCTGGCTCCCCGGAAAACACATGTATACCCAACCTGCGGAAGTCTCGCAGCGCTTGCGCGGTGTAACTGTCGACCTTCGTAGGTCCCTCAGCGGTCGTTGTAGTGGCAGCAGGTGCAGCCTCCCGTGTCGGAGCTGCTGCCTCTCTCCAGGCGAAGGCTGCTGCCAATCCCTGAACAGTGCGGGTCAGCTCCTCTAGAGCTGCCACCTGGGCTGTCTCAGCCCTCTCGTGCCCCTCAGCGGGCGCACCCTGGGCAATAGTCGCCCCTGCCGACTCAGCAGTCGACGCCTGTCCCCGTCCCCTAGCCGGACGTCTCCTCGTACCTCGCGGAACATAAATCGGTGCCATGTTGTAAGTCCTCTACATGGATAACGCACAAGTTCAGTTTCTTAACTCAGAAAGAGCGGCGCGCTTAGAATAACTAACGCCACACACAGTCCACAACAGTAGTACTTATAGTAATAATATACTCAGTATAGTATAGTCATACAATAGCACACATTAGAGAAGTCCGCACACTAGTGCGTCACATAGATCACATACTCAAACAGCGAGGTTACACACAGTTTCACACGCAACAATAACTTCACACAACAATCACACAGACCACAATTTATACCACAAGGCAGTTTCACAATGTACAACATAGACTTAGATTCAAGTTCTTAATGCAACTTCTTTCTAACATAACATTCAGGTTGACACCACGTCGTTACAACCTGGTTCAGGCGTCCCCGAATTACGTTGTAACCACTCGACATCCCTCCATTCACGTCCAGCTATAGTGGCCCCTATAGTCAAATCGTGATGGTACATACACTTCAGTTTCTGCAGAAAATCGGGCATGACCCGTTCGTAAATTAAGCTAACCATCCGCTTATGCGGGACAACCAAAACACAACCTGCACAAAACACTCAATCACCAACATAGCACGCAACGAGCTATCTCAACTTTCACCTCGGGTCTCGGTAATTTCACTCTTACCGCCCGGCTAAGTCCGTACTCGGAACACAGTTTAACTCAAACCATGATACCAACCACACAGGTTCACAAAACACACACGGTACTTAGACTAGACACCCACCAACCCGAGACTCTCTCCGTCTCGTTTCTACGCGTAGGACATCTCCGACTTGCGTAACCGACACACGGTAACTTAACGACCCAACTCTACCCACCTAATTGACGTACGGTCTGAGGTTTTGAAAAAAAAATTCAAAATGCAACCAGGCTCTGATACAAAATTGTCACGCCCAAATCTGATTTTGACCGGACTCGAGATGTGAACTTAAAGGGATAATAAATAAAGCAACTTTAAAGGAAATAAAGTTCAAAGTAATAATAAATTGTAACCATAAACCGATAAAAGAGTCAACAGCTCGTAAATCCAGTGTTAAAGTTTAATTAAAAAAAACACACAGTACGTCTCTAGACAAGCTAGCTTAGGACCCTCGTTAGCTCCCCAGCATCGAGCATCCAGCTAGTACAAATCCCGATCAAGACCTGAAACACAACAAGGTAAGGGGTGAGCTTTCGCTCAGTAGGAAAAGTAGTTAAGGTTATGAACATCAGTTCAATACCACGAGTAACCGTCAAATTAGGGCATACTAGTAAAGCATAGCTATCAACAATGCCCACGGGACAATTACCAACCACTAATCACCCTCGTAAGATCAAAATCACCATTAATACAACACACAAAGCCAATCAGCACGCACAACATACACAGCAGCACAACACATAACTTAGTACAAACAATCCCAACATCTCCGGCTATCGCAGCCCGTCCCATTTATATCGTACCGGAACACGAAGCATCGGTCCCGACATCTTCCCGTCACGTAGAATCGGGGTAACATCCCATACCGGAAATCCCTCAGTTGGACGTCTTCCTGTCACGTAGAATCAGGGCCTCACGCATACCGGACCGGCACATACCTCAGTCGTACGCCTTCCCGGACCACATAGCATCGGGGTAATGGTTAAACCGTCCTCATCCTCGATACCCTACACCGGCATACTCTCTCAGTGTAGGTATCGTACCAGACCCGCCTCCTCTTGGAACACACATCAAAAGAATAACACGCATCACAAACCAATAGTTCGACCACGGTATACCAACTGAGCCAACCCACCATAACACACAAATCGGTCTATCACTCACCCGATCATATCACAACCAAGGATTCACATCACATCAAACACGACACACTTGCCCACACATAGTCTCAACATGCCCACCGAATATAACATAACATGATTCTTAATCTTATCGACACTTAGTCACACATCTTGTATCTCAATCATAGATCAGACATTTCAATCAGCAAACAACCTAAGGCTCGACATGACCATTCTACCAGCACGGCAAATTCCCAAGAATTGAAAGCAATTATTCTATTGAATCACATCCTACATGCACACTAAGACTCGTCCGGTTATTAATGTAATTTAAAGCGGTTATTCTAGTGAATCACATCCTATATGCGAACTAGGACCTTTCCGGTTATTATTAACATACAAGCATACTAGTAACTTTCCACAATCGAACCGGTATTCGCTACGATCCCTACCTCAGAAATAAGCAACGATCAACTCCTAGCTGCTGACGTTCTGGCTCGCTTCCCCCTCCACTTCACGGGATCCAAGTGCCTCCTCCACCCTCACGCTCGGTTCTAAGGTCTCAGAACACAAAAAAAGTACTCGAATTAAAACTAATTCAGTTGCAAAAAGAACGAGAAACAACTAAGTTAAGCCCGAAAGTCCAACATAGGCTAAGACAGAAAATGGGCTGGAAAGAAGCCTAATCTGAGTCTGTTACGGTTTGGGTCACGGATCCGTGGGCTGCACCGTCACGGTTCTCCTCACAGAGCCGTGACTGACGCCGTCACGGTTCTCCTCACGGAGCCGTGACTGACGCCGTCAAGGTCTCCCTCACGGAGCCGTGACGCCTCCCGTCACGGTTCCCATCACGGATCCGTGACGGTTCAGCATTGTTCCGTCTTCTTCTTCCTCAAGACGCGATTTTCCCGAAAAAATAACTCAAAAACCTCCATTAATGACCATCCAAAGCTCCAAAAACAGTCCCTAAACATCTCTACTTCAAAACCCACCATGGGTATTCTCCAAAAATACGAATTAAATCCATCATCTAACATCAAATTCCTCCAAAACTTCACCATCCAAGCCCCAAACCCCAAACTCATACAATGTTCATCAAATTTCTCCAAAATCCATAAAAACAAAAATGGATTAGAAGCTCACCTTGGAAATGATGAGTAGAAGAAGAAAATGGAAGAATCAAGCCTCTTTGGTGAAGAAATGGCCAAAAAATCCTTCTTTTCTCTCCTTTCTTCTTCTTCAAGCTTCAAACCTCAGTTTATCTCTCCACCCTCTCTCCAATTTCGGCTACCTTGGGATTTGTGCTGAAGTTACACCCACAATGGGTCATATACCCTCGAGGGGATAGTGCCCAAAATACCCCTTTGCCTTATCTCTTCCCAAAAACAACTAATGGGGGTAAAAGGGTCAAAACACACCCAATTCTTCTCTTCCAAGCAAGCATGAACACATGTCCATGTAGGGACCACTCCGAGCTTAAATAAATTCCAGCACAATATTTTATTGGATTTAGGTCTTAATCGGACTGCGGTTTGACCGAAAAGTCCCCGGGTTGACTTTTTCTAATATTATAGTCAACGGAAAGGAAACGGCCCAACTAAGCTAACCGTGACGAAGGCGAAGATTTTTGGGCCCCAGAAAGGTCCCAAATGACTCTCCAAGTCATCGGTTGACTTTTCCGGCAAAAAGTCAACTCTCGCTGAAAACCTCCGGTTCGACCGGGATCGACCGGGGGTGATTATTACAGCGAGGAGGAGAGTCGAACCAGACACCAATCAGAACCACCAAACACGATTGAGCCAGATCCACAACAATTAACAACCATGAGGATGGAGAAACGCGTTCCACGACCAGATCTGAATCAAGATTACGCTAGTGGCACGAAGGACTGGCTATTCCAATGGACAACACCATAAATCGGAGATCATGACCAAATCGATGTTAAAAGTCAACCACTTCATCACGAAGCTCAACGAAAATCCCACCTTCACAAAGAGGCCCACGAACACCGCCCGAGCTGTAACTACCACTCGGAAGCTCACCTACTCACCTCCATTAGAGCCGCCACCCAAAGCAGATCCACAATGAATCTTGACGAAAACATCTCCCACTGAAGAAATAGAACCGAATGGTGGAAGGCTTGAACAACCCACCAGAGGAGCAGATCTGGACACAAATTCCAGATCTACAAAGCTAGAAAGCGGCCTAGTCAGGAAATAAGATGAAACACAACCCCGACCCCGGAATGAGACCCTCCTTCAGCCAAACTCTACCGAGCCCCAACACACTAACGCCCGTAGAGATCCACAATCAGGACCCAAAAGACTTTCCCCCAAAGCAATAGACTACCAGACTTGCGACTACCGTTCGTTGGACGACACCACCAGACGAACACACCAAAAAAACAACCTTAAAAAGTACGAAAGGATGGGTGAAGACAAATTGGCGTGCGTAATCGGGGAGACAAATAAAGAGGCATATGAAGTGTTGTGCTCAAAGCCGGAGACAAGCAGCAAGGCGCTGGAGTAGAGGACATCTCCGAGTAACCCAAGAATGCTGCGAAGAATAGCCACCAAAGGCTACTAGATCCAGAAAGGACAACAAAACTATGTAGAAACAGAGGATGACTACGAGAGGAGTAGAAAGGGGAAAGAAAAAAATAAGATAGGAGAAAGGAAAGGGGGAGGAGGAGGGGAGGCCAAGGAGGCGATAGCGAAAGACGAAGCCCTGGCCATCATCGGTGTGGGAAAGCTTAGGGGGTGGCAGCTGCTAAAGTTAAGATAAGGTTAAGAGAAAAGCCAAAACGAGAGGAAAGCGTCCTCTTGAATACATGTTCACTAAATTGTGAATCGTGAATCGCATACGTGAAGCCTTCACTGATGCTCTTCATTTTTTTTTTCAGCAAAGCATATTCAGATTAAAACCTCTTTAGAGGTTAAAGAGGAGTACAAGGCATATCCAACTACAGATCATGCACAAAGATAAGAACCTGAACAAAAGCGAATAAAAGAACTTAGAAACAACAGGGTATGAAATTGAAAACCCCTCCAATGTCTTCTAATGAATAGTTGCCTACGCGTGATCCTCAAAGCTGTGTATACTGATCAACATTATTGAGATTGAGGAGACCTTAGAAGGCTTAGGATGAAACCTATGCTAGGAAGCAATAGTATTTGAGCTTGAGCCCTATTAATCCTCCTACACACCAAGAATTCCAAAAACGATTGATTGGAAAAAGAACCAATATGCAAGACTTTTCCAAATGAATGAGAATCTAGGCTGAGGTATAGCTTTAGTATGAACTTAGAGCTGTCATTGTTTGTGAAGTGGTTTTGTAGTGAGCCACTGAAAAAATTATCGACCAAAGGGTCATGATAGAAGTAGGTCTGCTGCAAAATGAGTGATCAAGAGCCCCACATGGAACTCAGTTGCAAAGGAATGAGCAGGGACCTTTAAGAAGCAACTTACAAAAAAAATGGGAGCAGGAACTACACTAAAAGGAAAACACTCCAACCTAAAATGAACTACTCACACACAAAAGGGCCTAAGAAGGAATCAACTACCCACGTTCAAGAAAGGAGTCCCAGGCAAGACAAAACAAGAGAACCTCACAACTCACATCACTTACCACAACCACCCAAAAAAACCAACCCAGAACCCCATCCCCAACTAATTCTTGCAAAACAAGTCACCTCTTTACACTTCAATTCCTGCAGAATTCAAGAGCTTCCAATCTAAGCATGCTTTAAGGGAGTTTTTGCAGCTATTGAAAGAGAAATATCTCCTTGATTTATGAAAAGTAGACCATTCTCAAGAATAAGATTGCTGCACTATTTTTTGAAAAATCTCCTCAGCAGAAGCATTCTCTCCTTTGAAAATTTTGGCATTTCTAGCTAGCCAAATCTGCCAAATAGAAACTTGAAACAACTGAATCCAAACTTTTCTATATTTCCTCTTCTAAAAAAATTGGTCAAGCTATCAACTGTTCTTTAACTGAACCTGAGATGATCAACACTGATCCCCGCCAAGTTGCTATCAAACACCAAAATTGCCAAGCTTTTGCACAATGTAATAATATATGACTTCCATCTTCTAAATCCCAATGACAAATTAGGCACAGAATATCTTGCAATGACAGAGTTACACCCCTAGCTTCTAGGAAACACTTAGAGGGAATTGCATCATGACATGCCATCCATGAGAAACCAGAGATCTTAGGAGGGATTCAAGGGATCCATAGAAGATTACGCCAAGCTGAGATTGTAGAAGATTGAGTGCCTTGATGCTCAAGTAAGGTATATTTTTTTTAACTGTGAAGCCTTTAGGATCCCACTACCAAATAATCACATCATCCTGCTCACCAAGTCTTATATCATTCAAAGTTGAAGATAGAGTGGCCCAATCTTGCTCTGCTCTCTCTCGAGGTGATCTAGCAAAATCTAACTCCCAAACTAAACCATTCCATGCTTCTAAAACCAACATTTATTTGGATTGTGATAACACAAAGAGTCTTGCAAATAAATGTTTAAAGGCTATGTCCCCCCACCAAGCATCAAGCCAGAAGAAGACTCTTTCCCCATTGCCAACTTTCCAATGAAGCCCTTTAGAGCCAAACAGATCTTCAAACCTTGGATCTTTAATTAGATTTAGGATATGTGAAATGAAACTAGATAAACCCACTTTAGTAAAATTGGATAGGTCTCATTCCTTTCTCCCCCAACCAAATTTTCCACAGATCATCAATTTCCACAGTGCATTCTTTTCTAAAGAAAATCTCCACCACCATTTGACTAGCGGAGCTACATTCATACTTGAGAGTTTTCTGATGCCAAGACCTCCTTCTGATTTAGATTTACAAACATTTCCCCAATTTACTTTGTAGCAACCTTTTCCTGATATTTTACCATACCATAAAAACTTTGTTTGCCAACTCTCCATACCCTTGATTACACCTTTTGGAGCCCTGAGAATTGAAAAGTAATAAAAGGCAGTGCCTTAAGACTTGACTTAATTAAAGTTATCCTTCCTCCCAAAGATAGGATTTTTGCTTGCCAATGTCCTAGAGCTTGTTTGAATTTCTGAACTATAGGTTCCCATGTTTCAGCTCTTCTTGTATTAGCCCCAAGTGGGAACTCCAAGTAAATTATGGGCAATGTAGCTACTGGACAGTTAAGGATTGAGGTTATGATCAGCTCCTCTCCTTTAGTGAGATTCATGGGGATGATCTGAGACTTGTCATAATTAACAGCTAAACCTGAGGCTGAATAGAACATGGCTAGAGAAAATTTGAGACACCTCACATGATCTGGAATGGCCTTGATGAAGAAAATTGAGTTATCTGCAAACTGCAAGTGGGAGATTACTGGGCCATTAGGGAATGGTTGTATACCTTGGAAGAGATTTCTTGTGAATCCTACCCTCATAATTTGATTCAGGCCTTCTGCAACCAGTATAAAGATTAGAGAAGAGAGAGAACATCCTTGTCTAAGTCCTCTAGGAATTTGAAAATCTTTGCTGGGAGAACCATTGATTACAATTGAAACTGAGGCCCTGAGACATGAGATAATCCATAATTTCCACCTGATTCCAAATCCCATCTTGGATAATATTTGCATCATAAAGCTCCAACTGACTCTGTCAATAGCTTTTTGAAAATCAGCCTTGAATATTAGAGCTTTTGTTTTGGATTTTTTGATATAATTTACCACTTCAGAAGCTATTAGAATCCCATCTATGATTTGCCTTCTAGCTATGAAACATGTTTGTTCATCCCCAACTTAATTATTGATCACAATCTTAAGTCTGGAGGATAGGAGCTTGGAAAGGATTTTGTAAGGTCCTCCCAGAAGGTTGATTGGTCTGAAATCAGAAAAGGATGTGGGGCAGGGCCTTTGGGGATTAGAACCATAAAGGAGGAATTAATTCCTTTCCCTAACTGACCAGTGTTATAAAAGTCCTGAAGGAAATTCATGAAATTCCTTTTGATAATATTCCAAGAAACTTGAAAGAATTTGAGAGTAAATCCATCTGGACCTGTAGCTTTTTCACCATTGCAAGCCAAGATTGCACTGATACTCTTCATTAGTTATACCCCATGAGATTTTTTTCTTTTCTCAAGGAAAGGTGACCATTTGTTTTGAATAGGCCATCATTTATTTGCTGTATTTATGAAAATCAAAGGGTAGAGATAGCATGTTACTGAGTTACGCCTATTTATATTCCATTATATTCTAGCCATGGTTGTAAAAATCGTGTTAGGCGGCGCCTATGCACGAAAATCGAAAATACCACCCCGGTTAGTACCACTCGGGCGGACTAAGTCGGCTCTCCGACTATGTAATAACCACTCCCGATCAACGCCAGTCAAACCTGCGAAAAACAGGAAAATTTAAATTTTTTAAGACTTACACTTAATTGAACCTAAAATGACCCCGAGGGTCATACCGGACTTAATTTGACCCCGTTATCGATCAAAGTGAGTTCCGGGGGACTCAGGGCAACTTTCTGATCAATTTGGGAAATGTTGACTTTTCGCTGGAAAAGTCAACCGAGAGACGTTTTGGTCCATTCGAGGACCGTTTTGGATCCAAAAAGCTTAGTTGTCGTCACAGCGGTCTTAGTTGAGCCGTTTCCTTGTAGCCCGTCAAGTATCGTAATTTCTTGGGAAAAGTGCCCGTTTGGGGCCCGAAACGTCCGATTTTCGCGAATCTGATTGGAAAATATCTAGTAGATTGATATTTTCCAACAGGTGTGGGACCCACCTTGCCACTTGTCCAACAAGTGGTGGTGTTAGTTTTTTTTTGGGGGGGGGGGGGGAATGAAAGAAGAGAGTAAAGGGGGGCTCAGCCACACCTTAAATCAAAAGAAAAAAAAAAGAGAGAAATAGAATAGAAAAGAAGAGAGAGTTTAGAGAGAGAAGGAGAAGGAGAAGAAGAGAGAAGGGAGAGAAAGTTAGGGTTTGGAGGCACTATTCACGTCATCTAACCCTTGGATCGTCTCAAAGTTCGAAGAATCAAACTCTCCTCGTCTTCCTCTATGGTATACACCAAACATATCTTCGTTTTGTCAATTTATAAATTTAGATTTTGGTTTGAAACTATTAGTTTAAGGTTGTTTTGATGTTGGGGGAGTGTTGGAGACGTTTGGGGACGTTTGGAGGTGAAGGAGGACGTTTTCCAGCGACCGGGAGCTTGAGAGGAGCTCCGGCCACCATGGGGGGTGGCCGGCCACCATAGGCGGTGGCTGGCCGGAGCTAGGGCCGGCCACCACCATGGTGGGCCGGGCCCACTTGAACCCTAAGGCCCACGGCCAAGTTGGGACGGGTGGGGCCTACATGTTCGGGTGCTCGGGTTTAGTGTTCGGGTGGTTTAAAACGTTCCCCGGACCATTTATCCATAACCGAATCGAAATTTGGAATTAAATTGGAGAAGTTGTAATTAACGGGTTTTAGAAACTTGAAACGTTAATTAATTGACTCGGAAGTCGGAATTCGATTCTGTCAAGTACATTGGGACTCTTGAATTATTCTAAGACTGTTCTCCAATTTAATTAAGTGTTCCGCCGGTCGCGGACCCTCCCGTTATGACTGCCCTGGATGAGCTGACCAGGACAGTCCAGAGTTTGGTGGCGGTCATCGCCAGTCGAGAGTCGGCTTCACCAGCTCCGGAGGCAGCAGCGGTCCCAGTGAGGCCCGGTCAGGCAGAGGACCACACAGCCCGGACCCTACTAGACTTCCTGAAGCTAGGGGTATCCATCTTCTTCGGGGAGCCGAACCCCGACCTAGCCGAGAGGTGGCTAGAGCAGGTCACGCGGGACCTGGATACATCAGGTATTGAAGATGGCCGCCGCAGAGTGTCCTTCGCAGCTCACCAGTTAAGGGACAGCGCCTACCACTGGTGGGGGCGTGTGAAGGACATTGTTGGGCACGACTACGACATCTTCTAGGAGGTGTTTCTGTACAGTATTTTCCCGAGTCGGCTCGGTTGGAGCGACATCGGCAATTTCTGGACCTAGAGCAGGAGGGGATGACAGTGGCAGAATACGAGGCCAGATTCACTGCCTTGACCAGATTCGCGCCGGAGATGGTGATGACCGAGCAGAAACGCTGCCTGCGGTTCGAGGGGGGACTGAGACCGGTGATTCGGGATAAGGTCCTCGCCTTGAGGTTGCGGAAGTATATAGATCTTGTGGACACCACAGCGCCTGTGGAGCAGGGTATCCGGGATGCGGCCAGGACCCGTGAGGTCCGACAGCGACGGACCAGCTTTGCAGGGCCGTCCGAGTCACGAGACCCGCAGAGACAGAGGACCACGGGGTTCTTCCGACCACCGACTCATCAGGGTGGATCGAGACATCAGGGGTCGGTAGCATCAGTGAGACCAGTCACATCAGAGAGAGGGCCGCCATGCTATCTCTGCGGGCAGCCAGGCCACTTTCAACGGGATTGTCCGAGGAGAGGAGGGCCCACGGCGCCACCAGCGACCAGCCGGACGGGCCAGGGCTCGGGGTCGAGAGTCGACGAGGTCAGCTGTTTCCGGTGCGGCCGGGTGGGACACAATGTGGCAATGGTGCTGAGAGCCGTTGGGAACGACATCAGCGCGGCGACCGCAGCAGTCGTATACCACACAGTAGCCCAGAGGTCGCCATCGCCAGAGTCAGCAGTCGAGATTTGCGCAGCCGTCGACGAGCGCGCCGGCTCCAAGACAGCAGCAGAGTGCGCCGGGTCAGAGGCAGCAGGAGTCGGAGGGAAGAGTGTACGCGGTTACCGACTCCCGGACCCTAGGATCCCCTACCTACCGCGAGACCTTTCAGAGTACGTATTTATTGTATCTTTTATGAGCGTCGTTCTAAATTTCGCTGATGAAATTCCTTTAAGGCGGGTAGATTGTAATAACCACTCCCGGTCAACGCCTGTCAAACCTGCGAAAAACAGGAAAATTTAAATTTTTTAAGACTTACACTTAATTGAACCTAAAATGACCCCGAGGGTCATACCGGACTTAAGTTGACCCTTTTATCGACCAAAGTGAGTTCCGGGGGACTCAGCGCAACTTTCTGATCAATTTGGGAAATGTTGACTTTTCGCTGGAAAAGTCAACCGAGCGACGTTTTGGTCCATTCGAGGACCGTTTTGGATCCAAAAAATCTTAGCCGTTGTCGCAGCGGTCTTAGTTGAACCGTTTCCTTGTAGCCCTTCAAGTTTCGTAATTTCTTGGGAAAAGTGCCCGTTCGGGGCCCGAAACGTCTGATTTTCGCGAATCTGATTGGAAAATATCTAGTCGATATTTTACAAAAGGTGTGGGACCCACCTTGCCACTTGTCCAACAAGTGGTGGTGTTAGTTTTGGGGGGGAAATGAAAGAAGAGAGTAAAGGGGGGCTCGGCCACACCTTAAATCAAAAGAAAAAAAAAGAGAAATAGAATAGAAAAGAAGAGAGAGTTTAGAGAGAGAAGGAGAAGGAGAAGAAGAGAGAAGGGAGAGAAAGTTAGGGTTTGGAGGCACTATTCACGTCATCTAACCCTTGGATCGTCTCAAAGTTCGAAGAATCAAACTCTCCTCGTCTTCCTCTACGGTATACACCAAACCGATCTTTGTTTTGTCAATTTATAAATTTAGATTTTGGTTTGAAATTATTAGTTTAAGGTTGTTTTGATGTTGGGGGAGTGTTGGAGACGTTTGGGGACGTTTGGAGGTGAAGGAGGACGTTTTCCTGCGACCGGGAGCTCGGGAGGAGCTCCGGCCACCATGGGGGGTGGCCGGCCACCATAGGGGGTGGCTGGCCGGAGCTAGGGCCGGCCACCACCATGGTGGGCCGGGCCCACTTGAACCTTAGGGCCCACGGCCAAGTTGGGCCGGGTGGGGCCCATGTGTTCGGGTGCTCGGGTTTAGTGTTCGGGTGGTTTAAAACGTTCCCCGGACCAAGTATCCATAACCGAAATTTGGAATTAAATTGGAGAAGTTGTAATTAACGGGTTTTAGAAACTTGAAACGTTAATTAATTGACTCGGAAGTCGGAATTCGATTCTGTCAAGTACATTGGGACCCTTGAATTATTCTAAGACCGTAGAAACGAAAACGGGAATTTTTGGAGCCCTGGAAGGGCATTTACAAAACCCGGGCAGATTCGCCATGTCGGGCGAATCGGGCCTTTACGGGTCCTTTATCGACAATGTCGAGTAATTGGGAAGTTCGGGAGTGATCGACATTTTCGTGGTTAAGTTTGGGCGTCAAATTCAATGAATTTCAGTTTATTCCTGTGAGTTGTTAAGTGCCTTAAAATTGTGTTCTTTTAGATCGTGCTGCAGACCGAGGGAAAGGAAGACTAGGCGAGTGACTGAGATCACGTCGGAGCTTGTTGGTTAGCTTTTGGAGAAAACGCACGAGGTAACTAAAAGTAGCCGGATCTCGGCTCTGACTAGGGAAAGTTAACAGTAGAATTGCATGTGACACCGGGTTGTCGTGGGTTAAGTAGGTTATCGAATGTTAGAAAAGCATGATACGGGAACGTAGCGATTATTGGAAATGCATGTGACACTTAGTAGTGTCGTAGGAGCAGAGAACTTAGCATTATTAGAATTACTGGAGGCATATGACCATGTCCGGGGGTTGATTGCGAACTTATCGAGATTAGGAGTACTGGAGGCATATGACCATGCCCGGAGGTTGTTTGTGAAACTGTTGATATTAGGACTGTTGGAGGCATTGGTTATGCCGGAGGTTGATTGTGTATTTTTGTGTCTTGGGTGGCCATGAGTGCCCGTGGGGTTGTTGAACCCGTGTCTTTACTGTTGGTGTGTCTTGGGTGGCCATGAGTGCCCGTGGGGTTGTTGAACCCGTGTCTTTACTGTTGGTGTGTCTTGGGTGGCCATGAGTGCCCTGGGGTTGTTGAACCCGTGTCTCTACTGTTGGTGTGTCTTGGGAGGCCGTGACTGCCCGTGGGGTTGTCTCTGCGAATTATGTCGTAGTCAGTATGTTATCCGTGGTGGTGAGCGAACGCTCACCCCTAGCTGCTTTTCCTACAGGTACCGGTCGCAGGTTGGACTAGGTGAGCTTTCGAAGCTTGAAGAGCTGGGAGCGGGATTCTGGGTTTAATTTGAGTCTAGCGACGGATACCATACTTTTGTCCATTTGTTGGGACGTGTTTTAAGTTGTAATTATTATTTTGTTGAACAAATGGTGATTTTTAAAGTGTTTTAATGAAAAAGGGCTCAAAGTGTTTTATTGTTTTAAAAGTTCACGTTCTGAGTTCGGTTTACTGAAATTGGGGCGTGACAGACTAGTCGCCGATTAAGAAGACCGAGTCGACCACGACAGCGTTAGGCGAACTCAAGCAGGGTGAGACGGACCTAGGCGGGGTTAGACGGACACAGACGACGCATAGATTTCTTCGAATTTAAGTTGTATAGAAGAAAAATAAGAAATGACGAGACAACCCATGCACGCTGTTGCTCCGGTGCAGAGGAAAGGTGTTCTGAATTGAGAGAAAAGTGCCATAGTTGATCTGGTGTAACAAGAAGAGGTTAAGGATAGATTTAGAAGAGAATGATACAAGAATAAGCGGCGGTTGAATGTGAAACTAAGGTTATGTTATATTTTGGGACGACAGAGGGGTTCAGTTAGTAGAGTTAATTAAACTTGTTTTTGGGGGTTTTGAGCTATTGATTAACAAATTAGAGATGATTAATGTATGAGATAGTTTAGAATTATAATTAATCTTAAGAGGTAATGGTAGGTTAGACTCAAGATGTAATATTTCAATATAAATATTTAAAATAGATTTTAGGGATAATTCCACTTCAATACTCTAAATCTTTCATATTTCATTTAGAGTACGCTAAATCTTTTTTGTGTCACCTCAATACCCTAAACTTTCATTAATTCATTTAGAGTACCCTAAATCTTTTTTGTGTCACCTCAGTACCCTAAACTTTCATTAGTTCCATTTTAGTACCCACCATTAACTTTACATCTGATTTTCTCATCCAAAACAGGTAAAATAACCATAATACCCCTCACTAACAATCAAGTTTATGGTAAAGTTAACGGTGGGTACTAAAATGGAATTAATACAATTTTAGGGTACTGAGGTGATACAAAAAGTATTTAGGGTACTCTAAATGAATTAATGAAAGTTTAGGGTACTAAGGTGACACAAAAAAGATTTAGGGTACTCTAAATGAAATATGAAAGATTTCGGGTATTGAGGTGGAATTAACCCTACTTATTATAGTATTTTATATTGTATATAATACATATATAATTATTTATTTAATAAAAAATAATTAAATAATAATACCCGCCTAGGCACCGTCTAGGCCTCGACTAATCCCCGCCTAGTGCTTAGAGGTCCTCACCGTCCGACTAGTGCCTAATACTTTTTACAACCTTGGGCATGGTGATGGGAGAAACAATCTCAACCATAACTTTCTTGTTTTTTTTTTTTTGCTTTCCACCACAACAAAGAATTTTAGCATGCAATCCTTGACATTTACGCCATGATTTATCTAACGCCTCACAATCTATGTACTTATCTCACAACCCCATCGTCAATTTCATTGCCTGGTTCTTTTTTTTAAACGAGTAGATGGGGTATTGTATTACTGTAAAATGTAAACCTTACAGGTTAGGGCATAACTGCCCAAGATTCTAGATATTAGTCCCGGTCGACCGTAGTCCACCCGACGCTCATGGATCCATAGAAAATGTCTTCTTGTGTATGCAGATTTTAACTCAGGAGTTCCCCTTACCGATATTTCAACAGTACAAGAAAAAACATACCTAAACCAACAAAGCCAAAGACCTAACCGAACTAAAGACAAGTAATAACAAACATTAAAGAAAACTGAAAATAGTGCTTTGAGTGCGGCTTTCCCGAGACTTCCCAGCACCTGTAGTCCCGGGTCTGTGGGTATAGTCCGAAGACGGACCCTCCTACCCCCGCCGGGTCTTCTCATAACAAAGGAGGCTGTGACGCCTCTGTCTGTGGATCCTAGACAAGAACGACGACGTGAAGTATGTCGTGACCCTTGTGTTGCATTACTCTGACACCCCGAGGATGGTCATGTCGCCTAGGGTGATGGCGGCGAGCTTCGCTGTCACGCCCCAAATCCGGTTTGACCGGACTCGAGACGTGAACTTAAAACGATAATAATTAAAACAACTTTAAATGAAATAAGGTTTAAAGTAATAATAAATTGTCACCACAATCCGATAAAAGATTCAACAACTCATAAAACCAAAGTTAAAGTTTAATTCAAATCACAGTACGTCTCTAGACAAGCTAGCCTAGGACACTCGTTAGCTCCCAAGCATCGAGCATCCAGCTAGTACAAATCCCGCTCAAAACCTGAAACACAACAAAGTAAGGGGATGAGCTTTCGCTCAGTAGGAAAAGTAGTTAAGGTTATGAACATCAGTTCACTACCACGAGTAACCGTCCAATTAGGGCATACTAGTAAGCATAAAAAATAAAATTCAAATTAAACAATTACTCCAAGAAAACGGTTGACCTTCACTCAAGCACAACCCATAGATCAAACTCACAATGAAATGAACACATACACTCTTCTCAACTTTGCTCTTGACACTCATCACCTAACAATTCTCAATGGAGCACGCCCATGGTTTTCTCGCAACTGAACACAAGTACGAACTCGCACGACAACATAGAAAATAGGTATAACAACACCTCAAGTCACCAAACACTCTCATAAGACCATAATCACACTTAGAGCAACGCACAAAGCCAAACAACACGCACAGCATACGACGCACAAAGGCAACAGCACGCACAACACACACAGCAGAGACACACAAAACGTAATACAACCATTCCAACATCTCCGGCTATCACAGCCTGTTCAGTTTATGTCGTACCGGAACACGAAGCCTCATTCCCGACATCTTCCCGTCACGTACACTCGGGGTAACATCCCAGACTGGAAATCCCTCAGTCAGACGTCTTCCTGTCACGTAGAATCAGGGCCTCACGTACAACGGACCGGCACATACCTTGGTCGTAAGTCCTCCCGTCACAGAGACTCAGGATAACGGTCACACCGTCCTCGTCCTCAATACTTTACACCAACATACTCTCTCAGTGTAGGTATCATTCTGGACACACATCCTCTTGGAACATAGAGCAAGAGTATAACGCGCATCACAATGCTATAGTTGACCTCGGTATACCAACCGGCCAACTCACCTAAACACACAATCGGTCTATCACTCACCCGATCATATCACAAACAAAGAATCACTTCATATCAAACACGGCACACTTGCCCACACACAGTCACAACATGCTTCACCGAGTATAATCTTATTTAGACTCTCACACAACGGTTATAACACGCATCATGCATCTCAATCAGCACACAACCCTAAGGCTCGACATGGCCATTCTACCAGCACGACAATTTCCCAAGTATTGAAAGCAAGTATTCTAGTGAATCACATCCTACATGTTACTAAGACTCGTCCGGCTATTAATGTAATTGAAAGTGGTTATTCTAGTGAATCACATCCTATATGCGAACTAGGACCTTTCCGGTTATTATTATTAACAAGCATGCATACTAGTAACTTTCCACAATCGAACCGGTATTCGCTACGTTCCCTACCTCAAGATGAACAAGCAGCTACGTCTCCTAGCTGCTGACGTCCTGGCTCGCTTCCTCCTCTACTTCACGGTGTCCTCGAGTCTCCTCCTCCGTCGACCTCGGGTCCAGAGTCTTGGGTCACACAAACAAGTCCCGAATCAGAACTAAACTTGAGTTGAAATAACGAGAAAACACCAATATATGCCCGAGGTCCAAACATAGGCTAAAAGGCCCAAAACTGGGTCTGTCACGGTTCGGGTCACGGATCCTTGGTGGGCTCCGCCACGGGCCTAGTCCGTCACGGGTCTCCTCACCGAGTCGTGACCAACGCCGTCACGGTGCCCGTCACGGATCTGTGACGGGTCTAGAACAGTCCCCTTGTTCTTCCTCCAGCTTCGGTTTTCACGATTTAAACCCCCAAAACCTCCATTGAAGACCACCCTAAGCTCCAAAACAGGTCCTAAACGTGTCTACTTACACACCCACCATGGGTTTCCATCAAAACTCCACAAAAACGAAATTAAACCACTAATTAACATCAATTTCCTCCAAAAATTCATCATCCAAACCCAAACTCCAAAACCCAACCAAGTTCTTCCATTCTCCTCCAAAACCCATGAACCATAAATGCTAGAAACGAAAATAGATGAGAGATTTACCTTGAGGGTGAGGAATATATGAAGAATCAAGAGGTTTTGAGTGGTTTTGGGTAGCAAATGGCTTCAAGCTTCCATTTTGACTGCTTTCTTCTTCTTCAAGCCTCCAAACTCAACTTTCTTCTTCCTCTCTCTCTAAATTCGGCCACCTAAGGATTTGTGCTGAATTGGTTGCTCCAAAACCCTTAAAAGCCCAACTTGAAGTTACCCAAATGCCCTCCTTAAGCTTTAAGTTTGAGGCCAAATGGTCAATCTTAGCTTGTTTCCTCTCATCCAAGCCACATTCGACACTTGTCCATATGGGGACCACTCCAAACATTAATTAATTCTAGCTCAAATATTTTATCGGATTCAGTTCGGAATTGGACCACGTTTGACCGATAAAAGTTCCGGATTGACTTTTCTCAATATTACAGTCCACGGAAAGGAAACGGCCCAACTAAGCTAATTGTGACGACGGCTAAGCTTTTTGGGCCCCGGAAAGGTCCCAAATGACTTCCGGAGTCATCAGTTGACTTTCCGGCAAAAAGTCAACTGTCGCCAACAACCTCCGGTTCGACGGGGATCGACCGGGGGCGGTTCTTACAATCTACACCCCTTAAAAGAATTTTGTCCTCGAAATTTAAACGAGCGTACTCCACTTAATCCTACATCAAGGAATGTCCAATTAAAACTCCCAGTCCAGTAACACCCAAACACACGGAAAACACAAAGACCAGATATTCGATACCGGAAGCCTCCGTCGGTAGAGACGTCGCACCGGCACACGCAACTCTGGTCGAGATATCCTATACTGAAATCGTCCGTCGGTATAGGTGTCATACTGGAGCCTTTCTCATATCGCCCTTAAAACGGAACCAACACACCGACACTTCTCCTCAACTACTTAGTTCACTTAAATCAAGTATCGTGCACGCAACAAACCATAAAAAAATAAGCCCACGTCCCCGTACCGCAGTCCTAGACTCCGCCGGCTGTCCACCGTCCGCTTCTAACGTATCACACCGAAACACACAGCATTGGTCTAAAACTCCTCCCGGAAATCCGTCGGAGCAAAAACACGACACCTAGTGCCAAACACAAACCGTCGGTCTAGATGTCCTACACCGGCATACTCCTTCGATGTAGGCATCATACCGGAACAACACACGGGGAACCACGCGTACGTGGGACCACGACCGTCACTCGGACAAACCACGCCAGACTTTAACCACGATTACGTCACGACCAACCAACACGACATAACAAGGAACTAACACGCAATCCCAAACATCCTGACGTAGGATTTCACCCTGTCGTACGGTCCGGAGCGATAGTACATCTTATCAACATCTTGTCGGAAGGCGTGCGCATCTCGATACATCCAACTCGTCAGCCATTACTATGACGATCTTCCACGAGAGGTAAAACACAGTCAAGGTCGATCAGAGATGGTTACCCAACCAATGATAACACGCTTACCGTCGACACTCGCTCACATGCTACCAATCGAACCAACTTACAAGTTGGCCCACCCATAGTACCACAAAACTGACGACATTACCATTACCAAACCCTCAGGGTTTGAACGGGTTTTTATACCTCGTGCGTACCTTATCCTCGCGCTTCCGCGTCGACTCTGCGCGGTTCTCAAACGTTCACAATTCACGCCATCTCCCAATCGTTTACCGACCAACTCAGGGCCAACAGGGTCGACTCTTTAACCTTTAATTGTGCCCCACTTGGCAACTGAATCGACCTACCATACACTGCTCCGTACGGTGCCATAATGTTACTGGCCTGAAAGCGTGATGGTAGTCGCACACGTCTCGCTAATTCCGGACTCCAACAAAGGTGCTCTCACTTCTACTGTGCTCTCGTAGGGGTCATACTAGTCCTCGCGGAATGCTGGCGTTCGACCTCCGCTTGTTGACAACTGGCGTGCATCGATCCAAACTTCGCATCTAATGCCCGTACTAATATGGCTGTCGTATTGCCCGGTCGTACTGCAATCGATCACCGGTTACCATCGATCGACGCACCGCGTCTTGAGAGTCAGTCCATCCCCAGGATGACGTCGGACGTCGCCAAGTTCAACACAAAAGGTTACTAAGAGAAGGGCGGTCAACAACTCTACTCTCCGACGTACGACACACACTCGTCAAACCACAACGTACTTAGCCGGAATCGGGCACGAATTAAGAAATAACAGATTAACGACTTAAACGATGCAAAAGTTCAACAACTGTCCCAGTAATTAAGCGCAATAGAGTCCAAACGAGTCAAATACAAGTCTTAAAATAGAAAATACGCCTCTGATGTCAAAACAAAAACAACTCCCGGACTCTCGCTAGTCCCGTGCTCCACCACGTCCTCTAACCCACAACATGCTCGAAACCAAGAGCGATCCCATGATCGGAATCCTGTCTCTCCACTCGTGACTCGGTGACGGCATACACCGGACCCTGTCGTGCCGGGGGTCCGGCTCTCGGAGGGAGTGGAAGTGCCACCTGCTGCGCTGCTCGCTGCCTCGGCGTTGGCGCGCTCGCTGCCTGTCTCGGAGCTCTATGCGTCTGAGCCTGACGCTGCTGAAACTGCGGTGACTGCCCAGTCTGCGATTGCTGTGGTCACAGGGCCGACACCTCCAAAAGTCGATCGGGGCACCTGGAGATGAAGTGTCCAGACTGACCACACTGATGACAAAGCGGTGGCCCGGTACTAGACCTTTCCTCAGGTCTACCCGCTGGATGGTCCAGTGATCCGCTGCTCCCGGACAGTCTCGAGCCATGTGACTTGGTCGCCCACATCCGTATCATGTGCGCCCTCTCATGGAAGGTCCAACTGAAGCCACCGACCCAACCTGTCGCGGTCCTCTCGACTGGGTCTGAGTCTGAAACGATCCCGAGGTCCTCTGCCTCCTCTGATCCTGAGTCTCGGACGGCCTCAGAGAGCTGCTCGACCTTGGCCTGACCTCCTGAGTCCTAGCTGTCTCACGGAAACGTGGCTTCACAGCCAAGGCCTGATCCACCAGATCAGTGTATACCTGGGTTCTCAGAACACCGACCCTGTCCGCGATCGTAGGGTGAAGACCTTCCTCGAAGCGTCGACAGCGGAGAACCTCCGTCTAAACCATCTCCTGAGCAAAACGAGACAGGGAGGTGAACCTCGCCTCGTACTCGGACACTGATAGTCCCTCCTGTCGCAGCTCCAAGAACTGTTGATGCCTGTCGTCCAGTACTGACTGAGGAAAGTACTGCTCAAGAAAACGCCGTCCGAATAGCGCAAAGTCATCCCCCACTCGCGCCGCCACCAGTGGTAGACCTCTCCCTCCAGATGAAAAGCTGAGAAAGACAGTCTCAGGCTACCACTCAGAATCCCTGATGTGTCCAGGTTGCGGGTGATCCGCTCCAGCCACCTCTCGGCTGCCTCGGGGTCTGGCTCCCCGCAAAACACAGGTATACTCAACCTGCGGAAGTCTCGCAGCGCCTGCACGGTGTCGTTGTCGATCTGCACAGGTCCCCTAGTAGTCGCTGCAGTGGCAGCAGGTGCAGTCTCCGGTGTCGGAGCTGCAGCCTCTCTACGGGCAAAGGTTGCTGCCAAACTCTCAACAGTGCGGGTCAGCTCCTCTAGAGCTGCCGCCTGGGCTGTCTCAGCCCTCTCGTGCCCCTCAGCGTGTGCACCCTGACACTAGTTGCCCCTGCCGACTCAGCAGTCGACGATTTTCCCCGGCCCCTAGGTCCCCTCGTACCTCGCGGAACATAAGTAGGTGTCATGTCGCAATTCCTCTACACGGATAGCGCACGGGTTCAGACTCTTAACTCAAAAGGACAACACGCTTAGAATAACTAACGCCACACACAATACCACTCATAGTAATAATATACTGAATATAGTAATAGTCACCCAATAGCACACAACAGAGAAGTCAGCACACTAGTGCGCCACACAAATCATATATACACACAGCGGGGGTACACATAGTTTCACACTCAGCAACCACTTCACACAAAAGTCACCCAAACCACAGCTTATACTACAAGAAATTCCACAAAGTAACTACCACACAACAATCACACAACCGACAACAACAACTTAGGTTTAAATGGCTTAACGCGTTCTTTTTCTAACATAACATCCATGTTGACCCAGCGTCGTTACAACCCGGTTTAGGTGTCCCTGAATTACGTTGTAACAACATCCCTCCATTCACGTCCAGCTACAGTGGCCCCTATAGCTGAATCGTGATGGTGCATACACTTCAGTTTTTGTAGAAAATCGGTCATGACCCGTTCGTAAAATAAGCTAACCATCCGCTTATGCGGGACAACCGAACACAGGCGGCAACCAACACTCAATCACAAACACAGCACACCACAAGTTATCTCAGTTACGCACTCGGGTTTCGGTAATTCCGCTTTTACCACCCGGCCAAGTCCACACTCGAACAACAGTTTAACTCAACAAAGACACTAACCACACAGGTTCACCAAAAGTCCACGACTCTTAGGCCGGACAACCGCCAACCCAAGACTCTTTCCGTCTTGTTTCTACGCATAGGACATCTCCACTTGCGTGACCGACACACAGCAACCTAACGACCCAACTCTACCCACCTAGTTGACGTACGGTCCGAGGTTTTGAAAAAAAATCATTTCAAAATGAAACCAGGCTCTGATACCAAATTGTCACGCCCCAAATCTGGTTTGACCGAACTCGAGACGTGAACTTAAAACGATAATAATTAAAACAACTTTAAATGAAATAAGGTTTAAAGTAATAATAAATTGTCACCACAATCCGATAAAAGATTCAACCGCTCATAAAACCAAAGTTAAACTTTAATTCAAATCATAATGGTCTCTAGACAAGCTAGCCTAGGACCCTCGTTAGCTCCCAAGCATCGAGCATCCAGCTAGTACAAATCCCGATCAAGACCTGAAACACAAAAAAGTAAGGGGGATGAGCTTTCGCTCAGTAGGAAAAGTAGTTAAGGTTAGGAACATCAGTTTACTACCACGAGTAAGCGTCCAATTAGGGCATACTAGTAAGCATAACAATTAAAAGTCAAATTAAACAATTACTCCAAGACAACACTTGACCTTCACTCAGGCACAACCCACAGATCAAACTCACAATGAAACGAACACAGACACTCTTCTCAACTCTGCTCTTGACACTCATCACCTAACAATTCTCAATGGACCACGCCCACGGTTCTCTCACAACTGAACACACGTGCGAACTCGGACGGCAACACAGAAAACAGGTATAACAGAACCAGAGCGGAAATCCCTCAGTCGGACGTCTTCCTGTCACATAGAATCAGAGCCTCACGTACAACGGACCGACACATACCTCGGTCGTAAGTCCTCCCATCATAGAGACTCGGGATAACGGTCACACCGTCCTTGTCCTCAATACTCTACATCGGCATACTCTCTCAGTTTAGGTATCATTCTGGACACACATCTCTTGGAACACAGAGCAAGAGTATAACGCGCATCACAATGCTATAGTTGACCTCAGTATACCAACCGGCCAACTCACCAAAACACATAATCGGTCTATCACTCACCCGATCATATCACAACCAAAGAATCACTTCATATCAAACACGGCACACTTGCCCACACACAGTCACAACATGCTTCACCGAGTATAATCTTATTTAGACTCTCACACAGCGGTTATAACACGCATCATGAATCTCAATCAGCACGCAACCCTAAGGCTCGACATGGCCATTCTACCAGCACGGCAATTTCCCAAGTATTGAAAGCAGGTATTCTAGTGAATCATATCCTATATGCGAACTAGGAACTTTCCGATTATTATTATTAAAAAGAATGCATACTAGTAACTTTCCACAATCGAACCGGTATTCGCTACATTCCCTCCCTCATGATGAACAAGCAGCTACGTCTCCTAGCTGCAGACGTCCTGGCTCGCTTCCTCCTCTACTTCACGGTGTCCTCGAGTCTCCTCCTCCGTCGACCTCGGGTCCAAAGTCTTGGGTCACACAAACAAGTCCCGAATCAGAACTAAACTCGAGTTGAAATAACGAGAAAACACCAATATATGCCCGAGGTCCAAACATAGGCTAAAAGGCCCAAAACTGGGTCTATCACGGTTCGAGTCACGGATCCTTGGTGGGCTCCGCCACAGATCTGATCACGGATCTGTGGCCCAATCCGTCACGGGTCTCCTCACCGAGCCGTGACCAACGCCGTCACGGTCTCCCTCACGGAGCCGTGACGTCCTCCGCCACAGTGCCCGTCACGGATCCGTGATGGGTCTGGAACAGTCCGGCTTCTTCTTCCTTCAGCTTCGGTTTTCACGATTTTAACCCCCAAAACCTCTATTGAAGACCACCCCAAGCTCCAAAACAGGTCCTAAACGTGTCTACTTCCACACCCACCATGGGTTTCCATCAAAACTCCACAAAAACGAAATAAAACCACCAATTAAAATCAATTTCCTCCAAAACTTCATCATCCAAATCCAAACTCCAAAACCCAACCAAGTTCTTCCATTCTCCTCCAAAACCCATGAACCATAAATGCTAGAAACGAAAATAGATGAGAGATTTACCTTGAGGGTGAGGAATATATGAAGAATCAAGAGGTTTTGAGTGGTTTTGGGTAGAAAATGGCTTCAAGCTTCCATTTTACTCCTTTCTTCTTCTTCAAGCCTCCAAACTCAACTTTCTTCTTCTTCTCTCTCCCAAATTCGGCCACCTTGGGATTTGTGCTGAATTGGTTGCTCCAAAACCCTTAAAAGCCCAACTTGAAGTTACCCAAATGCCCTCCTTTGATCAAGCCTCCTTTAGCTTTAAGTTTGGGGCCAAATGGTCAATCTTAGCTTGTTTCCTCTCATCCAAGCCACATTGGACACTTGTCCATGTGGGGACCACTCCAAACATAATTAATTTCAGCTCAAATATTTTATCGGATCTATTTCGGAATTGGACCACGTTTGACCGATAAAAGTTCCGTATTGACTTTTCTCAATAGTACAGTCCACGAAAAGGTAACGACCCAACTAAGCTAACCGTGACGACGGCTAAGCTTTTTGGGCCCCGGAAAGGTCCCGAATGACTTCCGAAGTCATCGGTTGACTTTTCCGACAAAAAGTCAACTTTTGCAGAAAACCTCCGGTTCGACCGGGATCGGCCGGGGGCGGTTCTTACATTCGACCCGTCGTTGACGCATGCTAGATTCCCAGGACTTGATCGATCGTAGGAGCAGGGACGGCCAGAGAGACTTGATCGGTTGCCGGAACAGCGGCTGCCAGACGTTGTCCCCGGTGGTTGCGCAGGGTTAGTAGGAGATACGCAAGGGCAAGGATGGCCTTCTCGCCATGGTTGATTTCGGCCGAGACGGGGATGCTCGAGATCGGAGAGCTACGACGCTAGAAAAGGATGGAGGCGGACGGGAAGGTTGCAGAACCTGGAGCAGGCACCCGGTGACACACATCGATTGGAGAAGTGATCGGCGATGGCGAGAGTTCAACTTCTGAGGGGATCGATTCGAAACTCTAAGAGGTTGAGGAGAGAGCGGCGGCTGCGTAGCTATTATATCGTTTTAAAAATTCAGTATTTATTTGTCTCCATTGCCTGGTTCTTCAATTCATTCAATCACATATAAAGTTTGCTATTTTTGCTGTTAGTTATTTCATTTGAATATAACAAGGTTCGATAAAGGACCTGCACTTATAAAACTCAACGCCTCAACTAGTTAGTATAGGGAAACATGTGTCTTAATTGTTTGACTTTTGTGTACTGCACTTATAAAGCTTAACGCCTCAACTTAGTAGAATAGGAGAAACCTGTGTCTTAATTGTTTGCCTTTTGTTTCCCTCGTCCTACCTTTGACTGACTTTTTTTTTTCTCATTTCATAATTGCAACCTGTGACGTTTTCATACAAACTAACAAAATTTGTCAAAGTTAAAAGAATTATTAGTTTCTTTTGTGTAAAATGTCGAAAATATAATTCTGTTTAACTTAGATTTTAAAAAAAATGTCATTAACCCACTCTAGGTTTTCTTAACCCACAAATCTTTTGTTTTTCTAATATTAAGTTTTGTTTTATATACTATATTTCTTTAAATATAAAAACTAGGAGGAGAACTCTGGTGAGAACCATGTTTTAACGTAGGAATCGCGAGAACCAATCTAAGTCATCCATTTTAAGAATGGATGGATGAGATGCAATTGAGTAGTTGACTGCAAAAAAAAACAGCACTTCTTAGTAAGTGGTAAGAGCTTTTTAGTAAAACTATCATATTATTTTTTTAACCAATTCACTAAATTAATTTTTCCCGTTTCGTTTGAACTCCTATTGGCTTCAAACTTGCGCCATTAGTTTTGTTTTTTTAAGGGATTTCAATCAAGATCAGTCATGAATATATTTTGAAGCTCAAAAAAAAAATTATTTCGGGGTAGATTTTTTTTTTTTAAAAAAAATCTGGGTAATTTTTATCAACATTTTGCTATGTATTTATCAATACTTTTACACTGGTTTTATCAACACTTTACACTGGTTTTATAACCTCATTTTCCAAAACTGATCATGATTTTATCACCTCATCGCGTGCTTTTTATGAACACTAGTTTTATCAACACTAAACACTAGGTTTATCATTCAAATTACGTGTGTTTTATCACCCCCATCACATGTTTTTTTGAAACACGAAAAAAAAAATTATTTCGGGGCTAGTTTTTAAAGGAATTATATATGGGTAATTTTTATCAACACTTTGCTCTGGGTTTATCAACACTTTACCCTGTTTTTATCAACACTTTACATTGGTTTTATCACCCCATTCTCCAAAACTGATCATGATTTTTATCATCTCATCACGTGCTTTTTATGAACATCAATTTTATCAACACTAAACACTAGATTTATCATTGAATTACGTGTTTTTTATCACCTCATCACAAGTGTTTTTTTATCAACGTTAAACTCTAGTGTATCACACTTACTATCAAATTGAAAATGGTTTTTATCACCTAATTATTTGTTTCTTATCACCTCATTACCTGTTTTTTTATCAACATTTAGCACTAGTTTGGTACTCCGATATAAAACATTTATTAGTGAAGATTTATCAACGCTCAACATTATTTTTATCACCTTGATATAATTTTTTATTTTCGTGCTTCAAAATATATTCATGACTGATCTTGATTTAAAGCCCTTGAAAAAATAAAAAATTTGGCGCAAGTTTGAAGTTAATCGGAGTTCAAACGAATCGGGAAATATTAAATTAGTGAATTGGTGGAAAAAAATTAGACAATTGTCCACATGGTCCATGCTATTACAATTATGCCATTGCTTGTGTGAGAATAGATGAAAGTGGCGTGAACTATGGTAGAATTGAGATGATGATGTGGCATCATGGTGAATGTTGGATCTTAAATGTGTGTGGCTAGGATTGGTTCTCACAATTCTTATGTTAAGAGTGGTTCTCAATAGATTTCTCCTCAAAAACTAGATCTGATGTTTTTATTTTAAATATATAAAAATTGAATTTTATTTTTATGGATTAAATATTTTTTTTTAAATTCTTCTTTAACAAAAAGTATCCGATCAATTTTTTTATTATGTTAAATACATAAAAATTAGATTTTGTTTTATTGATTAAATACTTTTTTTAACCTAATGAAATTAAAAGAAAAAATAGCCACTCGCTTCTGTCGAGACCCCCCTCCTTGCGTTTATCGAGTCAAACCCTAGCCTATACCTACCTCTGTGTCCTCCGTCGAAAACCTGTCAGCACCGTGTGGTTCGTTCCCATCCATCCCTGTAGCCTTGCATGTCCTCTCGAAGACCGAGCTGGGGCCATGGCTTTTTAATCGTCAACTGGGCACGACACCCTCTGCTTTCTCGCCTTCCATGAGGCACAACAGCGGCGTTGTCCTAGCAATGGTTCGCTGGCGGGGAGGTCCGAGTTCTCCTCACTCGTGCCGGGGTTTTACGAGGGATCGTCCCTGGGCCTCCTCGTGGGGCCGAGACGCCATCTAGGGGTTCTAAAGGTCATGTTTGGTGGCTGGCTCGTCAACCCATGATCTTGCTCTGGGTCCGGTGAAGTGTGGAGACCACGGGCGTCAGGTTCGGGTTCCTGCTTTTCTCTTCTCGCCCTCTCGATTTCCACGGGCGTTGCGTCGAGAAAAATGGCTGACCCATGACCTTGCTATGGGTCTGGTGGGAAGGAGAGGGCGCGGGCGCCAGTCATGGCTTTCTCCGCCGAAGTTCCCACCCTGGGCGGGTCCTCGAGAAGCGGGGATGGGCCGACCTAGGTTTCCGGTTTGGCGATCTCATGTGTCGGGATGGGCGGCAGGGTGGCTATCTTCGCTCTCCGCAGAGTACCGGAGCAATCGGGTCTGCCCTGCTACATGCACGGAAGGCCTGCCATCCCAAACTCATTTTCCGTACGAGGACTTTCCGCTGGTCCGTCGAGGTTTGCTTTGTAGTTTTGCGGTGACGGGGCCTAGACCGCACCATGGGGGAGCACGGTACCCTAGGGTGGTCAAGGGTGGCCGGTGCGCAAGGGCGGGACCCTTTGTCCTTGGATCCATTACCTAATCTTTGAGGGTATCGGGGGTGGGGTGGGGTGGGGGGGGCAGCGTATCCCTGGACCCATGACCTAACTCGGACTCCGGCACTGGATGGGGAATATGTCCTCAGGGGAGGTTCTCTGCTGGATCGATTGCTATGTGCCAGGGGAACGATCCAGGATGGCTTGGAGGAAGAGGTCGGGATTTCCTCTGTTCTCGCCCTATTCGAATGCCATCGTCCTCTACACGGTGGAGGAGGGGGGGGAGGAAGGGCTGGAGTTCTGGTGCAGGTGACAGCACCGGAGGAGAAGATTGGCCAGCGAGTCACAGTACGGGTGAGGGCTGCGTTTCAGCCCCGCTGGGCCACATGAGTAGCTGGCAGGGCTCAGGGGCAAGAAGGAGTCCATGCGGATACCCTGTCTGTCCTAGGTTATTTGGTGGGTTGTCAGTTTCAGGTCGCCTTTATGGCATTTCAACAAAACGCCTTAGACGTTTTCTCAGTAGATAGGGTTATTGTGTTTGCCCCATTATGGCTGTCAGACATGTACTTACTCTTTTCAAAGAATAAATTGCACGTTTACTCAAAAAAAAAACTTTTTTTTAACAATTTCTTCTTTATTAAAAAACAATATATATGATTTTATTGATTTATTTTAAATATATAAAAATTAGATTTTATTTTTATGTAAAAAGTGGATAGTTTATCGTTAGGAATTGTCACGAAAGCTCAACGGATATGAGGGAAAATATGTCATTTAGGAAAATGTTACTATGCACGTGACCAACACGTGTCTAAAAAACTAACGGTAGCGTCAAAACAGACGGATTTCGTTAGTTTGTGTAAAAATATGATTGGTCACAAATAAAAAATGTAAAAACAGATCAGCTACACTTAAGCCGATAAAAACAAACGTCAAACTGAGCTAGGATACAAGGTTTTCGGTTGATATACATAACACATCTCGTAATATTTGACTTTTTGACTAATTATGATTAAATTTTAAAGGAAAACAAATATTCGTAGACAATGGCCTTTGCTTTGTCCAACGCTTCACATCCCTTACCCATAAAACACTCCTTATCTCACAAACCTCATCATAAATTTACAGCGTACCAACATTTTCATTGCCTTTCTTCGGACCATCATGAATATGCATTTGTTCCTCTTCTTCAACAATCATCCCATAATCACTCTTTTCTTCTCTCTTTTTGTGACCATCTTTGTTGCCAAAACATGCTTGTTTCGCAAAGTGAAGAGAAAGCTACCACCTTCACCACCCAACAAGCTTCCCATCCTTGGCCACCTCCACCGGCTCGGCCTCTTTCCCCACCGCTCCCTCCACGCGCTGTCCCGCCGCCACGGCCCTCTGATGCTGCTCCACCTCGGCAGCTCTCCCACTCTCATCGTCTCCTCCGCGGCTGTAGCCAAGGAGATCATGAAGACTCACGACCTCGTCTTCTGCAACAGACCGGAGTCAAGCATTGCGAGAAGGATCTTTTATGGCAACAAAGACTTGGCGTTTGCCCCATACGGAGAGTACTGGAGGCATATGAGGAGCATCACAGTGCTCCATCTTCTCAGCTCCAAAAAGGTCCGATCTTTCGGAGCCATCAGAGAAGAGGAAACGAGTTTAATGATTAATAAAATCATCCAACAGTCTCAGAAAGAGCATGGCTCTTGTGGGGTCAACTTGAGTGACATGTTGGTGTTGTTCACAAATAATGTGATATGCAGGGTTGCTTTTGGGAGGAGGTACAGTGAAGGAGAAGAAGGGAGGAAGTTCAAGGAGCTGTTGGAGGAGTTTATACATGTTATGGGTATTATCGATGTCGGAGACTTCATTCCATGGCTGTCTTGGGTCAAGCATGTAAATGGTCTGGACCAGAGAGTGAAGAGAGTGTCACAAGGGCTTGATAGACTTCTTGACACAGTGATAGATGATCACGCAGCTCAAAAAAGTTCAGAAGGTGTGGAGGAGAATGATATGGACTTTGTGGATGTGCTGCTCAAGATTCAAAAAGACGGCTTAGAAGGTGTTTCGTTGGCCAGAGATAACATTAAAGCAATTCTTCTGGTAAGGATTTAAGGATATCAGTTTTTCATACGATATAGATTGAGTTCCACAACCAAATAACGTGCCACTCTAACTTCTATAAATAACACCCCTAGTGATGCATCCAAAAACGTTGACGAGCACATTTTCTTTTGTAAGGAGCAAATAGAGGCGTGCGTTACTGTTAATCAAAAGATTAAAAAGTAGAGTCAGACGGTCTTGGGCACCTCCCGTAGGCGACCCAACTCCATTGGATCCGTAGAAAAAAGTCTACTTTTTTCGTAGACAACGACTGAGGACAACCTCTTACCGAAATTTCAAACATATTGGACCTAAAACAAGAGGTACAATTGAAACTAACAATCCTACAAAACAAATAAATACTGAAGTTCAGAATGAAAGGAAACCACCCAAAACAATATAAGAGATAGAAGTCTTGCACTGTTGTTTTTGATTTCCCGAGACTTCCCAGTACTGGCCGCCTCAGGACTTGGAGGATAGGTCTTCTTCCTGCCTTCCCCCCCTCCCATGGTCCTCTCATTCTCCATGGCGAGGTTGCTACCGAGCCTTCTCTTGTTGATCTTCGCTCTCCCCCCCATCCATTAGCTGACGGGTCAGTGGAAGCATACCCGAGAGCTCCAGCGCTTTCTTCACTTGGGTAGTCCGGGTGTAGTGTTGGTCTTCCTTTCCTTTGCATCTTTATTTCATTGTTTTCACTTGGATAGGGTCTATACCTCCTATCTGATCTTGAGGCTCCTTCTGCTTTATTGTTCTAATCGCTCTCCCACCCACAAGTAGATCAGGTAAAATGGGGTCTTCATCCTCAGATACGTTAGCCAGATCGCCGAGTTTTGTAATGCCCAGTGTCTCAACTAACAATCCTAAATGCACCACTACATGTTTTGATCTGCCCCGTCCGGGGTGTCCTTAGCCAAGTTGCCGGACTCCGTACGAGCCTCTTTCCCTTTCCCTAGGGATTGAGATCCCAGAGGAGGTAACATAGGGACTCTTCCGTGTCCTGCTTCACTTCCTCCCACAAAGTCCCTGATTGGCTCTAGGGATTGAAAGGTAAGGAGATCATCCACTGACATCATCCGAGGTGCTGTTGGTGCCCTCCATTTCGTCTTGAGAAGACGATCCACATCCAATCCCATCAGGACTAGGATGGATTCATCATACCGTATTTCCTCCCGTCCAACTCTCAGTAAATGTGCTTTGCATGCTTCGATGCGGTGGTTCAGCCTACCATACCGAACACAAAAACCCGGGAGCCTCTCATATTACAGCCCCACCAGCGAGGAGTTAATCTGCCCTGGGAACCGGAGACGAATTCGTCGTCTTAGAGGCCTGTCCACATAAATACTAACACGCAAATACAAAAAAGTCATCCAGGCGACGTGGTTTCAGAATGGGAGCGGAAATTACCTTTGAACCAAGGGCGGAGGCGCGAGTAGGGCTCGGATTTGGGCATTCCGAGCATCTCAAGGGACGATTGTTGCTCTCACCCTGATCTCCATGTAATCAAAAGTAATGGAGTTAGGCTTCATGCATGGTTGGAGGGATACAATAAGAAATGGGTAGCCACTAAATCCCCAAAGGCCTCAATGACGGATGGATTCAATCGTTCTCCTCACCAGAAAGTGGAGCGCTACCACTTTCTTGTTGAGGCACTCCACCTCTAGATCCTGGACTTTCTAGTTGCAGATCATCACCCCACACAGAGTGGTGATGTTGTGTCTCCCAACCCCAACAACCCTACCTGTCATGGAGAACCGGTATCGACCGTCCGCCGGCGTAGTGACGACTTTGATTGAGACCTCTAGAGTTTCCTCATCATCCTCCCAATCGGGTATCGGGGTTTGAGGTGCCCGTATGGACCTGGTAGATAGTCAGCCCGCCAGTGGTTGGAACGTCGTGAGATCGAGAGAGGTGCCTTTTTGTGGTGCAGAAATGGGCCAAGTATCAGGCTCACGTCTCGAACTAGTGCTCTCCATCGCTGGATGTGGTAGATAGAGCCTCGTCCAAGCCGGAGCTTGAGACTCCTGAGGAGTACATGGCTGGAAAGGCTCCTTGTTGCTCCCCGATGCGGCATACATGACTTATGGAGGCGTCCGTGCAGTCGTGGTGTATGAGAACAGAGCTAGCCTTAGGTTTCCCGACGATGAAGGAGTCTGTGCCCTAATCTCTACAAGCGCTGATAATAGAGAGAGTCTGTCGACCATTGTCGGGGTTTTCTCTATGGTCAGAGTAGGTGGAGACAATGACATAGTGGACGACAACTTTGAAAATAGGAAGAGAAAAAAAGAAAATAGAGAGGTTTTGAACCCCTAGTCTCTAAGACAAAAAAATTCTTAATCTATTTATAAATGACCAAGGAGCACACTTCTGAAAATATTTAATATCTTAAAATATATTCATTAACTACTTTTTAGTATTACATTTAGCTGATTAATAGTTTGTAATTGATATATATTATCAACATTTTTCTTATAAGATATCAAATTCTTCGTGGTTGATGTCCATATAAATGTTTTATTCTAATATATACTACTAGCATTTAACCCATCTGCTTTTCATATAACTTTACAATCATATAATGATGATAACTAGTAACTTTTATTATGATATTTACGTATCAATGACTTGATATATTTTTACGACTATTTACTTTAGATGTGTGTTATGGTATAAAAGAAAGTAGTGATAACTCCAAGATATAACTATTTTATGACTTTCGCTCTCATATCCTACTGTTTCTTATTTTTGTTTTACTTCTTATATATTTGGTGACGTAATTTTATATAAAACAACAGTAAAAAGACGTCGCTTGCTACAAATTGACGCACAAGGTACATGTAGAAAGTAAAATGAAAGTAAAAAACCGTAGGATGTGAAAATGAGAGCCAAAGAAGAGTCATCCTAAGAAAGTACTATGATTATTTTAGAGCAAATAATAAAAGAGTAAAAAATAAGTTCAAAGGAATAAAAGGTTGTACTATTTATTTCACATAACTTTCCCAAGTAGATGATTATTACTTTGAGAGTAAACTACAAATGCATACCCTTAAGTATGCATGTTTAACCGATGAATACCTTGAAGTTTAAAGTTAACTGATGCAGACCCTAAAGTTACGAGTTGTAACTCAAAACCCATCTGTCAGCTAAAATGACGAAAATACCCTCAACTACACTTCAATAAATATGTTAAAAAAATTATTTAAAAATTACTTTTGTTATATATATATATATATATATATATACTTATTAAATGACTTCATTTTTATTTAAAAAATCACTTCATATATATATATATATTAAAAAAATCACTGAGGGTATTTTCGTCATTTTAGCTGACAGAAGGGGTTTTGAGTTACAACCCGTAACTTCAAGGTATGCATCAGTTAACTTTAAACTTCAGGGTATTCATCGGTTAAACGTGCATATTTAAGGGTATGCATTTGTAGTTTACCCTTACTTTGATTCAATATAAGATAACCTTTTGCACACCTCTTCCTCTTATGTTTCTTCTCAAGAACTCTCTTCCATTTATAGTATAAATTTTATAAATATGGGGATAAATATCATCTCGACCTATGGTCAAATGTCGATTTTCATTTCTTAAAAGTGTGTGATTTTCATTTTTAAGTCATGTCAATAAATTTATTTAATTTTCAAAGAACGGTCAAAGAACAGAAAAATTTGTTAAAGATATCACTGATATTTTGAAAATTAACTAAAGTCACTGGCATGACTTGATTTAAAAAAAAAACAAGTCATCGGTAAGAGTTCAAAATGAAGGTCGCGCACAATTAGAACATGAAAACAATGTCAAATTGTAGGACGAAAATGATGTTTTTTCTTGAATAATAATATACATGTTTATGTGCTTACCATTAATAATGCATGTCTGATTTCTTATAGGATGTTTTTGCTGGTGGGACTGATACGACATTCACAGTTCTAGAATGGGCCATGACAGAGATGTTAAAGCACCCACATGTCCTAAAGAAAGCACAGAAGGAGATCAGAGATATTGTTGGACGCAAACAAACTATAACAGAGGCCGACATAGAGAAAATGCAATACTTTAAAGCTGTGATAAAAGAAACTCTTCGGATACATCCTCCAGTCCCATTATTGCTTTCACGAGAATCTTTGAAAGACGTAAGAATACAAGGCTATGAGATTGCTGCAGGAACAAGAGTTATAATCAATACATGGACATTAGGGAGGGACCCGAAAACTTGGGAAGACCCTGATATTTTTAGACCAGACAGGTTCATGGGGAGCAATATAGATTTTAAAGGACAAGACTTTGAGCTAATACCATTCGGAGCAGGAAGGAGAGGATGTCCAGCAACTATATTTGCCACAACCACAATTGAGTTTGCAATGGCAAGTCTACTCTACGAGCTTGATTGGGTACTGCCTAGTGGTGCAACAAGCCAGAATCTCAATATGTCAGAATTGTGTGGCTTGTCTTTACAGAAGAAAGTACCCTTATTTGTCGTTCCAACTCCACACTCCCTTTGAAGATTATTGTATGTAATTATCTTATAAAGTACGTTGTACGGAAATAAATTGTTGTAATATATTGATAAAATAAAATTTTGATTTTTTATGACATTGTTTCTTCAAGTTACATAAGATAATGACATCTTCTGAATCTGCCCACGAACTAAAATTGCATAAAACAACATAAATGTTAATAGTATTGATATTGTGTTTACGCGAACTTAGATTTTGTAAATTTATGACTTTTGCTTTCATGTATCTTTCGGAACTACATATATAAAATAATAAAACAATTAATTGTAGGGTTAATATCATAAAACCACATACAACTATACACGAAAATCAAATAATACAAAAAAAATAATATTTTTGAATGGGATGTGCAAGATGATCCAATTAAGTTGCAATTTAACGAGGTTATTAAAAGTGTATGCATACACGTGTTGCGTATTCAGATTGGCAGTGGAGTTGATAGTCATGGCCACAATAGGACGTCCGAAGCTTTGCAATCTTTTGATGCCTGTAATGACAGTAGAAGTTCTACCAAGATTGAGAACAAACTTGCTTCAAGGGGAATGGTTTTTCATGATTGGATCATGGCTGGACGGGGAAGGGCGAAGTTACACTGTTTTGGATGAAGGAAACGGAGCTGCAAGATGACATTGTTTGGATAAGTGGTTTCGGGCTAGGTGATACGGTGTCGTTTCGGTACTTCTCTCCCAAATGTTAGGGTTGCATAAAAGTGTAGTCGTTGTTCCAGAGTCGGACATGACTGAAGAAGAAGATAATCCTAGCCTAGCCTTAGTAGCTGTAGTGGTAGACATAGAATAAAAGCATGATCGATTAACGATTGGCATCTCTCTTGTAATTGTTCCTCAATTGTCAACCCAATACTCATTTGTTTGCATTATCTTCGGGTGTATGCGCGTTATGTATTCTAGAATCACATGTAGCACTTTTGACAATCAAAGCAACTGGTTCGCCGTCGCCGACCCTCTAAGATTCGTCGGTGTTGTCGTTAGGAAGGAGAAGGTCGAGCTAACGTCTCGTAGAGGAAAGAAGAATTAGGTTGGTTATCCTCAACCGTAGCAACCACCTGCTCCTCCGCCATCGATATGGTTTGTCTTCTTGTTCCTCTCATACTCCCTGTCATTTTTGTCTTCAATCTTCTCCAACAACACTTGAAAACCCAGATCTGACATTTGCGTGTTAGAAGTAACAAAACCTCGTTGTGTCAAGATCAGAGTCGCTTGTCTCAGATACAACCTCGCGACAGACAGTGATTTAGATATTACGGGGTTGTTTTATTCTTGCTTGGTGTGACTACTATATAGATTCCATACGCCTTCTACTAGGGGATTTTTAGGTTTGGGAAATTTTGGATCCCATTAGATGAAAATATTTTATTGTTAAGACCTTCCACAATTTGCTAAATAGGTTGGTTTGGGGGGGGGGGGGGGGGGGGGGGATATAGGAGGAGACTAGACCCGATTATTGGGAATAGTGTGGGTTTAGTCATTTTGATGCCACAGTTGGAGTAGTCTGATTCGGTCTATTATGAGTCCAATCTCGTCGGAAAAAAACGAACGTATTTAGGAAAAGGTTAATAGTATTATTTCGTAACGGTGTAATTGGATATGATGTTAAAAAAATGGGAAAGATGACCCAACCCGACGTATATTATTATTTCTTGAAATGTTTGAATGAAAGTACAACATAATACGATCTACGTGCCATCTTTTTGGGCATTGAGTAATGGGTCTGGGGTATAATATAACGACATGATTTCAAATTTTATTCTCGGTATTCCATAATCAAAGATGGTAAGTGACGTGGAAGAGGTAGTGTCATTTCTACAAGAAGATAGCCGATATTGTCACGTGACTGTGTCAAAGATACGATAATATGATAGTATTTGTTATGTTCTTGTAGCAATAACACTACTGCTTCCACGACACCTACCACCTTTGATTATGGAAAACTAAGGCACAATTTGAAGTCGTGTCGTTATATTACATCTCCAAAATCCATTACAAGTTGTTGACCGCCCGTACAGGACCTTCTTGTATTGCCTACAAAACACATCACTTGCGATCTTTGTTTATGCCGGACAAACTACGACTCCATTCCTCAGGAATGGTCCCGCACGAGGATCCATATGTTCTTCCATATGAAGGAGTGTTCGTATTTCTCGACATACACCTACTCCGCAAGAGCCAGGAGCTGGGCGTCGGACCAACATTGTTTGTAAATCATATTCAACTCTTCCTAGAACACATTGAACCACTTCACCTTCGGGTTGATAACTGTCCAATGATATTTACAGTTCTCGGCGGACCGCTCAGTCGCTGAGATTTGACGGGTCATATGGGCGAGCTCCTCTCGTATGCTAACGCAAAAGGTATCGCCAGATTAACCGCCTCCTTGCTCCGCCATTTTGAGCCACAACACACCATTTTGACCTCCTCAGGTCGACTCCACTTATGGTACATGCGTAGCATCCTTGGCGGGTTGACATTTAGTCGTGCACACAAGGCCATCGGTGGAATTTGTGTTCTCGATACGGGTTTCCCGTGATATAGGGGTGTTGATCTCGATCCCGGCTCCATGAAAGATCCTTCAAAGTGGGAGTTGTCGGCCTTTGGTGGATAAACAGGGGCTGGACGCTAGGACAATGGAGAAACAACGGCTCGTGGACAGACGGTGGCTCGTAGACAGATGGCCGCTGGTGGAGAAACATTGGCTGGTAGAGAAACGCCAAAAGAAGAAAATGTTGGTGGAGATACGGTTGTGTGAGACATGGTAGCTAGTGATACTTCCAGTGGCAAACAGATGTGGAGAAAAGGTAATGGAAGAAACGGTGGTGCTGGAAACGATGGTGGTAGAAAAGCGGTGGAGAAACGTAGGTGGCAGAAACGGTAGTGGAGAAACAGTGGAGCTTGAAGAAGACAAAGCGTGAGTATGCATGAAGAAGGCGAAGCATTGAGGTCTGACTTCACACGCGATAGGCCCGAATCCATCGATTCGACCTGGGTTAGAGTCTGCGTATTCATCGACGTCGAATATGAGCTTTCACAAATTCGACGTACACCCAACTCTACCGCAAAGATTCGACGCCCTTTCTCTTGCATACGTACGATTCGATGTGTTCATAAGACGCCGTTTCGAACCAACTATGGGTGATCTAATCATCCGATTCCATACGCCTAAGTTTTTTTTCTTCTTTATTTTCAATTTCGATAAATACATGAATACTTAATTTTCTTTATTATTATTATTTTTTCTAAAAATTAATTTCAAATTATAAAATTAATAATTATACTAATTACAAACTAATGATTGATTATAAGGAATTCATTAAAACATAAGTAATTAATCTAAACAATTTTAACATTTATTTATTTTAAATAAAATTTATTAAATTATTTTAAAAAGTAACTAATACAAATAAAATAATAATTATGATTTTTTTGAAAATGAATGATATTATTAATAATTAATAATGAATTATTAAAATTAATGATAAAAAGGGTAAAATAGTCTTTCAACTAATAAGACTACTTAATCTAAATTGGAAAAACGATAAAACAGTCGTTTCACAAAATTCTATTAGTTTTTTAACTCCAAAATGCACAAAAGGTTCATGGACCGAACATAAGGGTACCAAAAAAGTCATTTTCAAACATGTGGGTTCTTAAGGTTTGGGGACCGAACAAAACGGTACCCAAAGGTATTTATCCATATTTTTAATATTATTATTTTTCCATATTTTTAAATTTTGATAATAATCCATATAAAAACCCTATTTTTGTTTAACAATTTCACCCGTTTTTAACAGGTTTTTATTAAAGAAAAGACACTTCCAGAGAGGGAAGCATCCGATGGTCAAAGACCATAAAAACGATTACAGAAAGATCTCCCACAATGGAGCTAAATGGCATAACCCTTTAAAAAAAACAAAAGCAAAAAAAAAAAAGACCCTATCCCTACCGACCAGGTAAAGCTTTGAGATCTTACAAGCATTAGCCGCCCCCTTGGTCCACATCTCCGCAGTAGAAGGGACGTTTTGAGTCGCACGTTCACAACAAAAAGAATGAGTAACCGGCCTATGAACAGTGAACGTTCCTAACGAAGACTTCTTCATTGGACGACCCACACGAGGTGACTCGAGGAGCAAAGCAGCCTTCCATGGGGGCTCAACAACCTAATCCTGAGTAACAGCCAAAGCACCATCAACTATCGAGATGGGTTCAACATCTTCTGCTACTACCGAGACACTGACTGAATCAGACACACACATCTGAACTGGACCAAGGCCCAAAACAGGAGCCCCACCATCTAATCCAATCTGCTCAGGAACCTGGCCTGGCCCAACCGAAACAGCTACAACACCTGGATCAGATTAAACAGGACCAGCCATGGAAGGTCCCAAACTAGGCCCAGCACTTACCTAAGAAACACAGCCCAAAACGATCTCACAACCGTGAAAGAGTCGTCTTCAACCACCATACGACCAATCCCAAGGATTGATCCCCTTGATTTGAATTCAAAAATCAATCACAGGAATCAAGGAGGCTGTCACGCCCCAAACCTGGTTTTGACCGGACTCGAGACATGGACTTAAATAAATAAGTAAGAAAAGACAATTTGAAGAAATAAGTTCCAACAAAGTGCTCCGAAATCCATAAATTCGATAAAAAGAGTCAACAACTCATAACAAACAATAATAAAGTGTTTAGTTCGAATAACAATACGTCACTAGACCACTAGACAGAACCCTCGCTGGCTCCCAAGCGCCGAGAATCCCGCTAGCACAGATCCCGCTCAAGACCTGAAAGACAACAAGGTAAGGGGTGAGCTTTCGATCAGTAGGAAAAGTAGTTAAGGTTATAAACATCCGTTCATCACCACGAGTAACCGTCTAATTAGGGCATACTAGCAAAGCATAACTACTAACAACGTCCATGGGAAGTTACCAACCACTCAACACTCTCACAATACCATAATCACACTTAAACAAATGCACACAACCAATCATCAAGCAAGTAGCACACAGCAGAACAAACACATAATCCACACAATAGTTCCCAATATCACCGGCTATCACAGCCCGTCCCACTTATATCGTACGGGAACACACATCATCGGTCCTGACATCTTCCCGTCACGTAGACTCGGGGTAACATCCCTAACCGGCAATACATTCAGTTGGATGTCTTCCTGTCACACAGACTCGGGGCCTCATGCATACCGGACTAGCACATACCTCAGTCGTACGCCTTCCCGTACCACATTGCATCGGGGTAATGATCACACCATCCTCGTCTTCGATACTCTACACCGGCATCCTCTCTCAGTGTAGGTATCATGCCAGACACACCTTCTCTTGGAACACACCTCAAGAGAAGAACACGCATCACAATGCCATAGTTCGACCACGGTATACCAACCGAACTAACTCACCATAACACAGCACATCGGTCTATCACTCACCCGATCATATCACAACGAATGGTTCACATCACATCACGCATGACACATTTGCCCAAACATAGCAACACATGCTACACCGAGTATAACCTATCATGCTTCTCAATCTAGCAATGGCTAAGTCACACATCATGCATCTCAATCAAAGATCAGGCATTTCAATCAACATGCAACCTAAGGGCTCGACATGGCCCGCATGCATTTCTACACCACAACAATCCCAAACTTACGGCTCGACATGGCACGTGTCACGCCCCAAATATGGTTTTGACCGGACTCCAGTCGTGAGGTAAAAAGATGATAGAAGGTGATACATAAATGAAACTTGATAAGGCAAAGATCCGAGTAAAACAAATTCTGGCTCAAACGAGGAGTCAAAAGCTCGAAATATAACTAAATACGATAGGTTCAAAACAAACGACAAAGTACGTCTCTAACAAAGACACCGCCAGACTCTCCACGAGCTCCCGAGCCCTGGAACATACTCTAGATCTACTCATAAAGGAAACCAGTACAAACAGTAAACAAGAAAGGGGGGTGAGCTTACGCTCAGTAGGAAAAAGTGGTGAAGTAAAAGAGACCCCCGCTTGGCAATAAAACACAGTCTGTACAATTATCTGAAGGTTCCGATTAGTACGATTAACCAAAAAAACACCATAGTCAAAGATCAACAAGAAATGCAATGCTTAATAAAACAGTAACTCAAGGAGATCAAGGAGAAGCAGTTTATTCTTTAATAAAAACAACTAAAGAAAGTACGAATAACGTCACATCGATAACTTAACCCACAATACTCCGATCCACAATTGATGAATGTATCATATCGTATTGCCCCTCGGTCCAGAGGAGACATATCGTCGAGGCTACCGGAAACATCCCTAAGAGGACACATATCATCGGAGCTCTCAGAAATGTCCCCAAAGGACCATAGATCATCGGGTGTAGTAAGATGTCCTCCCGGAAACACTCCCGCAGGAACGCATACCCTCGGGGTGAAGCAACCAGTAAACAATCCCCTCAGGGTAACAACCTCACGTCATACCGGAATTCCCTTCGGCCTGGACGTCTTCCTAGGATTCACATCGGGGTACAAATACAAACCATCGGTCTAGGTACTACACTACATCGACATTCCCCTCGATGTAGGTACCATACTGAATCACAAACCATCGGTCTACGTACTACCCCACACCGGCATACTCCCTCGGTGTAGGTACCATACCGGAACACAAACCATCGGTCTAGGTACTACCCCACACCGGCATACTCCTTCGGTGTAGGTACCATACCGGAACACAACTCCTCTTGGAACACACAATACGAGAATAACACGCATCACAAGTCATAGTTCGACCACAGCTTAGCAAATCCAAGAGTCTTACCACAACACGCACAAGAAATTTCATAATAACAATCATGCTTACCGTCATGACTTACCAGCCACGTTCCATCGGTCTATCACTCACCCGATCATACCATTTGGCATAATCAATTCACAATCAACAATCACTCAATCAATCATAACACGGACCAACCATTCACATACAATCATCACAATTCATCTAGTTTAGTATGACTCTTGTATTAACCTAGGGACGAAACATGCATCGATACTAAGGACGAACAGTCATCAATAAATACATTCAACAAGCAATCCTAAGGCTCGACGTGGCCATTCTACCAGCACGACAATTTCCCAAAGTATTGAAAACAGTTAACTAGTGAATCACATCCTATATGCATACTAAGACTCGTCTAATTATTATTGTAATTGAAAAGTAGTTATTCTAGTGAATGACATCCTATATGCAAACTAGGACCTTTCCGGTTATTATTATCCTATAGGCATACTATTAGCGTTCTTTAAATTAAGAGGATAGTTTGGTAATTTTCCCTACCTAGAAAACTCCAACGCTCAAATACTCCTAGCTGCTGACGTCCTGGCTAGCTTCCTCCTCGTCCTCTCACGGGGTCCCAAAGTCTTCCTCCTTCCTCGAGCTCGGGTCCACGGTCTTGGATAACAAATTAAAGTTATAATTAATAACTAACCCAAAAAGAACGGTTTTTAAAGCGAAACCCTAGATTAACCTTAACGATAAAACTTGGGCTAAAAGGTAAATTGGGCCCAAACTAGGCACAATTCGGACAACCCACGGATCTGGAAACCGGCCCGAAATCCGACCCGGCCCGGTAACCGACCCGGACCGTTCCTCTTAGAGGCCTGGAACCAGGCCCGGACCGTGCCTCTCAGAGGGCCGGTACCGAGCCCGAACCGTGCCGCTCAGAGGGCCGGTACCAGGCACATTCCGTGCCGCTCAAAGGGCCGGAACCAGGCCATTCCCGTGCCGTGTTCCGTGTCAGATCTGGGCAGTACCAATCCTTCTTCCCTAACTTCGTTTCTATGAAAAACCACTTCAAAACCTCCATTTTCAACATCACCAAGCTACAAAACAGTCATCAAAAACCACCAAACTTCAATACCCCCCATGGGTTTCAACAAAGCTTCAACAAACACAACAAAACCCACCTAACTTCACTAATTTTCCACCAAAAATAATCATCTAACAAAACTAACCACAAAACCAACAAGTTCTAGCAAAACCCACAACTCAAAAGTGATTGAAAGGAGAATTTAAGAGTCCACTTACCTTTAGGATGATGAGATGGTGGAGAATGGAAGGTTTTGGAGAGATTTTGATAAACAAAAGGCATCGAGTTCTTCCCTTTTCTTCCTTTCTTCTTCCTCAAGTCAAGAGCTTCTCTCCTCTCTCTCCCCTTAGTGAATTTCGGCTGCAATGGTGAAGGAGGAGCTGAATTGTCATCAAATAAAGCCTTTAACCTGTAGTTAAAATGACCAAAAGGGCCCTCCTCTTTTCCTTCTCCTAATTTGGCACTTATGAGGGTATAAAGGTCCATTTGCATCAATTTCTTTCCTTCCAAGCTAACATGGACAAGTGTCCATATGGGGACCACCTTATCCCTAATTAAATCCAGCAACTTTAAATAATTCGGATTTAGTCGATAAAAAGTCCCGGTTTGACCAAAAGTTGACTTGTCCAAAATTACAGTCAAACAAAAGGAAATGGACCAACTAAGCTAACCGTGATGACGGCTAAGCTTTTTGGGCCCGGAAAGGTCCCGAACGACTCTAGGAGTCATCGGTTGACTTTTTCGGCCGAATGTCAAACTTCGCCAAAACTCACCGGTTCGACCACTACACCAGCTTTTTACTTCTGCGACTAGGCACTTTGTATGTAGTCATAGAAGTTTATTTCCTCTACGACTACATTTAATGTAGTCGCAGAGGTAATAACCTCTACGACCACATTACATGTAGTCGTAGAAGATATATGCCTCTACGACCACATTACATGTAGTCGTAGAGGATATATGCCTCTACGACTACATTCTGATGTAGTCATAGAGGCATATATTCCTCTACGACTACACTTAACGTGGTCGTAGAGGTATACATGCCTCTACGACTACATCGAATCATAGTCGTAGAGGATATATTCTTCTACCACAAACATATATGTAGTCGTAGGGGTATACATGCTTCTACGACTACATTTCTCATTCCGTCTTAGAGGTAATAACGTCTTTAATTCCCACCAACTTGCCATTACATTCCCTACCAAACTCTTTCTTCTCTCTCAAAACATTCATTCCTCTAAAAAATCTGCAGAAATTTTCTCCCTCTCAAAAAACCTCTCAACCCAACATTTCTTCTTCTCTACTCAAGGTTCCTTTATATGATCAATCTACTTCCAAACAAATCATGACGTCAAGAAACTCGTTAATGGTATGCTATATATATACTTCATTATATTTTTATAGATATATTCTAGTTTGTGGAATAATTTTTTTTATTTATGTATAGTACTATATATATTTGATTTACAATATGCATGACTTAATTAACTAATTAATTAGTTTATATATGTATATACTCATTTTGAAGAATGTATTTTAGTTTTTTTGGAAGATATAATTTTATCATGTATATATGGTTTGTTAATATTCATCTAAAATATTTAAATTAATTTAAATTAATGTTTGTATAATATACTCATTTTGATGAATATATATTTGTTTTGTGTGGAAGAATTTATTTTTGATTTATATATATGCCTAGATGGATAGAAGTTGGATGAAGTTGCCAAGAAAGGATCCAAGGCATGTGAAAGGTATTTTGGGGTTTATCGAGCATGTCATAGTTAATGGTCAAAAATTCGGTGTGGATGATCACTTTCGGTGTCCATGTCGAAATTGTGCGAACGGCGGTTGGTCGAAAATCAATGAATTGATCGATCATTTAAGTAGTAAAGGGATTGGTATTATGAGAAATTACCAAATATGGCAGTATCACGGGGAAGCACACCTCATGCCTACTGAAGCAGAATCTAGATTGATAGATATGCAGGAGATGGCTAGATATCATGAGGCATCATCATCCGGTCCTAATAGTTATATTATTAATAATGAGCCTTCATCATCCGTTGATTACGATGAAACAAGGGAGTATGTTGAAAATGCGTTCCCTTACCGTGACACGGTTGAGCGGGAAGATATGGTTGATTTTGATGAGTACGATATTGATGAGACGGTTGCAAGGGAAGATGCAGACAAGTACAGGAGATTATTGAGTGTGTATAAAACACCGTTGTACGAGGGATGCACTGGTTCCGATAGATTGACCACCATTATGGAGTTGATGTCCTATAAAGAAAAATACAAAGTGTCGAATAACGCGTTTGACGAAATGTGTACAATGAATAGGAAAAAATTTCCTCGTCCGAACACGTATCCAAAATCGTTTGCTGATGCGCAAAAAGTTGTGAAGGACGTTGGGTTGGGTTATGAAACATATGATGCTTGTGAAGATAGTTGTTGTTTATACTACGCTGAAAATCTACATTTGAAAGAATGTCCTATTTGTGAAAAAACTCGGTACGATGGGAGAGGGAGGGCGAAGAAAACCGTTAGGCACTTCTCCATCACAGAACAGTTGCAAAAGTTGTATAGCGCACCTGACATTGCAAAGAAAATGAAGTGGCACGCGGAAAGGGCAGTCAATCCTGACATTTTGAGGCACCCAGCTGATGGTGAAGCTTGGATTGAGTTCGACAGGTTACATCCTAGATTTGGCAGTGAGAAACGTAATGTGCGTCTAGCAGTAGCCACAGACGGGTTTTGTCCATTTGGTGCAAGTGCCGTGCCTTATAGCATGTGGCCCGTTGTTGTGATTCCTTACAATTTGCCCCCGGACATGTGCATGCAGAAGAGTTTAACATCTTATCATTGCTGATATCAGGTGAGTAGCCTAGAAAATGTTTTAATATCATGTTGCGTATTATTAATTATTTGTTCTGACATAATTTTGAATTTAACATATATATATTATCATCAATGAATATTAGGACCGAAGTCGCCTGGAAAATGTTTGAATAACCTGATGAGACCGTTGATGGATGAGCTCCGCATGTTGTGGGATAATGGGGTAGTGACGTTTGATGTGTCCGTTAATCGGTCATTCAAGATGCGAGTCGCAGTACTGTGGACCATTAGCGACTTCCCAGGGCTCGAGATGTTGGGGGGAATTCAGACTAAGGGTTACTTGGCATGCCCGATATGCTTGGATGACCTGGATTCTCGTCACAGCCACAACAGGACGTACTACTACGGGGCGCGAAAGGACTTGCCGCTGGATGATAAACGTCGCATGGATAAGAAAAAATTTGACGGAAAAAGGGAGATGAAAGTCAACAAGCCCGCACGTTCAGGTCAAGAAGTGTACGACCTCGTTACGAGTGGAACCTACCCCGTACTGTCATTGCATCCAAAATTTCAAAAAAAAAAATCGGTTAGGTCATGTTGGACACATAAGTCGATTTTCTGGGATCTCCCGTATTGGCATACATTGGGGACAAGGCACGCATTGGACGTGATGCACATTGAAAAAAATGTATGTGACAATATTCTTGGGACGCTGTTGAATTTGACAGGAAAGACTAAGGATGATTTGAAAGCCAGGAAATCGTGGAAAACGAATGGTGTGCACAGGGATTTATGGCCTTCTGTGCTGCGCGAGAAGACTTACCTACCATATGCAGGATACACGGTTAAGCCAGAGAAGCTTGAGGAAGTGCTGGAAGGGCTTTCATCAGTACGTTTTCCATCGGGCTATGGAGGAGGCCTAAAAAACAAGATCAACATAAAGGACAAGAAGTTTTACGGACTTAAAACTCACGACTGCCACGTTTTGCTGCAGTGTATACTTCCTATCATAATACGTCCATATGTGGCACCAAAAGTGGCTACAGTGATCTGCGACCTTGCCGATTTATTCAAAACCCTTTGTTCACGTGAGTTGTCAAAGAACCGGGTTATGCAGTTGAAGACAGAGATTGTTGACATAATGTGCAGGTTAGAGATGATATTTCCTCCACGTTCCACACTATCGTACTGCATTTATGCAAACACCTCCCAGATCAAGTCCTTCAAACGGGTCCTGTACAGTACACTTGGATGTTTCCCATTGAAAGGTACATAAATATACGTGTAAGTAATTATTAATGTATATATATATATATATATATGTATTTTACTTGCATGTATTGATATATATATATATATATATATATATATATTTATATTTATATATATGCAGAGAACTTGGGTACTATAAATCTTGGGTACGCAACTTCCGTTACCCCGAAGGTTGCATCGCGGAAGCATACATTCTTCATCAATGTTCGACGCATATGAATTTATATCTCAATAACAGAGTTGTGAACACAAGCAATAATATCGACCCCGCGTCAGTCAGTTGGAACATTTCAGTGTATGATGAAACAGTGAAGCCGTTACGGCCTACATGGGCTCAATAGTTGAGCGTATCGGAAATCGCACTTGCACATTGGACCGTGATGACAAACTGTGATGAAGCTGACAAAGCGTACAAATCTTTTACAACGATGTACACCAATGTGTTTGGCAACAACACCTCTGTAAATTTATAATTTTAATGTGTTCATTCATCATTCATTCATATATATATGTTCTAACAGATGACGCCTTATTGGCAAAACGGAGAATATAAAGGAGCAGAAATGATTTTCAATGGTGTCCTATCCCACTTTGTCTATAAACAATTTTATGCAATGATATATTTTATGCTAGCGCCAAAATGGTTGGAGGATTGTACATATTGGATATGGATAACAATGCCTCAAGCTCTATATATAATGTAAATACCAAGAGGTCTAAGTCCAATGATTTAGACCAAACTCTTTTATGGCATTGTCGTTTAGGCCACATAAACGAGAAACGCATATCAACACTTCACAAGTGTGGACTTCTTAGTCCATTCGAATTTCATTCGATTGATAGATGCGAATCTTGTTTGATGGGAAAACTGACTAAAGCGCCCTTCATCGGTCGCGGTGAAAGGGCGGGTGACTTATTGGGGCTAATACACTCGGATGTGTGGACCAATGAGCACACTTGCCAGGAGGGGTTTTAGCTACTTTATCACATTTACTGACGACTTCAGTAGATATGGTTATGTCTATTTGATGAGACATAAGTCTGAAGCTTTTGATAAATTCAAAGAGTTTAAGACTGAAGTAGAAAACCAGCTCGGGAAAAGTATTAAAGCACTTCGATCAGATCGAGGTGGAGAATACTTGACCACAGAGTTTTTAGATCATCTAGCAGAAAGTGGGATCCTTTCGGAATGGACTCCTCCCGGAACACCACAATTGAATGGTGTGTCCGAACGGAGAAATCGGACTTTATTGGATATGGTCCGGTCCATGATTAGTGGGACTGATCTCCCAATCTCTTTCTGGGGTTATGCTCTGGAGACGGGCGCATTCATTTTGAATCGGGCTCCGACGAAGGCTGTGGAAGGGACACCATTTGAGAAATGGCGCGGGAGAAAGCCCGTTTTGTCCTTCCTGAAGATTTGGGGTTGCGAGGCTTATGTGAAACGTTTAGTTCCGACTAAGCTCGAACCAAGATCTGATAAATGCACCTTCGTTGGGTATCCCAAAGAAACAATGGGGTACTACTTCTACAAACCCAGCGAGAACACGGTGTTCGTCGCTCGGGGTGGGGTCTTTATGGAAAGGGAGTTTATTTCCAAAGACGTCAGTGGGAGGGCTGTACATCTAGAAGAAATTCAGGGTGGTACAGATCCAACTGATCCACTGGACAACCCTGTAGAAGAGCCTGAGATGGTCGTAGAGCAAGGACCAGTTCCTGCAACAATTCCAGAAGGTCCAAGGCGATCTGAAAGGGTTAGTCGTCCACCTCCGAGATATGGTTACTTTGTGTCTGGAGGTGATGGTGAGCTTGTGGTGGATCACGATGATCCAGCTACATTTCAGGAAGCTGTGGACGGACCCGACTCTGAGTTATGGCTGGGAGCCATGAGGGAGGAAATGCAATCCATGTCGGTCAACCAAGTCTGGGAACTGGTTGATCCCATCGGTGGTGTGAGAACCATCGGATGCAAATGGATCTTCAAGGTGAAGATGGACATGGAAGGCAACCCTCAGACCTACAAAGCCCGACTGGTGGCGAAAGGTTATAGGCAGATCCAAGGGATTGACTATGAGGAAACCTTTTCCCCAGTGGCTATGGTCAAATCTATCCGAATTCTTCTTGCCATAGTTGCATATCACGATTACGAGATATGGCAAATGGATGTCAAAACCGCTTTCCTAAACGGAAATTTGTCGGAGGACGTTTATATGTCTCAACCCGAAGGTTTTGTCGATCCGAAGAATAAGGGAAAGATTTGTAAGTTGTTGAAATCCATTTATGGATTGAAACAAGCTTCTCGGAGTTGGAACCTTCGTTTTGATGAAGCTGTAATTGGATTTGGCTTTATCAAGAATGAAGATGAACCTTGCGTTTACAAGAAGGCAAATGGGGGTATGATTACCTTTCTGGTGTTGTATGTCGATGACATACTACTCATTGGAAACGACATCCCAACCTTGCACGAGACTAAAGCTTGGTTAGGGAAGTGTTTCTCAATGAAGGACTTAGGCGATGCTGCTTATATCTTAGGGATTAAGATATATAGAGATCGCACCAAGAGGGTCTTGGGTTTAAGTCAAAGCACCTATGTGAACAAGGTATTGAGTAGGTTCTCAATGCTTGATTCCAAGAAAGGACTCTTACCCGCACGTCATGGCGTTCATCTCAGCAAGACTCAGTGTCCTAAGACACCTGATGAGCTGAAAAGAATGATGTGAATCCCATACGCTTCGGCGGTAGGATCGATCATGTATTCCATGATATGCACGAGACCGGATGTCTCATATGCCTTGAGTTGTACCAGCAGACATCAGTCTAACCCTGGTGAGGAACACTGGATAGCGGTCAAAGCGATTCTCAAATATTTGAGAAGAACTAAGGACGCGTTTCTAGTGTACGGGGGAAAAGATGATTCTGAACTAGTTGTTAATGGATATGTAGACGCTAGTTTCCAGACAGATCCAGATGACTTTAGAAGTCAGTCAGGATATGTGTTCACGCTGAATGGCGGAGCTTTCAGCTGGAAGAGCGTGAAGCAAGACACCGTCGCTGACTCCACGACAGAGGCCGAGTACATAGCGGCTGCAGAGGCGGCCAAGGAGGCTGTGTGGATTAGGAAGTTCACGGCAGGGTTGGGTGTAATCAAAAACCCATCCAGCCCGGTGAACCTATTTTGCGACAACACAGGGGCTATTGCGCAAGCTAAAGAGCCCATATCGCATAACAAATCCAAACATGTACTGCGGCGATATCACCTCATCAGAGAGATACTGAACCGAGGCGATGTGAAGATCACCTATATTGCAACTGATGATAACATAGCCGACCCGTTGACTAAGGCACTATCGTTGCCTAAACATGAGAGGCATGTAAGGTCAATGGGAATAGATTGGAGTTTAGATTGGAACTAGGGCAAGTGGGAGATTGTTAGTCTTAGTGCCCGTAGTTCAATCATAAATTTCCAAATGTATATATCATCATTAGCAATAAGATTAAAGCGGCTTTCTATTACTTATGTGTTGGAGTAATATATCGATGTGATTTCTGTTCTATGCCCACCATGCGAATAGAACCATAGATCGAGATGGATCACACTCGATGGGTCCCTAGTCAATAAAGCTTCACTAGAAGCGACTAGTATGAAAGATGGCTCTTCATGGCTTACGTTCTGTTAGTCATTGGAATGAGATTCCGGAGTCTGATCATAGATATCATGTGGGACATGATATTGGACGACCCGCCCTGAATATGTGCCATAGATTGAGTCATTAACATATTCAGTGTCGTAGCTCTTCATGTATCCTTAGACCAAGGAGTCTTTGTGATCACTATGCAGTCAACAACTAAGTTTGACCTGAGCCTAACGTTGTCCGTAACAGGGCTTCCATAACGGCCAGGATTGGCTTGGGGACGGGTTGCATGAGTGACACGAAAGACGGCTAAGGGATTTATCCCTCATACTGAGGTATGGGAAAGATATCGGTTCTCGGCCGCTTGATCGAGAGTGACTGAAAGAATAGCATGGCCATGCACATGATACTAGGTATCATATATTCAGTCATCTCACATATCAAGGAACAGTGATTGAGAATAATAAGGATGACGGCTCTATGCCTTATCTCAATCAGGATATCTGAGATAAAAGGATAATGACAGGGACGACGGAAAGGTTAGAATCGATTGGTTCGATTCGCTATGTAGTGTCAGGCAATACTAAAGTCTCGTTAGTTTCCACTTATATAGGATCAAGTAAAATGGGATTTTACGTTGATCTATCGACATGCATAGACCTAAGGGTCACACCGAAGGATGAAACTCATTGACACATTTATGGAGAATGGCCAAAAGAGAGTTGTCTCGGGACATGACCAAAACTGGGTTTTGGGTCATGTGCCCGTAAGTGAATAGGACATTACGGATCAAGACAAGGCTTAGAGTCTTGGGATTGATCGCGTTGGATAATGTTGGACATTTCCGGTATGGAAGGCTTGGAGGCGATGAGCACGTCACGGGACCTCGTTGGGAATGGCCATGGGCCATGTTCCAAGAGGCCCATGAAAGGCCCATGCAACCAAGGCCCATGGAACTAATTAATCAAGTCTTGATTAATTAGTACTAAGTAAGCAAGACAAGGATTAAGGTGTTGGTGATTCACCACCTAACCCATCTTGTCTTGCCATACTTAGCACCATGCTTGTCTTACTTCACACCATGCTTCACACCTTACTTGTCCTTGATGGTTGTTGATGGTTTAAGTCATCTTTTTCCTACAACAAATCATAAGACAAGAATAGAAACACAACTTCTCTCCCTCTCACACTACAATTTCGAGTTTGGCACTTTCCCCCCCTCTTGTTGTGTTCTTGAGTCATCTAAAGAAGAACTACGTGGCTTTGATTCCAATTGGATACGTAGGCGTCTTGGAGACTCAAGCCGATCATCGTTTCTTTGGTGTTCTCTTCCTTTTCTTGAACTAGTTGGTAAGGAAACATCCATATTGTTTATTCTCTTGTGTATCTAATATTTGGTAGTGTTCTATGACATGGTCTCGAGTTATTTCCGCTGCAAGTATGTGTTCATACCCTCCATCGAGACCCAACAGTGGTATCAGAGCCGTGCTACCTTCGGGATTCACAAGAGAACTTTCGGTTTTGCTTGCTAGTTTCGGTTTTGCATGTTAATTTGCTAAATTGTTTGATAACATGTTTTAAATTCTTGTTTATGGGTTTAATGCATGAAAAATGAATTTTTGAAAAGTTTATCAAATCTGGAAATTTTGAAAAAAATTTGATTTTTCGGGTCTCGGGAGCGGGACTCTCGGGGAGCCGAAACCGGGACCGAACGGGGCTCCGTTGGACGGAGCTAGGCCAAGCATGACCATTGGATGGTCAATATGCCGAGCTAAACCGTTTTGTTAGTCATGACGAGTTTGGAACCGTCTTGCTGAACTCAAAAATCAAATGTTCAAAAGTTTCAATTTTGAACGGTTTCGATAAACCGAGTATCAAAAATTTTCGAAACTTGGCAATTAATTAAAACCGGAAAATCACATGATGTTTGATAACATGCTTGTTTGATAACACGATGTGTGATGTGATGTTGGCATGGTGTACATAATAGCCCCGAGTTTGATTTAATTATGTATCGCTTTTCACGGCCTGCGAGCCGTTAGAGTTAGCGTGTAATTATTTTTTCGAGGTGTGGTCGTCGTACCACTTATTTGTAATATTTATTAATTCCCGACCTGCGAGTCGTGTATTAAATTGTAATATTTTACTCAAGACGAAGAAAGGGCGAAAAGGTCATTTGGTGGCTTCTCGGGTTTTGACATCGGCTTGGAGTCGGTGGAGCTCAAGAAGCTAGTGGGAGTTAGTTTAGTGGGTATTATGTACATATTTAACGCTTTATGCTTGGTTTAGTTTTTGCATGATCATTTCTATGTGTTTTAGAATTGCATGCTTAACTTAATTTACCGAGCATATCACCTCACATGCAAAGATAAAATTGGTTTTAATCATTGTCTGTGAGCCCTTAGAATCGTCATTACATTGGATGTAGTTGACGGGTTCGAAGGAAGAATTACATTGGATGTAATTGGAGGCATCATTACATTTGGAATGTAGTTGATGTGCTCATCGCATCTAGGATGTGCCAAAAGTTTAAAACACAACCGGACAAGTAAAAACGGGTCATGTCCGATACCTCCCAATTATCAACACCTTACTACCTCCCCGTCCTATGGGTGTCGTGCGCATTAGCGGAGCATCCATGGGAAAGCGGGGTAGTAGGTTTGGACGACATGTGTAGGTGTCGTGCGCATTAGCGGAGCACCCACATAGTGACGGGCCATAGTTGAAAATTGGTGGACCCGACTACGATTCTCAGCCTGAGGTTGAGCTAGGGTATTAGATAGGGTAAGCCGTGTACATGAGTACATACCCTAGCCAAGAGTCACATTGGATGTGATTGGATGGAGTCCTACCTACATAGCTCGATTAAGTGGTGAGCATTAGTTCAGCTTAATCGGGTGAATCAAGGATCTTGGTTTTAGGTTCTAAAGGTTTAGAATCAATTGGTTGGTGTTTGAACTTGATCTTCATAAAATTTATTCAGTTTACTGATTATATTTTGTTTTTCGTGTAGATCAAATGGCAAGTACTTCAGCGAACAATAGTAGTTTGTCACTAAAAACCATTCTTGATAGGATCAAGCTAAGTGGGACAAACTACTTGGACTGGGACAGAAACTTGAGGATAGTCCTCAAATTCGAGCGCAAAGAATATGTCCTAGACCAGGCTATCCCTGAGGAGCCAGCTAATAATGCCATTAGGGCCGTTAAGGATGCATACCAAAAGCACCTTAGCGATTCTATAGATGTGGCATGTATTATGCTGGGCTGCATGGAGTCTGATCTCCAAGACCAGTTCATGGAGTACTCTGATGACCCCTATACTATGATGGGGATCATAAAGGGTATGTTCAAGGAAAGGGCACGTATCGTGAGATACAATGTCCTTAATGAACTTCTCTCCTGCAAAATGTCAGCAGGAGTCTCCGTGGGTCCTCATGTCCTAAAGATGAAGGGGCATCTCGAACATCTTAATCGACTGGGTCTTAAGATAGAGAACGAGATGGCAGCGGATGTGGTTCTGCGTTCCCTTCCTCGTTCATATGCTACGTTCGTCATGAACTATCATATGCACGATATGGACAAGACCATTTCAGAGTTGCATGGAATGTTGGTAACTGCTGAAAAGAACGTCAAGGATCAGGGATCCAAGGATGTTCTGATGGTCAGACAGGGAAACAGTTTCAAGAATAAGGGAACTGTTAGTGGTAAGGGCAAGACCCCTATGCACTTGGCAGGAATGATGAGACATCCGAAGCGTCCTAACCCTCCTAGGACCGGGGAGTCCTCAAGGAAGGGGAAGGATGTCGAGAATGTCTGCTTCTATTGTCAACAGCCTGGTCACTGGAAGAAAGATTGCAGGAAGTTTCTGGATGATCTGAAGAAGGGCGGTGGGACTGTGCCTTCATCAGGTATTTTCTTTATAGAGCTAAATCTCACTACTTCCAAAGATTCATGGGTATTGGATACCGGGGCTGAATCTCACATTTGTACTAATGTGCAGTGGCTGGAAGGTAGGAGAAGCTTGAAGAAGGACGAGGTGGACCTCAGAGTGGGAAAACAAGACTAGAGTTGTGGCGACTGATGTAGGATCCATAAGTCTTCTTTTGCCAAGTGGGCTAGTTTTTGTTTTGAACAATGTATATTGTGTACCTACTTTCAGTAGGAATATTGTATCTATTTCTTTGTTGGACAAGGAAGGATACAATTTTGATGTTGGAAATGGGATTTTCAATATTTTATGCAATGATATATTTTATGCTAGCGCCAAAATGGTTGGAGGATTGTACATATTGGATATGGATAACAATGCCTCAAGCTCTATATATAATGTAAATACCAAGAGGTCTAAGTCCAATGATTTAGACCAAACTCTTTTATGGCATTGTCGTTTAGGCCACATAAACGAGAAACGCATATCAACACTTCACAAGTGTGGACTTCTTAGTCCATTCGAATTTCATTCGATTGATAGATGCGAATCTTGTTTGATGGGAAAACTGACTAAAGCGCCCTTCATCGGTCGCGGTGAAAGGGCGGGTGACTTATTGGGGCTAATACACTCGGATGTGTGGACCAATGAGCACACTTGCCAGGAGGGGTTTTAGCTACTTTATCACATTTACTGACGACTTCAGTAGATATGGTTATGTCTATTTGATGAGACATAAGTCTGAAGCTTTTGATAAATTCAAAGAGTTTAAGACTGAAGTAGAAAACCAGCTCGGGAAAAGTATTAAAGCACTTCGATCCGATCGAGGTGGAGAATACTTGACCACAGAGTTTTTAGATCATCTAGCAGAAAGTGGGATCCTTTCGGAATGGACTCCTCCCGGAACACCACAATTGAATGGTGTGTCCGAACGGAGAAATCGGACTTTATTGGATATGGTCCGGTCCATGATTAGTGGGACTGATCTCCCAATCTCTTTCTGGGGTTATGCTCTGGAGACGGGCGCATTCATTTTGAATCGGGCTCCGACGAAGGCTGTGGAAGGGACACCATTTGAGAAATGGCGCGGGAGAAAGCCCGTTTTGTCCTTCCTGAAGATTTGGGGTTGCGAGGCTTATGTGAAACGTTTAGTTCCGACTAAGCTCGAACCAAGATCTGATAAATGCACCTTCGTTGGGTATCCCAAAGAAACAATGGGGTACTACTTCTACAAACCCAGCGAGAACACGGTGTTCGTCGCTCGGGGTGGGGTCTTTATGGAAAGGGAGTTTATTTCCAAAGACGTCAGTGGGAGGGCTGTACATCTAGAAGAAATTCAGGGTGGTACAGATCCAACTGATCCACTGGACAACCCTGTAGAAGAGCCTGAGATGGTCGTAGAGCAAGGACCAGTTCCTGCAACAATTCCAGAAGGTCCAAGGCGATCTGAAAGGGTTAGTCGTCCACCTCCGAGATATGGTTACTTTGTGTCTGGAGGTGACGGTCTACCCGACCTCTACCGCTGCCCCGGCCCTAGCCGCTACCCAATCCGCTGCGCCCACCCCCTCCCCCATTTTGGTCGAGGGGACTGCCGACACCAGCCATCCCAACTCGTCTGCCTCGCAATGGCCAGGGCCCGATGCTTTGATTCTGCCGTCAACCGCTTCGACTTCACAGCACGGAGGCCCGAGTCCGGGCGTGGCGGGAAGCTCGTCTACAGCGGGCGACGTTTGGTACGTCCGTAAGGCGGCCAAAAAACGGAAGGTTACCAAACGTTCCACCCCGTTGAGTATAAACTACGACGAGAGCGGGAACGACATCGGGAGCGATAGCGGGCCCGACTCAGACTCAGACTCCGACTCCGACTCCGAGGAGGCCGTTGACACCACTGTCAGTAGTGAGCCCGTCGACGCCACTCCGAACCCTGAGGTCGCCTCTGGTAAGAAAAAGCGGGGTGGTAAAAGGGGGTGGGTGTCCATTCGTAAGACAAACGATTATGTACAGAAACACGGAAGGTTAGAACTCGTCTACGACCCCGTGAGGAAGACTGTGACCTGTCCGGATCACCCGACAATAGATAGGGCGCGAGTGACCCGAGGTATCGGGTCCATCATTCGGTCGCACTTGCCCATGTTGAGTAAAACATGGGACGAGATTGTTGTGACAGATCGAGATATGGTAAAACGGAACCTCAAGGTACTTTTTTTCCACGTAAGCGTTGTTTATTTTTGTTTTTAATCGTTCCCGCATTAATTTCTCCACGTTTTGTTTGTAGGGGATGTACTTGTACAAGGAGGATGACAACCCGCTATGTGATTGGATCGAGAGTGAATTCCGCAATCTGTTCACAGACTGGAAGTCCAAGATCAACCGAGCGCGCAAAGCCAGAATGGCTGAAAAGAAGACCATATATATCACCCCTCCTTACGAGTTCGAATAACGTCTGGATGAGTGGGCCTTTCTTTGCGACCACGCCGAAGTCGATGGCTACGTCCTCGACCTCCGCTGCTTCCGCCGAAGTCTCTCAACAAATAGAAGAGAGAGTGCAGGCGCGAGTGATGGAGCAGATGGCCAAGGCACGAGAGGAGCTGGTGAACCAATTCCGAGAGGAAAATGAGCAGATGACCAAGGCACAAGAGGAGCTGGCGAACAAACTCCGAGAAGAGAAGGAGCAGATGACCAGAGCACAGGAGGAGCTGGCGAACAAACTCAAGAAAGAGGTGGAACAACGGGAGCAGATGGAAGCTAGGAACGCGGCGATGGAAGCTAAGAATGCGGCGATGGAGGAGAACCTAAAGAAGATAAACGACTATCTAAGCCGCTTGCCAGGAGTTATCCCGCCGGTACAACAAAGTCCACTTAAGGACGGTTTGGGAAAGGATGGCTCGGGTAAGGATGGCTCCGGTGGGTCCAAATTTAGACTATGATGAACAATTATAAACAATTGTGATGAATATTTGTCGCGATATACATTTTGAACTACTGCGTGTATTTATATCTACTGTGTATATATATATATATAATTACTGTAGATATTAAGGTGTACGTTTAATTTGTTGCAGGTTTTACACGTTTGGGTGCACATTTTATAAATATTTTTTTTCGAAATCTGCTTTTAACCTCTACAACTACATATCAATCATCTGCGACATTAAGGGAGAATTGTAGAGGTTATAGGGTAAATATCCTCTAAGACTGCATCAATGTAGTCGTAGAGAATAAATATCCTCTAAGACTACATCCATATAGTCGTAGAGGATATCTATCCTCTAAAACAACATCATGTAGTCGTAGAGGAGAAATATCTTCTAAGACTACATCCATGTAGTCGTAGAGGATATTTATTCTCTAAGACAACATTCATGTAGTCGTAGAGGAGAAATATCCTCTACGACTACATTATGTAGTCGTAGATGATTTTTTTTTCAATTAGTACGACTAAAAATATTGTAGTCGTAGAGGAAAGGGATCTTACTTCTATGACACCTTAACTAACTTCTGCGACTCTTTTCTGTAGTCATAGAAGTTATAAACCCTTGTAGTGGACCGGGATCGACCGATCTACCCCCTTAACAGAATTGCGTCCTCGAAATTTAAAGGAGATGTACCTCAATGGTCAAACAGGCTGGGGTACTTCACGCGAACCTCATCCTCGCGCTCCCAGGTCGACTCAGCTCCTTGGTGCTTCCACTGCACTCGTACTAGAGGGATAGTCTTTCCACGCAGGACCTTCTCCCGCGTATCCAGAATCCTGACCGGCTGCTCCTCATACGAAACATCATCAGCTACCTCGATGCCCGCCCACTCGATAACGTGGAAGACGTTATGCACGTTACCAAGCTGCGGTGGCAATGCAAGGCGATAGGCGATGTCTCCAACCCTGCCCAAAACCTCAAAAGGTCCGATAAAATGCGGGGCCAACTTGCCTCCGCCGCGGTTGAACCGCAAGAGGTCGACGTCGTCTATCTGCGTAACTCTTCTGTCGCCTATGCGCGGTCTTCAACCGCTTCCGAATCAACGCGACTTTCTCGGTCGTCTCCTGGACAAGCTCCAGACCAAGTAGACTCCGGTCTCTTACCTCTTCCCAACACAGGGGCGATCTGCACGGTCTACCATATAACGCCTCAAATGGTGCCATCCCAATACTGGACTGATAACTGTTGTTGTAGGAAAACTCGGCCAATGGTAAGTGATCCTCCCATGATCCTTGGAAGTCCAACACACATGCTCGCAGCATATCCTCTAAGATTTGTATAGTGCGCTCTGACTGTCCATCCGTCTGCGGGTGATAAGCCGTACTAAGCAAGACCTCGGTCCACAACTCCTTCTGCAGGCTCTCCTAAAATCTGGAGGTGAAACGGGGATCCCGGTCGGATACAACAGACACCGGTACCCCGTGAAGGCGGATAATCTCTTGAACATACAACCGGCTCAGCGTATCAACCGTATCAGTCATCCGCATAGCTAAGAAGTGCGCCAACTTTGTCAGTCGGTCGACCACTACCCAAACAACATCGTGCCCTCTTGTCAATCTCGGTAAACCACAGACAAAGTCCATAGTAACGTGCTCCCACTTCCACTCTGCGATCGGTAGTGGCTGTAGCAAACCGGCGGGACGCTGATGCCCAGCCTTCACTTGCTGACAAGTAAGGCATCTGGAAACAAACTCTGCGACTGCTCTACGCATCCCGCTCCACCAGAACTGTCGCCTGATTTCCCAATACATCTTGGTGCCACCCCGGGTGCAAAGCAAGACGGGAGTGATGACACTCTCTCAACACAACGTCCTTACAACCCCGCGACACAAACAGCCGTCCTCAGTAACGTAGACCCTGATCGACACTCTGCTCTCAACCCTCGGTATCAACACTGCTGATTATCCTCTCTCGGATCTCTGCCACCTCAGCATCCTCGGCCTGTGCTTCAAGCACACGATCAACTAGTGTGGGCTGAGCCACCAATTAACACATAGTCATACCATCCGTGATCTCCTCTAGCTCAAGTCTGAATGAGCTCAACTCCTCCATCATGTCCCACTCTCGGACAGATATACTAGCAATGCAGTGAGTCGACTTCCTACTCAGGGCATCGACGACGACGTTCGCCTTGCCCGGATGATAGAGTAGCTCGAAGTTGTACTCCTTGAGTAGCTCCATCCACCTCCTCTGGCGCATGTTCAGGTCACGCTGGGAGAAAATATACTTAAGGCTCTTGTGATCCGAGAACACCCGGAATAGCTCTCCATACAAGTAGTGTCGCCAGCTCTTCAGAGCAAAGACAACTGCTACCAACTCTAGATCGTGAGTAAGGTAGTTGCGCTCATGTATCTTCAACTGTCTGGAACCATAGGCAACCACCTTCCCCGACTGCATCAGAACACATCCCAGTCCCTCACCGGACGCATCACAGTACACATCATACCCGACCCCGTGCTCCGGCACTATCAACACGGGCGCGGTGGTCAAACGAGCCTTAAACTCGGTAAAGGAGTGCTCACACTCATCAGTCCATAGAAATTCTGCTCCCTTATGTGTCAGAGCAGTCATCGGCGCGACCAAACTTGAGAAGTCCTGGACGAACCGTCGATAGTACCCTGCCAACCCCAGGAAGCTGCGGATCTCAAATACACTCTTGGGCCGTGCCTACTTCGAAACTACATCGATCTTCGTCGGGCCGACTAAGATATCCTCTCGGGATACAACATGCCAGAGGAACTTCACCTCAGCGAGCCAGAACTCGCACTTCTCCAAGTTTCCGTACAACTGGTGAGTGCGCAACAACGTCAAAACAGTACTCAGGTGCTCCTCATGCACCTCCTCCTCGGTGAATAAATCAGAATGTCGTCCACAAACACCACGACGAACTGGTCAAGGTACGGTCGGAAAATACTATTCATCAGGTCCATGAACGATGCGGGTGCGTTCGTCAAACCGAATGGCATCACTAGGAACTCGAAATGCCTGTAACGAGTCTGGAATGAGGTCTTCGCCACATCCTCCTCCCGAAATCTCAACTGGTAGTACCCTGATCGAAGATCAATCTTCAAGAAGCACTTCGCTGCTTTCAGCTGATCGAACAAGTCATCGATTCTCGGCATAGGATAACGGTTCTTCACCGTAACTCGGTTCAACTTCCGATAATCGATGCACATCCTTAATGCTCCACCCTTCTTCTTCACGAAGAGGGCAGGTGATCCCCACAGTGAAGCGCTCGGACGGATGAATCCCTTCTCTTGAAGCTCCTCGAGTTGTCGCTTCAGTTCGACTAACTCGGCTGGTGCAAAACGATACGGGGCCATTGATATCGGCGTCGTACCTGGGATCAAATCGATCCTAAACTCCACCTCGCGTGCCGGCGGTAAACCTGACAGCTCCTACGGAAAGACCTCCAGGAACTCACATACCACTCTCGGTAGCTCTCTACTCTTCACGGGCTCTTTCTCATCTCCCGCGTTCAACGCTGACAAGAGTACTCCGCTCCTACTGCCCAAGACGCAGGTGACGATCGCATCGCCCGAAACCACTGTCACCTGTCGTCGATAACAATCAATCGACACTCGATACCTCGCGAGCCAGTCCATCCCCAATATCACGTCGAACGCCGTCATGTCCAAAACAAGTAAGTCACCAAGAAAAGGACAATCAACCACTCTAATCTCACAATCAAGACAAACGGTCCTTAAGACCACCTCTCCCGTAACCGGGGTATCAAGACATAGGGGTCGACTCAACGTCTCCACCCTCAATCCCAAAGAATAAGCAAGAGTAGAAGAGATGAAAGAATGTGAAGCCCCAATATCAAATAAGAAAGACGCCCAGGAATTAAAAAGCAAATACGTACCCTGGGTGGTCTCATGACCGGAGTAGTGTCTCTCAGCTCTGGAGTCAGTGACTGCATAGACTCGGCCCTACTGTGCCTGGGGTCCTCGGCTCGGGGGTGGTGGAAGTGCCACCTGCTGTGAAGCCCTCGGCTGATGTCTTTGTGCTGGTGCCCCTGCCGCCTGACGCGGGGCCATCTGATGATGTGCCTGTCGCGGTCGAACAGGGGGTGTCTGGCGAGGCTGCGCCTGCTGAGGTCTCGGTGCTGGCGCTCCTCCAACCAAATCAGGACACGCGAAAGAGAGGTGTCCCTGTCGGCCGCACTGATAGCACGTCCTCTCATCAGCACGCGGTCTCTCCTCAAACCTCGGCGGACGATCAGTCTGACGATCTTCCTGTCTGCTATTCCTCGGACAGTCTCGGGCTAGGTGACCCAGCTGTTTGCACAGAGGACACAACTGAGCTACCGGGGCAGGTCCCACAGACGCTACTGCTCTGACTCGGCGCATCCCCCCAGATTGAGGCGGTGGCTGAAAAGATCCGGAGGTCCTCTGCCTCCTCGGATCGCGACTCTCGAGCGGTCTCAGGAAGCCACTCGGCCTCGGCCTGATCTCCCGCGCTCTGACGGTCTCCTGGAAGTGCCTCTCCACAGCTAGTGCCTGATCCACTAGTGCAGAATAGTCCTCAGTCCTGAAAGTAATGACTCAATCCGCGATGGACGGGATAAGTCCTCTCTCAAAACGCCTGCAGCGTCTCTCCTCAGTTTGTACTATCTTTGGTGCGAAGCGAGACAAGGATGTAAACCTCGCCTCATACTCCGAGACGGTCATCCCTCTCTAACGCAGTTCCAGGAACTGCTGGTGCATGTCGTCTCGAACAGATCGAGGGAAATACTGCTCCAGGAACAGTCTGTTGAACAATTGGAAATCATCCCCAACTCTGGTCTGCACATGCTGCCACCAGTGGTACGCCTCCCCCTCTAGCTGAAATGTCGCAAAACACACCCTTAAACAAGGCACTTTGACAATGGAGACTCTTGTCGTTTCGACTCCACGCATAGGATATTTCCGACTTACGTCACCGAGCACTACGACTTCGACCACCTAACTCTACCCACCTAATTGACGTCGGTCCGAGGTTTTGAAAACAATTTCAAAATGCAACCAGGCTCTGATACCAAATTGTCAAGGCCCGAATCCGGTTTTGACCGGACTCGATACGTGAGGTAAAAAGATGATTGAAGGTGATACATAAATGAAACTTGATAAGGCAAAGATCCAAGTAAATCAAATTCCGACTTAAACAAGGAGTCAAAAGCTCGAAATATAACGAAATACGATAGGTTCAAAACAAACGATAAAGTACGTCTCTAACACAGACACAACCAGACTCTCCTTGAGCTCTCGAGCCCTGGAACGTCCTCTAGATCTACTCATAAAGGAAACCTGTACAAACAGTAAACAAGAAAGGGGGGTGAGCTCACGCTCAGTAGGAAAAAGTGGTAAAGAAAAAGAGACCCCTGCTTGGCAATAAAACACAGTCTGTACAATTATCCGAAGGTTCCGATTAGTACGATTAACCAAAAAAACACCATAGTCAAAGATCAACAAGAAATGCAATGCTTAATAAAACAGCAACTCAAGGAGATCAAGGAGAAGCAGTTTATTCTTTAATAAAAACAACTAAAGAAAGTACGAATAACGTCACATCGATAACTTAACCCACAATACTCCGATCCACAATTGATGAATGTATCATATCGGATTGCCCCTCGGTCCAGAGAAGACACATATTGTCGAGGCTACCAGAAACATCCCTAAGAGGACACATATCATCGGAGCTCTCAGAAATGTCCCCAAAGGACCATAGATCATCGGGTGTAGTAAGATGTCCTCCCGGGAACGCTCCCACAGGAACGCATACCCTCAGGGTGAAGCGACCAGTAAACAATCCCCTCAGGGTAACAACCACACGTCATACCGGAATTCCCTTCGGCCTGGATGTCTTCCCGGGATTCACATCGGGGTACAAATACAAACCATCGGTCTAGGTACTACCCTACACTGACATTCCCCTCGGTGTAGGTACCATATCAGATCACAAACCATCGGTCTAGGTACTACCCCACACCGGCATACTCCCTTAATATAGGTACCATACCGGAACACAAACCATTGGTCTAGGTACTACCCCACACCGGCATACTCCCTCGGTGTAGGTACCATACCGGAACACAACTCCTCTTGGAACACACAAAACAAGAATAACACGCATCACAAGTCATAGTTCGACCACAGCTTAGCGAACCGAAGAATAACAATCATGCTTACCGTCATGACTTACCAACCACGTTCCATCGGTCTATCACTCCCCCGATCATACCATTTGGCATAATCACTTCACAATCAACAATCACTCAATCAATCATAACACGGATCAACCATTCACATACAATCATCACAATTCATCTAGTTTAGTATGACTCTTGTATTAACCTAGGGACGAAACATGCATCGATACTAAGGATGAACAATCATCAATAAATACATTCAACAAGCAATCCTAAGGCTCGACGTGGCCATTCTACCAGCACTGCAATTTCCCAAGGTATTGAAAGTAGTTAACTAGTGAATCGCATCCTATATGCATATTAAGATTCGTCCGATTATTATTGTAATTGAAAAGCAGATCCTATAAGCAAACTAGGACCTTTCCGGTTATTATTATTCTATAGGCATACTATTAGCGTTCTTTAAATTAAGAGGGTAGTTTGGTACTTTTCCCTACCTAAAAAACTCCAACGCTCAAATTCTCCTAGCTGCTTACGTCTTGGCTAGCTTCCTCCTCGTCCTCTCACGGGGTCCCAAAGTCTTCCCCCTTCCTCGAGCTCGGGTCCACGGTCTTGAATCACAAATTAAAGTTATAGTTAATAACTAACCCAAAAAGAACGGTTTTTAAAGCGAAACCCTAGATTACCCTTAACGATAAAACTTGGGATAAAAGGTAAATTGGGCCGAAACTAGGCCCAATTCGGACACCCACGGATCTGGAAACCGGCCCAGAATACGACCCGGCCCGTGCCACAGACCGGCCCGATAACCGACCTGGACCGTGCCTCTCCGAGGCCCGATAACCGACCCGGACCGTGCCTCTCCGAGGCCCGATAACCGACCCGGACCATGCCGCTCAGAGGGCCGGTACCAGGCACGTTCCGTGCCGCTCAGAGGGCCGGCACCGAGCCCGTCCCGTGCCGCTCAGAGGGCCGGAACCAGGCCCTTCTCGTGCCGTGTTCCGTGTCAGATCTGGGTTGTCCCAACCCTTCTTCCCCAACTTCGTTTCTACAAAAAAGCACTTCAAAACCTCACTTTTCAACATCACCAAGCTCCAAAACAGTCATCAAAAACCCCCAAACTTCAATACCCCCCATGGGTTTCAACAAATCTTCAACAAACACAACAAAACCATCCTAACTTCACTAATTTTCCACCAAAAACAATCATCTAACAATACTAACCACAAAACCTACAAGTTCTAGCAAAACCCACAAAAACCCACAACTCAAAAGTGATTGAAAGGAGAATTTAAGGGTCCATTTACCTTTAGGTTGATGAGATGATGGAGAATGGAAGGTTTTGGAGAGATTTTGATGAACAAAAGGCCTCAAGTTCTTCCCTTTTCTTCCTTTCTTCTTCCTCAAGTCAAGAGCTTCTCTCCTCTCTCTCCCCTTAGTGAATTTCGGCTGCAATGGTGAAGGAGGAGCTGAATTGTCATGAAATAAAGCTTTTAACCTATAGTTAAAATGACCAAAAGGGCCCTCCTCTTTTCCTTCTAATTTGGCACTTATGAGGGTATAAAGGTCCATTTGCATCAATTTCTTTTGTTCCAAGCTAACATGGATAAGTGTCTATGTGGGGACCACCTTATCCCTAATTAAATCCAGCAACTTTAAATAATTCGGATTTAGTCGATAAAAAGTCCCGGTTAGACCAAAAGTTGACTTGTCCAAAATTACAGTCAAACGAAAGGAAATGGCCCAACTAAGCTAACCGTGATGATGGCTAAGCTTTTTGGGCCCCGGAAAGGTCCCGAACGACTCCCGGAGTCATCGGTTGACTTTCCAGGCCGAAAGTCAAACTTCGCCAAAACTCACCGGTTCGACCGGGGGCGGTTCTTACAGCATGTAAGCTATCTCTCATTTCACTCTTTCCTCACGTCCTAATCATGCAATTCTAACAATTTAAAACAGGTAAATACGACCTATATGCATACTAGTATTTTTCTGTAATTAAACCGGTATTCGCTACGTTCCCTACATCAAAAGCACTCCAATCCTAGCTGCGGACAACCTGGCTAGCTTCCTCCTCCACTTCACGAGATCTTAGGGTCTCCTCCTCCGTCACGCTCGGGTCCAAAGTCTTGAATCACAAAAAAATACTCGAATCAAAACCCAAACAGTTGTGTTCTTAACGAGAAAGAATTAAACTAAGCCCAATCCGGGAAATGGACCGGAACGAGGCCCAATCCGGATGGCCCACAGGCCAGAAACCGACCCAACCCATGCCCCAAACCGGCCCGGAATCCGACCCGGCTCATACGACACACCGGCCCGGAACCAGACACGGTCCTCGCAACACACCGGCCCGGGACCTGGCATGGTCCGTGCGGCCTTCCATGCCGGAACCTGGCCCGGTCCGTGCGGCATTCTGTGCCGGAACCTGGACCGGTCCGTGCCTCTCAGAGGGCCGGAATCAAGCCCTCTCCGTGCCCCGTTCCGTGTCAGATCAGGGCAGACCCCCTTCTTCTTCCCCAACTTCGTTTTCCACAAATTTCTGCATCAAACCTCCATTGATGAACTCTTAGAACTTCAAAACAGTCCCAATAACCTCCAAATACTTCAACACCCTCAATGGGTTCCATCAAAACTACTTTAAACCAAGTTAAATCAATCATCTAACTCATTTTCTTCTCCAAAAATCATCATCCACCATCAAAGCTCCAAACACCAACCGAGTTCATCATTTCTCCTCATAACCCATGAACCAAACTCAATAAAAACAAAAAAGGTTTGGGGGTTTACCTTGAGAATGGAGAATAGATGAAGAAAGAATAGAAAAAGGAAGGATTTGGGTAGAAAATGGGTTCAAGATCCCCTTTTTCCTCCTTTCTTCTTCTTCTTCAAGCCACCAAAACTCCCCTTCTTCTTCTTCTCTCTCTCAAATTCGGCCACAAGCACAAATGAGCTGATTTGGTCTTGGTTTGTGTGCCTTTTAACCTACCTTTGAAATCCCCAAAACGCCCCCTTACTCTTATCTCTTCAAGGCCACACAATTAAGGGACACATGGGTCTTTTTAACCGTCTTTCTTTCCCTCCAAGATTCTAAGGAAAAGTGTCCAAGTGGGGACCACCTCTACTCAAATTAAATCCAGCACTTCTAATTTAATCGGTTTTGTCCTTGAATCGGCGTATTTTGACCTGAGTTGTCTTACAGTTGACTTTTTTCACAATTACAGCCAATTGAAAGGAAACGGCCAAACTAAGCTAACCGTAATGACAGCTAAGATTTTTGGGCCCCGGAAAGGTCCCGAATGACTCTCGGAGTCATCGGTTGACTTTTCCGACAAAAAGTCAACTTTCGCCGAAAACCTCCGGTTCGACCGGGATCGACCGGGGGCGGTTCTTACAATCTACCCCCCTTAAAAGAATTTCGTCCTCGAAATTTAAAACTGACGTACCTCAAGGGTCGAACAGGCTGGGGTACTTCGCACGAACCTCATCCTCGCGCTCCCAGGCCGACTCTGCTCCGTGGTGCTTCTACTGCACCCGTACTAGTGGGATAATCCTGCCACGCAAGGCCTGCTCTCGCCTATCCAGAATCTTGACTAGCTGCTCACCATATGAAACATCATCCGCTACCTCGATGTTCGTCCACTCAATCACATGGGAGGGGTCCGCAGTGTACTTCTTGCAGCTGGGACACGTGGAAGACGTTAGGCACGTTCCCGGGCTGCGGTGGCAGTGCAAGGCGGTAACCAACAGCTTTAACTCTGCCCAAAAACTCAAAAGACCGATAAACCGCCGGGCCAACTTGCCTCCTCCGCGGTTGAACCGCAATAAGCCCTTCATCGGGCTCACCTTCAGAAATACATGATCGTCAACCATAACTCAAGAGGCCGGCGTCGTATATCTGCATAACTCTTCTGACGACTCTGCGCGGTCCTTGATCGATCCCGAATCAGTGCAACCTTCTCGGTCGTCTCCCGGACAAGCTCCGGACCAAGTAGACTCCGATCTCCCACCTCTGCCCAACACACGGGCGATCTACACGGCCTACCATACAACGCCTCAACCGGTGCCATCCTAATACTGGCATGAAAACTGTTGTTGTAGGCAAATTCCGCTAACGGTAAGTGGTCCTCCCATGACCCTCTGAAGTCCAGCACACATGCTCGCAGCATATCCTCCAGTATCTGAATAGTGCGCTCTGACTGACCGTCGGTCTGTGGGTGATATATTGTACTAAGCAAGACCTCGGTCCCCAACACTCTCTGCAAGCTCTCCCAATATCTGGAGGTGAAACGCGGATCTCTGTCTGACACAACCGACACCGTAACTTCGTGAAGACGGATGATCTCCTGAACATACAAACGGCTCAAAGTGTCAACCGTATCCGTCATCCTCATAGCCAAGAAGTGTGCGGACTTGGTCAGTCGGTCGACCACCACCCGAACTGCGTCGTGCCCTCTCGGCGACCTCGGTAAGCCATTCCCGAAGTCCATCGTGACGTGCTCCCACTCCCACTCCGCAATCGGTAGTGGTTGTAACAAGCCAGCGGGACGCTGATGCTCGGCCTTCACTTACTGACAAGTAAGGCATCTCGAAACAAACTCTACAACTGCTCTACGTATCCTGCTCCACCAGAACTGCCGTCTGATATCCCGATACATCTTGGTGCCACCCGAGTGCACAACAAGACGGGAGTGATGAGACTCTCTCAACACATCATCTCTACAACCACGCAGCACAAACAATCCTCCTTGGTATCGTAGACCCATATCAGTACCCTGCTCCCAGCCCTCGGTGTGAATACCGCTGATAATCCTCTATCGGATCTCTACCGCCTCGGTATCTCCGGCCTTGCCTGGATGGTAGAGGAGCTCGAAGTCGTACTCCTTTAACAGCTCCATCCATCGCCTCTGGCACATGTTAAAGTTGCGCTGGGAGAAAATGTACTTGAGGCTCTTGTGATCCGAAAACACCCGGAATCGCTCTCCGTACAAGTAGTGTCGTCAGCTCTTCAGCGCAAAGACAACTGCTGCCAACTCGAGATCGTGGGTCGGGTAGTTGCGTTCATGTGTCCTCAACTGTCTCGAGCCATATGCAACTACCTTCCCGGACTTCATCAACACACACCCAAACCTTCGCCGGATGCATCACAATACACGTCATATCCGATCCCGGTTTCCGACACTATCAACACGGGCGCAGTAGTCAGACGAGCCTTCAGCTCGGCAAAGGAGTGCTCACACTCAATAGTCCACACGAACTCGGCTCCCTTGCGCGTCAAGGCAGTCATCGGCGCGGCCAGACGTGAGAAGTCCTGGACAAACCGTCGATAGTACCCTGTCAAGCCTAATAAGCTACGGATCTCGAAGACACTCTTGGGTCGTGCCCACTTCGAGACCGCGTCGATCTTCGCCGGATCGACGAGTATACCCTCTCGGGACAAAACATGCCCGAGGAACTTCACCTCGGCGAGCCAGAACTCGCACTTCTACAGGTTGTCGTACAACTGGTGAGTGCGCGACAATGTCAATATTGTCCTCAGATGCCCCTCGTGCGCCTCTTCAGTCGACGAATAAATCAGAATGTCGTCTACGAACACCACGATGAACTGGTCCAAGTAGGGTCGGAAGATACCGTTCATCAAGTCCATGAACGCTGCAGGTGCGTTCGTCAACCCGAACGGCATCACCAGGAACTCGTAGTGCCCATACCGAGTCCGAAATACGGTCTTCTCCACATCCTCCTCCCGAACCCTCAACTGATAATAACCAGATTGCAGATCAATCTTCGAGAAGCAGTTCGCTCCTCTCAGCTAATCGAACAGGTCATCAATCCTCGGCATCAGATAAGGGTTCTTTACCGCACCCGACTCAACTTCCGGTAATCGATGCACATCCTCAACGCTCCACCCTTCTTCTTCACGAAGAGGGCGGGTGATCCACACGGCGAAGCACTCGGTCGGATGAATCCCTTCTCCCGAAGCTCCTCGAGTTGTCGCTTTAGCTCGACCAACTCGTCTGGTGCAAACCGTACCCGGGATCAAGTCGATCCCAAACTCCACTTCGCGCGCCGGCGGTAATCCTGACAGCTCCTCCGGAAAGGCCTCCGAGAAATCGTATACCTTTCTCGGTAGCTCTCTACTCTGCACGGTCTCCGTCTCATCTCCCACGGTCAACGTAGACAAGAGTACTCCGCTCTTATTGCCCAAGACACAGGTGACGATCGTTTCACCCGATACTACGGTCACTTACCGACGATAACAGTCGATCGACGCTCGATACCTCGTCATCCAGTCCATCCCCAGAATCACGTCGAATGCCGTCATGTCCAACACAAGCAAATCACCATAAAAAGGCAATCAGCCACCCGAATCTCACATGCACGAAAAACGGTACTCAAAACTACCTCTCCCGTTACAGGGGTGTCAAGACATAAAGGTCGACTCAACGACTCTACCCTCAACCCCAACATACCAGCGAAAGAAGAAGAGATGAAAGAATGAGATGCTCTAATATCAAACAAGAAAGATTCCCAAGAATTATAAAGCAAGCACGTACCCTGAGTAGCCTCATGGCCGGCGTAACGTCCCTCACCTCGAGAGTCGGTGACAGCATACACCCGGCCCTGCTATGCCTGGGGTCCGACTCTCGGAGGTGGTGGAAGTGCCACCTGCTGCGCAGCTCTCTGCCTCGGCGCTGGCGCGCTCGCGGCCTGTCGCGGTGCTCTCTACACCGGTGCCTGACGCGGCTGGAACTGAGGTGACTGCCCCGACTACGACTGTTGTGGTCGTGGAGACGACTTCTCCCAAAAACAATCTGGGCACCTGGCAGCAAAGTGTCCTGGCCGGCCACACTGGTGACAAAGCGGTGGCCCGGCACTCGGCCTCCCTTCAGGTCTACCCGTCGGAGGACGGTCTACCCACCGGACGCTCTACTGGCCCTTTTCTCCTCGAACAGTCTCGAGTCATGTGACCCGGCTGTCCACAATCATAGCACGTGCGCCCTGACAAGGCATGTCCAACAGAAGCCACTAACCCGACCTATCGCGGCCCTCTGAACTGTTTTTGAGACTGAAACGATCCTGAGGTCCTTTGCCTCCTCGGATCCCGAGACTCAGATGGCCTCAGGATGCTGCTCGGGCTAGGCCTGACCTCCCGAACTCTTGATGTCTCATGGAGGCATCGCTCCACTGTCAGCGCCTGATCCACCAGGTCAGAGTATACCTGGGTCCTCATAACAGCGACCTGATCCGCGATCGCAGGGCGAAGCCCTCCCTCAAAACGCCGGCAGCGGTGGGCCTCAGTCTGTACCATCTGCTGAGCAAATCGAGATAAGGAGGTGAACCTCGACTCATACTCGGACACCATCAGTCCCTATTGACGAAGCTCCAGGAATTGCTGGTGTCTTTCATCCAGTACTTGCTGTGGAAAGTACTGCTTTAGAAATCGTTGTCCGAACGGCGCAAGTCATCCCCTACTCGCGCCCGCTCGCGCTGCCCCCAATGGTATGCCTCTCCCTCCAGGTGGAAAGCTGTGAACGACACTCTCAGGCTACCACTTAGTACCCCTGACGTGTCCAGGTTGCGGGTGATCCGCTCCAGCCACCTCTCGGCTGCCTCGGGGTCTGGCTCCCTGGAAAACACAGGTGTGCCTAGTCTGCGGAAGTCTCGCAGCGCCTGCGCAGTGTAGCTGTCGACCTGACTAGGTACCTCAGTGGCTGCTGTAGTGGCAGTAGGCACAACCTCCAGTGTCGGAGCTGTAGCCTCTCTCTGGGAAAAGGCTGTTGCCAATCCCTTAATAGTGCGAGTCAGCTCGTCCAGAGCTGCCGCCTGGGTAGTCTCAACCCTCTCGTGCCCCTCAGCGGGTGCACCTTGTGAACTAGTCGCCCATGCCTACTCAGCGGTCGATGGCTGTACTCAGACTCTAGCGGGCCGTCTCCTGGTGCCTCGTGGAATGTAAGCCGGTGGTATGTCGTATATCCGCTGCACGGATAACGCACATGTTCAGATTCTTAACTCGTATAGAACGACGCGCTTAAAATAACTAACGTCACACACAGTTCAACACAGTACTCATACTAATAATATACTCAGTATAGTATAGTCACACAATTTCATGCAACCAGTGCATAGATCACACAGTCAAACAGCGAGGTTACACACAGTCAACCACTCCACAATGCACCCACCACACAAAAATTACACATTAGACAACATCCACATAGATTAAATTTCTCAACACGTCCTCTTTCTTACTAACATTCATGTTGACATCGCGTCGTTACAACCCGATTCATGTGTCCCCGAATTGCGTTGTAACCACTTGACATCCCCCCATTCACGTCCGGCTACAGTGGCCCCTATAGCCAAGTCGTGATGGTACATACACTTCAGTTTCTGCAGAAAATTGGGCATGACCCGTTCGTAAATTACCCTAACCATCCGCTTATGCGAGACAACCAATCACAACCTGAACACAACACTCAATAACAATTATAGCACACATCAAGTTATCTCAGCTACATACTTCGGGTCTCGGTAGTTTCACTCTTACCGTCCGGCCAAGTTCACACTCGGAAAACAGTTTAACTCAAACAATGACACCAACCACATAGGTTCACCAAAGGCACACGATACTTAGACCGGACAAACCAACAACCCGAGACTCTCTCCGTCTCGTTTCTATGCGTATGACATCTCCGACTTGCGTGACCGACACACGACAATCTATTGACCCAACTCTACCCACCTAATTGACGTACGATCTGAGGTTTTTGAAAAACAATTTCAATGAAAACCAGGCTCTGATACCAAATTGTCACGCCCCAAATCCGGTTTTGACCTGACTCGAGACATGAACTTAAATAAATAAGTAAGAAAAGACAATTTGAAGAAATAAGTTCCAAAAAAGTGCTCTGAAATCCATAAATTCGATAAAAAGAGTCAACAGCTCATAACAAACAGTAATAAAGTGTTTAGTTCAAATAACAGTACATCACTACACCACTATACAGAACCCTCGCTGGCTCCCATGCGCCGAGAATCCCGCTAGCACAGATCCCGCTCAAGACCGGAAAGACAACAAGGTAAGGGGTGAACTTTCGCTCAGTAGGAAAAGTAGTTAAGGTTATGAACATCCGTTCATCACCACGAGTAACCGTCTAATTAGGGCATACTAGCAAAGCATAACTACTAACAACGTCCACGGGAAGTTACCAACCACTCAACACTCTCACAATACCATAATCACACTTAAACAAATGCACACAACCAATCATCAAGCAAGCAACACACAACAGAACAAACACATAATCCACACAACAATTCCCAACATCACCCCGAGCGGATTAAAACCGCCTGAGGGAAGAACAAGATGGTGTCTGTCCAGAATAACACGGAAAGGGCCTTTCGCTGGCCCTCTGAGCGGCACGGAGAGGGTCCTTGGCCAGCCCTCTAAGTGGCACGGTCCGAGCTTCGTGCCGGCCCACTGAGGGGCACGGTCCGGGTCCCCGACCGGCCCTCTGAGTGGCACGGTCCGGGCTTGGTGCCGGCCCTTTGAGGGGCACGATCCGGGTCTCTGACCGAACCTCTGAGATGCACGGACCGGGCCGGTTGCTGGGCCTGTGTGCTGCCCGAATTGGGCCTTGTTCTGGCCTAATTTTTCCTATGGTCCATGTTCTAATTGCTAGGGGTAATTCGGGTATTTTTCTCTTTAAAACCGCCTTGATTGAGTGTTAATTCTAGTATTACTTTATGATCCTTAGACGACGTTCCCGAGCACGGAGGAGGAATCTACTAGGCGGCTCGCTTGGCTTGCGTTTGGATAGCATTTGAGGTAGGGAAGAGTAGTAAATACCGCTTTAATTAAGGAATGTCACTAGAATGCATATAGGATATTAATAACCGGAATAATTGTAGACTCACATGTAGGATGTGAATAACTAGAGTAACCGTTTTAAATTATGGGAATTGTTGTGCTGTAGAATCACATGTGGCCATGTCGGGCCTTAGGATTGCTTGCTGTTTGTGTTTGTTTGCAGTTAGTAGTCTTGTAATGTTGAGTCGTAGTATGTTTGGTGGTTGATTTAAGAATCTTGTTATTCTATAAGAATGTGATGAATATTGATATGAATTGTTGTCTTGTGATATGATCAGGTGAATGAATGTGACGAATGTGATGAATGTGATGAATATTGATATGAATTGTCGTCTTGTGATATGATCGGGTGAATGATAGACCGATGTGGTGTGCACGGTAAGTTATGACGGTAAGCTATGACGGTATGATATCATCGGGTGAATGAATGTGATGAATGTGAATGAATGTGATGAATATTGATATGAATTTTCGTCTTGTGATATGATCGGGTGAATGATAGACCGAGGTGGTGTGCACGGTAAGTTATGACGGTAAGCTACGACGGTATGATATGATCTGTGTGCTACATTCATTATGGTATAGTGTGGTGTGATTTGTACCCCGTGCTACGGGAAGATACCCGACCGACGGAGGATTCCGGTCCGGTATGTTATAAAATTTACCTCGATGTTGTGTGTCCGGGAAGACGTCTAGACCGAGGGTGTATTCCGGTATGATGTGTTTGGTTTCACCCTGATGTTGTGTGTCCGGGAAGACATCTAGACCGATGGTGTATTCCGGTATGATGTGTTTGGTTTCACCCCGATGACGTGTCTCCGGGAAGACGTCTAGACCGATGGTGTATTCTGGTATGATGTGTTTGGTTTCACCCTGATGCTGTGTGTCCGGGAAGACATCTAGACCGGTGGTGTATTCCGGTATGATGTGTTTGGTTTCACCCCGATGATGTGTGTCCAGGAAGACGTCTAGACCGATGGTGTATTCCGGTATGATTTGTTTGGTTTCAACCCGATGTTGTGTTTCCGGGAAGACATCTAGACCGATGGTGTATTCCAGTATGATGTGTTTGGATTCACCCCGATGTTGTGTGTCCGGGAAGACATCTAGAACGATGGTGTATTCCGGTATGATGTGTTGGTTTCACCCCAATGTTGTGTGTCCGGGAAGACATCTAGACCGATGGTGTATTCCGGTATGATGTGGTTGAGCCGTGTGTGATGATCGGAGTATCATGGTATATCTTCATTATGTCCGTATAATATCGGGTTTGGGTGACCTTTGTGGTTGGGGTCGTAGAAGAATGTTATGTTGTTTGTATGTTTCTTTATCTTGGATCTATTGTTGATAATGTTGTTTTCCTGTTGGGTTGTTGTGTTGTCGTTTACTAGTATGTTTTATTGATCGAGTAATTGTGGCGACGGAACGGAAGTCCATTCCCTTTTACTACGTTTTCCTACTGAGCCAAATCTCACCCCCTTTACTTACTGTTTTACAGGTGTCGATTGTGAGTTGGTTTAGACGACGTGTCGGAGCTCGAGAGCTCCCAGAGAGTCTGGGGATTACTTGCTTAGTAGAGACGCACTTTCTCTTTTTGTACTAAACCTCGTTTTCTCTTTATTTTGGATTTCGAGCGTTTGATTCGTGGTACTGGTTTTGTTGACTTGGAACTAATTTCGGAGCTTGGTTTTGTTTAAACTTAATTTTATTATTATTTTATTATTATTTTTAACTCACGTCTCGAGTTCGGTCAAAACCGGATTTGGGGCGTGACAATTTGGTATCAGAGCTCCGGTTTTTAAAAACTTCGGACCGTACGTCAATTAGTGTGGTAGAGTTAAGTCGTTAGGTTTCTAGTGTTCGAATACGCGAGTCGGAAATGTCTTGTGCGTAGATCCGAGACGACGAGAGTCTCGGGTAGTGAAGTGCCTTGTTTGTGTTTTTCCTTGTATTGGGTTTTGTTGTGTGCCTTGGTTGAATTGTTGTGCCGATCGATTGAGATTGAGGTTGACTAGCGAGTGATGCTCGAGCTGTATTATGACTTGCTTGTCTTGGTTGAGTGATCGTTTATTGGGTTGCCGCCTTGGTCGGCTGTTGATCAATTGGTTAAGTTTGAAGTGTTGACTTGGTCGGGTGGTAATCGTGTAATTACCGAGACCCGAGATGTATAATTGCGATGATTTTTTGTGTGCTATGTTTGTGCTGAATGCTTTGTGCAGGATGTGAGTGAATGTCCCGCGTAAGCGGATGGTTACTGAAATTTTCATACGGGTCATGCCCAAATTTAAGCAAAACTGAAGTGTTTGTACTATCACGATCTGATTCAGGGGCGCCACTGTAGTCAGACGTGATGGGGGGATGTCAAGTGGTTACAACATAATTCGGGGACGCCTGAACCGGGTTGTAACGACATGATATCGACATGAATGTTATGTTAGAAAGAGAGAGTGTGAAGAACCTTGAAACTAATTTGATGTTTGTACTTGTGGAGTTAAGTTGACGTTGAGACTTTTGTGGAATCACTGTGACGTGAATTGTGGAATGTGTGACTCCTGTGTGGAATCGTTGAACTGTGTGATCTACTTGTGTGGCACACAAGTGTATGGGTTTCCTTGTTGTGTGGAACTAGTATGATTATGCTAAAAGCAGACTTGTTGTTGGTTCAAGTATGACCTTGTGAAACGTGTGTGAACGCTAGTGACTTAAGCACATCGCCTTTATGAAATTAAGAACTGAGTATGCGAGTTTATCCGTGCGGCGGATAAAGACGACATGAGGCATTTGTATGTACCACGAGGCATTAGGAGCCGGCCAGCTGAGGGCCGAGGGCAGCCACCTGCCACTGAGCCGGCAGGGGCAGCGAGTGCCAGGGTGATTCCATTGAGGAGCACGTGAGAAATGATGCAGGACTATCAGGGCTTCCGCCTAGAGTTCCGCCGGTCGTAGAGCCGACCCAGGCGACCACTCTGGAGGAGCTGGTTCGCACAGTTCAGAGTCTAGCGGTGATCATCGCCTAGAGGGAGGCTACGGCCCCGGCACCAGAGCATGTGGTTGCTGCCCCTACAGCCGACACCATGAGACCTAGCCAGGTTGACAGCTATACAGCTCAGGCGTTGAGAGATTTTGCAAGCTGGGCACACTTGTCTTTTCCGGGGAGACAGACCCCGAGGCAGCCGAGAGATGGCTGGATCGGATTACCCGTAACTTAGACACGTCAGGGATCCTAGATGGTCACATGAGGGTATCCTTTGTAGCGTTCCAGCTGGAGGGCGATGCATACCATTGGTGGCATCGCGAGCAAGTTCGAGTTGAAGAAGATTTTCAGCTGTTCAGGGAGCTGTTCCTGGAGCAGTATTTCCCGCAGTCAGCTTGGGAGGACAGACACCAGCAGTTCCTGAACCTGCGTCAGGGCGGGATGACAGTATCTGAGTACAAGGCGAGATTCACCTCCTTGTCCCGTTTTGCACCGGAGATGTTCCCGATAGAGGCTCATTGCTGTAGACGGTTTGAGGGAGGGATTCGCCCCGCGGTTGTGGATCGGGTCACAACACTGAGGACCCAGGTGTACTCGGAGCTAGTGGATCAGGAACTGGCCGTGAAGCGACACTTTCGAGATACAGCCAGGGTCCGGGAGAGTAGGTCAAGACCGAGTGGCTTCTTGAGGCCGTCTGAGGGCCGCGATCCAAGGAGGCAGAGGACCTCAGGATCGTTCCGGCCACAAGCCCAGTCTGGTGGGATGCGACAGGTCGGAGAAGTGGCGTCCGTTGGACCTGGCCCGTTACAACGGATGTGCCCCCTGTGCAGACAGTTAGGACATCTGGCCCGGGATTGTCCGAGGAGCAGTGGACCAGCAGCTCACTCAGCGGGTCGTCCGACGAGGCTCGAGGAGAGGCCGCGTGATGATGAGAGGACATGGTACCAGTGCAGCTGACTAGGACACATCTCTACTGTGTGTCCCGATCGGGTTGGAGGGATGTCAGCGCCGCGACCACAGCAGTCGCAGCCCAGTCACTCACCTTCGTTCCGCCCGCGTTAGACTCAGGCGCCGAGAGGCCCACGGCAGGAAGCTAGCGCGCCGGTGCAGAGACAGCAGTAGAGAGCTCCACAGCAGATGATTCTTCCACCACCCCGAGGGGAGGACCTCAGGCACCGCATGACCGAGTGTACGCGGTTGACGTTTCCCGAGCCGAGGGACATGATCCCGATCATGAGATCGCTCAGGGTACGTGCTTACCATTTAAATTTTGGGTATCTTTTTATTTTATACGTGAGTACCCCGCTTGCTTAATTCTTCGTGCCTGCTATATGTTGGGACGAAAATTAGAAACGTTAAGCCCACCCCGTGCCTTGGCACGCCGGTTGTGGTTGTTGTGGTATCGACTAGTGTCAGTCGTGAGTGTGAAAGTAGAGTAGCAGACCCTCATTTTCTTAATGACCTTCCCGTACTGGATTTTCTTTCTTCGAGCGTGATGAGAGAGTTATGAGAACCGAATTGTGAGGTATCAAGCGTTCATCGATTTTTATCAGCAACGAGTGCCCGAGCGGCGGAGGACCGCAGCAATACCAGTACGCAGTCAGACCGGTCAGGGGAGGTGGCCGAGTAGCGATGAGATCAGAGTGGCGCAGCGGAAGCGTGGCGGGCCCATAACCCATAGGTGTCGCACTCTTCTTTTTTCTTCTACCCTTGCTGAGAAGTTAGGCCTAAGAGTAGAGCCTTTGAGGCGACCGTTGTGTCTTGACACCCCGGTTACGGGTGATGAGGTTTGATGAGTGTGTGTCGTGCGTGTGAGATTAGAGTAGTTAACCGTCCTCTTAGCGATCTTCTTGTGTTGAACTTGATGGCTTTCGATGTCATACTGGAAATGGACTGGCTCTCGAGACAAGAGGCGTCGGTTGATTGTTACTAGCGACTGATGGCAGGGCGATCGGGTAACACGACCGACACATACTTACTGGGCAGTAGGAGCGGAGTTCTCCTGTCACTGTTGTCCGTAGAGGAGAAGGTGGCAGCCATGCCGAGCCAACAGTTTCCACGAGTAGTGTGCGTTTTCTCTAAAGGTCTTTCCTGAGGAGTTGATCGGATTGCCGCCAATTCGCGAAGTCGAGTTCGGAAATGACCTTAGGCCAGGGACGGCGCCGACATCCATGGCCCGTACAGATTCACGCTAGCAGAGTTGGCCGAACTGAAGCGTCAGTTCGAAGAACCCGAGAGAAAGGGGTTACCTGTCCGAGCACATCGCCGTGGAGAACGCAACGCTCTTCGTGAAGAAGAAGAGTGGAGCACTGAAGAGGTGTATAGACCACTGGGAGCTGGACCAGGTCACGATGAAGAACCGATAATCAATGCCGATACAATAGAGTTTTAGAATAAAATTGTCAACGGTGACGACGCCGAAGGCCGTGAGCATGTAGCGGATCGAGGAGAGTTGTTCGTGCCGCGTAGCGGTAGAGACCACGTGTTGCGAGAGTCACATTATTCGCGTCTTACGATGCAGACGAGTAACACTGAGAGGTACCGCGACATCAGGCGACATTCCCGGTGGAGCAGGATGCGGAGAGTGGGTGTAGAGTTCGTATCGAGGCGTATCATCTGTCAACAAGTGAATGCTAAACGCCAGCGTCCCGCGGGGACTAGGACAACCACTACGATTGCACAGTAGAAGTGAGAGCACCTCATGTAAGAACCGCTCCCGGTCGATCCCGGTCCAACCGGTGACTTTTAAAAGCAAGTTTGACTTTTTGCTGGAAAAGTCAACCGATGACTCAGAAGGTCATTCAGGGCTTTTCCGGGGCCCAAAATGGTTAGCCGGCATCACGGTTAGCTTAATTGGGCCGTTTCCTTTCGTTTGAGTATAATATTGAAGGAAGTCAAAGTTGGTCAAAATCGGACTTTATATCGACTAAAACAATATTAATTATTGTGCTGGAAATTATTTTGGAAAGCAAGAGGACCCACTTGGACACTTGTCCCTTTTTGGTTAGAAGAGAGAAAATGGAGTGGTCATGGACCACTATGCCCTCCTAAAGACCTCTACAAGGGAAAATAACTAAAGGGCTTTTAGTCATTAACCACCTATAGGTCTTATATGAATTTAGGAGACCAATTTTGATTCATTTTTGTGGTGTAGCCGACTTTGGTAGAGAAAAGAAAGAAAGAGGAGCTCTCATGGTGTCTTGAAGAAGAAGCTAAGAAAAAGGAGTAACTTGGATCCATTTCCTACCCCTTCCTTCTCCATTTCATCATCATCTTCTCCATCTCACTCTTCTGAAGGTAATGGAGTTTTTTATTTGGAGAATCCTTGGAAACTTGTTTATTTGTTGATTCCTACCATGGGTAGAGGAGTATTGGAGGTATTTGACTGTTTTGGGAACTTGAGATGCTTGAAAATGGAGTTTGGTAGTCAATTTTCGGAGAAAAGGAGCTGTGGATTGAAGAAGGGCGAGTCTGCCCTGGAGCGCCACGGATCCGTGACGGATTACGTGACGGGCGACGTCACGGCTCCGTCAGGGAGTCCGTGGCGGCACTCGTCACGGCTCCGTGAGGAAGTCCGTGACGGCACTCGTCACGGCTCCGTGACGTCATCCGTGAGGGGTGATGTCACGGATTCGTGACCGTGTCCGTGGCCGACCAGTTCTTGTGATTTTTGAGGTTTTTCCACCATTTTCGACCGTTGTTAGGAGTTGAACTTTTGGGAGGGTTTTGGGGACTTTACTTACTGTTAAGTGGAGTCTAATTAGAGTTTGTTTTTTTTAAAGACCTTGGTTTCGAGCTCGAGGATCGAAGAACCTTCCAGTACCCGTGTGAAGGACGGAGTTGAGACCACCGTGTTGTCATCAGAGTTTTTAGAGGTTCACCAAGAGGTAGGGAAAATCTTAACTTCTTAATTAAATGCTTAGTATGCCTATTAGGTTAATAAAATCGGAAATGTACTAGAATTGCATATAGGATGCGAATAACTAGAATAATCGTATTTCAATTACTAATAAATGGATGAGTCTAATATGCATGTTTAGGATGAAGATGACTAGTGAAGCTTGCTTTCAATACTTGGGAATTGATTTTCTGGTAGAGAGGCTATGAAGAGCTCTCGGATTAGTTGTGTGCTAGGTTCACATGCTTGGTTGTTAGTATTAGGATAAACTAAGAGTCTAATGAAACTAGTTAGCTTGCATGATCTAATGTTTAATTGATCGTTCACATGATTGCTTTATTGGTTGAATGTTTGCTTGCTTGATTGAGTAATTACATGTTGAATTACTTATTGTTTGAACGGATGATCGAGTATGACTGGTTGTGCCACGGGGTACAATCAGGTGATCGATGTACCATTGGTTTGTGACAGGTAAGTGTGGAATGTTATTGTGTGTTTGTGCTGTGATGAAAGTGTGATTTAGGAAGTGTTCATTGTTGGACAAATCTAGTGTTTGTCAATTACTCTTATTCTTGAAATGCTTGCTTGTTTGTTTGGTTCGGTACTACACCGGGGGGGGGGGGGGGGGGGTAATCCGGTGCCGTTGTGGTGGTTGGAGTTGGACAGATACAGTGTGATATTGAGTGATGTGAGGAGCCTATGGCTCGGCAGATCCTACGGGATATTGATTGATTATTGAAGCCTAAGAGCTCGGCAGATCCTACGGGATATTGATAGATTTAGGAGCCTATGGCTTGGCAGATCCTACGTGATATTGATGGCATTACTTCATGAGAGATGGTTTCTGAGGTTTCACCCAAGGGTGTGCGTCCTACGGGAGTACTACCTTGGTTCCCTATGACTATGGTCCTTTGGAGACATTTTCGAGAATGCCGAAGAGGAGCATCCCTAAGGGATGGTTTCCGGTGCTCCGATGTATGTGCCTCCTCTGGACCGAGGGAAAATCTGATGTGATATGAATACTCTAGTGGATCGGAATATGGGAACCGAGGTGACACTAGAATCTATTCATGGATCGGAGGCTTGAGAAAGCAGGTGGTTGGCGTGATATCAATTACTCCTATTTAATCGTTATGATACCTTATATTAATTCTTTTATTGAACCCTTCTAGTTAATGTTATCTTGTTCATATATTATTTCATCGTACTTGTCTTATTCTATCTTGTCACACATTATCTCATTGTTAATCGTATTTTGTCATATTTGAGTTATCTGCATACCCAGTACAATATTGATCTAAGGGTTGAATTGTTAAGGTTTTTTCTACTGAGCGTAAGCTCATCCCCTTTAGTTTTCTTACTGTTTTACAGGTGTAGCTGATGTCTACTGAGTTCGAGGCTCGGGAGCTTTTGGACTTCATGGGATTTTTCTTAGAGTCGTGTTGGTCATGTGTTTTGAACCTTATTTATTTGACTATTTATTTGGAGCTGTGACTCATTTGAAGTTTTGGAACTATTGATAATCGTTGATATTGAGAGAGTTTATCTTTTATTATAAAGGTTTTGGTATTTAATTATTGCATTTCTACTTTCATTTCTGGTCACGTCTCGAGTCCGGTCAAAACCGGATTTGGGGCGTGACAATTTGGAATCAGAGCCTGGTTTCATTTGAAACATGTTGTAAATTTTGAACTTGTTTTCAAAACCTCGCACCAACGTCAGTTAGGTGGGTAGAGTTAGGAGGTCTAAGTCGTGTACTCAATGATGCGAGATTTAAAACATTGATGCATAGAGTTAGAACGACTCAAGTCTTACTGATTTCAATAGGTTGTTTAAAATTAAATCTTTTGTTTACAATGGTTAAATGGCTTGAGTAGTACCCTTACCCTATGGACTGTAATGTACAGTGATCGGGGAAACCGAATGGTTGAGATCGGTATTGAGTTAACAAGCAATGATGGAACCGTATTGTATACTGTTGAGTAAATTATATACTGAGTGTGTTACCACCGTGTTGGTCGTTTCATGTTCGATAAGGTTGAAAGGTTAATTGGATGAGGGAGTGATGAGGTTGGAGGATGAACTTATTGAAGTATTACTTGACGGAGTGGTGAGTGATCGAATGGTGGACTTATGTTATGATTTGGAATGTTAAGATTTTGGAATTGTTTGAGTGTTGACCCGGTCTTGATGTTGAAAATTGCTTAAAGAATCAAAGTTGAAAAGATGACCCAATTGGTATGTTTTTTGAGAAAGGAAAGAATTCGGGTAGTCTTACACCCTTTTGATTGCGTGTGTACTTTGCGAAGCATGATAAATCTATGTGCTGATTGTGTGTTGTACCGTGTAGAGCATGAGAACTCTTTGTATCGAATAAATTGTGAAAAATTGGTTGGTAAATGTCCCGTTTAAACGGAGGGTTAGTAGAAAATACGAATAGGTCATGCCGAATTTTCTGTAAAACTGGATGGGTTGTTCTATCACGGGTTGACTCAGGGGCGCCACTGTAGTCGAACGTGATGGTTGCATGTCAAGTGGTTACAACGATATTCGGGGACGCCTGAGTCAAGTTGTAAAGATGCGAGATCGACTTGATTATTTTGATTAAGGATAAGGAAATTGAGGAAAGAGAAAGGCTTTGATAAAAGGATTAAGGACTTAATTCCAAACAGTTTGCTTCGCGCTGTGAAACCTTAGTGATGGGTGTGGTTGTGTGTGAACTTTGCCTCCTATGGGAGTTGGTTGCATTACTTGTTTGATGTGTGAGACGCACAAGGTGCGGACTTCTTTGTATATATATAAGTACTATATACGACTTATCTACTTATCCTCGATCCAATTAGGATCCGTTGAGACGAACGAGAACGCCCCTTTTTGCTTAATCGTTTCGGTTGTGTTAAACTGAGTTGAACTGTACGTGTTACTACAGCGATCTTTCGTGATGTCTCATGTTTACGTTCCGAGAGGTACCAGGAGTCGCCCAGCTTTGGGGCAGAGCCAGTCACCAGCTGTTGGACTGGCAGGGCCAGCTAGCGCCCAAGGTGCTGCTCCACAGAGCACCAGAGCTTCGAGGATGGACCATCAGGGTCGCCAGTGAGAGTTACTCCAGTCGCAGAGCCGACTCAGGCTACCCCTATTGATGAGGTAGTACGCGCAGTACTGGCAGCACTCAGTGCTCAGCAGGAGGCCACAGCACCAGCGGCAGAGCCAGTGCCTGCCACTGAGGCAGTCTCCTTCGAGAGGCCAGGACAGATGGATAGCTACACGGCCCAGGCGCTTCGTGATTTCCGTCGTTTGGGTACACCGACTTTTTCTGGGAGCGCCGACTCCGAGGCAGCAGTTTTATGGTTGGAGCGGATCACTCGCAACCTTGACACATCTGGCATTTCTGAGGGACGTCCGAGGGTTTCCTTCTCCACCTTCTAGCTTGAGGGTGAGGCTTTCTACTGCTGGCAGTCTGTGCAGACCAGAGTTGGTGAGGATTTTGAGCTTTTCAGTCGACTGTGCCTGGAGCAGTACTTTCCTCGTTCAGTTTGAGATGATAGACGCCAGCAGTTCATGGACATACGGCAGAGGAGCATGACACTATCCGAGTATACGGCGAGGTTCTTATCCTTGTCCCGCTTCGCACCCGAGATGGTGCAGACTGAGGACAATCATTGCAGACAGTTCGAGCGTGGACTCCTCCCTGCTATTGCAGATCAGATTATTGCTTTGAGGACAGAGGTTTACTCTACTCTACTTGACCAGGCCTTGGCAGTGGAGAGGCATTTTCGAGAGAGCGCTCGAGAGCGAGATGTCAGGCCGAGACCGAGTGGTTTCCTCAGGCCTTCAGAGAGGCGTGATGCTAGACGACAGAGGACTTCTGGACAGTTCCAGCCGCAGTTTCAGTAGAGTAGTATGCGCAGAGGAGCAGCAGTGGCATCAGTTGGACCTGCCCCATTGACACAGTTCTGCCCTATATGCAGACAATAGGGACACTTGGCCCGAGACTGGCCGAGGAGCAGAGGACCCGTAGAGCGACAAATGGATCGTCCACAGGGGTTTTGTGAGAGGCAGCGCGTTGATGATCGGACTTGTTACCAGTGCGGCCGTCAAGGGCACATTGCTTTCACTTGTCCCGATCGGGTTGGAGCTGCACATCCACCGAGGCCCCAGCAGGCACAGCCTCGTCAGGCACCTCCCGGCCGACCACGACCGGCACTGCAGCAGAGAGCTCCGCGTCAGGCGGCGGGAGCGGCAGCCCCGAGACACCAGGCTAGGCCTTAGCAGCAGGTGGCATTACCACCACCACCGAGAGGAGGACCACCGGCACAACAGGGCCGAGTGTATGCAGTTGAAGATGCTAGAGCTGAGGGACAGTACGCCGTCCATGAGACTACACAGGGTACGTGTTTACTTTTTAATTCGTGGTCGTCTTTTCTGTTCGACACTGGTGCATCCCATTCGTTTATTTCGACTTCTTTTGCTCGTTCTTTGGGTTTGAGGGTGCAGTCCCTTAGTGGACCCTTGTGTCTTGAGACCCCAGTTACGGGGGAGGTAGTGCTGGATACTTTCTGTCGAGATTGTGAGGTTCGACTGGCAGATTGCCCCTTCGTTGGTGACTTACTCATTCTGGAGATGACTGCTTTCGACGTGATCTTAGGGATGGACTGGCTTACAAGGTACCGGGCAACGATCGATTGCTTTCGATGTCAGGTGACGGTACGGTCAGGTGGCAGAGCTATTACTTGTGTTTTGGGTAGCAAGAGCGGAGTCCTTCTATCCGCTTTCACTACAGGCGTGAAGTCTGAGGTGGTGCAGAGTGGCAGAGACTTACCGAGAGTAGTATGTGAGTTTCCGGACGTGTTCCCGGAGGAACTATCAGGTTTACTGCCGACGCACGAGATAGAGTTCCGGATCGACTTGATCCCCGGTACCGCGCTGATCTCGATGACACCTTATCGGTTCGTGCCAACTGAGTTAGTCGAGCTAAAGCGACAGCTCGAGGAGTTACAGGAGAAGGGTTTCAACCTCCCTAATGTTTCACCGTGGGGAGCACCCGCCCTCTTTGTAAAGAATAAGGGTGGTGCCTTGAGGATGTGCATCGATTACCGGAAGTTGAACCGAGTGACGGTGAAGAACCGCTACCCGATGCCGAGGATCGATGACCTGTTCGATCAACGGAGAGGGGCAACCTGCTTCTCCAAGATTGATCTAAGATCAGGCTACTATCAGTTGAGGGTCCGAAAGGAAGATGTGGAGAAGACCGCATTCCGGACGGGTTACAGACACTTTGAGTTTCTAGTGATGTCGTTCGGGTTGACGAACGCAACAACAGCCTTCATGGATTTGATGAATGGCATATTCAGACCTTACCTGGATCAGTTTGTTGTAGTTTTCGTTGATGACATCTTGATTTACTCGCCTAGTGAAGAGGCACACGAGGAGCACTTGAGGATAGTGTTGACCTTGTTATGCACTCACCAGCTGTATGGGAACCTGGAGAAGTGCGAATTCTGGCTTGTAGAGGTGAAATTCCTTGAACATGTAGTTTCATGTGATGGTATCTTAGTCGACCCGGCGAAGGTCGATGCTGTTTCGAAGTGGGCGAGGCCCAAGAATGTTTTTGAGATCCGTAGTTTCCTGGGTTTGGCGGGTTATTACAGGCGCTTTGTTCAGGACTTCTCACGTTTGGCTGCACCTATGACATCATTGACTCGCAAGGGAGCGGAGTTCCTTTGGGCTAGTGAGTGTGAGCACTCTTTCTCAGAGCTAAAGGCTCGATTGACCACTGCTCCAGTGTTGATTGTTCCGGAGCGAGGAGTGGGCTACGACGTGTACTGTGATGCCTCAGTCGAGGGACTTGGTTGTGTTTTGATGCAGTCCGGGAAGGTAGTTGCTTATGGCTCGAGATAATTGAAGGTGCATGAGCGCAACTACCCGACCCATGATCTAGAACTGGCAGCAGTGGTCTTTACCTTGAAGAGTTGGACGCACTATCTATACGGGGAGCAGCTCAGAGTATTATCAGACCACAAGAGCCTCAAGTACATTTTCTCTCAGTGCGACCTAAACATGAGCCAGAGGCGATGGATGGAGTTACTTGAGGAGTACGACTTCGAGCTGCTCTATCATCCGGGCAAGGCGAATGTCGTCGCAGACGCCCTGATCAGGAAGTCGACTCATTATGTGGCCAGCATGGCAGTCCGAGAGTGGAACATGCTGGAAGAGCTGAGCTCATTCCGACTGGAGCTCGAGGAGATCACGGATGGTATGGTCGTATGTGCATTGGTGGCTCAGCCCACGTTGATTATTCGGGTGCTAGAGGCACAGACCGAGGATGCCATGGCGACAGGGATTCGTGAGAGACTGGCAGAAGGTGAAGAGATCGATGATTGGGAGTTGAGTGCAGACCAGGGCCTCCGTTTTAGAGGACGATTGTTTGTACCACGGGGATGTAGGGACACCGTGTTGAGAGAGTGTCACCACTCACGACTTGCTATGCACCCCGGTGGCACCAAGATGTACAGAGACATCCGACGACAGTTCTGGTGGCGTGGGATGTGCAGGGCAGTAGCTGACTTTGTTTCGAGGTGCCTCACCTGTCAGCAGGTGAAGGCGGAGCATCAACGGCCCGCTGGCTTACTACATCCTTTATCGATCTCTGAGTGGAAGTGGGAACACGTTACTATGGATTTTGTTTGTGGCTTACCGAGGTCGTCGAAGGGACATGATGCTGTTTGGGTTGTGGTTGATCGACTGACCAAGTCGGCACACCATCTGGCAATGCGGATGACTAACACTGTGGATATGTTGAGTCGTCTATACATCAGGGAGATTATTCGTCTTCATAGAGTACCAGTATCAGTGGTATTTGATAGGGATCCGCGTTTCATATCCAGATTCTAGAAGAGCCTACAGAAGGCATTGGGGATAGAGGTGCTGCTGAGTACAGCTTACCATCCTGAGACAGACGGACAGTCAGAGCGTACCATTCAGATTTTGGAGGACATGCTTCGAGCTTGTGTACTAGACTTCCAAGGATCATGGGATGATTACCTACCTCTAGCAGAGTTCGCCTACAACAACATTTATCAGTCCAGCATTGGGATGTCACTATTTGAGGCTTTGTACGGCAGACCGTGTAGGTCGCCAATATGTTGGGCCGAGGTAGAGGAACGGAGCATACTTGGTCCAGATATGGTCAGAGAGACGACAGAGAAGGTCACATTGATTAGAGAGCGGTTGAAGACCGCACAGAGTCGTCAGAAGAGCTATGCAGACAGACGTCGACGGCCGCTTTAGTTCTCGGCCGGGGACCATGTATTTCTGAGAGTCAGTCCGAAGAAGGGCCTACTGCGGTTCAACCGCGGTGGAGTGAAGCTATCACCGCGATTCATTGGACCATTTGAGGTCTTAGAGAGGATTGGAGCCGTAGCTTATCGGTTAGCCTTGCCACCGCAGCTTGGGAACGTGCATAACGTTTTCCATGTGTCCCAACTACGGAAGTACACTGCAGATCTCTCTCATGTGATCGAGTGGGCAGACATCGAGGTGGCAGATGATGTCTCTTATGAGGAGCAGCCCGTCAGGATTGTGGATACAGGAGAGAAGGTCTTACGGAGGACTACTATACCTTTGGTTCGAGTGCAATGGAAGCATCAGGGAGCCGACTCGACCTGGGAGCGAGAGGACGAGATCTGAGAGAAGTACCCCCACCTGTTCGATCTTTGAGGTACCCTTACTTTTAATTTCGAGGACGAAATTCTTTTAAGGGGGGTAGATTGTAAGAACCGCTCCCGGTCCAACCGGTGACTTTTAAAAACAAGTTTGACTTTCTACCGGAAAAGTCAACCGATGACTCAGAAGGTCATTCGGGGCTTTTCCGGGGCCCAAAATGGTTAGCCGTCATCACGGTTAGCTTAATTGGGCCGTTTGCTTTCGTTTGAGTATAATATTGAAGGAAGTCAAAGTTGGTCAAAATCGGACTTTATATCGACTAAAACAATATTAATTATTGTGCTGGAAATTATTTTGGAAAGCAAGAGGACCCACTTGGACACTTGTCCCTTTTTGGTTAGAAGAGAGAAAAGGGAGTGGTCATGGACCACTATGCCCTCCTAAAGGCCTCTACAAGGGAAAATAACTAAAGGGCTTTTAGTCATTAACCACCTCTAGGTCTTATATGAATTTGGGAGACCAATTTTGATTCATTTTTGTGGTGTAGCCGAATTTGGGAGAGAAAAGAGAGAAAGAGGAGCTCTCATGGTGTCTTGAAGAAGAAGCTAAGAAAAAGGAGCAACTTGGAGCCATTTTCTACCCCTTCCTTCTCCATTTCATCATCATCTTCTCCATCTCACTCTTCTGAAGGTAATGGAACTAGCCTCATCTCTTTTCCCTTCATCTCATTTCATGGGTTTTGGTTTGAGTTGGCTAGAAGTTGTTGGATTTGATTGAAATGAGGTTAGATGTTGTTCATAAGAAGCTTTGGTGGGTTTTTGATGGAAGAGCTTGGGTTTAATGGAGTTTTTGATTTGGAGAATCCTTGGAAACTTGTTTATTTGTTGATTCCTACCATGGGTAAAGGAGTATTGGAGGTATTTGACTGTTTTGGGAACTTGAGATGGATGAAAATGGAGTTTGGTAGTGAATTTTCGGAGAAAAGGAGCTGGAGGTTGAAGAAGGGCGAGTCTGCCCTGGAGCGCCACGGATCCGTGACGGATTCCGTGACGGGCGACGTCACGGCTCCGTGAGGGAGTCCGTGACGGCACTCGTCACGGCTCCGTGACGTCATCCGTGAGGGGTGATGGCACGGATCCGTGACCGACCAGTTCTTGTGCTTTTTGAGGTTTTTCCACCGTTTTCGACCGTTGTTTGGAGCTGAACTTTTGGGAGGGTTTTGGGGACTTTACTTACTGTTAAGTGGTGTCTAATTAGAGTTTGTTTTGTGTTTAAAGACCTTGGTTTCGAGCTCGAGGATCGAAGACCCTTCCGGTACCCGTGTGAAGGACGGAGTTGAGACCAACATGTTGTCATCAGAGTTTTTAGAGGTTCACCAAGAGGTAGGGAAAATCTTAACTTCTTAATTAAATGCTTAGTATGCCTATTAGTTTAATAAAATCGGAAAGGTCCTAGAATTGCATATAGGATGCGAATAACTAGAATAATCGTATTTCAATTACTAATAAATGGATGAGTCTAGTATGCAAGTTTAGGATGAAGATGACTAGTGAAGCTTGCTTTCAATACTTGGGAATTGATTTACTGGTAGAGAGGCTGTGAAGAGCTCTCGGATTAGTTGTGTGCTAGGTTCACATGCTTGGTTGTTAGTATTAGGATAAACTAAGAGTCTAATGAAACTAGTTAGCTTGCATGATCTAATGTTTAATTGATCGTTCACATGATTGCTTGATTGGTTGAATGCTTGATTGAGTAATTACATGTTGAATTACTTATTGTTTGAACGGATGATCAAGTATGACTAGTTGTGCCACGGGGTACAATCAGGTGATCGATGTACCATTGGTTCGTGACAGGTAAGTATACGGTAAGTGTGGAATGTTATTGGGTGTCTGACTTTGTTTCGCTGAAAGTGTGATTTGGGAAGTGTTCATTGATGGACAAATCTAGTGCTTGTCAATTACTCTTATTCTTCAAATGCTTGCTTGTTTGTTTGGTTCGGTACTACACCGGGGGGGGGGGGTAATCCGGTGCCGTTGTGGTGGTTGGAGTTGGACAGATACAGTGTGATATTGAGTGAAGTGAGGAGCCTATGGCTTGGCAGATCATACGGGATATTGAGTGATGTGAGGAGCCTATGGCTCGGCAGATCCTGTGGGATATTGAGTGATGTGAGGAGCCTATGGCTCGGCAGATCATACGGGATATTGATTGATTATTGGAGCCTGAGAGCTCGGCAGATCCTACGGGATATTGATAGATTTAGGAGCCTATGGCTCGGCAGATCCTACGGGATATTGATGGGATTACTTCATGAGAGATGGTTTCTGAGGTTTCACCCAAGGGTGTGCGTCCTACGGGAGTACTACCGTGGTTCCCTATGACTATGGTCCTTTGGAGACATTTTCGAGAATGCCGAAGAGGAGCATCCCTAAGGGATGGTTTCCGGTGCTCCGATGTATGTGCCTCCTCTGGACCGAGGGAAAATCTGATGTGATATGAATACTCTAGTGGATCGGAATATGGGAACCGAGGTGACACTAGAATCTATTCATGGATCGGAGGCTTGAGAAAGCAGGTGGTTGGCGTGATATCAATTACTCCTATTTAATCGTTATGATACCTTATATTAATTCTTTTATGGAACCCTTCTAGTTAATGTTATCTTGTTCATATATTATTTCATCGTACTTATCTTATTCTATCTTGTCACACATTATCTCATTGTTAATCGTATTTTGTCATATTTGAGTTATCTGCATACCCAGTACAATATTGATCTAAGGGTTGAATTGTTAAGGTTTTTCCTATTGAGCGTAAGCTCATCCCTTTTAGTTTTCTTACTGTATTACATGTGTAGCTGATGTCTAGTGAGTTCGAGGCTCGGGAGCTTTTGGACATCTTGGGATTTTTCTTAGAGTCGTGTTGGTCATGTGTTTTGAACCTTATTCATTTTGACTATTTATGTTTTAATTATTGAATTTCTACTTTCATTTCCGGTCACGTCTCGAGTCCGGTCAAAACCGGATTTGGGGCGTGACACCTCACGATGGAGCCCGGGAACAGTTAGTCGAGTGCGACTACCACAACGCTTCCAGGCCAGTAACAAAATGGCACCGTACGAGGCATTGTATGGTAGGTCAGGTTAATTGCCCATGCGGGGCACAAGTTGGGGTCAAGAGTTGACTCTTGTTGGTCCGGAATTGTCCGAGAGACGATTGAAGGGTCGCGCGGATCGTGAGCGGTTGGGGACCGCACAGAGTCGATGTCACGTCCCAAATCCGGGTATGACCGGACTCAAGACGTGAACTAAGAAGATAATAAACAATAATAAAACCAAAGTTAAGTAACAAAAATCTCTGAATAAAAGTTTGAAAATACGAGTTCAAAATTTAATAACCAAAAAAGGTAAGGACAATATTTAATCCGAAACTGGAAGTACGTCTCTAATAAATAAATTGACCCGAACCCTCAATGAGCTCCCGAGCCCTGAGACGTCCTATAAGTCTACTCATCAGCAAAACCTTTAAAACAGTAAAAACAGAGGGGTGAGCTTACGCTCAGCAGGAAAAAGTAGTAAAGGGAAAAAGGACTGCCGTTACGTTACCAAAATTCCTCGATTAGTAAAACTTACTAAAACTGATAAAGTAAATAGAAACTAACTAGAACGTAGTAATACCGATAAGGGCAACCAACTAAAGAAACACAAGAACAACGGTACAATCAACTACTAAGACCACTACAAACATTACTCAGATCCGATACCACACAACTCAAGACAAGTACCCATGACAACCGAAATGTAAGATAATCATACCACAAGAACCGATCCACACACAAGCTAAACATATACATCATACCGGAATATCCCTTGGTCTAGATGTCTTCCCGGAACACAGAGCATCGGGGTGAAACAATATACATAATACCGGAATGTCCCTCGGTCTAGATGTCTTCCCGGAACACAGAGCATCGGGGTGAAAAAATATACATCATACCGGAATGTCCCTCGGTCTAGATGTCTTCCCGGAACATAGAGCATCGGGGTGAAACAATATACATCATACCGGAATGTCCCTCGGTCTAGATGTCTTCCCGGAACACAGAGCATCGGGATGAAACAATATACATCATACCGGAATGTCCCTTAGTCTAGATGTCTTCCCGGAACACAGAGCATCGGGGTAAAGCCACATAATAAACATACCGGACTAGCATACACCTCGGTCGGGTATCTTCCTGGAACACTAAGCATCGGGGTAAACAACAATACACCACATCGTGCAATACCAACCATATCAATTCAACATACCACACCAATCCTGTGGCATCGTCATAGCTTACCAACATACTTACCGAACACACCACATCGGTCTATCACTCACCCGATCATAACACAAGTCAACATTCAATATGACGTTCGTCACATTCATCACATACATCCAACCTATCATATCACGAACAACCATTCATATCACATTCATCATAATTCATAAGGCATGTTATGACTCTTAAAGTAATCAAAGAAGATAATATGCATCAACGTTTAAGGACTAATGACTACAATCAAGCACAATCAATAATCAATCCTAAGGCTCGACATGACCATTCTACCAGCACGACAATTCCAATAATTGAAAGCGGTTATTCTAGTGAATCACATCCTATATGCAAACTAGACTCTTCCGGTTATTATTATCATAATGGCATACTATTAGCATTCTTTAAATTAAAAGTGGAGTTTACTACTCTTCCCTACTGTCACGCCCCAAATCCGGTTCTTGCCCGGACTCGAGGCATGACTAGTAAAACATGAATAAAGGAGATAACAGTTCAACAAAAAGTTCCAGAAAACTCCGATAAGTAACTCAAATCCAGCACAACTAGTTTAAAACAAGAATAACCCTCCAGGGGTGTAATAATAATCCTCTACAAAATCTGTTCCAAACAGAAATAGAATAAACGAAGTCGCTATGGACACCCACACCGAGAAGCTCCCGAGCCTCTACTCCTCAATCAAGCCTGTAAACACAACAGTAAACTCATAGGGCTGAGCTTGCGCTCAGTAGAGAAAACCCAAAACAAAGTGGACCTTAAACTCAAATAAGTCAAAAGCAAGTCAACAAGATAGGTCTTAACGAACACGGATAACAGATAACCCAGTTCAATGCCGTGGCACATGAAGTCTCCACCCTCCGATCCACATATGATGTGTCCTCTCGGATTTTCCCTCAAATCCAGAGGAGACGCATAACGTTGAGGCGACCGGAAACAACCCTTCGGGGCGCTTATCATCGGGATTCTCAGAAACGTCTCCAAAGGATTTTATGTCCTCGGGAACCAAGGTATTACTCCCATAGGAAGCATACACTTGGGCAATTCACTAAATAACCATTATATCATCCTACACCGGACTCCTCAACGGTGTAGGTACCAAACCGTATCAACAATAATCACTATCTCACCCTACACCGGACTCCTCAACGGTGTAGGTACCATACCGTATCAACCATAATCAGATAACAACTTAGTAACGCACACAACCGAAACACGACGCAATCCAATCCAACCACCACCAATCCACTAACACACATAGCTCACACATCACCGATTCACCATAGCACACAGCACACTAATCACTAAATCATATCACACCAATCACACAATCCCAACTTACCGTTCACTTACCAGTTTCGAACCACCGGGGCATCGATCACCTGATTGCACCGCTCGGTACAACCAGTCATACTCGATGCTCCAAACAACCATTTAAGTAAGTCAAGCAATCATTCGAATACAATCAACGATCAAGTACGAGTGTAATCAACCAATCATAAAAACCTTCAAATGAGCATTCGCACATGCAATTCAACTAGTTCCGTTAGACTCTTTAGCCTATCCACTAAGCAACCAACAACCAAGCATGTGATCCTAACACGCAACTAATCTGAGGGCTTTGCCAAGGCTCCTCTACCAGACAAACAATTCCCAAGTATTGAAAGCGAGTTACACTAGTGATTGGCATCCTAATCGGTCACCACTAGACACTTCCGATTATTAGTAAGAGAAAGACGATTATGCTAGCTCTTCGCATCCTATAGGCATTTCTAGGACCTTTCCAATTTTATTAACCTAGCATGCATACTAAGCATCATAAACGAGAGGTTAAGGCTTTCCCTACCTCAAGGTCTTCCTCTCAACACTTTGATGAAGCCCGGTGATCACCACTTCGTTCTTCACTCGGGTCCCGGCGTGATCCTTGCTCCCCTAGCTCGATCCCCAAAGTCTTGGACACAAAGAAACGTTAATTAGACTCCACTTAAACAGCAAGAAAGGCTCCCAAAACCCTTCCAAAGTTCAGCTCAAAAAAAAGGTTCAAAACCCTCAAGAAACCCTCAAGAAACCCCCACCCTGGTCTGCCACGGACCTGGTCACGGATCCGTGAGGCCAACCATCACGGTTACCATCACGGAGCCATGACGAGTGCCGTCACGGACTCCCTCACGGAGCCGAGACGTCGCCCGTCACGGGATCCGTCACGGATCCGTGGCGCACCAGGGCAGTTTCGCCCTTCTTCAACCTCCAGCTCCTTTTCTCCGAAAAACCACCTTCAAACCCAGAATTTTACCCCTTTCAACTCCCAAAACAGTCCAAATCCTTCAATACTCCTCTACCCATGGTAGGAATCAACACACAAACAAGTTTCCAATAATTCATCAAATCAAACCCAACTCAAAAGCTCCAACAAACCAATGATTTCTCAACAAAAACCCAACAAAGCTTCTCATCAACAAGATCTCCCACCATTTCTACTCAAATCCAACAACATCTAGCAATTTCACCCAAAACCCATCAAAAGAGATGAAGAGAAATGGGGATTAGAGAGTTCCATTACCTCTAAAATGTTGAGATGAAGAAGATGGTAGTGATTTTGAGGAGGGATGGCTAGAGGAAGACTTCAAGTGGCCTCTTCTTCCTTGATTTTCCTTCAAACCTCCATGGGAGCTCTTCTCCCTTGCTCCTCTTCTAAATTTCGGCTACACCAAGATAAAAATGAATTGATTTTGCTTCTCCAATCTCATATAATACCTAGATGTAGCAATGTCCAAAAAGCCCTTGAGCTAGAATTCCTTGTAGAAGCTTTTGGGAGGGTAAAAGAGTCTATGACTATCCATTTTTCTCTCTTTCAACTAAAAGGGGACATGTGTCCAAAGGTTAATTACTTTTTCCCAAATTAAATTCCAGCACAATAAAAATGCTTTAGTCGATAAAAGTCTCGTTTTGACCAAAATTGACTTTCTCCAATATTATACTCAAACGAAAGTGATTTCTCCCCTGAAGCCAACCGTGATGATGGCTAACTCGTTTGGGTTCCGGAAAAGTCCCGAGTGACTTCTTGAGTCATCGGTTCGACCGGAAGCGGGTCTTACACCTACCTCGAAAGCAAACCAATCCTAGCAGCGGACGACCTGGCTAGCTTCCTCCTCGTCCTCTCACGCGGTCCAAAGGCTTCCTCCTCCGCTGCGCTCGGGTCCAAAGTCTATGGTTACAAGAAATACACGAATTAATGCTAACTCAAGTGTGGATTAAAGAGGGAAATACCCAAACTAATCCAATTGCTCAACTTGGTAAAATGGGCCCGAGGGGCCCATTTTGCCCGAATTCGGGAAAACGTCCCTCAGGACTTTGAAAGTTTCCCTTTTCATTTCTATCAATCCTAATTAGGTTCACTTGTTCCATCACACTTGACGGAATCCAATTCCGGGGTCCGAGCCCTCCCAATTTCGCAATTAAAGTTTCTAATCGCTTTTTCCGAAAATTCAAGAATCACATCCATAATTCGTTCCGGGTGTGAAAACATCGTCCCGGGGGTCATCAACGACCGTCCCACTCACGAAACCACCAAAACCCGGCGATGTGGGCCCCACGGACACACATGGCCAGGTATGGCCAAACCGGGCCGACCGGTCACGGTTCAAGGTGGCCGGACCATGGCCTGTCCTTTCCAAGGATGGCCGAGCCAAGGCCGGTGCTTTCCCTCTCCGATGGCCGGATTCCGGCGACCGGCCGGAGCTCCGGCGTGCCTCTGGTCGCCGGAAAAATATCCAATTTCTCCAACAAGATCCTAACTAGTTCTAGAGAAAAAATCACCATTTTTAAGCTTTAGAACTTCAAATTTCACCTCAAATCATCCAAAGTTTCAAGAACCAAGTGGGTTTCATCAAAAACTACTCAAACCAAGTTATCTCCATCATCTAACTCTACCTCTTCTTCACAAATCAACATTTAAGTCATCCAACACCCAAAACCCACTAGTTCAAGTCATCTCTACTCAAACCCACAAAATTAATTTCACCAAATACCAACCTCTTGGAAATGAAGAGATGAAGAAAATTTGAGAAGATTTGATGTAGAAATGGTCAAAAAGGAGCTTCCTTTCTTTTGCTTCTTCTTCAAGCTTCAAGGAGCTTCAATGGAGATTTTGCACTCTCTCTCTCTCTAGCTAGGAATTTCGGCCATGGTGAGTAAAAATGCTGAATTTGTTGCTCCATGTGGTCTTATCCTCAAGGTGGAAAAGCCCCTTTCGTCCTTTAGCCCATCTGTCTCTATTTTGTCCTTATGTGGGGACCATTTGGTCTTTTAACCCCCTTTTCTTCCCCTCCAAGCTAACATGGACAAGTGTCCATGTTGGGACCACTCCTACCCAAAAATATCTCAGCCTTATTATTTTATTCGTTAATGATCCAAAATCGACTAAGTTTGACCCGGGATTGACTTTTTCACAAAAGGTGTCATTTGAATGGAAATGACCCAACTAAGCTAACCGTAACGACGGATAAACTTTTTGGGTCCCAGAAAGGTTCCGAATGACTCCCGGAGTCATCGGTTGACTTTTCCAGAAAAAAGTCAACTTTCGCCAAAAACCTCCGATTCGACCGGGATCGCCCGGGGGCGGTTCTTACAGTCGACGTGGAAGCGCAAGGATGAGGTGCGCGCGAAGTACCCAAAACCGTGCAATCCTTGAGAATACGGTGGATGTAGTGTCTTCATTAATGTGGGGATATGGATGAAATGACTTATAAATTGGTTCGATTGTGGTATGCGAGCAAGGGTTGTCGGTAAGAGCGATATCACTGGTTGGGTAACCCTTTAATGATCGATTGTGACTTTGTGTTACCTTTTGTTGAGTGTTGTCATGGTAATTTCTGACTTGTTGGGTGTTTCGAGGTGCGCCTGCCTTCCGACTAGATGTTGGTAAAATCTGCTATTGTTCCTTGTTGAGGTGCGCCTGCCTTCCGACTAGGTGTCGGTAAAATTGTGCTGTTGTTCCAGACCGTGCAGTAATGTATGAGATCCAATGTCATGATGGATGCATTTGTGTGTTACTTCCTTGTATTATTGTGTGTGTGATTGGTCGTGACATAACCGTGTCTGAGTTCCATTGTTAATTGTTCGAGTAACGGTTACTAAGTGGGTAGTTGAGGAGAAGTGTCTGTGTGTTGGTTCCGGATTAGGTTCGATTTGAGAAATGTTCCGACATGATACCTATACCGATGGAGAATTTCGGTATAGGATAGCTAGACCGATGTTGTGTGAGCGGGTGTGATATCTATACCGACGGAGGGTTCCGGTATAGAATATCTAGACCGTTGTTGTGTGTGCTGGTGCGATATCTATACAGACAGAGGATTCCGGTATAGAATATCTAGACCGATACTGTGTGTTCCAGTGTGTATTGGTAATAATAGACTGGGTGTAGTTACTCGGTGATTCTTTGAGTTATGGTCTGAGTGGAAACATTGAGAAAATGTAAATTGTTCAGTAGAGCTGACTTCACACGCTAAGTGTGGCGTTTGGTTACGTAGTGTGACCAAATAAGGTGTGGTTAAGTGAGGTGCGTTCGAAATTCTTTTAAGGGGGTAGATTGTAAGAACCGCCCCCGGTCGACCCCGGTCGAACCGGTGATTTTTGACGAAAGTTGACTTTCTGCCAGAAAAGTCAACCGATGACTCCGGGAGTCATTCATGACCTTTCTGGGACCCAAAAAAGCTTAGCCGTCATTACAGTTAGCTTAGTTGGGTCGTTTCCTTTCTAATGACTAATTTTGCGAAAAAGTCAATTTCGGGGCAACGGGGTCAAATTCGGAACTTTACCGAATTTAATTTAAGTGTGCTGGAAAATACTAAGGGTCAAGGTGGATCCCACATGGACATGTGTCCATGGTGTCTTGGAGGAGGAGAAATGGGTCTAAAAAGACTCATTTGTCCCCATATGTGCCAAAATAGAAGGAAGGTAGCTAGGGGGTATTTTGGTCCTTTCTAAATTAGGTTAAAGGGGCCATTGAGAGCACATTTCAGCTCATTATTCATGTGTTGGACGAAAATTGCAAGGAAGAAGAGAGAAGGAGAGCTCCATTGCCTGGAGAAGAAGATAGTGAAGGAAGGAGGCTCCTTTGGGTGGTTTTCAACACCAAACTTCACCAAAACACATTCTTCCTCATCCTCTCTTCATTCCTAAGGTAAGTAACCTCTAAAAACCTACTTTCAATTAAGTTGGGGTTATGGGTTTTAATAGAAATTTCATGAACTAGATGGGTTTTGGGTTATTTGTTGCTAGAGGATTGTTTAGTGAAGAGAAGTGGAAGTTTTAGCTAGAAATCTTATGAGTTTTGATTGTTTTGATGAAACCCCACTTGGGTATGGAAGTATGGAGGTTTGGAGACTGATTTTTGGAGATTGATGAGGTTAAAAATGGAGTTTTTGATGTAGAAATCCGTGGAAACGAAGTTGAGGGAAGAAGAAGATGGTGTCTGCCCAGAATGACACGGAAAGGGCCTCTAGCCGGCCTTCTGAGCGGCACGGAGAGGGTCCCTGACCGGCCCTCTAAGTGGCACGGTCCGGGCTTGGTGCCGGCCCTCTGAGAGGCACGGTCCAGGTCTGTGACCGGACCTCTGAGAAGCACGGACAGGGCCGGGTGCTGGGCCGCCCGAATTGGGCCTTGTTCTGGCCCAATTTGCCCTACGGCCCATGTTGTAATTGCTAGGGGTAATTCGGGTATTTTTCTCTTTAAAACCGCCTTGATTGAGTGTTAATTCTAGTATTACTTTATGATCCTTAGACGACGTTCTCGAGCACGGAGGAGGAGTCTACTAGGCGGCTCGCTTGGCTTGCGTTTGGATAGCATTTGAGGTAGGGAAGAGTAGTAAATACTGCTTTAATTAAGGAATGTCAGTAGAATGCATATAGGATATTAATAGCCGGAATAATTGTATACTCACATGTAGGATGTGAATAACTAGAGTAACCGCTTTAAATTATGGGAATTGCAGTTCTGTAGAATCACATGTGGCCGTGTCGGGCCTTAGGATTGCGTGCTGTTTGTGTTTGTTTGTAGTTAGTAGTCCTGTAATGTTGAGTCGTAGTATGTTCCGTGGTTGATTTAAGAATCTTGTTATGCTATAAGAATGGATGAATATTGATATGAATTGTTGTCTTGTGATATGATCGGGTGAATGAATGTGACGAATGTGAATGAATGTGATGAATATTGATATGAATTATCGTCTTGTGATATGATCGGGTGAATGATAGACCGATGTGGTGTGCACGGTAAGCTATGACGGTATGATATGATCGGGTGAATGAATGTGACGAATGTGAATGAATGTGATGAATGTGATGAATATTGATATGAATTGTCGTCTTGTGATATGATCGGATGAATGATAGACCGAGGTGGTGTGCACGGTAAGTTATGACGGTAAGCTATGACGGTATGATATGATCGGTGTGCTACATTCAGTATGTTATAGTGTGGTGTGATTTGTACCCTGTGCTACGGGAAGATACCAGACCGACAGAGGATTCTGGTCCAGTATGTTATGAGATTTACCCCGATGTTGTGTGTCCGGGAAGACGTCTAGACCGAGGGTGTATTCTGGTATGATGTGTTTGGTTTCACCCCGATGTTGTGTGTCCGGGAAGACGTCTAGACCGATGGTGTATTCTGGTATGATTTGTTTGGTTTCACCCCGATGCTGTGTGTCCGGGAAGACATCTAGACCGATGGTGTATTCCGGTCTGATGTGTTTGGCTTCACCCCGATGTTGTGTGTCCGGGAAGACATCTAGACCGATGGTGTATTCCGGTATGATGTGTTGGTTTCACCCCGATGCTGTGTGTCCGGGAAGACATCTAGACCGATGGTGTATTCCGGTATGATGTGGTTGAGCCGTGTGTGATGATCGGAGTATCATGGTATATCTTCCTTATGTCCGTATAATGTCGGGTTTGGATGTCGTTTGTGGTTGGGGTCGTAGAAGAATGTTCTGTTGTTTGTATGTTTCTTTATCTTGGATCTGTTGTCGATAATGTTGTTTTCCTGTTGGGTTGTTGTGTTGTGGTTTACTAGTATGTTTTATTGATCGAGTAATTGTGGCGACGGAATGGAAGTCCATTCCCTTTTACTACTTTTTCCTACTGAGCCAAAGCTCAACCCCTTTACTTACTGTTTTACAGATGTCGATCGTGAGTTGTTTTAGAGGACGTCTCAGAGCTCGGGAGCTCACAGAGAGTCTGGGGATTACTTGCTTAATAGAGACGTACTTTCTCTTTTTGTACTAAACCTCGTTTTCTCTTTATTTTGAATTTCGAGAGTTTGACTCGTGATACTGGTTTTGTTGCCTTTGAACTAATTTCGGAGTTTGGTTTTGTTTAAACTTAATTTTATTATTATTTTTAGCTCACGTCTCGAGTCCGGTCAAAACCGGATTTTGGGCGTGACACAACTAAAACAACTAATTAAACTTAAAATGAACACCATATCCGGCTCGACTTGTGCCTAATCAATGTAGCATGTAAACTTATGGATCCTCTAATTGGGACCTTTTAACTGCTAGTAGACGTGTGCGGTTTGGGGAGGAAACACGTGACATGGTGGATGGTTAAACCCTACAAAAAGGAATAAAACAGAAAAAGAAAAACAAAACCAAACGATCATGACAGCCTGAAACTGGGAGACAGATCGAGGAGGAGGCATCGGTGGAGGCCAAGGAGAAGGCTTCAAAGGTGGCGAAGGCTGATTCGGGGAGCGGCGACTTTGGTAGCTTCCCCATGGGACCTCAGCAGATCCACAAGCTCGTGGGGACGGAGGTAGAATCAGAGGCATCAGGGGTGCTCGATCTCGAATAGTGATGGGGGGACATAACACCGTGGATCCCTTCTCCTAACCAGTCTGAGAGGTGGTCCGGAGTAAAGATGACGCACATTAAAGAGGAGGAGATGAAGGTGTTGGCGGAGTGGTGGTAGGTGAGGAGCTAGAGCGGGTCGCGGGAAAAGCCATTGCCACTACTCAAACCTAGGAATTGCGATGGCGACAGTAAAGAGGATGAGAGGGGTTGTTGTGACGATGGTGAGAATGAACGAGATGATGTTCGGAGCGGAGAACTCTGTGATCGAAACAATTGACTAGGACCAGTCTAGAGAGCATTGAGAGCTCCAACGATTTTATTCCTCTCGCTGTCCATCTTTTATTGCGTCTACTTTACCTATGTCAACTCACATTTTTTGGATATAACGTAATAAAGCATGTAATTTATTTTAATAAAACAACATTAAATCCATATACTTCCATAAACACATGGGGTATATAAATTCTAACATGAGAAATTGGCTCTTTAAGATGGCAGAGGTATCGGAACAACAAGTAAGGGTATTTTCTTCTGAATCGATAAGCCTACAGATTCTGACATATCAAGATCTTGGGCTTTGGCGCTATCGGGCAGTGTCCAATCAATCTCACGGAGCAGAGTTGCCAACGCATACTCAATTGTGGTTGTGGCAAGTGTGGTTCCTGGACATCCTCTCCTCCCTGCTCCGAACGGTATCAGACCAAAGTCTTGCCCTTTAAAATCTATCTCGGATCCCAAGAACCTCTCCGGTCTGAACTCGTTCGGCTCTTCCCATGTTTCCGGGTCCCTCCCTATTGTCCATGCATTGATGATGACTCTGGTCCCCGCAGCGATATCAAAGCCTTGTATGTTTACGTCTTGGGAACATTCTCGTGGAACCAGCAACGGTATTGGAGGATGCAGCCGGAAAGTTTCTTTGATCACAGCTTTGAAATAGGGCATTCTCTCAATGTCACCCTCTATTATGCTTTGGTTGGCTCCAACTATGTCTCGGATCTCCTTTTGTGCTTCCCTTAGGACTTGTGGGTTCTTTAATATCTCTGTCATGGCCCATTCTAGAGCTGTGAATGTTGTATCAGTCCCACCAGCAAAAGCGTCCTACAACAGATTAGGTACGACTAATTACAAGTATAAAATTGAATACATTTTAATAAGACAAGGCTTAGGTGGCTAAGTGTGGGTTACGAGTTCAAGTTTTATATGGACTATTTGGTAACACTTTATCATCCAATGTCAAATTTAAACTCAGATGTAATTTACCTAAGAAACAGTCTCATTTGTGCCACTCTTTTAAACTTGTGCCCTTTAAGCTTACCAGGAGAATTCCTTTAATGTTATCTCCGGCGAAGGAAGCACCTCCGGAGCCATCTTTTTGAATGTTGAGCAGAACATCTACAAAGTCCATATCATTCTCAGATGTTTTTGGAGCTGCGTGATCATCTATGACCACGTCTAGAAATCTATCCAACCCTGTAAAGAGTCTCTCTACTTTCTGATGGAGACCAGTGACATATCTTACCCAAGAAAACCACGGAATGAAGTCTCCCACATCGAAAATACCCAAAACGACCCTCAACTCCTCCATGAGCTTCTTGAACTTCCTCCCCTCTTGCCCTTCACTGTACCTCCTCCCAAAAGCAACCCTGCATATCACATTGTTTGTGAACAATACAAACATATCACTCAAGTTTACCCCACACGAGCCCTCGTCTTTTTCAGACCGTTGGATGATTTTCTTGATCATTAGCCGCGTTTCCTCTTCTATGATGGCTTGAAAAGATCGAACCCTTTTGGAGCTGAGAAGCTGGAGCACAGCGATGCTCCTCATCTTCTTCCAATACTCTCCGTAAGGGGAAAAGGCCAAGTCTTTGTGGTCATAAAAAACCCTCCTAGTAATTCTTGATTCCGGTCTGTTGGAGAATATGAGGTCATGAGTTTTGTTGATCTCTCTGGCTGCAGAAGCTGAAGAGACGACGAGAGTTGGACAGCTGCCGAGGTGTAGGAGCATGAGATCGCCGTGGCAGCTGGACAGGGCGTGGAGGGAGCGGTGAGGATAAATTCCTAGTCGGTGGAGGTGGCCAAGAATGGGAAGCTTGGGTGGTGAAGGTGGTAGCTTTTTCTTCACTTTGCGGAACAAGCATGTCTTGGCAACAAATATGCACACAGAAAGAGTAAACAAAAGAGTGATTATGGGAAGATTGTCTAAGGAGAAGGCTTGTTTTTGCAAGTGCAGATCCATGAGCTTAATGTAAACTTCGGGCAATTGATATGAGGAACAAGGCTTGCTAATTATAGGATAAGGCTTGCTGTGAGATTATATAAGGAGTTTTTTTGGCTTGCAAATTATGGATAAGGCTTGGAAGCGTCGGATGAATCAAGGCAATGCAGGCTTGATCATTTGTGGAGAAGCCAAAACAGCAACAACAAGAAAAATGAGGTTGGTACTGTTTCTCCTATCACTAATTCACCATGCTGCTACAAAACAAAAACATGGAAATAAAAATATCCATACTCTAATGTCAACGTTATATTCGATCCATTCTCTTGTCTTCTTCATCATCTAATTTTTCATAGTTTTAATAAAACGCAAATGCAATGGTTATGTAACAATTGTAACATACATTGAAAGGAATCTGCAATTAAATCTGAGGCAACAAAATGGAACGTGCAAGGAACAGTGGGAGCCATCGAAACTGGAACTAGTTAGCAACCAAAGAATATTAGTATACGGGTAAAAATACACAAATCTGTATGGCTCCTCTCTCCGCACCTTGACTTCGCCGGAAATCCGAATCTGGCAAAATGGGTCATTGGCGGAGGTGACCATGGCTTTGGGATCCGTCGTGCTCGCGTTGAATCACGTGTTAACAATTTCGGAAGGTGCTGCTTCCGGGGCATCAAAGTCAAAGCGTAAGATCCGAAAGGGGTTGAAAGAGGATACGAAGGTGAAGCCGAGACAGTTCCCGTTTCGGATCGTGTCCATGTTCGTCGTATTAAGCGGAAGAGGAGGCGAGCTTCAGTTACAACACCTTCCGGTTCTACTGTTGCAGCAGGTTCTATTGCAGCATATATTGCTGCGGTAGGGCCTGATACGGTGTCGCCGAGGGGCTCGGATGTGCATCCGGTAGCATCAAAGTTTGGCCGTCGGCATCAGACAGTGAAGACCGGCAGGTTTGTTGAACAAGAAGACGAGGTTTTTGTGAATGGCTTGTCGTTCGAATCATCGGAAGAATGGACTCGAAATGTGTTCAGTCCGTTTGGTACGATTGTATCCATTAGCGTTCCCAAACGACCGAGCCGAAACAATCGTTATTTCGGTTTTGTTCATTTCGATTCAAAGGATGCAGCGATGAAGGAGATCGAGGTCTTGAATGGGTTTAAGATCGACGGTTAAATTTTATTTGTAGCCACAGCTTGGCATCGCCGGAAAGACTCTAATACTCGCCGGCCGGAGTTGAAGTCCAACCAGTTTTGTGCCTTTGTTTCTGGTTTGCAGAAACAGAGTACTCGTGGTTTGGTTAAACTCATCTCAGAGGAGAGGGACGATGTAGAGGATGCCGCTCTCGTTTCTCCGGTGGAGGGGGGAGATCGATCCGGCGACTCGTCCGAGCAAGTTGTCGATGTCGATGCTGAGACAGTTTCTCCCATGGTTGCCGATGGTGTGTTTCAAACGGAGATTCAAACCGCTGCAAATCCTCCTGAGATTGGCGATCCTGCCAGTTGCGATCTTGATGCGATATCGTCTCCTAAAACTTCAATGTTTGAATCATGCGATGGCGGTGTGGATAGGGATCGTGTTACGATGGCTGGGGTGCTGTTCAGTTTGTTGGGCCTGAACAAGTTTCAAGCGGGCCATCTTCTGGGCTTGCAGTTTTAGGATCAGGTGGGCTTGTTGCTGGACTCATTCAAGCCCATCCCATTTCGCGACAGATGCTAGCGGCTGGAGGCCTACCTTCTCAGCAGTTGGTGAACTCGTTTGTTTCTCCTGTTTCGATTGAGCCTATTGGTTTTGGAGCGGGTCATCCATTACAACAGGTGGCCTCTCCATGGAAGGATGCCCTCGTCACATCGAAGCGGGTGAGCCGTCCCCCTAAGCATTTATCATAGTTTTATACTATGACGTGTAAACCAAAGATTTCGGATAAGGAAAGGTATATCCGTCCCGTCGACATTGGAAAACAGATTGAGCAAGGCCGTAATGGAAATACTCAAGTTGCAGCTTTGCCACAGGGAACCGACGCATGGACTACAATTTGTGGGTTGGCTGCCAAGAAGAAGAACGCGACGACTAATCGTTGACTTCTGGAGGCGAGGCTTTGCGGGGTGTTCTTTTTTGGTTTTGCTTTTTGTTTTCTTTTTTGAAAAGGTTAGACCTTTTGGCTTCCCTTGGTGGAGTCCCTCTGTTATTGTTGGTTTTCACCATGTTTCTTCTTGAATCAGGACATTCTGATTTCTTTTTGAAAATCGGTCTTATTAATAAATTTTGGAGCTTATAAAAAAAATCATAGGTTTATTACCATTCGTATAATTATTATTTCCTTTTATTCATAATGTTGATATTACTATTTCTTCTATTACACCCCCTTGTTTCATTTTATTTCTCGTCTAATTTATATGCTTGTCGTCATCTTCTTTATATCTAGTTTTGATCTTATTTTTTTTCTTCACTCTTTCGTCTTCCTAACTTGATACTCCCTCGGCGAGAGTTACTAGATCTTCTGTATCTATTCTATTATCTTTTTCTAAAAAACAAAAACTCTCACTCTCTAAAAGTAGTCTTACTATCCTCCAAACAAAATCTCATTTTATATGTTCTTTCCGAAACAAAAC